>OY284416.1:35620836-36220836 GCA_958301585.1 Merodon equestris | reverse complement strand
TCAACAGGATGGTGTCACCGGCCACACAGCACACGTTACAATCGATTTATTGAAGAGTAAGTTTGATGAGCGTGTTATCTCAAGAAATGGGCCAGTCGATTGGCCGCCTCGTTCGTGCGATTTAACGCCTCTAGACTATTTTCTTTGGGGCTACGTTAAGTCATTGGTTTATGCCAACAAGCCGACGACGTTGGCAGAGTTCAAAGCCAACATTGAACGCGAAATAGCGGCCGTTTCGGCCGAAATGTGTGGCCGAGTCATCGAAAATTGGGCCCAACGAATCGACCACTGCAAACGTGCTCGCGGTGGCCATATGAACGAAGTCGAGTTTCATTCCATGTTTTGACTGTACTTCAAGCCGATAATAAAGTTTTTGAAAAATCTCAAATAGTTTGCGTTTTATTTAAAAAAAAAGTTGTCAAGTCCTTTTTGGAAAACCTTTTATAATTATTGTTGAAATGTCGTTTTTATACCACACTTAAGATGCGTCCCAAAATTATAGTGCCATCCTCCAAATGTTCTGTGTATATAATGCGACAGGAGTAATCGGGGGAAAAATTACTCAGTTCTTCGAAGCATACTCAGAATTCCAAATATTTCGAAGTATTGATTGTTATTTGCAGTCATTTTGGTCTCCCATAAAGATAGAGCCAACCTCCGGCTGCAGCTGGTTCCTTTCTCTAACAGTAAAATGTTTTACAATGTGTACTCCGTGGCTGTATGAATAGCGATGATTTGCTCTCGATCAGTGTCGATCATTTCACGTTTGAATAGACATTGTCAAGATGGGAAGAGGAAAGTCGTTGGATGAATTTGAAAACGTTCGAATAATTGTTGAAAAGTGGCAAATCTACGCGTCACCTTGTTCAAAATTTTAAGAAATTAAGGACTGTGTATGAGGCTGTTTCCCGGTCAGATCTAATCATTAGAAAAGGCACATTTTAAGGGAATTTTCTAATTCCACGAACTAACAGTATTCGACGTATTGCAGCATGCCCAGGAATAGAAGCCGCCAAGTCCACCGTTCACAGCTTGGAAAGACGTCCGGTCGGCTGCAAAATAATGAAGTCGCAACCACCTCTTACTACACAGCATAGGACGATCAAAATGGAGTTGGAAAAAATGGAAGAAAGTTGTGTGGAGTGACGAAAGAGTTCAATTTAGACGCGCCGGGCGGATGGGCACACTACTGGCATGATATATGTATGTAAGAAACGAAGAAATTTTGTTCTTCAAACGTCAGCACGAAAGAGGTCGTGTAATGGTATGGGGCGCCTTTAGTTGGTACGGAACATTCCGTTTAGTATTTGTTTCTAACAGGTAAATGCGGAGAAGTACCAAGACATGTTGGAAGAAAAGAAACCCTTATACCACTTCTCGAAGAACCGGACCAAGATTTCATGGAATTTAAATAGGATGATGCTCCAATTCACTTGGCGGCTTCTAATAAAAAATAATTACGTCATGGCCGGCATGTTTGCCAGACTTGAACCCAATCGAAAACTTGTGGAGCATATTAGAAGGACTGGTGTATGCTCGGAGACAGCAATTTAACAACGTTCTTGAGCTTAAGAGCGTAATTATGGATAGTTGGATAAAAATTAAAAAAGAAACAATCCAAAAATTAGTAAGCTCAATGTCAAACATGGTCTATGACACAATTTCATCTATGACAAGATTCATCGGAAGTTAACTGTGCGCAAAATGCACATACAACCAGTGGCATCATTTTGGGACATCAAAATTAATTTATTTTTAAAAATACTTTTAAATTTGTAAAGATAAAGAATTTAAAAAAAAAACGTACTTTTTCTATAGATAATGGAACCTTTAGAATTTTTATTATTATTAATACTTTTGATTTATTGTCTGTACTTTCAAGTTTTTCGATGGCTCTATTATTTTGGGACGCACTTCAGTTTGCCCTGGGCTATACCTATGCTTTGGTTTGTTGCCTTGATGAAAAACATAATTTAACCCTAAACCCATTTTCTAAGATGTTGAGGTAGTACATCGTACGACTAAAATGGGTCTTTCGGTGAGGGAGGTTAAAATAAAATATATGCCGTCATCCAAAAAGGACGCACAACACTGACGTCTTGGCCAGAACCTCACAATTGACGGCTACAAATTTGAAGTGGTAAAGGATTTTGCCTACCTTGGCTCACTAGTGACCAGCGGTGAGATCTAACGCAGAACTACTCTTGCCAACATCCGCTTCTTTGGGGTCAAGAGACAATTGAGAAGCAGGGCCCTTACTCGAAAAACAAAAGTGGCACTATATAAATCACTCATCATCCCGGTCCTCCTTTACAGGGCAGACGGATGAGGAACTCCTTGGTCACTTCGAGTGGAAAATTCTGAGTTCAGTCTATGGTCCCGTTTGTATAAACGAAGAGTGGAGGAGAAGATACAACGACGAACTGTACGGGCTGTACAGCGACATCGGCCTAGTACGACGTCTCCGGATTCAATGTCTAAGATGTAGAGCAAATAGACAACACAGCTCCAGACCGAGGAGTCTTCAAATCAAACCCTGAGGGATGACGCAGCAGAGCACGATCGAATCTAAGGTGGCGCACATAGGTGGAAGGGAACCAAATGGGAGTGCGGCACTTTAAACATCTGGCAAAAGATCGTGTATGCTTGTTTGTTTGAGTCCAATGTTAACACCGGACTGTAGAGCCATCTAAGAAGAAGAAGAAGAGGTAATACATCACCAACGCCATGTTCCACAGTCACTTTAATCTTCAAGTTCAAGCTTCTTTCAGCTCAAAATTTGCCCTCTGTTCCCGTCATTGGCAAACAAGTTAAAAATGTTTTCGTATCTAGAAATGACGGTATTCCAGAAGGATAGATTCTTGTTAACATACTGTTTGGCGAAAGCGGGTTTTTGTTCCTGGAAATAAATGGTTTGCAATGTGCAACTCTGCCGATAAACTATTTGGCCTTATTGTTTCGACGAGAATGTTTGTTTTTTTCATGATTCTTTGATCTCTGCGTTCAAAAATTTGTACCAGAAACAGTGAACTTAAGAAGAATAATTTGATGCGAGATTAAGTTGAAGCCTTGAAGTCTGTGGCACCAACGTCTGCCATTTGCTATACTCAAGTGAAACAAACTCAATCAGGTTAGTGGTTTTCGATTGACCTTTTAGAACCCCTTTAGGGGAGAAGATGGGCTTGGTGAAAGAACATTAAATGGTATACGCTACTGCCAAAGATTTTTTGAGATAGCAACGGGGCCATAGTTGGATAAGTCATGCTTTCATTCTTTTTTTATGGCTTGGGATGATGTCGACATTTTTATTTTTTTATTCAAAACCTCAGGGAAGATTTCCTGTGAAATGGAACTTTGAGTTAAGGCCGCGAGCGGCATAAACAGATGGCTGAAACTTTTTTTTTAAGTATGGCGACGAAGCAGTATTTTCTCGATGACTTAGGCAGAATTTATATTCACTCTGGGGGCAGTCTTTCATATAAGGAAAGTAGTCATGATAGGGTTCAGGGACCTGTTCGGTGGACGACTGGATGAAGAAGTTGGCAACTATTGTCGGATAATTGCAGGAAGTATTGAGAAAGTATAAGAATAGCTATCAGCTTTAGTTTTTTGGATTTATAAACTGGTAACATTACTTGTGAGTGGTAAGAGAGGATTTCGTATAAAGTGCAGGTAAATAGAAAGGTCGGAAGCCAAGCGGAACTTAAGGTAGGCCTGCCAAAGTTTTTTCTTTTGTTGACCGGTTGGGTTGTTCCTTGATGTACCAGGGTGAAAATGAGATGCAGTTCTTGTTCTGCGAATATGGGACGGATAGGATAAGGCAAATGATGGCTGCAGAGTAGAATAAGATATGAGTATCATCCGACAACATATGTGGAGAAAATGATAATTTGCATTGTCGAGCAGCTTATATAGTTTTGCTTTTCGAAACTTGAACCTATAGGTGGAGAGTGGAAAGTGGTGAAATGATTATCCCACGAAAGGGTTCCCGATAATAGCGGATTGAACAGATTCAAGGTAGAGAGGAGGTGGTTACTTGCAGTAATAACGCAATTTTCGGCATCAGACGAGAAGATCAGGTCAATTTGTCGATTCGTGACTTTTGATGATGTTACTGAGCTGAAGGAGACCAGAGTTAGATAGACGATCTGCGAAGAGGATTTCCTTACCAGACGAGATGTTAGTCTCATCTTCGGACTTAGCCCATTTCAGCTACAGAAAGTTGAAGTTGCCACAGATGATAATAATGTCGTTGAGATCAGCGGGTATGGAATCTATGTAGTCGATGAAAAGTTGACAATAATCGGTCAATAATTTTACTGGCATCAATGGGCTTGATTTTCTTGACGATATGCCTTTCATTCACCTCCGATAATTTTTTTTCGACCCTTATCTTCATCATTTTCTAATCTGCCCTCAGTTCTGAACTTATGAACAACATCCCTAACTAAGGTTCAGGAATTTGAAACCAGTTTATCATCCTCTCGGTAGGTCTTGTCTTCTCTATTTATTTTTGAAATAAACCTTCACTTTCTAAAGAAGTTTCCGAATTTTTTCGTCCCATTTTGCTCTTTATTCGTTTTCTTTATTTTATTTTCTCAATAATATGTTTAACGTTCTGCTTGTTGCCGGATATTATAACACAACGTCTGAGTGGTCCCTACTTTCTAAGCCACTTTGTACAGAAATAAATAATCACCGGACGTACAAAATTATATGTAAGCTAACAGCAGGGTAAAAATACGGTTGGACTACTAAAATCGCACGAAACGGATTCATAAAAATCCTATTACTTTTTAAAGATACAATTTTTAATTTTTGAAATTTTGCTTTTATACCGAGCTATTGAACCAAAAATGTGCTTCACAGCTGAAGATGATTGGTTCGCCAAATTGAATCACCGATAGTACGACGAGATTGGTTGTCCTGACGCTGTTCGCTAAATTCGTTGAGGCCACAGATAAGCCAACTTTTTGCGCACGACTTGATTGCTCAAGAGGCATTCAGCAACACCAACAATATTCTCGCTTGACCAGGCTTAGACTGCTTAATCACTAAGGCTTCTAATATTTCGTTGAATGCAACAGTTTGGCTAACGAAAGCTGATCGGATCAATATTCCATAAAATGGTGCCTATGGCAGAACACTAATATAAAAGAATGAAAGTCCTGCTGGTTGAAATGCCAGAGCAATACACTGTCAAAGTTCGGAAATAATTATTGAATAATCAATTAGAAAAAAAAGGAAAATAAAATATGAAGCGGTCAAGCCAAGCCACCATCATCGGGCGTTGATTTCTTCTAAAATTTCGGCTCAAACAGCTTTTAGTTATAGAGCATCAGCCGAAACAACGTTGAATAATTAGTTTGAAAAATTCAAGAAGTTCATGAAGGTCGACCGTACACATTGAAAACGACACAAAGCATCGATACTATGCGTAAGATGAGCATGTCAACTGCGGCGAAGTTCATTCATCCTTGAGCATTAATGTGAAGCATATAAATCAAATCTTACGCCGCGATTTAAACGTTAAAAAGTTGGACTCAACGCGATTTGAATGATTGCCAAAAACAGGTTCGCGTCCAATGTTGCAGGGAAATGCTAAAATAACAAATCAGCAGTAAACTTTGGTGGTGACCTACGATGATTTGTAGTTGTTTAATTTGGCTGTTAGTAGAAGATCCCACGAATCAATGCTCGCAGCGCAGAACAGACCTGCTTTAGAATAACATCTATGAAACACTACAAAATGTGATTTCAACGATTTGGCTTCTACTGAGTTCGAACTACGTATCATCGGCGCTGGAGACAATACACTGGCCACTGAGCCCCGTGGTTCCAGAGGCAATTTAAACTGCATTTTCTTCTGTTGAATCTGTCGTTTCAACTTGATCATGGAAAACTGATTTTAATTCCGAAAAAGCCCAAGAGAATCAACTGATCGTTAATTACAGCTTGTAATAATGATGCCTTCATAAGCCATCTGGGCGCCCATAATTCACATAAAAAAAAAACTACTTCCACCGACTATATGCTAATTCAGAAACCAAAAAAAACTCAAATAAAAAATACATTCTAGAAACGAAAAATTATCGACATTACGCAATCCATTCTAACCCTGAGAACAAGACAAAAATCACATTCCAAAAAAAAAAACAAAAAACACAAACACAATTTGCGCTCATCGCTCACGCGGGCATGTAATAGTGTTTTCAACAAATGTAAGTGCTTACACGTGAAACAAAAGCTGAAAAAGCGCACAAAATACATTCGAAAATATAATTTTGAGTTTTTTTCCACATAACCACGGACCTATCTTAAGCAGATCTTCTCAACGCAGTCCGATCACCTATAGCACGATCAAACTATCCCTTTATAAATAGCAACAACTATTTGCACATATGTAAGACTCTCTGTTCCCCGCTCGCCGCCCTATGTTCACACGTACGGTGGTTCTAATAAGACGGCCGACTGTTTTGTAATGTGTAAACGCCTAAACGGACGGCTGTAACGCAAAGGGAAGGAACCGAAAAGTTCTTCAATGCAATTGTGTTTGTAAAACCAGATAGCCTTGAAAAGCAGTTTTTTTTTTCAAATTCATAAAAAATTGTGTGCTTTGTAGATACTTATATACATCATTTGGATGGTGTATGTAAAAAAATGTTTATGCATGTGAGTGGCGTTCTGAAGCGCGACATGCGTGAGACTTACGCATCGCATTGGGATTATCTAAATGCTTTCTCGTTACGTAATCCGTTCCTTGGTTTTGAATAATTCCGTTTCATTTTTTAATTCATTCTTTTTCTTCTTATTTTTTTTGCAGTTTCGAAAAGTACATTCGCGACGCGTTGAATAAATTATTCAAGCCTTCAATTGGCGTATTTGCAAACGCACTACGTCCAGCCACGTGTATTGAGCTTTCAAAAACAAAAAAACATTGCGTCAAGCTAAATTGTTCACTTTTTCCATAATCTCAAACTCATAGCTTATTTCCTCCATCGAAATATCAAAGGGCTTACGCCATCTATCGACCTTATGTATACAATCAACGCTTGTTCCGATGCAAAAAGATCCTAATTCAATCGGCCAATCTAAGCTGGAAGTGAATGCGGCGGACTATCTTGCTGATACCTTATCTATGCTTCTTCCAATCAGCGTTGTTGATAGTATGTTGACAGTCTACGGGGTAAATAGGGCGTTAACCAGAAATGCTCAATGTCACAAGAGGCACTTGAGAGGGATTAGACAAGCTAATGACGTTCGTTTGTTGGTCTCAATATAGAGTACTTAAAAAGAAACTAGATTTGTCTCTCTTATTTCCTTTTCAAAAGATCAAGATAAAGGGGCTTTTGAATGCGACTGTCCACTCAAACTGCGGAGTTGATGTCTTAATCACATTCGCTTCTTATACTAACCACGGCAGGCTTAGCAATAGGAGAGTCCCTAACTTACAGCCCTTTACCGGTCACAATTGGATACTCTTCAAAATTAGTGTCAAGTTAGAATACTCAGTCCAACTGGCAGAGATTCGATAATTTTGTGGACACAAGACTCTAGAAAGGGACTTCAGAGAAAGCTTTCAAAAGAGCATGGACATACCATAAGAAGACCTTCCCTCCCTAGTGGAACGAAGATCTATCAGAACTAAGAAAAAATACCAGAAATATTTAGGATGCCTCAGGATTTGCTACAGAGTTGACAGAGAATTGCTAGTTCACCAACAACCTCTGGACTGCGCCAAACTGAGTAAAGCCCTATCCAAAAAGCATTTTTTTTTCAATGGTTTACGGGTTCTCTCTCATGGTTTTACATGGTGCACTGAACCTGGTTTTATTTCTTCCCTAGTAGAGATCATACACATGGTTCTTCCCGTACAATTGATTGAAGCAGCGTTCGCCTTCATATGGCGATTAACAAACTGTCTGGTCCTGAATTCTGAAAAAGGTTGGTGTATCTTCTATCCCCAGGACTGGAACAAGAGGCCAGGATATAGTCAAGGATTTCCGTTCGTCAGTTTAATATCTGATCTTCTTAAGACACTAAAGCATATGCTCGACTAGTTCATGAATATTACTCGTAAATGCGCTTTCAACTATGTTTTCACCGAATCCTTTGAGGAATTCGTAATTGCTAGAATTCATGCTTGAAACCAGAACCATTTAGGTAAGAGTTTCCTTACCAATTGCCATCAACCAGATTCTAGTCAAATTGGAAAGCAAGGAAATAACAGTGACCGCGTATGTGGACGTCGTAATTATCCTAGTATCAGGGCTGCTCCCCTCTGGTGGGTAAAATCACAGAGATGGTTCTGGTTGTGGCTTAGAATTGAGATAGCTGCGATCTAAATACCGAAATCACACGTTGGATCAAAATACCGGCATTATCTTTGATCTTTACATCCTCGTTAGTATATTGGCCTACCCTAAGCAACCTTACCAACCATTGACCTTTAAAGGTCCAAAAATTATAGAAATGAGTACTGTGGAGGCCCTAAGACCATACTCCACGAAGCAGCAAGCATTCTTCTACGCATACTCTGCTTGAACTGTTACACCAGACACATGTATTCATATGTAAAAGGTGATTTTTTTGACGTTTGGTGTGTCAGTGTTCTATTTTCGACAGCTCAATCCTGACTCGTGACATGTGTCGAATTAATACGTCCTCAATTAGCATCGCCATACTGTGGAAAGCCTTCCATCCGAACACTTACAAATTATTGGAGTTTATTATCAAAATCCTTGCTGTGTAACAAATATCTTTTTCGTGCACTTCGATCATTTTACGATCATTATAATCGACCTGCTGAGTAGGCAATAAGCAATTCAAACCATACTGCCCAATTTTCGGACCTCAGAGCAGAGCTCTACTACTCTGGACTGTGAATTTGATCTTGCTTCCTTATAATCAGAACAGGGCATTGGCCTATATCCATTCCCGCTACCAAACTTGTCATACGGCTTAACACATTTTGCCGCAGCTATCACAATATCTATTCAGATGAAAGCCTATTCTTTTGAATACGCCCAACACTTCTTCTCAACTTAGGTTTCGGGAGTTTGGCCACAACTCTCTAATGTTTTTACCACCTGTCTAATAATAATTCCATTTCCTCAACCGCACATGCTGGATTGTCCCTGTGCCCCTGTAGGTACTCCACCGGTTCCCGAAAAGGACGAATCCATATTGAAGCTAATTGACAAGCAGAATAAAGAGCTTGACACTCACAGCTGGAGAATAATTTCTTCAGCCAAGAGTAAGAACGGAGTGGGAAAGGACCTCATGGTTACCATTGACCAAAAGTCACTCGACCACATCCGCAGCAGATCTGGCAGCATCAAGTTCGGGCTGGGAACCCTGAAGGTAAGGCTCCCCAATGAACGCGGCAAGTCAAAGGAGGCTGCTAGTGGTGCAAATTAATTTACACCACTGCAAAGCAGCCACCGACGACTTGATGATGTACAAGCTGCAGGAAGATGTGGATATAGCCTTAATCCAAGAACCTTGGCTCCTTAGGAACTAAATTCAGGGATTTAGGTCTAAGGTATATAATTTATACTATCCACATACCGAAGGTAAGCTACGAACCTGTATAGTCGCCAAGAGATACTTAAACATTTTTCTCCTAGGTACATACAGCAACGGAGACCTCACGGTGGTAACGTACGAACAACAGGACAAATCAATTTTGCTCCTATCGTCCGCATACTTGCCATACGATCAGGAGGATCCACCTTCAGACGCAGTCCGAGAACTTGTGCGACACGCCAAGTCACGCGGACTGTGTCTATTGAAAGGCTGCGACGCCAATGGACACCACACTCAATGGGGAAGCAGCGACATCAATAAAAGGGGTGAGTCCATTTTCGATTTCATTATCTCCACCAACCTCAATATTTGCAACAAAGGTAATACACCCACGTTTCGCAACCGGGTTAGGGAAGAGGTAATTGACCTCACTTTACTAAGTGAGTCTGACTCCATCCGAGTAGAGAATTGGAGAGTGACCAGTAACTGTTCCTTTTCGGACCACAGCCGGATACTCTTCAACCTTAACGTTAATAAAGAAAAACCGAAACCTTTCAGAAACCCTCAGAAGACAGACTGGAATCTTTTTTCAAACCTAGTTGCCAACAGGTTAGTAACGCCACAAGCCATCACTAATCCTGATCCAACTTACATTGAGAATTCAGTCGAAAATCGTGTGAGAATTCTGAAAGCGGCTTTTAACAAATTCTGTCCTTTGCAACGTGCTCGCAGGAAGACCAGCGCAGTCTGGTGGACCACAGAGCTAAAGCAACTCAAGACCAGGACCCGAACTCTATTCAATAGAGCAAAGTTCTCAAAGAGAACCGAAGGCTGGGATAATTACAAATCCAACTTCAACGAATACAAGAGCAAAACAAGAGCAGCAAAATCTAAATCCTGGCGGGAGTTCAGCGAATGAATAGAGGATCTCAACGAAGCTGAGAAATATCATATCCAAGGATCCCTGCGTCCCGGGATTTATCCTTAAACCAGATGGTTCTTGGACAGAATCCAGTCAGGAATCCCTAGGACTGCTGACTGAAACCCACTTCCCAGGCTGTAAAACCCCTGAAACCACAGTCTCCTTCGAGACGACGGTTCCTACGGTTCACACAACCGGAGAAGTAATAAACAAGATTATCACAACGGATAAAGTATTATGGGCAATAAATTCATTCAAACCCTTTAAATCTCTGGGACCGAACGATATCTTGCCAGCGATGCTTCAAAAAACACAGACCCACACTGTACCCCTCTCGTAAGAATTTTTTCCAATTGCCTGCGCGCGGGGTACATCCCAACACAGTGGAAAGAAATAAAGGTAATTTTCATACCTAAGGCAGGTAAACCAACCCATACTGCCGCAAAGGACTATAGGCCAATTAGTCTCTCGTCGTTTCTATTAAAAACCTTGGAGAGACTCCTTGACCTATACATCAGAGGACTCATCAACTCACGCAACTTATGCAACACTCAACACGCCTACCTTAAAGGCAGATCAGTGGAAAGTGCTCTGCATAGTGTTGTCCGTGAAAATGAGAGCTCGTTGAACCTAAAAGAGTTTACAATGGCAGCCTTCCTCGATATAGAGGGGGCCTTCAACAATGTAAACATAGAGGCCATAATAACAGCTCTAGAGGACATAAAAGTAGACAAATCCATTGTAATCTGGATTGAAAATATGTTGAAGAACAGAATTATCAATGCAGACATTGGACACAGTTCTATAAGGAAAGTGACAACTAGAGGCACACCACAAGGAGGAGTTCTCTCCCCCTACAGTGGCTTCTTACAGTCAACAAAATCCTCAAATTCTTTATGGAGAAAGACACAAAGACAATAGCGTACGCGGATGACCTGGTTATCCTGATAAAAGGTACATTTCTACAACTATCAGTGAACTAATGGAATCTGCGTTGAGGGAACTCTCCTCGTGGGCAAGACAGAACGGTCTGAGAATAGACCCCCAGAAAACCGAACTGGTCTTGTTCACCAGAAAAAGGAAAATTCCGATATTTGCTCCTCCAAAGTTAGAGGGCACTCCACTCAAACTCAAAGCGGAAGCCAAATATCTAGGCATCATTCTTGACTCCAAACTCTCCTGGAAAAGGAACCTGGAGGAAAGGATGAAAAAAGAATTGAACGCTTTTTATGCATGCAAAAAGACCTTCGGAAAAAGATGGGGCTTGAAACCGTACATCATTCATTGGATGTACACAGCAATCATCAGACCCATTTTAACTTATGGGGCCCTAGTCTGGTGGACTGCTAGCAGCACGAAAAGCTATATGAACATGCTCAACAAAGTACAAAGGTCAGCCGCTACTTGTACAACGGGAGCCATGAGAAGCATGCCGCAAGCAGGGTTGGACATGATTCCTCATCTCCTCTTCCTGGATCTATTCATAAAAGGCTGCGCTGCAAAGGGCGCTCTCAGATTAAGGGAGTCCTGTCTGTGGAAGCAAGCAAGACATGCGGCCATACTCAGAATAATAGACGACCTGGGAAGGAAACATGGTTTTACTAGCCTCGCAGCTACGACCGACTATATTTCCCCCCAAAATGACTTCTCTCTCAGTATACCTATCCTTTTCCCCGACAGAGAAGAGTGGCTATCAAACGCTGTAATCAACGACCACGAGATCACTCTCTTCACCGACGGATCGAAAATGGACACAGGCACTGGGGCCGGGTTCTACTCTGATACCCTCCACAAACAGGAATCATTCTGACTCCCTGATCTGTGCAGCGTTTTTCAAGCAGAAATCCTGGCAACAGAGAAAGCAGCCAAACACCTACAGGTAGCCGATATCCCACCATCTGATATCACTATCTTCGTAGACAGCCAGGCTGCACTGAAGTCAATAGAATCCTGTATATCGGGATCAAAGGCTGTCAAGAAATGCCGCGACTCACTGAAGCCCATCAGACACCACAAAGTCAAACTCTGCTGGGTCCCGGGCCACAGCTCAATCGCAGGGAACGAAAGAGCAGACGAATTGGCCAGGCAAGGGTCTGAAATGGACATCAGCGAAGCGGACACGTCATTGCAACCACCGATCAGGGCATTATACCGGATCATAAACGACATAATCATCAAAGAAGCCAACTCGTCTTGGCTTACAAGAAACGACAGCTACACGACAAGATCATCGTGGCCAGAGCTCAATATCGGAAAAACAAAGAAGCTCTTGGCGCTGGACCGTAACTCGATCCGTATGCTCGTCGGAGTGATCACAGGACACTGTCCCATTGGAGCAATGCTCCGGAAATGGGACTCGGGATCCAGCGATCTCTGCCGGAGCTGCGGCGATGAGGAAGAAACTGAGACGATCCAACATCTGCTTTGCCACTGCCCAGCTCTCCAGAATCGACGCCTAGTGTCGCTAGGCCAAGGATTCTTTACAGAGATTGCGGACGTGGCTAATGCAGATATATCGGATCTTCTAAGATTCATCAAGAGCACGGGGTGGTTTCAGCCGGTCAAGCGAAAATATTGCTGCTTGTGCAAAAAATATGGCTGAAACTCACCCCCTTAATTCCTTTTCCTGCGCAAAAAGTTAGTCTTTCTGCGGCCTCAACTTGACCAATTTAGGGAACATGCATCCGTATAAGATCCAACTGATACAAGAACTGAAGCCCCAAGGTGACTCGTACGTTCGTTGATTGGGCTCTGGAGCTGTTGGAAATGGATCCAAATTTTAACGAAAACATCGTCTTCAGTGGTGAAGCATATTTTCGGTTTAATGGCTTCATGAACAAGCAAAATTGCTGTACTTGAAGGGAGAGAAATTCAAAGCAGTATCAGGAGTCTACATTGCACCCGAAGAAACACTGTTTGGCGTCGATTTTGGGCAGGCGGCGTCGTTGGGCCATGCATCTTCAGAAACAAAAAATGTCAATTTTCCAATGGTTAAACCCTCAATGGTAAAAACTCAAGTCTTGCAATAGCGTCATACAAAGTTAGGCCTTTCTGATCGAGTCTTGTAAACAAAGACACGGGGGCCATTTAAATGATTTTTAAGGCAAAATTACATTGAATTGGTACCTCAATAAAATGTTAGTTCTTACACAACGCATACAAAAATGAGCTGTATTTTATGAACGAAGTTTGTTCAAAAATTAACCGGAATTTTATAATTTTGCAGGTTACCTTAGTCTGATTCGTACGATTTTAGTAAACATGTGTGAAAAGTGGATGCCTATAGCTAGCTAATGTGATATCAGCTTACATATTATTTTAATAATTTTTTTAGGTATAAAATTATTCAGAAAACTGGCCTGGAAACGGAAATCTGCCGTTTTCCAACAGATGGCGCTGGTGTTCAGGCCAGAAATGTCAGATCAGAAATGTAATATTTATATTTGTACATTTTTTGCGGGTGAAAATGGTGATTTTCGAGCCAAATAAGCGGGAAAATCAGTGGTTGAGGGGGGTCGAACCATAAAAGCAATTGACGGTGGGACTACTATTACTCAACAAGCCGTTTCCCATTGAAAGCCTTGGGAATGCTGTAATACCAAGGAAAATGGGTGCCATACGAGTTGAAGCTCAAAGACATCGTCACGAGCGAACTGCTGCTCCGGCGACAAGAAATGAAAGATTTTCTGCATCGTAAAGTGACTGGCGATAAAGAGCGGATTCAATACGATGATTCAAAGCTAAAGTCATTGTTGGCGTGCCACGACCAAGCCAAACATTCATAGATCGTAGTTCATGATGTTTATTTGGTGGGACCAGCTCGGCGTGGTATATTATAAGTTCTTGTGTCCGAGTGAAATCACCACAGGAACTCGTTAACGAATGCAATACAAGTAAATGCATTTAAACCGAGCATTGAAGAGAAAACGGAAACAATAGAAGCGTCACGACAACGCTCGGCTGTTAAAACCTACTTGTAACTGGCAACAATGAAATGGAATGTGAATAGGATGGGAATAATGTTGAACTGCAGCAAGGTTTTTGAATGATTAAGAATTGCTCTGGAGACTTTGCTGTGAGTGAAACTAGAGTTACCTTCGAAGAAAATCGTAAAGACATGGAAGAACATGAGAGTACATCAACGTCAGATGAGCATATTGAAAAAGTGAACGAATTGATCATGAACGATTGCCAAATCACAAGCAGAGAAATCGCCGATTTCAATAAGCCATTGGCGCGAATTTCTCGTCTATTTCGGGGCATGAAACATGTGGCGATGATGCATGAAAGTTACCCGGGAATCGCTGAATGAAGTCAGTAACCATACAAACCTTCTGAAAAATGTCGGTGATGAGCATAGGTTTAGTTGCCCCAGTTTAACAGGCTTAACAGATCGAATGTGAATGCCATGCTCAATATGATTCTCGATTTGAACGGCATCGTGCAACATGAGGTCAAAGGTAAAGAGAATAGCCCAGCCTCTCAGAAGGAGGTTCGGACATACACAAGCTTTAGCGAGTATGCACAAAATCCGTAAAAATCAAGCGCGCAGATGGGTATAAATAAATAAATTTCTATGCAAAAACTGAAAATACGAAACCAAAATCCATAATTCCTATTATTTTTTGAACACACCCTGCATGCACACGGGGCTTGGTTTTGGTATTTTAATGACGTACGTTGAGTTTTTCTTTTCTGTACATATAGAGGAGATCTATACCAAACCTTTTGTAGAGTTGATTAGGCTACTTCTAAAGGTCTATCACTGGCCTGTTTCCTTTTAAAATTGCTATAAAAAAAACCGATCAATGCATTTCGAAGTTTAATATTTTATTGAAGAGAGGTGTCCTTGCGGTTTAGAAATGTATCATAATTTAATTTAAACGGTTGCCTCAGCTTGCTGTTTACCCGACTTTGGAGTACACTTTCTATGGCTGAATGCTGTTTTATGTATAGCTTGATCAATAGGTTCCAAAGTGCTTACATTATGTCAAGGTCGTATATGTAACATCTATCTCTGAGCATACGCCATTAAAAAACGTCCAACGGCGTCAAATCGTAGCGCAGGTCAAACAAATCACCAAAGAGGCTCGATACACACGGAAGACATGGAACCTAGTGCGGGAACCATAGCATCCTTAAGTGCAGATCAGTTATTGCGCTTCAGTGTGGTCGTCTGACAACTTTGAGGAAAAAAGGGACCAATAACGCCGCCATTGCAAATACCCCACAAAAGAGTCATAGGCTGATGATGCACTGGGTTTTTTGCCCCTTATCTGAGAAGAACTTTATTTTTGTTTTGGCAAATCGAAGATCTAAAGTCGAGGCAGGAAATCGATAAAAAAGCGTTTGGTTGTTCTACGTCAAAGCTTGAGTAAGTTGAACCTCATATCCCTCAGGGCAGGGCGGCTATTGCTCAGTTCTATGGATCGGTGGCTAGTTGAGGTTTCCTGACCTGAGGTTGGACATAAAATACTTCTCAAATATTTCGACCAAATCAGTGTCGCTAATGTCCAAATAACGTGTAATTTAAAGAGAAACTAGCTGATGGTCCACCCTTTTTTTATAAACTGCAGCAGCTTTGCCCGATTCATGGGAGAAAATACAAAGCTTTTTATTTTGGCGTCAATCTCTGGCTGGGTTATCGGCCTTCAATCAGTTTTTGGAGCTGATTAGGAAATAACTGCCAGATTAGACGTGGGAGTAAATAACGCCTTACAAGTTCGTTGCCTTAATCTGATAACGTCCGTTTTGCGTGTTCGCGGAAAATAGACTTTCTGCATGCAGCCAGGACATCTATAAGACTCTTAGCAACTACATCTGATTTTTACCGAACATTTTTGTTTCACGAAAAATTCATCTTCTTGGATATGGCCTCCATTTTATAGGTTTGAAGTTCATTATTCCTCGATCCGACATGAACCAGCATTGAAATTAGGAATTAATTTCTAGTTTCCAAGTCCCCAAATACGGCATTTGTCCGCCGGTCTAGCTAGTATGGAAAAAAAACCACAAACCGTCATTCATTCTGATTGAGGCTTCTAAGAATTCAAGAAGGCCCGAGCGAGAAAACTCATTCAATAATCAGTTTTAATAGTGTTATTTTCAAACTGTCATTATCTACCCTCATATCGTAAACATGATGGCTATGTAGTCAACAAGCAAATTAATCAAATTGTGACATTTCCCTGAACAGGAAATGCAGCTGTTTATGGCATTTTAATAATCGATCGATCATATTCTAGCTGAGCGCAAGCTTTTCGCTCTCTGTTTTACGAAACATATCAATGACAAGCACCCTGTGTGAGTGCAGAGCGCATACTCGCACCATTGCAGTGGTGAGATCGGTGCAATGGTTTGCATCTCCAATGCAACCCAATGGAATCCATTCGTTCCACAGACCGATCAACGCCCAAAAATGTGCAACGTTGCATGTGCATTGGCCACTTTCGACGCCCAAAGCACTTCCGTCTCAAATTCGCGTGGTATTAGTAGAATGAACAACGAAAAAGTCGCCTCTGGCGTGCGATAACGAATGAAGATCAAGCAACCGACACGGACCTAGACGCAACCTCACGCATTCGCTAGTGCGCACAGAAAGAAATTAGGTTCATAATGCGATTCATTGTTGCCATTTGAGCTTATGACTCTGGAATGCTATCTCGAATACATACACACAAGCGAACGAACGTGCGAGCGCAAGTGCGATTGCGAGATGGGCATGTGTCGCAGTTCAAGAGATACATATGTATAGGGAATGACTACGCCATGTGTGCGTTAGACAAACACCAGAGCGATGTTCAAATTTTACGCATGTTGATCGTTTACAAGTTTTTTTTTTTTTTTTATATTTGAGGATGGCAAACGCAGTGAAAATAGTGACAAGTGAGGAAGAAAACGAGGAAGAAGCAGTAAATGAAGAAAGAAACAAAACGAACGAAAAGAAGAATCAAGAACTGAAATGATCTTTAAAAAAAGCTTCAAGGTTATGTTCATGGCTGCTGACGGCTGACGGCTGACGGTAACGACCGGCAGCGACAACTCCCCAAACGTGGCCTCAGACTGTTGATATTGGGCCATCGGCGCTGTAATCGCGTACGATACGCATAAATTCGTGATGGTCTCGGACTTATGGCATTATTATGGCAGTAGGGCTGCCGCTGCCTCTAGCCCACCCTCGTTTGTGGGTATGTTTTTGTTCGCTTTGACTGCAGGTAATTTATTGTTGCTCGGGAGGCAAAGTAGAATTTTAAGTTTGCTTTGTACGATCATGAACGTTTGTTTTACTCGATCTTTGGTGCGTTTGGGCTTTTAATAATTCGAAGGCGCTCAGCTACATTGTTGCCAGCGAGACAATTCTTCGTGATATTCTGTTACGATCGTAGATGTTCTAGAATGCAAACAGGTTTGTTAAGAATTTAATGAAGCATACAGGGGGACGGGGCTTTTTTGAATATTCTTTAAGTAATTTATTTAGATATGGACGCATCAAGGCTCCCGTCAGTTGGGATTGCTATAAATTTAAGAGCACGACCTGTGAAAGGGAACTTAATGAGATGACACAAGGACAATGACATTTAAGTGATTACCCAAAACAGAGACCAGATATCGAAGATCGGATGGAATTTGTTTTTTTTTTTCTTTTTAGTTTTAGAGCTAGTGGTCAATCAAGTATGGGAGATGCGACTGTACAGATCGTTCTTACATACTGCGTCGGCTATGAAGCTGCGGTTACTCAAGTTAGATGAAGTGTTAAGGTGAATCTCAACTTTGTTTAATAAAATTTTTAAGCTATTTTCAATGCCATACTTCAAGGTTCTTCTCCACCACCTTAAACGCCACTTGCTGATTCGCCCCTAGGGTGTGAGCTCAATGTAGTTTAGTGATATTGGGAGTTGAGTCAGCGTTAGATAAAAGTCACTCTGAGCTTGATGTCTACGTTAGAACTGAGGTAGGGCAAGTGTCATAAAATTGTAAAGGGCTATCCAACAAGAGGTATCATTTTAAATGTCGCCACGTGGTTGAACTGTCAGAATTAAACTATCACTGCGACGACTTTTGATGCGTGCAAACTAGGAGGTTATAAAGTACGGAGGGAAAACGATATAAATCTGGCGGAAACGTTTGATAAAGCTCGAGCAGACTTTGGTCTTCCTCAAGCGCTTTCTCGGACAGATTTAGTCGATTTAATCGATAAATTTAAATCTCTTGGACTGGTTTGTGATGTGATAATTCCAACTTGTATTCGATCAGTAAGGTTAGTAAGAACAACGGCGTCGTAGCTGTCCCAGATCTTGTCTCTCATGCATATAAGCTTAGTTGGTACTGGAATTGAAGCCGTTCCCACTCACCGATTGGATATTCGAATTGAATGAACAAGACCATTATGTTTTTCATGAAATGACTCCAAGTGATGAGGCTCACTTATGCCATCTCTATCCATAATGAGTGATAGTCTGGAGGGTTTTTGGAAAAGATATTGATCATCAAATCAATATTTTGCAGGCAGAACGGAAATGGATATTTGGCCGACATTGATTTGATAAATAACCGCTGTGTATGCTCTTCAAAGTGAAATAAAAATATCATAATTTTCTGTAAAAATATTGCAATTAGCTGTTAATTTAAAATGACACCTTTTGTTGGATGTGATCCAATAACTAGTGCGAAAGTTTTCATTCAATTCGACGCACATTTTTAGTGAAATCAATGTTGATTTTAATTGACTTGTGGATCGATCTATGGCTATTATGTGTGGAGACTTTTTTCCTTCATATGATAGCCAACGCTTTTGTTACAGGTGATCATCTGAGGATCAATGACCATCATTTCAGTTTGTATTTTGGAGTTGGAACCCTATATTGTCGCTAAGCTATTGGCATAGATCTAACTTTTCAAATAACCCTGCGAAAATAAATGTATAATTGCATCATTCGTAGGCCAATCAACTTCTTTTCTATCCGAAATAATGCGATCCTCAAATTTCGAACCTAAATTAGACCACTTTCCTGTTGAAACCAGAGACCGTCTAGATCTGATCCATCGAATTTTGAAAAAACAATAGTCGGTCAACGCGATGCGCTTACCCTCTATATTCGCTGCAACTGCTTCTCTAGTTTTATCTTCGAAAAAGTACTGGCCAATGATGCCACCCACTCATAATCCACATCAAACACTAGCTTTTCTGGAAAGTATTGGCTTTTTGTGAATCTCGTGTTGGTTTTCCGAACACTGGATACGATAATTCTCTTTATGTATGAAGCAGTCCAAAACTGTGATTTATGGGAAAAGGTCAAATTTGATGACAAATTTTGTTGGCGATCCATCATCCATCTAACAAATCGGCGGTGATCTCCTTAGTGCTCTAAAGGCTTCGACCTAAATGATGATGAACCTTTAAAACTCGCCGAAAAAGACCATTAGTGAGGCTATTTCCGTAATAAGTTTGAATAACAATGAATGCCAAAGGTTGTACTTGACCAAAAAGACCAATCATACTAAGTAGTAAAGGCCAGGAAGTGGCAGCCAACATCCACATCTTCTGTTGGCGCACACTTTACACATAGACCAACGTTGGCATTTTCGACATCGTAACTGGTTAATTTGAATTTTTGTGCTAGCCAGAGAGTTGCCAGATCAAGGATCTTCTAGAATAATTTATCTTCCTATCTTGATGAGACAGCGTGGGTTATCCATAGTCATCCCGCCCCACTTAGGATGTTCAGCAGGTATAGGTGGCCACATACTTGGAAGCGATTCAAAATATGGTTTGGGTCGATCTGAAACTCCTGAACCTACTGCAAAATTTGCCACTTTGTGAATATTTGATTCTTGCACACGTGAAATGATTCTAATACAGTGGTGGTCAGAGAATTAGAAACGACTGCTTTGGCCTTTAGTGTTTTTGATTACCTTTCTTTTTTTCAAAGGCGCGTAAAAAAGTAACTTCATATTTTAGAGTAATAATACATGAAAATCATTTATTCATTTTGTTTTTAATTCTAGCAGTAAAATTAAATAATAAAAATTCATGAAAAACAAAACAAGTCAAATTAAAAGCTGGTCAATGAATTAGAAACGAAAAGAAAAAAATTCAAGAAAAAAAATTTGTATTAAAGAAAAATAAAAAAAAGGTCAGTATTTTGTTGGAAAGCCTTTGTTTGCTATAACAGCACAGTCTTCGGGGCATGTTTTCAACCAGAGCCTGGCATCTGGAAGGAGGTATGCTTTCCCATATGTTTTTAATTTTTTGGAAGAGGTCTGTCGAGTTTTTCGATTTTACATGCTTTAGGCCTTTTTTCACGTCTGCCCATAAATTTTCGATGGGATTTAAGTCGGGACTTTGCGCTGGCCAGTCTAAAACATTAATTTTTTCCTCAACAAACCATTCCTTTACTACTCGTGCGGTGTGTTTAGGGTCGTTATCATGCTGGAAAATGTACGTAACGGGCATGCATTCGAAGCAGTAGGGTTCCATTGTATTCCTTAGTATGTCCTTATACATAAATCTGTCCATATTGCCTTGGATATGTACTAAAGGACCTACACCATACCAAGAGAATGCACCCCAAACTTTGATGTTTCCTCCCCCATGCTTAATTGTTTTAATGGTGTACCTAGGGTCAAGTTCCTTGTTGGGGGGGCGTCTTACGTACACTTTCCCATCCGACCCCATCAAATTAAATTTTGACTCATCACTCCACAGAATTTTCTTCCAAAATTCAATCGGTTTGTCGGCATGCAATTTGGCGAAGTTTAGCCGTTTCTTGAGGTTCTTGCGGTTTTCTACGTGCAATACACCCACAAAGTCCACTTTCGAGCAGTCGTCGCCGAATGGTTCTGGCTGATTTGAGGCCCAACGACTTCTTTAATTTCTGTAGAAGTCAAGAAGGGATCAGCTTTAGAAATTCGAGTAATCAGCCTGTCTTCCTTTGCTGTGGTTTTTCTCCCTATTTTTTTTCGCTCGGGATTTTGATAACTGCCTCTTCTCTTAAAAGCATGTACGGCTCCAAAAACCATCTTCTTGGAGCAGCCAAATCTTCTTCCAATTACTGCCATTGATTGTCTTCCATCCTTCCATGCTTCAACCAAAAGTTTTCGCAACTCTGGAGTGCATGACTTCTTTTTCCCCATTTTTTTTCTCTATTACTAATTATATAATATTACTAATTATGGAAAATACTTAAAAAGGAAACTTACATCAATTATACGCAAGGAGAGTAATATTATCAACGTCGTTTCTAATTCTTTGTCCACACAAAATTCGTCACGTTGATCAACTACCACGATAATTAATGATGTGATAACTGTATAACCCATTGTGCACATCTGTGCATATAGAGCTGATAAGCGGTAAAAAAGAAAACAATACTTGACTGTTACAGTGACCTTCAAAAAGGCATAACACTTGCCAATCATGTAATTTTCTCATCGTTTCTAATTCTTTGACCACCACTGTATATGAGGAATGTTCAAAAAATAAGGTGACCTTGTATTTTTCTAGAAAAATATTTATTTATTCATCAAAATGCATTTTCCCACAAATCCACATTTTCTTCCCATCGCTTCACGCAAACGGCGCATAAATTCATGATGAACCACTCTATTATAATCGCAGAAAACAGTGAGCAACATTTTCACATTTGACCGAACTCGGTTTTGACTTTTCTGTTCGTTTCAATTGAGAATTAGCTTTCGTTTCGATGTTATAGCCATATATCCATGCTTCGTCACCAGTGATGAAACGGTCAGAAAATTTGGATCGCCATTCATGTTATTCAACAGCTCTTGATCGATGCTCATGTGAAGGTTCTTTTGATCAAAATTTAGCAATTTTCGAACAAACTTCGGTGACACACGTTTTATGCCCAAAATATTTGAGAAAATTTCACGGCATGAGCCAACTGATACCTCAGCAAATTCTCTGATAGTGATTCGACGGTTCTCCGTAAATATTTTCTTCGCTTCCTCAACGCTTTCTGTTGTTAACGTGCTGCAAGGTCTCAAGGTGACTCAGCAGACAAAGGCCACAGTGATAACTATCCAAGGAAGACCATCCTGAAAAGAAATGCACAAAAATTAGGGACAGCCTCGTGGAACGTACCCAGCCTGTAGAGCCATGAATGAAATTAGTGAGTATAAATTCGACATTGCAGCGGTACAAGAAGTTCGGCTTTTAAATGGAACAATCTTTAAGGACGGACATACGAGACCTTTTGTTTGTGCCGGTACGGATACGAGTCTTGGAACAGGATTCCTCATCATAAGCAACAAAATTCCCAGAACGTAATGGACGTAGTATTTTACAACGAGCCAATGTCGATGGTAAAAATCCAGGGTCCCCTCTGTAACTATGTTCTTTTGAACACTGTCACAGGGTAGATAAGGATGAAGCGGTAAACGACCCGTTTTATGAAACGATGGATGAAATATTCGACAGTTTCTCATCCGTCGACCTGAAAAATCGTACTCCGGGGCTTCAACCCGAAAAAATGAAAGAAGTCGAATATAGGCCAACATTAGGAGAAGAAAGCCTTCATGTCTCATCAAACGATGACGATAAGTTTCGCCAGTTTAAAAAAATTGATCCGGTTGTCCTCACTAGAGAGGACAAGAGATCTCGCGTACAAGGTATCAAACCCTACGAAAGCTGATCAGCTATCTTCTTCGGGATAAAAAACGATAAAGGCAAAGGAAAAAGTTTGCTAATATTCAGGAAGAATGTGCGGCTAAGAATAATGAGAACAATGTATGCAAGGATAAACGCTGTTGCCTCGTTAGGAACATGCTAACCTCTGGAGGCGTTGAAGTTTTCGGTTCAACTTTTGTCGATCGTACAGTAGACGCATAAGTGATGATAGGTCTTACTATCGCGGTATACAAGCAAGACCTTTCCCAAGTTTTGCCTAGGTGCGTGGGCAGGCCCACAGTGCCCTAGTTGCCTTTGTAAGTTTGTTTTTGATTTTGAAGTTCCAGTTGGTCAACGTCTAGATACCTGTACATGACTTCTAAAAATCATAAGTTTGTAGCGTTTAGGGAGACGGAGCAAGGTTGTATTTTCCTCCTTTTGTAAACGGGACTAAGGTTGTCTTATTTGGATTTATCGATAAACCCTCTCTGCAACACCAGTCAAAGGTAAATTGAAGTAAGTCGTCGATGACTATCGACCATAGAAGTGTTGAAAGGACTCCACCTTGTGGACACCCTTTAGCTGTCGATACTGTCACAGAGCCCTCTCCGGATGTAGCTGATATTATACGGCTCTCAAGCATCGCTCTAACCCAAAGGTTAGTGGGATGTTCTACCTCTCTCCGGGATAGTGCAGTGGTAATTGAGTTGTAGCTAGTACTGTCTAATGGCCTCTCAATATCGAGGAAACTATTTTCCACACGCGTTACCAAGTGATGCAGCGCATTCTCACTAAATCGTTCTTTGCGGTATACGCTACGGAAATATTCGGAGACTACCAGTGTGACTTTCGTAGAAATCGCTCGATGAGTGACCAGATCTTAACTATACTGCAGCTTTTAGAAAATATTAAGAAGTAAGCCTTATCTAAAGCTTTCGAGTTACTTGAAGGATCAACACAAGGAGATGCCTTGTCACCACTTCTTTTTAATTTGGTACTGAAATTCGTAATGAGATCCTTTCAAGGAAAGAAGAGGGGAATAACCCTTAATATATCCGTTTTAGCTTCCTTTGACGATTTGGACCTGCTGGGAAATAGGAAGAAGACAGTTAAGAAGAAATTCTACTTATGGCAGGATAGGGAGTAGGCCTAGAAGTAAATGACGAAAACACCAAAAGAACTGATCGACTTAGATCGATCGAAACCTCGCATTTGACTGTACTTGATAAACGATTTTAGGAAGTGGATGAATTCAAATATCTGAGGAGCATATTGACTACAATAAACAACATAAAGTTCTCTAAACTAAACTCTTTTCCCCAACAATGTTGAAAATGCCAGTGACACTTTGTGGATGTGAAACCTGTTCTCTGATTAAGGAGGAGAAAAATAAACTTTGGGCTTTGAAAATAATATCTTAAGGAGAATCTATGGTGAAAAACAGGACGAGGAACAGGCACAAGCATTGCCAGAGTAATTAAATCGCGAAGATTAAGATGGGTACACGTAGAACGAATTGACAGTGGGTGAACAGTCAATGAATGAGTTGAAAACACATAGGAAAAATGCCGTCAGGAAGGCCGTGCCGTAAATGGGAGGGTAATATAAGGATGGACGAGGTGGGACAGAACAGCGAAACAAGGTACACACACACTCATGATAGAGATGAAGACTTGGCGAAGGGTGGTCAACGAAGCTCTGAATTTTCGAGTTCCAAATTTTTTAATTTTTTTTTTTTTATAGGACGGGGTGCAGATGGTTTGTGTCGAAGATGTTCGTTCACTCCTCTCTGGGGTGGTTGTCTCAGATAGGATTCGAGAGATTCCACTGAATTTGTCGCGTTGGTTGTAGTTCACAGTAACTTTTTTTAAGGTGTAATAAGAATTGTTCTTGTTTGTGGACAGACTTGAACTACAGACCTTCTGCTCTACACTTGGTGATGATTATCATTGCAATACGATTACGATTACGTTTAGACCAGCTTATAGGTCGTCTTGGCCGGGTATCGTCATTAACACCTTTTCGGCTTTCTGTAAGGAGTTTGTACCACTTGTAAACATTTTTCCTTTGCTCAGAATAGACTCGCTAAAAGCCACAGTCAAGATTTTATTTTCCACACAGCATTTAATACAGATTCTTTGACCCATTCTTGCATATAGGAAAAAGCTCTAGTCTTTGTATCGGAGAAAAACAATGCACTTAGTAGGTCGCGAAATTCACAAAGTGGCCTTATTTTTTGAACAAATCTCGTATTGCCAACCTTTGCTTCTTTAACCTTATGAGGCATATGAAAAGCCCCACAGTAGAGCTTTGCAAGACCTAAATAATCCTTGTCCTCCTCCATAGCGCACAGGCTTCGATCGAAAGTTGATAAAATTTTGTAACTACGTCCAGTCGCTACGGTTTCCGTTTAGGGTAAACGGATCTAACGTCTGAGATGCCTGAGTTATGTACCGCCCACAGAACCTACGATTCGAAGCCTCGAAAACGACTGCTTTTAATCCATACAGAGGTGGAAAGGGACTTTAACCAACTAAGCCTGTTGAAGCTTATTGGTTGGGGCTCAGGTTCTTCCTAAATTGTAGCAGAGCCTGGATAAGTAAGTAAGTAAAGGCAGGAGAAAATCAGACGAGTAAGTTTTTTGGCTAATGAACGTTGAATTTGAATGCCTCGGTGCATGCTGTAAAAATGGGATGCGTTTGAGCCCGGTAAATCATGTCTTAAGCGACCGGTTTCCGATGTCTTTTTTTTTAAACTCAATCGGAACCAATCGTGCGGCCATAATGCTATGACCTTATTTAAAATAAAGGTTCAGCACGTAAGAAAACTCTCTAAGCTTCATACGTGGATTTTCTAACACCGATATTTTGTGGGAATTGTAAAACTTAATGGATTTCTTCGGTCCACTTTGCTCAGAACACTTGTGAAAGATTCATGTCATAGAATGTCTACCGCCTGTTCCCTGTTCCTTGTTCAGGCTACCATTTCGAACGCTGCACTACGTGTACCCGGAATAAAAGCTGTTGGTCGCATCTTAGTTCAAATTTGGTGTACCTGGCTCTAGGCATGTTGGTGGATGTGACTTTTGATGTTGTCGTCGTTCGAGTCTGCAAGTCAACTACTACCTCTCGGCTCTCTTTGAATGCTTTATACCATTCGATCCACCGTGGATACTCTGTGACTTCAGCGATTCGACACACGAAATTTAAAGCAACCTCTTTGTTCAACTGATGTTTCCATTGTAAAACTTGACTTTGGATACTTTATGCACAGCTTTTGTCTGTACTGAAGAGAAAGCGGTGAAATTAGGACGGGTGGATAAGAGCGTCTGACGTTTCGAGTTATTTGGATTATGGGGACCGTAGTCTGCAGCGAAGGTGAGTGAAGGACAAGCTATCACAATGAACCAGGGGAATGCATGGACATGTTACAACTCAAAAGGGTCGTCGAATCGACGCCCTCACATGAGAAAGCTCATCTCAATTGGCACGATGAAATGGAATTAGTTTGCAAGATTGGCTAAGTGCGACCTGACGGAGCCCTTCGGAGCTGTAGCGCCATCTAACTTGGTCAAGTTAGGGCAACCTCGCCATGCATGAGCTTTTTCACTGTCCACTACGTCTTTCGATGTATGATCGGCAGTTTGCATGAGTTTCTGCGGGCATGTTGGAATAGAGTTCGAAGTTAGGTTGATGATTGATTGATCTTCGTTCTCTCTCTTTGCGGATGTTGGGACACGATTCGAATATTATCGGAGGACTTGACGCAATTACATGACGCATGCCATGCCGCACTGAAAGAAAAGTACATAAGTGCGTATGTGGCAACACACATGATATTTATTTCCCACGTTAAGGGAACCGGCTATGGATAATTGTTGCTTTCGCCTACCACCATTCCAAGTGCCAGTGATTTATGACCGTTTCCGCGATTTCATTTCTCACACGCCTAAAACGATCGATGAGTGCTAAGCCGATTAATTCGAAGCCGATTTGCTGTATAACCTGCACTAACAGTTGATAATCTGCTTACTATTCCATTTCTGCTCCAACTTAATTACCAATTCGTTCCGCTACAGGTTCTATTAGATTCATTGTTCCTTCAACGTTTCAACGCTCGAAAAACAAAAAAAAAAAAAACCAAATTGCCAAAAACCAGTTCTCACGCGAATGCAAATGACGAACAGCGGAACATACGCACAACAAATGGGTTTTTTTTCGTTTGCCTGACAACCTTGGAAGCCCTCGGAAAGCAACGATCTACTCGTTGTTGCCCTTTGTTACGTATGCATCTGTTTTATAGATTCAGAATCCGGAAGTTTCGCGGATGACCTTGCAAGCTCACTACGATAGGACGTGAGTATGTATGGAATATAAGGGCCATTGGCGCCCTTGAAGCTGTTACAGCCACACGTAGTCCTATCGGTGATGTGCGTAGCGTGTGAGACGTGTCAGCAAGTGTAAGTGCGTCAATTGTACAATATTTCCTGTTTCGATAAGCTTCGAAATTCTTGCGTTTAATGAGATAGTCGTGCTTTTCGGGAGGTTCTATCCTGCTCGCCCCTATATATTGTGCGTTTCCTACGGACGGTGTGCATTACTGCGTACCATGACCAGTCATCGACACATTGACTCTTCGATTTGAATTTTTCATTCCACTTTTGCCTAATTATGGAACTTTGACGCAGAGCACCTGCCGCGTTGGGAAATGAGTCACATGTGCCCGAATGGCAGGCCTATTACATCTAGGGAACAGCTGTACAGGTTTGCACTCAGGGGGTGCTTAAAGATAGATCGATTAATCTCCTAGTCATGGTCGTTTCAAGGTTCGAAGGTCATGACAGTGACCTAAGTCTATGGAGAGACATGTGTGGTGCGCCGCGGCTTGGGGTTTGCTATTGATTTCGGTTACGGAAACTTTCGATTAGTTAATCAAATTTATTCGAGAATGTATGGTTTCCGGGTTGGCGGCGGATAGGTGCTTTCGTAGTTTGTGCGCCGGATTGTAACGGCTGCACAGATGGCGAAATGTTAATATTTTATCAATTAAGTAAACTTACAGATACGCATGAAGTAGGAAGTGTTGAATTCTAAACAATACACACATATTGCAACGCAGGGCTACAAGGCTGAGAGAGGCTTCTGTTGATGATCTACCTATGTATGTATGTACATATATAACAAAGCCCCTTGGAGCCCTTGTAAGTTGTTGAATTTTGATTGCGTTTCCGGATAGAGCTACAACTAGAAGCTATGCTATGGGAATGTAACAAATTCTTCATACAAGATCGTTAGAAACGAGAATCGCCTTCTCATAGAGGTACACTATCAGTTGAAATAAGTCGTTCTTGATTGTCCTCGGCCTCAAATGTGGATGTTGGTGATGCTGTAATTGAGGAAACTGCTTTATTACTCGTAGATCTTAGTTTTAATCACCGTAAAATAATATTTATCGTTCCTAAAAGGCTATTAATCCTTATTCCACTTTTATAGCAACATTTAGTGCAAATTTCTAAAGCATTTTGTAAATAAAATATTTATCTGCGATGACACTAGGTGATGATAGGTCTTACTCTCGCGATGTATGACCAGGTGATCACAGTAGGGAACTAATGATTTGAATGTGGCTTTTTTCGATCTTATGGTGTTTGTCACACAACCTGGACGGGGTGCAGATGGTTTGTGTCAAAGATGTTTGTTCACTACTCTCCGGCGGTGGTTGTCCTGGACAGGATTCGAGAGATTTGACTGAATTTGTCGCGTTGGTTGTAGTTCGCAGTAACTTTTTTTTGTTTCCATGTCATTAAGGTGTTATATTCCAGGCACCCACAGAGTGTGATTTTTAGAGTTATCTTATACTGCGAGTGTTACGCTTTCGTCAGCATTTTGTTGATAATCTCTTATTCACAACTAATGTCGTTGCACAGTCTTCCCGTATAGGAATTGTTCTTGACTATGGACCGACTTGAACTACAGAGCTTTCGCCCAACCACGACCCCCCCTAGATTCGTACATTAAATAGCGGCTAAGTGTAATGCGAGAAGAAACGTGAAACAATAAAAAACAAAGCAAATTCATTGCACAATAGCAAAATACGAAAAAGAAAAGGGCTTTTTAAATATGCTTTTATAATATATATGAATACAAAACAAAGAGAAAGAATTCTTGAATTTTATATGTAACATGCATCTACGAGGTTCGTTCAAGAAATAAAGTGACCTTTTGAATGTCGCGAGCTAAGTACATTCGATTTTCGAATTTTTAATTTTTTTTTATTTGTGATGTTGCTACACATGTTTTGTGTTTGTTTTTGGCTGATACAACGCTGGTGTGCTTAGCAATTTTTTATTGTTGACAAAAATGGCTCAAACAATCTGCATTGAATTATGTGTGACAAATAAAATGTTGACTGTAGCCTTTGGCAAATTCAGTCTGAGCAAAGAAAAAAAAAATTTACAAGTGGTACATAAGGTCGAAAAGATGCTTATACCGATGCTCGTAAAGAAGATTGCTCACTTGCTAAGAGTCATAGGCCGATCAGTTTAACATCCTTCTTAGTGAAAAGCATGGAGAGATTAGTAGGTAGTAGAACTTTACGCACTTTCCCTCTCTCGGGAACGCAACATGCTTATCAGCGCGGAAGAACTTGCGAGACTGCGGTTCAAAACCTAGTTGGGCGAATTGAATGCGCACTCGAAAGGAAAGAGTACGTACCGGGCCCAAATGGCGGCAGGTTCCGGAAAGACGGTACAAAAGCCACGGGCTTTTCCTAAAGCCGAGGTGGATATCTGTTGGTTCTTGCTCGCAATCCAAGAGCAGATTGGGCATCTCCAACAAAATTTCCGTGAGAAGGCGACCCGAGTTGACAATATCTACTCGCTTCTTCCGGGCCTAGTGCACCTGCGGTCGTAATGGGTACGGTGGTGGAGGGGCCGTTGAAGATCCTGTCGGTTAATGTAAATTCACTGATAACGATCGAGCATTTGCCACAAACAGTTAGCATTGATCCAGACACCGCCGTCTTGGATGACGACTTTTTCGTGATCGGGGATTTTTTTTTTTTTTTTTTTTTTTTTTTCAATTCATTTTTATTTCATATTAACTTATATCTATCTTACCCTAGTCAAAAATGCTTAAAACTAGCTTAACTATCTTAACAAATGTAACTATCTTACTGGCCCTAGGCGGACACTCTAAAACAAACAGAACAATTGAAACATACTTATGTCTTTCGACGTCTACATGAATTTACAATTAAAATTATTATAACTAACTAACTTAAGCTAAGAAAAATGTTTTTTTTTTATTAAAAAACTTAGCATATGATCATTTCGTGATCGGGGATCCTCAGGAGAAGGTGGCGACAGTGGGAGCTGTTTTCCAGGAAGTGTATAAGGTGAATGAAGCATTCGCCCAAACCACGAATTGGAAAACAGAGTAGTACTTCATCACTCCTACCTTAGAAATGATATCGATCATTGGCGATCCGAGAATCTTGGTTTTACCAGGTTCGATGACGATTTTATGGCAAATAATGCGGTCAACAATGAAGGGGCGAACACCTTGTTTATTTTGACGGGGGATCTCCAGATGATCTTCGAATCAATGAAGAGAAAAAAATCCGCGGGAATCGACGGAATATCCAATGTTGTGGTCAGGCATCTCCCACCAGTGGCTGTAGAGACGTACACCACCCTGTTCAACAATGCACTGAATAATGCATATTATCCGGTGGTGCAACCAATCCCCAATAGGGGTAAAGACACCTCTAACGCGGCAAATCTCCGGTCGATAAGTCTCCTTCCGGGTGTCAGCAAGGTCTTCGAGAAGGTGGTCCATAGGGCCCTGTCTAAATGGGTTGAGGACAATAAAATCATATATAAAATAAAAGCAAGAACCAATGCACGGGTGCGTCTGATTGACTGGGCAAAGGCTTTCGACACCGTATGGTTAGAAGGTCTTTTTTACAAGCTCAGTAGGCTGAGCATAAGTAAACCACTGCTATATATGATTTTTGACATGTTAACAGATAGAAAGTTCGTTGTGAAAATTGCCAACGTAACTTCTACCCAAACATTTGAAATCAAAAACAGACTGCAACAGGGCACGGTAAATTCGCCGATCTTTTTTAGCATTTACCTGAGTGATCTACTTGTTTCTCTTCATCACTCAGTAGCATATGCGGACGAACTAATAGCGTACAGATCAGGTCCAACGATCGACGTCATTGTTACCCCTCTACAGCGTGCCTTCGAAAAAATTCAGCAGTATTGTGATGACTGGAAGTTGAAGATAAACTGCCAGAAATCACAAACTATTTTGTTCAGAACGCCTTCGTCTAGGGTCTCCCGAGACACTAGAAAAAATTGGCGCGGGTTCTCAATTCTTGGACAGGACGGGCTCCTACTGGCGAAACAAAGTGTTGTCCGATGCCTTGGGATCTGGCTAGACTAGTATCTATATTCTGACAAACATGTAAGTAGATTCTGCTCTGGCAAGGGCCCAAGGCGCTTTCGTTCTGACAAGATGGCTGTTTCATAGCAGTCAACTTGATTCCAGAGTGAAGGTAATCTGCTACATGGCCTTGGTTGCCTATGGATGTCCCATCTGGTTCAATGTGAGGCTTACTACCCCAATGATTTATATCACGAGAGAGTGCGCCTCAACGGCTTTGTCCCGTCAGAAGCATTCCTCTATCTAGATAGATGTGGGCTGATCTAGGATAGATTAGCGATACCGTTAATCTTCCACGTGAGTCGCAATTCCGTGGAACGGCGCGGCGGTTCCTCTACGGACCCGATGTCACGCTCCATGAGCACGAGCGCCTCAGGTTCTGTAGATCGGCCGGGATCGAGGAGACGTAGTCCCCCAGCAACACTGGGCATGTTCGTCGACATCGAGGGAGCTGATAACGCAACTTTCGACAGCACGCTAGCAGTGCTAGAAGGCGTGGCGTAGCCAAGATGAAGCACTGGTTTTGTGGATCAAAGCACTTCTTGTGCACAGGACATCGATCGCTGGTGCAGGCCTCTAACAATGTGTTAAATCTGGCGTGAACAGATCCATCCCGATATCCAAGGAAGCTAGGTTCCTGGGAGTCATCTTAGATAGCAAGTTTATTGTCAAAATAAACTCATGAGTCAAAAACCTGCAAAGCGCTGTCAACTTTGTGGCAATGCAAAGGTGCTTTTGGCAAAACACAGGGCTTATCGATGAAAATTGTCTTCTGGATTCACACGGCAATATTAAGACTGATAATCTCGTATGCATCGGTTGTCTGGCCGAACAGGCTAATACGCAATCAGGTCGTAACCTCTGTCACACAAGAGCAGTTTTTCTCAGCTGCACGGGGAGTGCTCTAGATGCAGCCCTTTATCAGAGGGTGCGAACTGAAAGCCATGTCTCGCCTCAATATAAATGATTTTTGGTACAATTCCCACTGGAGTGATAGTGTACTTTCGCGAGAAATGTCCTACGACCCCTGTCTCATGGATATGAATTCCGACGCAATGATACCTGCCATTCTAGAGCGCTATGATTTCACAGTCAAATTTCCATGGCGTCAGGTCTGGCTCTTTTTTTTTGTTTTTTTTTTTATAATTCGTGTCGGTTCAAGAGTGCACGCTCTTAGGGTGTTTGTCACACAACCTGGACGGGGTGCAGATGGTTTGTGTCGAAGATGTTCCTTCACTACCCTCCGGGGGTAATTGTCCTCGATAGGATTTAAGAGATTCGACTGAATTTGCCGCGTTGGTTGTAGTTCACAGTAACAGTTTTGTTTCCAAGGTGTTACGTTGAAAATGCACACACAGAGTATGAATTTTGAAATGATCTTATGCTGCGAGTGTTATGCCTTCGTCAGCATTTTTTTTTGTTAATTTCTCATTCAGAACTGATGTTGTTGCACAGTTTTTTCCGTATAGGAATTGTTCTTGACTATGGACGGATTTGAACTACAGACCTTCGGCTGAACAGACGGTGATGATGACATGACCATTGCACCACGACTACCATCTGCTGTTGATATAGCTGTTTTCGGTGGGATTACTCTTAAGTGACTGTATCTTGGGTATACAATTAGACCGCAGTCTGTGACTCAAGCATATTGAGAATCTAACAAGTCATCTGCATATGCGTTCCCCTGGCTTAACCCTCAGGTTAAATACTTAAGAATTCCCAAATATCAGGATCGTTCAGAAAATTTCGGTATCTACCATGGGCGATAAGGGATTGTGTGTTGTAGATCATGTAAGCTAGGATGTCGACTCCTTTGAAATGGGCTCATTCAAAAGAGTGATTATTTCTCTCGGAATGTCTAACAGTTGTAAGTATGGTAAACTAAATGGAGCCTTAAAAATGTATTCCTTAAATCTCCAATTTCTCCGAAGTCTGATAGAGTTGAATGGAAAGCTAGCCTATTGACCAACTCCTTGAATACAATTCGAAAGTTTTGGTCTAAGTTGGGAGTTAGTTCATTCCAATTGAGGACCAATCCCTTAACGCATACATCAACCACTTCGTCCGACAAATGACCATAGATAAAAACAAATTCAGATAATAAAGCCACGATCCCTATCAGTCTACTTAATGGCCAATAAAACAACTGAAACATCTTAATTAATGTTGCCGTTTTCAATAAGAATGTAAGCCCAGCGGCGAATATTTCCAAAAAAAAATATTTGCGTCTCCGCACCAACATCGGAATGTCGTAATTCCATCTGCCAAACCTCAGGAAATTCCTCTGCACCGAAGAAACAAAACCAGGAAACCGAAACAAACCTCCAGCAACTTTTCAATCTTTCACCTATTTTTACTGTGTTGGATGAAAAGCATAAGGTAGCGTGCTCCACGTAACTGAACCTGCCATCAACGGTATGATTTATGTCTTGGCTCAAGTGAAAATCCTTAATGCGAGACAATCGAGGAGTGGCTCCCGAATTCTTTCTTCGTTCGAAACAAAGAATTTAAGCAACTCCACCTAGAAGACAGGACAACACGGTGGCCAACTCCCAATTGACTTTGATTTCATGTAGGCATGAATCCGAATGGACGAATGGCTATTTGTAGAACAGATACGACGATTATTTCTTGTATTTGTTGAGCGATCGGGCGTATACGCAATCTTATCGCTCCCGTCCATCGGTTGTCCACTTCTTTAGACAGAGGTACTGCACAATGGTGTTGAGTAATGCGATTAGTTGGATGTTGGATGTGTCACTGTTAAGGCGATGCGAAGTAGATGGATTGTGGGCAGTAACGCGAAAACTGGAAATCATTCGAAATGTCCTTACGCAGGACATTTCGGCCATATAATCCGGCGTGCCACAAATTGGTTGAACGAATATTAATTACCGACGCTACTCATATGAATATGAATGCGAATGGTGAGAGGGACGGGGGTGGTCGGGCTGGAATTGGCGCCCCTCGCTTAATTAATGTGTTTGGAATAGTCGGTAAGTAATAGTCGCGAGCGAGCGACGCGCCGTGCGGTTACCCGAGCCGCTGTGACGTGAAGTAATTGCAGATGCGTAGCGTATCGCCATTGAATTCATTATTCATATTTTGATTTGTTTTGTCTAAAGCTGGATGAAGCGCACACACCCTGTGATTACGAAATCATACGACCGAAGTTGCACGGGTTGGCGAGTGGGCGCGATAAGAGCGGCGGCTGCTGAAAAATTAGCATAGCCTACTAATTAGATTGAGATTTATACGTATCGAATGAACACGAACGATACTTTGGGATATTTAGTTATTCAGATTCGTTGTTGCGAATGTGTGACACCTGGCCGCGGGGCGGGGGATGTGGAGAATAATGTGTAACACATTTCCGTTGGATTATGGCGGTTTCATGTTGCAGAGCGAAGGAGTTTTAGGAACTAATCAAGCTACATTGTGCTGCATAAAAAACAGCCACACCTTTAAGGCAGGAGGTTTATAGTATAAGGGCTTATCTACAACCTTGACATATAACATCTATGCGCATCTAGTGAGAACTCGCTAATTAATGAAGAAACCTTCAGAAATATTGTCATAAATGGGCGCTTTCAATTCTATCGTATGTGTATCGTGACAGCCTGTCATGTAGCCTATAAAACTTAGTCATAATGGGATTCACAGTAGTAAGATCACTGAATGTCAAGAGGGCAAGGAGGTTATCCCAGGGAACCTCGGTGGTGGTTTAGTGCACAGCGTCAATTGTGAGAGGATGAACTGGGGTTTCTTCGATTCGATATACACTTTTAGTGCCGATAGAAATGATCGACTGCTATCTGATTTGGGAGGTTTTTCTTCAAACATGCTCCTGGCCGATTGCCTACATATGGAGTCAAAGGCTTAGCATTACGAGCATATTATGGTCGACATAATCGTCTGTCTGAACATCCCTTAGGCCAGACTGTAATATGTTTCGAAGAGACTAGTTCCGATACAGAAGTCTTATGACATATCCACGCTCTGCAGAGAATATGGCAGTAGTTAGTGAAAGTATTGAAGAAGATCCAAATCCATCGAACAGATTGTTTTTGGCATCAAAACTAAGATTTTGACATGTGGTTTCAAAATAATGATGAAATAGCTTTTTTTCTCTTTTTTTTTATAGGGTTCGTGCAGGTTCAAGAGTGTAAGCTCGTATAGTGTTTGTCACACAACTCGGACGAGGTGTAGATGGTTTGTGTCGAAGATGTTCGTTCTACTCTCCGGGGGTGGTTGTCCTAGATGGGATGAGGAGAGATTGGACTGAATTTGTCGCATTGGTTGTAGTTCACAGTAATTATACGAAAAGCAACACTTCCCGCAAATGACGATTATCACACATTTTCACACAACCAAAAGTATATGATGCAGAAACAAAATTATTAATGCGTCAAACCGGTTTATTTTGGACGTTTTGGATACGTCACAATCGACCAGCACTTTCTACTGGTGCCATCCCTTGATAAACAGCGGGAATTAGTTGCACACCTAATATAAGTAAATATGTCTGAAAGTATCAGCGTATAACTAGCCAAACCCATTGTTAAGTCAATTGTCAGCTGTACAAGAGTTCATATGTGTTTTGGCACGATCGACTGCTAATAATTTTTGTGCTTAAGACATCAGATGATTTCCACTAAATTTAAAAAGATATGACGATCCTTTAAAAATATCATAGGATATCTCTGTCAAAAGTACATACCTTCTTACATTTTTGTCGTTATATGTTCTTAAAGATAAAAAAATTTAACACGCCTCTGTACTCTGCTATCAGAAAGGCATAAATAATTTGGATTCGACATCAGACATTGGCATGCTTTAGTTCAATTCTGTCTTCCAGAGTCTTCTTGAAACTTTCCCAGTCAGTGTGTTTGTTGGTTAATGCTGGTTTGTTTTGCTTCTGAATTACACGCTCACTCAATGTGAGCAGTATTGGAGAATGATCAGAGTTAAGATCGTTGAATTCGTCTATTTCAAGACAGTTTATAGATATGTTTTTAATTATGTAAAAATCTATTAGGTCTAGTATTAGATTGCAATTGACGGTGACTTTATTTATTTATTTATTATTATTCTCTATCAAGTACAAATTCTTTCTTAAAGACTATAAAAACATTAGTATAAGTTAATTTAAGTACATGTATATACAGCGTGTCCCAAGAGCAGTGTGCCAAAAAGCTAGAGTGTGTAGGTCCGGTCAAGACAAGAAAAAATCGTATGGGAGGGGGGGGGTCTATTCCCCCCCCGTTTAGCCGGGAGGGGCAATTTTCTAAAAAATTTACTTAATTTGGAAAAAAAATTATTAAAAATCAACAGTTACATCCACAATGCCGTGATATACTTTTTTGTAAAGCCAGAAACCTCTTCTTTCATCTTGTTTTCAAAGGAAGCTGTTTTAAGGAATAGTTTTTGAGAAAATAATTTTCAAACTCAAAATTTTGAAAAAAAAAATTAAAAAAAAAAATTCGGACTATTTTTTTTCAAAATTGTATGTAATTAAGTACTAATTTTTTTTCAAAAATTCAATTCTCTTGTTAGTTTTTAGTTAAAAACAGAAAACCGGATGCAAAAATGTTTTGTAGTTTTTGAGAAATTAAAAAAAACCCGAACCATTTTTTTCTAAGAAAAACCTTTTTTTTGGTTTTAACGCGGCTGGACTTGTAGGCAAATTAATGTATGAAACATTGACATCTTTTTTATTATTTTTAAAAAATTTGGAGTTTTATTATAATCAATTTTCAATATGATCCCCATTTTTTAGAAGGCAAAGATTATATCTCCTTCTAATGGCTGCACATAAGTCAAACAATTAGACTCCAGCGACTTCAATCCCTGCTTTCAGTCGTTCCAAAGATACTATTTCCACTTCGTAAACATAATTCTTCATGAATCCCCACACATAAAAATCTAGAGGAGTTAAATCTATTGATCTAGGTGGCCATTCCGTGGGGCCCCTTCTTCCGATCCAACGGTCACTAAAATGATTATCCAGCCAGTTTCTAACCCGTAAGCTGTAGTGTGCTGGTGCTCCATCTTGCTGGTAGATTAAATTATCTGCTATGGCTAAAGGAACGTTGTCCATCAAATCGGGCAAAAGGTCTCGTAGGAACTGCAGGTATGATTCTCCATTAATAACGGCATTCAAAAACCGGGGCCCGATTACAGTTTGTCCAACAATACCAAGCCAAACATTACAGCTAAAGCGGTGTTGTGATTTATTTTGTTCTTTGTTGTGTGGATTGGTGCTACTCCAATGATGCAAATTGTGGAAGTTAGTAACCCCATCTCTGGTAAACTGTGCTTCATCCGTCCAGAATATCCTTGCAAAATAGTTTCGTTCAGTTTCATCTCGAAGTAGTAATGATCAACAAAATTCTGCTCTCAAAAACTTGTCGTTTGAGGTGAGTTCCTGAACTGGTCTAAAATGGTACGGGTGTAATTTTTCGGTATGAAGCACTCTCCATACTCTAGATTTGGGCACTCCTAGCATAATAGCTATCCTCCTTGTACCAAGGGAGGGATTACGTCGGACCAAATCCAAAATTCTTTCATCTAAGATTCTTGATCCATCTGTAACTGATCTTTCGCTTCTTCGATGCTCTAGCACTCCGTGCTCTCGCAGACGTCGGTGGATTCTTGAAAACATGCTACGACTGGGACACCTCCGATTGGGTTATCTTTCAGCGTAGAGTTTTTCGGTTTCACGATCTCGACCATTAGCTAAACCGTAACAGAAGTGCATTCTTAATTCTTATCGAGAGTATGAGTTTGACATCGTAATGTTTTGATGAGTTAACATCCAATTTGGAAATGGTTTTTTATTAAAAATGCGATGCCTTTTATTTACATTTGGGTTGCAAATATTTTGTTTTTCAATAAACAAAAATTGCGGTTTTATTGTCTTAAGGTCCAATAGAACCTATCGGCGGCGGGCGGACCCAGACGAAATTGGCAGGTCAGTTTTCAGGCGTTATCAATGAAAAAGAAGGACTAATCCATGGTTATTCCAATACTATTTCACTTTATTGTATCCTCATAAAACTCCAAATTATTTAAAAATAATAAAAAAGAGGTCAATGTTTCATACATTAATTTGCCTACAAGTCCAGCCGCGTTAAAACCAAAAAAAAGATTTTTCTTAGAAAAAAATGGTTCGGGTTTTTTTTTAATTTCTCGAAAACTACAAGACATTTTTGCATCCGGTTTTCTGTTTTTAACTAAAAACTAATAAGAGAATTGAATTTTTGAAAAAAAATAGTACTTAATTACATACAATTTTGGAAAAATATAGTCCGAATTTTTTTTTTCAAAATTTTGAGTTTGAAAATTAATTTCTCAAAAACTATTCGTTAAAACAGCTTCCTTTGAAAATAAGATGAAAGAAGAGGTTTCTGGCCTTACAAAAATGTATATCACGGCATTGTGGATGTAACTGTTGATTTTTAATAATTTTTTTTCCAAATTAAGTAAATTTTTTAGAAAATTGCCCCTCCCGGCTAAACGGAGGGGAATAGACCCCCCCCATACGATTTTTTTCTTGTCTTGGCCGGACCTACACGCTCTAGCTTTTTGGCACACTGCACGTGGGACACCCTGTATATATTAGAATATTAGTTCAAATTAAGTTTATGATGATATTTTTAACTCCATTTCTACTTAAATTGAAATCAATGGCGCAACCAAACTGGTTGAATGCAATACATGCTGAAGTTATTGGATTAAACTTCGCATAACTTGTGCTATGATAAGGAACGTGTAAAAAATTATATTCTCTAGGGCGTAGAGAGCGAGGTGGCGCATATATTCTAAACATAGAGAGTAATAAAGGGCTGTTAATGTGGCCACTTAAGACATCAAAGGTGAAAAGTGTAGGATGCGATTTTCTTCTAGAGACAAGTGTTTTTAAACCTATTAAACTGCATCGTGCCTCATATGGTGGATAATTAGAATGTGGACAAATTTTACGAAGGGCAAACTTTGTAAACCTTTTTCGAACTTTCTCTATTCGAGTAATACTAATTTGATGATGAGGATTCCATATAATACAACAATATTCCAAAACTGGTCGTACAAGCGATAAATACAAAGATTTTAGCGTATAAGGCCCGCAAAATTACTTTATCGACATGTACCGAAAAATTAATTTGAGAATCAAATATAACTCCAAGATCCTTCTGACGACTCGAGCAAAAGTTATAATGCTACACTTCAGGGCGTTAAAGTGTAACCCATTAAAATTACACCATCGAACAACAGAATTCAAGTCTACTTGAAGTTTAACCGCGTGTGAAAGTGAATTTATTGCACTAAATATTTTTAAATCGTCAGCATATAATAAACACTTTGAAAAAGACACATGCGATGGCAAATCATTTATAAAAAGAAGAAAGAGAAGTGGTTCAAGATGACTTCCTTGAGGTACTCCTGAAGAATTTATAATCACCTCTGATACAGTTTTGCCAATTCTGACATATTGCTTCCGGCCAATGAGATAACTTTTTAACCAATTAAGGAGCTCAGAATGAAAGCCAAGTAACTCAAGCTTTTTTTATTAGGATATTATGTTGTACACGACCAAACGCTTTAGAAAAATCGATGTAAATAGTGTCAACTTGCACGCGATTTTCTAAGTTACACAAGCAGTAGTTGGTAAAGATTGACAAATTCGTGGTGGTCGATCTTCCACTTACAAAGCCATGTTGCTGTTCAGATATATGATTTCGAACAATGCTATACATTTTATTTTTAATAATTGCTTCAAAAACTTTGGGTATTAATTGAAGTTTTGCAATGGGCCTGTAGTTTACTATGGGACCTCTAGAACCAGATTTATGAAATGGCGTTATGAATGAGTGCTTCCAGCTATCTAAAAATATGCCCAATCTCAAAGACATATTGAAGATAAAGCAAAGCGGACGAGACAAACTTGACTTACATGATTTAAGAAGCAATGGTGGAATATTATCAGGATCTACACAAAAACTGTTGTCAAGTGTTGACAGTGTAGATAAAACGTCTTCTTCGAAAACAAGAAGCCGTCCGAATTCCGTTATGGAACTTACATCGTATATATGTTCACAATCAATTTTTAAGTCAACAAAGTTTGATTGAAAAAGGATGCAAAATTATCACATGTTTGCTTAAGGTCAGTTGTGGAAACTCCGTTGTAGGACATGCTAGATGGAATTCCAATTGACTTACGCTTATTATTTAAAAAGGTCCAAAAAGATTTAGGATTTGTTTTTATTTTTAACTCGAGAGACGAAATGTACTGATTGTAAGTAAACGTTTTTAAACATTCGTATTCTTTTCTTAAGTGGTGATATCTCTGACGGAAAAGGATGGAATTCTTACTTTTTTTATGAAACTTAAGCATAACATTTTTTAGTCTCCATAAGCCTTTATTAAACCAAACTGGCTTTGTAGAATTTTTAGAATTTCTTATGGGTACAGAATCACGTAAAATATTCTTGAGGGAGCACGAATTTTAATAATAAAATTTAAAACAACGTTTGAATATAAGTCTTTCCATGATAAAATGGCAATGCTAGCTAAGCAAGTTTAACTTCGACACATGTCACGAGCCATGCGTGAGCTGTCAAGAATAGAACACTGAAAAACAAACAGCAGAAAAATCACCCGTTAGATTATGTCATGTTTAATGCGGATTTTTTGTGAATTCCGTGTTCACGTAGAGACAATGATTTTGATTTCCAGCTTATTTCTACTCGCTTATTATTGCCATAGACTACGAGGCGAAATGGTACTAAAACTGTCTCTCGTTTCATTAGGCCTAATGTTGTTGAAGCCTCGTTTGGGCCTGAGTTATTTCACAATTCAGAATGCCCATTTAATTTTAATTCACTGTGCGTTGGTATGGGGACTTGAACTCAAATCTCAATCCAAGTTAGCCCCCTATGTGTTGATTGTCAATCCATGGACAACCAGAGTAACGCTTCCAAGAAGTGCGCAAAAAAATTCACATTTGACTTCAATTTCACTAAAAGCAACAAGCGCTTTCGAAACAATTAATAGAACAACAGGTGTTTGTCCCAATCATGCTTACCTGGAAAAACATAACATTCCTCTTCCTCCAGAGCCGGCTACCGCTCCTTCCCCGAGTTGATAGTAGTTCTTGGAAAATCTATATCAACAAGTTCACATGGCTCGTGCAGCCATAAATAAACTGCACGTATACGAGTACCATACATCTCTTGTTTCTATTCAACATCTATAATACGAGAATGGGAGCATCGAGATTATACATTATTATTAGCCAAGACGTAAGTGCTATCATTCGACACCTGTCACCTAACAATGGAAGCGAAACTCAGAGCCTAACAAACTAAGTAAATACAATTCAATACGAACTACGAGAATTTCACTGTTTTTGTTAAGTTTTAAATCTGCCTTCAAAACAATATGTGCCACGACACGGCTGTCACTTACACAAACTAAGTAATCTTATCACCAAAGCATAAAACACAAAAACGAAAAAGAGCTATATTAGTGACACTAGTTCAAGGTCAAAAAAAAAAGTTAGTAAAAATGTGGAAAAAAATGATTCGCTTGTGTGTAATGGCAAAACAAAAAAAAAAGAGTCTAGACGCACTCTCTGGTCGATAGTACGCAACGCGTTATCGTGCGTTTGTATCTCAAACGCGAGATATTGTTTGTGCGATATATTTGAATTTTTGTGTGGTTTTTTTCGAAAAAAAAGAAGATAAATGCCTTGCATGCCTCCTTTTTTTCATTTTACTACTAGTACAATGAACTGTTTATAAATAAGCAAACTATGTCGGGCGTGTGACATCTTTGTTGTGCGCCATGGAAATGATTTTTTTTTTAAATCTAAATTTAAGTTTCCAAGTAGTCTTTATAACACTTTTGAAAATTATGTTCATTCTCATGGACTACAGGATATATTTTATTATTATGTTGAAAGGAACATAAGCCAAAAAGGCTATTGTGTCTCGAATTTTTGTTTTGAAAAACGCGCTAGTCTTGCTCTAAATACGTTGCTTTTCATATATTTGTGGCGAAAGCAATGTTTTCATTTTATTCTTGCGAATCTATTTATAAATTTTGGTTTTTTCTTAGACTTATTTTTAGACTTAACATATTTATGATAATTTTTTGTTTATGAAGTGTATTTTAATAATCTTTGTTAAGCTTGCTATAATAGTTTCCTTTGAAGCATACCTCTATGACTAATTGGAGAGTAATTTGAATAAATGACTCATATTCTGCCGGGGGTGTTGGTGTATTTGTTAAAGATTCGTATGAGCCTCTAGTCATTTGTTCGTCTTCTTCTTTTCCTTTTTATCCCGGCGTCGTTATGGTCAGAAGTGTAGGACCATAACCTTCCCACTTAACTGCATTCCTACTGGTCCGCTTGTGGGGTCCGCCGGTTTGACCTCAGAAAGTAGCGGCAGGCTTCCCGGTTTGGGATTACTTCATCGCTGAGGCCAATCAAATGCTGGTGTTTTTGCATTTGTTTGCACCAATTGTTTTTCGGCCTGCCTTTTTTGCGTGTTGAAATTGGAATGTTGATTGATAACGCCTTTTGGACGGGGTTCAAAGGATCTCTCCTTTGAACATGGCAATACCAACTGAGTCGGTCGCGCTCTATATTTCTTGTGATGGTTTCTTTTACGTGGAGGCTTCCTCGGATCTTTGAACTTCTAATTCTGCCACGCTTTGTTACTCCCGCTGTCATGCGAAGCATCTTCATCTCAGTTGCCGTTAATTTGCTCTCATACTTTTTGTGCATTGTCCAGCATTGTGAACCGTATGTGAGCGCCGGACGTACAACTGAAGTGTAGAGCTTTTCTTTCAGCTTAGGAGGTATTTTTCGATCACAGAAGATGGCGGAGTTTTCCCGCCACTTCATCCACCTTACGCTTACGCGATGGCTGATGTCGTCATCACAAGTTGCTTCTTTATTAATCATAGATCCCAGATATTTAAACTTTTCACACTTGGGAAGCACTCTTCCATTCAAGTAAATGTCTGGAATAGGCTGATGATGGTCAGAGAACGGGCAGCACAGATACTCTGTCTTCTTTGAACTAATACGATACCCGTGTCCCTCAAAAATGTCCACCCACACATCAAGTGCTCGTTGTAGGGACGCCTGATCATCACTTATAATGGCCCCATCGTCAGCAAAGAATAGCTGGTGCACATTGGGGTCCGTCACTTTTCCTTCAAGCAAGCAATCAAGGACTGCTATAAAAAGCAGTGGGCTGAGGACGCTCCCTTGGTGTACACCGACTTTGATTGCGAACTCTTCGGTGACTCCTGCGGTGCATCTTACTCTTGTCGTTGCTCTCTTGTACATGTCCATGATCACTCGCACGTAGCTTTCTGGAACTCCTTTTTGCCTTAGCGCTACCCATAAAAGATCTCTTGGTTGCCGGTCAAAGGCCTTTTCGAAATCAACCAACACCATATGCAAGTCCTTTGACGAATCACAATGCTTTTCCATCATGACCCTTATACTTTGGATTGCATCTGTCGTTGATTTACCCGAGACAAACCCGCACTGGTCATCAGATAGTCGTATAATTTTCCGCAGTCGGCTATCTAATACCCGTTCAACGATCTTCATGGTGTGCGACATCAGCTTGACAGAACGGTAGTTATCACAATTTCGCGTATCACCCTTTCCTTTGTGCAAAGGAAGAAGATAGCTTTCCCTCCATTGATTAGGCATAGTGTCGCCTCTCATAAGTTTGGAGATAAGAACCATGAGCCATCTAGACCCGATGTCTCCCATCTTTTTCCAGAACTCAGAGGGTATCCCGTCCGGCCCAACAGCTTTTCTTTTCTTGGAGTTTTTAACCGCGTACCGAACTTCTTCGACTGTGATGTCGGATATTTCGGCATGATTCGGGGCGGCTCTTGGAAAGTACACTCGGGGAAACTGTTCGTTCAGAAGTTCCTCGCAATACTGTCGCCATCTGTGGAGAATTTTTTCGTCTTCCACAAGGAGTTGGCCTTCAGCATTGTTAATAAACTTTGGGAAACGAATCTCCTGAGCATTTCTTCTTCTCTGGGCGGCTATCTTAAAGATATTTGCTCCTTTGTTCAAATTGTTTTGTCGAAGCTCCTGGGTAGCCTGGTTCCTGTCAGACGCGGAAGACGATATTTCTTCCAATTCCTGATAGACGCCTTCCATGCTTTTCGCTTTGAATTCGGCGCATTTTTTCTTCGCGATACCTTTGCAACATCTATATACCTTTTCACGGCGAGCTTTTTCCTCCCTATTAGTAGAAGAGCACTTTGACCAAGCTTGGAAAGCAATTTTCTTTTCGCGTATCACTGCTTTGGCTTCGTTTGTCCACCACCAGATTTCTTTTGCGTGTTGGCAGGGGCCCTCAGATGTTCCGAGCATTGATTTGGCTTTCTCCAGGCCAGATTGTTGTAGGGAATCCCACATGTCTTGAGCTTTGCACTCCTCATTACCGACCTCATCGATAATGGAAAAGAGGTAGTTTTTCATGTTGGTAATAAAAGCTTCGCCTTTTCCTTTATCCAGCTTATACCACTTGATTCTCTCAGACACCTTCGTTTGCTGCTTTGACTTCTTACTCGCCTCCATAAAAAATTCAGTGAGGAGGAGACGGTGTTGAGGGGCGATCGCGTGTCCCAGGGTCACTTTGCAATCTTTAACTCGTGGCTTCATGAAACTGGATACCAAATGATAGTCTATTTGAGCTTCATTTCCGCCGCTGCTATTAGTGATCAGGTGCCGGCTTTGTTTGACGAACATGGTATTTAGCACTATAAGACCGTACGACTTGCACATGTTTAGGATATCTTCACCTGAAGAGTTCCTGGTGCCGTATCCCAGCCCTCCATGGTAGCCTTCATAGTCTTCGCTTGTCTTCTCGACATGTCCGTTTAAATCTCCCCCAACAAACAAAAGCTCTTCCTTTGGGATGATTTTGACAAGGTTGTGGAAATCTAGCCAGAATGCATCTTTTTCTTTTTGTTCGCATCCTACTTGAGGGGCATATGCGCTTACGATGTTCCACACCTCACCATGCATCTCCAATTTGAGAGCCATCAAACGGTCACTGGACTTTGAAATGGTTAAGACGTTGCCAAGTAGCTCTGCCGCAAGGATGATGGCGATTCCGTTTTTTTCCTCGTTCCAATCCATAGTAAAACATCTTGCAGGCTTTTGTTTTAACGTCCAAGAAACGTGCCCGATTACCGGTGTTTCGCCATTTCGTCTCTTGTACGCACAGGATGTCTACTCGCCTTCTAACCATCATTTCTTCAAGCTCATAGCTGCGCCCACTCATGCTTCCAACGTTCCAACTCGCGACTCTTAAATGTGGCTTACGCCGTTGCATTACTTTGCTATCCCCCGGAAATCCTATAGCTCTGACCCGAGCATTGCTGCTCGTCCCAGGATCACGACCATTAGTAGTGCCTGGCGGGGTAGTGCTTTTCCTTTTAGCGTTCTTTTCCATAATGCTACGGTTTAACCGTTTTCTTTCTTCCCTTCCTTTTTGACACGGGCATGCTCCAGATTTTTTATTTTTTTTTTTGATCGATCTTACTCTTACAACACCGGTGATCTCCAGTCGTGTCAACCCACTGATTTGCATGCACACTTGTGGGGCAGTTTAATGGTGGTATATGTGTCCCTAGGCTCACCTTGGTGTTTTCTAAATTGCCTAGATGTGATTTTTGTTTACCTTTGTTTTAGTCGCCTTTTACGACAAGCGAGAGGTATCGCTGCAGGGATATTCTTAACCCGTCCCTGCACGAGTCATTTGTCATTTGTTAAAACTTAAAAAGTGCAGATGTCTTAAAAGTTACCTGTACGACCATTTATTTGCGTATACTGGCTTCAGAATATACCACTCCGATTGTTTATGGACGAATTTTCTGATCTCTTGGATAATGAAAAAGCGTCAAATCTCGCTGTTGTTGGTGACTTCAACATAGATCTACTATGTGCAGACACTTCGAGAATCCCTTATAGCCCAACACGGCTTGATGTCCTTTGTTAATGATTCCACTAGACCAAGTTCAAACACATGTCTTGGTCGCTTCCTTCATATGGAGACAGATGATTGCGCCGGCTTTGTTTTGGATCCGATCATTCTATGACAGGTTTGATAATTAGCGGCCTTAGCGTAAAAAATGGACCCTCAAAGATATATATTAAACAGACGCACATAAATTATACCATGTTAAATTCAAAACTCCTTAATGAAAACTGAGTTGATGTGCTTTCTGTGGAAAATGCCTCTTTAGCCTATGAACGGTTTTCAAAAACGTTAAGTAAGCACATCAAGAGTTCCAGCAATTCTTTTGTAAAAAAAAAGTGATAAAAAACTAAAACCTTTGAATTGTTCACTTCTAAAGCAAATCAAACTTAAACACAAATTACGCCTCAAAGTCATAAACATCCCGCAAATACTGCTTTAAAAAACCGCTACATCAATTTATGTAAAGAAACTGATTTTTCGAGACTTAGATACAACTCAATAGACCTAGAAAATGTCTCAACTGAATACATTGACAGTCTCGTTAAAGATTTCACAGAGCATATCCTTAGTTCCATAGACTCAAGTGTCCCAAAAGTAGTTAGAACTAATTTCTCCCCCAAGATTCCAGATATCATCCTTATATACATACAAATCAGAAATTCCTTAAAGAGACAATGGCAGGGGAACCGTCTTCCTTTTCTTCGCAAACAAATTAAATATCTGAATAAACTTATTTCTGCCGAAATTGAAAGGCATAGAAATACCGATTGGAACAGAAAACTAAGTTTACTGGATAAAAATGCAAAGCCATTCTGGAATATAGTAAGAATCGTAAGAAATAAGAACAGGAGAATTCCTAGTTTGTTTAGCTCAGGTAATGCTCTTCATACGGATACTGAGAAAGCCAACATTTTTGGCTCAACTTTCATAAAAAATCATGCTGTTTCACAAAATCTCAGCGATACGGTTACTAATTCTGCGGTAAATGAAAGCTGTAATAGACTTTTTTTCCATAGCTATAGCCCATCCCCAAACGACTATGCATCCCAAATGGAATTAATGGAAGTACTAAAGAGTCGGAAAATAAGGAAATCTGACGGTCTTGATGGTATTAAAAATCTGTATCTAAAACAACTACCAAAATCAGGTATACGTTTTCTTACTTTTCTGGTGAATGCATGCTTGAAAATCCAATATTTCCCGAATACCTGGAAAATTGCGAAAGTAATACCTATTTTAAAGACTGGAAAGCAAATTGAAAATCCCGACAGTTACAGACCGATAAGTCTGCTCAGTTGTCTTAGCAAAGTTTTCGAGAAGATTATTAAGAAAAGACTTATAACGTTTATTGACAACAGGCATATCTTTCCTGATGAGCAATTTGGATTCCGGAGTCATCATAGCACGTCACATCAAGTTCTCAGAATATGTCAGCACGTTAAGAAAAGCCGTGCCCTGGGCAAATCTACGGGCTTGGTTTTGTTAGATATTGAGAAAGCTTTCGACTCCGTTTGGCACAATGGTATTATTTATAAAATGATTAACTTTGGTTTTCCATTGTATTTAGTTAAAACTATACAAAGTTTCCTGACCAACATACGTTTTAGAGTCTACGTCCATGGTAAAGCACCATCTCTATATTCTCCTTATGCGGGAGTGCCCCAGGGGTCCGTTCTTGGCCCTGTGCTCTACAATATTTATACCTCTGACTTCCCACGGCTTCCTGAGTGTCAAACAGCTATTTACGCCGACGACACAGGTATATTCTCATCACATGAGTTTAGTCTCAATATCGAGACAAATCTACAAAATGCGATTGGAATATCTGTCAACTATTTTAATAAGTGGAAAATAAAAATCAATCCTGAAAAAGTGCAATCAATCTTTTTCAGTCAAAAGAGAAAGAATTGCTACCTTCCTCATAATCCACTTAATGTGTGTGGGGTAAATGTTGCTTGGAAACCAACTGTAAAGTATCTGGGTATACATCTAGATGAAAAACTTACTTTTAAAAAACACATCTTAAATACCATCGACAAAGTCAATATTGCCATCACAATGCTTTACCCTTTTATCAATAGAAAGTCAAAGCTAAGCAGCTTTAACAAAATCATTATCCATAAAATAGTACTTCAATCAATACTATTATATGGATGCCAAGTATGGGGAAACTATGCAAAATATCATATAAAAAAATTGCAAATATCTCAAAATAAACTTTTGAAAATGTTGCTTGACTTATCTAGATACCATTCTGCCACTGATCTTCATCTGCGATCGAATGTTGAGTTGATCTCCGACAGAATCATTAAGTTGACGTCCACTTTTTTGCGAAACCTTGTTATTCCAGACAACCCTCTCATAAACCAGCTAAATACTTAATCAATATCTCTGTACATATTTTCGTTCTATTTAACTGATTATTTATTTTTTTCTGTACTTATTTATTTAGTGATTTATTATATTTATTTATTTATTTCTTAGCTAATTATTTTGTTCATTCATTTATATATACTTATTTATTTACTAACTTATTCATTCAATTATTTTATTATTTATTTATTTATTTATTTATTTATTTATTTATATTTATTTATTTATTTATTTTTATTTATTCATTTGTTACTTATTTCTCATGTACCTCACTTACTATGAAGGTTTTTATCGTAATTTCCTTCAAAGTCAATATTATTTTCCTCCATTTTAGTTATTGTTTTAAAAGATAATGTTTCAGCTGAAAGATATACAATAAGTTATCGAATCTCTGTATGTAAATTGTGTGACAACCTCATTGTAAATTTATATACGAAATAAAATCTCTATCTCTCTATCTAAAGACACTGATAAAAATGTAAAATTCTGTCAGGATAGTTACTTCAAAAGTAAACTACGTAACGCAAAGGGTAATCTAAAAAAAGTATGGAATACAGTAAACGACATTCTGAATCGAAATCAAAAATATCATACTGAATCCCCTAAGCTCATCGATAACAACATATGCATTTCAGACCCTACAGCTGTCGCAGAAATATTTAATCAGTATTTTACCTCTGTAGCACGGACGCGTTTCCTTCATTGCTGGACGATATCTTACGGGAACTGCTCTGCGAGTTTATCCCAAGCAAGAAATTTTTGTGATAAAAGTTTTGTTTTCAATCCAATCTCAGGATTCGAACTTTTAAATATTATCAATTCACTAAACACCTCCAGCTCGTGTGGGAATGACGGATTATCAAATGAAGTTATAAAAAGAATCGCTCTAAACGTGGTTGATATATTGGCCTATATATTCGATTTAAGTGTCTACACAGGTGTATTTCCGGATGCGCTTAAATGTTATAAGGAGATAAAAACGTTATAAGGAGATAAAAACCTTAAAACAAACTACAGACGAATTTCACTGCTCCCGGTCGTATCTAAAATCTTTGAAAAAGCTATGAAATGTAGAATATTAAAATTTTTAAAAACTATAAACTTTTTAAGTACAAAACAATTTGGCTTCAGAGAAAACTGCTCAACCGAAGATGCACTTCTTGACTTTTGTCAGTCCATCTACAAGGGGCTAGATTTCAAAAACTGCTGCACTGGATTATTTGTAGATATAACCAAAGCTTTCGACATGGTCAACCACGAAATTCTCCTAGATAAATTATACTGTGCAGGGTCCCGCGGCTTCGTATTGAAATGGTTTACTTCTCATCTCAAGGATAGAAGACAAAAAGTGAAAAAAGGGGATACTTCTAGTGGGGTCGAGATCGTCAACATCGGCGTTCCTCAAGGTTCTGTCCTTGGCCCCCTGTTGTTTTTAATTTATGTTAATTCCGTTTTTTGCCTTCCATTCATCGGAAAGTTAAGGGCTTTTGCTGATGACTTTGCATTTGCGTATGGGTCATCCAATCTCTTTACGCTAGTGGCCGACATTAATCATGACATCCATCTCATAAGACTTTGGTTTGCATATCACAAGCTCATCGTGAGTAGTAAGACCAAATTAATGTTTTTTAGCTTAACATCTATTGAGACTCCGAATGTTGATATTTTATTCCATTCAGCATGTTGTGAAAAATTTAGCTTGATAGAGTGCGCGTGTAAAGCCTCTTTTAATGATACCATTAAATGTAGTGCAAGCTTTTTGGTATAGAAATAGTTAAACAATATAAGTATCTTGGTCATCATCGACCAAAATTTGAACTGGCATGATCATATCACCCACTTGAGAAATTACTTACTCTCGACTCTACGCAACTTCTACAAACTTAGAAACTACTGTTCCTCCAGTATCTTAAAGAATATTTACTACGGTCTATTTCACTCGAAACTACAATATGGAATTATATGCTGGGGAGGCGCCTATGCTAGCAAAATCAAACCCTGTTAATATTACAAAAATACGTCATAAGAAAAGTATGTCATGCAAATCGACTAACTAATACTTTTATGCTATTCAACAGATTGAAAATTCTACCAGTAAGACACCTCTATTATTTTAAAGTATTGGGGGTACAAATTAATTGGGTCCGTTTTCAAAAGATGGCGCCACCTGCAAGTTGTGGCTGATCTTGGACGCGATTACCTACTTCATTGGAAAGGTGTGACATCTATCAACAATAATTAGTGTGCATCAGCTTCTGTTTCTGCCAACAACATTGTTTTTTGCCTCTTCGAAAATGTCCGGATTTGTCTTAAATAAACAGCATTTGCGGCAAGTTTTGATTTTCTTTTTTAATTGGAAGAAAAGTGCACCAGAAGCCCATCGAATGCTTGTAGAAGTTTATGGTGAATCTGCTCCGACCGATAAATCATGCAGAGATGGTTTCGACGCTTCAAAAGTGGTGATTTTAGCGTCGAAGACAAAGAGCGTCTTGGCCAGCCCAAAAAGTTTGAAGATGAGGAATTGGAGGCTTTACTGGATCAAGATCCGTGCCAAACGCAAAGTGAACTCACAGAATCGTTGGGAGAAATTTGAATTTATTCAAAAGCAAGGAAATTGGGTGCTGTACGAGTTGAAACCGAGAGATGTCGAAAGGCGATTTTTCACGTCGGAACTGCTTCTTGAAAGACATCAAAGGAAGGGATTTTTGCACCGGATCGTGACTGGAGATGAAAAGTGGATATAGTACTACGATAACCAAAAGAAGAAAAAATACTATGCAAAGCCTGGTGAACCCGTTCCATCATCGTTTACATCGACGCCAAAGAAAAACATCCACGGTTCAAAGGTCATGCTCTGCATATGGTGGGACCAGACGGGTGTGGTGTACTATGAGCTGCTAAAACCAGGCGAAACCATTGATGGAAAATGTATATCTCCAGGCCTTGCTCCTGCCGACTACTGGCTTTTTCGACGGATACAAAACGATTTGGAGGGTCACCGGATCGGGTCTTTTGAAGAAATCGAAGAATGGCTCAATGATTGGATCGATGCCAGAGAGGACTCATTTTTAGAGATGGTATTCGAAAATTACCAGAGAGATGACGGACAATACTTTGAGTGATGTATTTTTTACGTTTTTTTCAATAAAAAAAAAAATTTTTAACACAAAAAAAACGGACCGAATTAATTTGTACTCCCAATACTAAAAATATTTTTTATAAGGGGAATAAATGACCACCACAATCTGCGTAGTAATTTTAGTCCGCTGGTCAATATCCCAACCTTCCACACCTCAAGTTACAGAAACTTTTACTCCATCGTGTCTCACAAACTCTATAATACACTCCCTGAGAATATCCGAGTCATTAGAACCTTAAAAATCTTTTTAGCTACAATAAAAAGTTGGCTTTTGGGCTTAAGACTCAATGAAATCGAAATTCTTGTGCGCTACACCATTTAGTCTTATAAGTTCTCTTGGAATCTTCTTAAACAATGTGTATTAAATAAAGTGGCATTAATCTCTATTTTGTATAAATAATAAATGTCACTACTGTTCTATTCAAAATGAATAGAATTGTTATTAATTGTATGTATATGTAAGTAATGTTATGAGAATTAGAAATAATAAAAAAAAAAAAAAAAATTTAGTGGGGGCAATACCCCTTTTTAGTCGGGTTAATACAAGCTAATAATTGATCGAGCGGAGCGTAGCGGAGCGAGAGCAATCACCCACTTTTTGGCCTAGCGCGTGCATGTACGGGGAATATAGTGGTCCGAAAACGATTTCGGACTAATCTTGTACGCACTAAATGTAGATATCGGCTATAACCACACATGTGTGCAGCATGTCATTCGATAGATCTAGGTCTGTAGATGAGCCATAAATTATCAAATGAAATTGTTTGATTGAAAAATAGTGAGAAATAACGAAGTAAAGTTTAGAAAAGTGCCATGCGGAGCGAGAGCAAGGTTGATAAAACAATAAATTTGCTCGCTCGATCAAAAATTTTCAGTAGCGGAGTTAAGCCCGCGCATACTGATCTGCCTAGTTAATTGAATTTAGAAACGAATAGCTATGACTGGGGCTAAAGGGGGCGATTGAGGAGACGGAGTTGAAGTCGAAAACGTAAATATTCTAATTATCACTCCGTGGCATATGAGAAATAGGTTAATTGGAGCGATAGGTGGGACCGTTGCGTAGGTAGAGGGCAACGCTGGTATCTCCCAACGCCACCACAACGCTGTTATCGCGCAGCTTAAATTTAAATCATGTTGTCAATTATAATTGCGCAGCATATCTGGTGAACATAGAGACTTCAGACCACACCATCAGGTATTTACATTAACAATTTATCGCCACGGGCAATCTTGGTAATATCGACGTCGCTCGAGGCGGTCGAATGAAAACATTGAGGCTGCACAGTACAGTGCTGAGAGATCACCGACAACATCGATTCGTCGCCGTATTTTGCTCTTAGACGTCATTCGCACACCTCACCGACACATGATTCGTGATTATTTGGAGTCCGCACAAAATCCAATGAAAGCATTGACTTTACAGATCGACAAGCCGACGTCGCTTGGATTATGCGAATTTTGTGGTAAACATGGCATAAGCCGGCGATCATTTTTGGCAAAAAAAAATATCATGAGCAATGAAGCGCATGGTTTGTCGGCGCTTCGTCGTTCAAAACTGTCAGTTGTCTGTCAAGGAACCCTCCATGACTGGTTTGGCTAGAATTCATGCAAAAAATCATTGGATTGGATGTACTTCCCGAAGACGAGCTAACCATCAATGATTCTTTATTCTTATCAAGCCGTAATAACAGATTTCGTGATGCCAGTTTTCACTGGTAAGGTCCCAATAAGACACCACCACAGCTCACAAAGCCCGAGTGTCTTTTGTTCCCCGCAGGACAAGTTTCGAAAAAATGCTGACTTAATGGTAATGGCGATTGCCAGACTTAACGCCATCAGAAACCCTGAAGGTAATTGCTCGAGATTAAGACTGGCTCTGGTCAGATGTGGAACCTGGAAAGGACTGTTTATGCATTTTTACAGACGGCTTCAGGTCTGGACGGGGTTATGTTCGCACACGAAAACGTCCGACTTTACCTTTTCGTTAGCAAAATATGCGTCTTTCAATCAGAGATATAAGCAATCCTAATGGCCATGCACTATGTTGTGAAGCGCAAATGGAAGAGAAAAAGCATATGCATGTGTAGTGGCAGCCAAGCTGCACTCAAAACTATGTCCAACTCTTAAAGCAGTTCCAAATTAGTGCATGCACTTAAGACTTTTTTGAACAAAGTCGGAAGACTACATTCATTAAAGCTTGTGTAGGGTTCCAGATCAGTCTGGCATCCCACTAAATGAGATCTCTGGTGAACTCGCTAGAAGATACTCAGAGGAGAGCTTCTCAGCACCTGAACTCGCTTTAGGTCTACCTGCTTCCACGGTCAAATCCTACATCAACGATTGGGTCTTTAATGCACACAATGGTAGATGGAGGGAATATAAAGGATGATGTCTGCAATAAATCCGCAACATTCTTCTTATACTTAAGGAGAATTGATTGCAGAAGACTTGCGGCCGTCATTACGGACTATTACAGCTTTGCTAAGCATTTTCCGCGTTTGGCGCACACCTGTGCTGCATGTTACGAAGAAGATGAGGCCGACATGATGTGTGCCGAGTCTCTAAGCTTTACATCTTTGAAGCTCCTCCTCACTTTTCTCCGGACAACGGGGAAAATACAATAAAGACAACGTGTCTCTCTGGTAGCACAAAAGACCAGCATTTGCATCTGAGTGCTCCAACAAATAGCAGAAGCCGCCAACACAAAAAACAAAAAAAATTGTCCGAAGGGAAATTGCCCCTATTCAGCCCAAAACACTAAAAAAGTGATGGAAATTGAAAAAAAAAAAATTTAAAAATGATTTGAATTATTTTTCACGGTTCAAAATAAACGTAAAATCACTTTTTAGAATCGTTCAGAGCCTTGTTGACCACCCTTCGCTAAGCCTAAATGTCATAAGTGTGTGTTCCCTCTATGTTTCGCTGTTCTGTTCTATCTATCGTCCGGCCTTCCTGGTGGTCTTTTTCCCTCGGTCTTTTCATTCATTATTATTTTGACTTTTTGTCCACTGTCCATTCGTTCTATGTGCCCATCTTAGTCTTCGCGATTTTATTACTCGGACAATGCTCCTGGCTGAATAGAGTTCCTCAAGTTCTAAACCTAATTTCTTTCCTGGCATTTTTAGACTTTCCATATTTCTCTTAGCTGTTTCTTCACTATCTCTGGGAAAGTCCAAACCATCAGGATAAGCTAGAACGGATGTGAATTAATTAAGGGTTATACCCCTACAATTTTCCTGAAGGGACCTCATTGCGAAGTCCAGCACCAAATCAAGGAAAAATAGTGACAAGGCGTCTTCTTCTTTTAATCCTTCGACTGGTTTGAGAGCCATATGCTTTTTTAAGTTCTACGAATGAATAGACTTAGCTGTCGCGTAGTGATAATGTGGTTACTCGTCAAGCAGTTCCTTCTGAAGCCACACTGTAAGTCTCCAAGTATTTTGTTATCGTATGACGACACTCTCGTTAAGAGAATATTTGACAACGCCTTGTAACGACTTGATAGCAAATACTTCACCCTTTCCTTTAATTATTAAACAATATCTCCAAGTTTTAAATTGCCCACCTGTTACTTGAAAAGAGTCGATGAATGAAGAGGAAATCGAATAGCTTTCTTCGTTTTTAAGCTGTCTGATTAAAACCATTCTGATAGGGGGGAAGGGACAAAGGACTGTTCCAAGAAAGACCTCTCGATTCTAAATACGTGATTACAAGTACCTACATATTATATTATTATAAGGAGACGACAATTGAGAGACGCATTTAAAAAGAATCGAAGAGTTCAAAAATTTCGTAGACCATTGTTACACGAAACAAGGTGCTGAATTGTCTTTAAGAAGTACATATATCACCGATATGTGTAAGGAAATTGAGCTCCTGATCACAGAGGATAAACAATAAAATTGGATGATTGTAGAATTGAACTGTTAACGTCGAAAAATGAGTGGTAGTGGCTCCAAACGGTCAAGAAATTGTCTTGAAGAATTTGATGTCAATATAAATTAATCTTCTTCCTTTCCTTTTCTCCGGCGTCGTTATGGTCAGAAGTGTAGGACCATAACCTTCCCACTTAACTGCATTCCTACTGGTCCGCTTGTGGGGTCCGCCGGTGTGACCGCAGAAAGTAGCGACAGGCTTCCCGGTTTGGGATTACTTCATCGCTGAGGCCAATCAAATGCTGTGTTTTTGCATTTGTTTGCACCAATTGTTTTTCGGCCTGCCTTTTTTGCGTGTTGAAATTGGAACGTTGATTGATATCGCCTTTTGGACGGGGTTCAAAGGATCTCTCCTTTGAACATGGCAATACCAACTGAGTCGGTCGCGCTCTGTATTTCTTGTGATGGTTTCTTTTACGTGGAGGCTTCCTCGGATCTTTGAACTTCTAATTCTGTCACGCTTTGTTACTCCCGCTGTCATGCGAAGCATCTTCATCTCAGCTGCCGTTAATTTGCTCTCATACTTTTTGTGCATTGTCCAGCATTGTGAACCGTATGTGAGCGCCGGACGTACAACTGAAGTGTAGAGCCTTCCTTTCAGCTTAGGGGGCATTTTTCGATCACAGAAGATGGCGGAGTTTTCACGCGATGGTTGATGTCGTCATCACAAGTTGCTTCTTTAATAATCATAGATCCCAGATATTTAAACTTTTCACACTTGGGAAGCACTCTTCCATTCAAGTAAATGTCTGGAATAGGCTGATGAGGGTCAGAGAACGGAGATACTCTGTCTTCTTTGAACTAATACGATACCCGTGTCCCTCAAAAATGTCCACCCACACATCAAGTGCTCGTTGTAGGGACGCCTGATCATCACTTATAATGGCTCCATCGTCAGCAAAGAATAGCTGGTGCACATTGGGGTCCGTCACTTTTCCTTCAAGCAAGCAATCAAGGACTGCTATAAAAAGCAGTGGGCTGAGGACGCTCCCTTGGTGTACACCGACTTTGATTGCGAACTCTTCGGTGACTCCTGCGGTGCATCTTACTCTTGTCGTTGCTCTATTGTACATGTCCATGATCACTCGCACGTAGGTTTCTGGAACTCCTTTTTGTCTTAGCGCTACCCATAAAAGATCTCTTGGTTGCCGGTCAAAGGCCTTTTCGAAATCAACCAACACCATATGCAAGTCCTTTGACGAATCACAATGCTTTTCCATCATGATCCTTATACTTTGGATTCCATCTGTTGTTGATTTACCCGAGACAAACCCGCACTGGTCATCAGATAGTCGTATAAATTTCCGCAGTCAGCTATCTGATACCCGTTCAACGATCTTCATGGCGTGCGACATCAGCTTGACAGAACGGTAGTTATCACAATTTCGCGTATCACCCTTTCCTTTGTGCAAAGGAAGAAGATAGCTTTCCCTCCATTGATTAGGCATAGTGTCGCCTCTCATAAGTTTGGAGATAAGAACCATGAGCCATCTAGACCCGATGTCTCCCATCTTTTTCCAGAACTCAGATGGTATCCCGTCCGGCCCAACAGCTTTTCTTTTCTTGGAGTTTTTAACCGCGTACCGAACTTCTTCGACTGTGATGTCGGATATTTCGGCATGATTCGGGGCGGCTCTTGGAAAGTACACTCGGGGAAACTGTTCGTTCAGAAGTTCCTCGCAATACTGTCGCCATCTGTGGAGAATTTTTTCGTCTTCCACAAGGAGTTGGCCTTCAGCATTGTTAATAAACTTTGGGAAACGAATCTCCTGAGCATTTCTTCTTCTCTGGGCGGCTATCTTAAAGATATTTGCTCCTTTGTTCAAATTGCTTTGTCGAAGCTCCTGGGTAGCCTGGTTCCTGTCAGACGCGGAAGACGAATTTCTTCAAGCTTTTCGCTTTGAATTCGGCGCAAAAAGTTGGTGATAGTGTTGGAATTATTTGAGGTTTCATCGTTGAAGGAGATAGGGTTTGGGTAACCTGAAAGAAGTAATTGCAAAGGTGGGTAGAGTGCGGATAAGTACCAAAATAGTGGAAAAAATCATGAGGGAATTTAGAATAGGCTTGATAGGAAGGGAACGTAAAGAGAGATCGAATTAAGTATTTCTTTGAAGAATATGGATATGGTGTCATAAAGAGTTAGGTCATCAAACCTAAAGTGGGCTTCATCCCCATTCTTCATTTAAGATGCAGCTAAAATCATCGAGAAAATGGACTCCATGTTAGGGTAAATTAATTGTATGGTCAGTAGTATTAATGGCGGTTTCATATTAGGTGGGCTGCAGTATTGACTTTGAATTTTGCTTATTATTTCTATTAGTTTCATAATTGAGAGAGTCCTGGTATGATTCAGATAATGTATACGATTTGCTGTTTTGATGAAATATAAATAGAATGGGAATCTAGATGGTTTTCCCGACTCTAAATGGAGCATATTTTCACAATGTAATGTACTGTGAAATATGGTAGCATATTAAATTCGAAAGGGACTTCAGTTAGTTAATCCCTATCATGAGTTTTGACCCACACAATGCTATCATTTATGTTCTTCATTAGAGAATCGTTCAGAGGGAAGTCACGCATGAATTGAAATTGAGCCATTACCTATGATTGTCATAATTTCAAAACAAAAATAATTTGGAAAAGAGTTGAAATTAAGTGCGTTCAAGAAATAATAGAATTTTTTGGGTCTCGAAAATAATTTTACTAATTCGACTATTGTAAAACGATAGCAGCTCGGGGTTCTTAAACATCAAGACGGGGTGAGAATATATAGGGTTTTCCAATGGGGACTTGACAGCTTTGAATTTAATTTGTGAACGCACCCTTTCACTAATCATCGAACTGTCATTGTCAATTTATTCAGTAAACCCAACATTTTCATCATGGTAAAGTACACGAACGAGCAACTTCTGCAAAATATAAAAATTTTCTACCGAAATTCGGGGTCGGTGACCGCAACATTAAGAGCGTTAACTTAAATTTTCGGTCGTAATTCTCGCCCTAGTAGACAGGCAATAACAAGCTTAGTGCAAAAATTTGAGCCTACATATTCGTTGTGTGATGTTGCCGTGTCAGTAAGACAACGGGTTGGTCGAAGTGTCGAAAATATCGCTGCCGTTCAGGCGTCCGAACGATCGAAATCAGTCAATTCCACGGCGTTCTCAAGAATTGGGCATCGCTCAGACCACATTATGGCATATTTTGCGTAAGGATCTTGGTTTACACCCATACAAGATCAAGCTGACTCAAGAATTGAAGCCGGTGGACCATTTGAAGCGACGTACGTTCTCCGATTGGGCTCTGGAGAAGATGCGCCATGATGATGAATTTCATCGCAAAATCATCTTCAGTGACGAAGCTCATTTTTGGCTCAATGGGTTCGTCAATAAGCAAAATATGCGTTATTGGTCTGGTGAAAATGTGTTTCATGAATCACCACTTCATCCACAAAAAATAACTGTTTGGTGCGGTTTGCATGCCGGCGGCGTTATTGGGCCATATTTTTTCGCGACGATAACGATCGTCACGTTACTGTGAATGGCCAGCGTTATCGCGCCATGGTTACCGATTATTTTTGGCTCGAATTGGAAGATATGGACTTGGACGACATGTGGTTTCAACAGGATGGTGTCACCGGCCACACAGCACACGTTACAATCGATTTATTGAAGTGTAAGTTTGATGAGCGTGTTATCTCAAGAAATGGGCCAGTCGATTGGCCGCCTCGTTCGTGCGAATTAACGCCTCTAGACTATTTTCTTTGGGGCACTAACCAATGATTTAGGTTTATGCCAACAAGCCAACGACGTTCGTTAGATATGGACTTGGACGACATGTGGTTTCAACAGGAATGGTGCCACAAGCCACACAGCACACGTTACAATCGATTTATTGAAGAGTAAGTTTGATGAGCGTGTTATCTCAAGAAATAGGCCAGTCGATTGGCCGCCTCGTTCGTGCGATTTAACGCCTCTAGACTATTTTCTTTGGGGCTACGTTAAGTCATTGGTTTATACCAACAAGCCGACGACGTCGGAAGAGCTCAGAGCCAACATTGAACGCGAAAAGCGGCCGTTTCGGCCGAAATGCGTGACCGAGTCATCGAAAATTGGGCCCAACGAATCGACCACTGCAAACGTGCTCGCGGTGGCCATATGAACGAAGTCGAGATCTATTCATAAATGTTTTGATTATCCTTCAAGCCGATAATAAAGTCTTTGAAATATCTCAAATGGTTTGCGTTTTATTTAAAAAAAAAGTTATCAAGTCCTTTTTGGAAAACCCTTTATATTATTTTGTGCAAAAGTAAACATTTATGCAAACGGCGTTATAATTATAAAAGTACTCCTTATTGATCACGTTTTCAAACACTAATACTATAGTTTTAGATCATTATTAGAGAAAATTTCACGGCTGAAGCCAATTGATACGCCAGTAACTGTAACAATATCTCTGATTGTGATGCAGCAATCGTTCGTAAATATTTCGTTCATTTGGAGCATCAAGAGCGCCTATTATCTTTAATGTTTTTTAGGGCCTGCTTGAAAGCGTTTTTATCATTCGTAAGTACACTATTAGCCATATCAGATTCATCAAAAGTCAAAGATTCATCTAAGAACAGGTGCCACTGAACATCTCGCGACATTGTTGATGTGTCGACCTTAATTACGATGACTTTTAACAAGTGTTAACTAGTGCGCTAATATACATGGATCTTTACAGACACGTATAATATCTTCCTGCAGTTCCAAAAGCCGAAATGGAACAACCTCCTAATATACAATCAAATATAGTTTGATGGAGCTTTTATTCTGAGGGTGTCATTAGCCTATTTGTTTGAAAATTATGATACTCGTAGAGCGACCGTTTCGGTGAATACATTGCGTTAGCGAAAAATGATGACCGATTTTTTTTACTAAAATTTGATGTTGGACACATAGTTGGAGAACCAATGGCTATATTACATGGCACACTTGCCTGATGTTGGATTTCCCATAAAGAAGGCTTCAATTGGTAGCTGAGATCTTGCCTTTGGAGCAATGCTTCACCATCCATATTTTATCAATAATTTAATATAATTGCCAAAATGGCTTAACGGGGATGGCGAGTTAATTATGAGTATACTACTCAGACTGACTGATTCGCAAAAGACATAGTTGAATTCCGAGGCATGTTATTGCATTTAAAACCCAACCAACGATTATCCTAGAAGCAACATTTATAGTCTGGGATAATCACGGGAGATTTTTTTCTTCTAGCTAAAAAAACGCTTCTTTTGATTTTGGCTCATGATCAATAAATTCCCTCTGCATAGCCGCATGTATTCTCACTGATTGAAGAAGTCAAGAAGCCATGTTGAGCTTACACTTCTGAATTTTCAGAAAATGCTAGAAACGCACTTTATCGTGGTTGGGCGGGTAAAGGCTGATACTTTCGATATTAAAAAGCTTCAATGCTATGTGCTTTTGCTTTACAAAAATACTCATCACCTAGAGATGGATTATAATGCCAATGATCGCTTTGAGACGTATATTTCACGGGAGACCTAAAGCACAGTGGAGATCAATCGCGGGCTGTCTACTGCCTGGCCTAGTTGAACTGCAACAAATTTATAAGGCTGTTACTTCTTAGGTAAGGGGTGATTTTGTTGCTTTTCGGTGTCCAGTGTTCTATTTTTGACGGTTCACGCGTGGTTTGTGACGTGTTGCCATTTCATTTTTATCAAAAGCCGCACTATGGGAAAAAAGTTTTTCGCGCACTTCGACCAATTTACGATCTATCTTCTGAGCAAGCAATTCGTCTACGCCGATAAGTCAACTTCAATTGTAGTCTTTGAAGACAACATTGAGATTAGTTACTCGAAAAAGTGACTCAATATTGGGTTCTCCGTATAAGATAAGATAATATTTAAAAGTTCTAATTTATCAACTCAAATAAAAATTTTACACACTTTTACAATTTTTCTATGTTTTTCTGACAATTAGAAACCAAAAGCAACAATTCGTAATATAGAACTAATAATAGTTCAGAAAGTGAAGCCTCCCTCTTTAAATTGTCGATGGTAAGAAAATAACTGCTGAGAAACGGAAAAAAATCTTACCGATACTCAAAAAAAGTGATTTTGGCCAGTTGTCAAAAATCATCTTTTTTGATTAGAAAATTTTTCTTCTTCTTTTCTTCTTTTCCTTTTTCCGGCGTTGTTATGGTCAGAAGTGTAGGACTATAACCTTCCCACTTAATTTCATTCCTACTGGTCCGCTTGTGGGGTCCGCCGGTTTTGACCTAATTTTTCTAATCGAACAATTTATGACCAACCAAATGGAAGGGTTGTACGAAAATTTGAACCTTGTATTGGCCACTGGAAGTCAAGCCGTGGCGGCCGATGAACGTCTGCGGTTATATTTTTGGACTATGGCAAGGTGGATGCGAATGTTTGCCGGGAAAAAAGTTTTGGAAGGTGCTTTGAAGCCTTGGGTAACCAAAAATTTCCAAAAAGGTCTTGCACGTGTCAACAATGGCTGGAAAACAAGGTCCTTTCGACACCATGAAAATGTTCATATTGGGCATTTTTAAAGGCTACGAAACATCAAGGTGTTAATTTGAAAGTTTAAATTAAAATTGATCACAGCTCAGGCATGAAAGAAAATCGAATAGATCCTAGACATAACTGGCTATAAAGATTGGATAACTATATTTTCATCCTATGCTAAACTACCCCATAACTCAATCGTAAGACACGATCTTTCAGTATCATTAGATGGCTGAATCGATAAAATATTAATTACTTAAATATCGTCTGCGGCCTGGTGGCTAGTTAAGTCATCCCATTAGCAGTTCGCCCGGATCTTCAGCTTCTTGAGTTCTCAAAAAATTATAGTTCTCGTGAAAATTTTGAACAGAACACAAGGCTTTCGTCTCAAGATGGTTTCATCATTTCCGTTCATTTTCAAACATCATGAATGAAGCCGATATGCTACAACCTAAAGGTGCACTTCAGGGGTCTCTATCTTAAGCAAACACTAATCGTCTATTAACACAAAATCAACAATTAAGCAATCACTGATTATCTAAATAAGCTCATTCATCCATCAGAAGGCAAATACATAGATATAGATATACATAGCTAGACGGACCTAGAATACCATTGTCTCGGGAAGTCTGTCTTCCATCCGACTTCTAACCCAATTTAACCCAATTCCAAATATTAAACTATTGATAAGATATTCCCCCAAAACATGAGAATATCTTTCCATTCCACGGTCAATTTGAATTTGGACCCTTCATGAATGAGCCATTTACACCGCTACGATCGTTCCTCTTCCACAAATACGTCAAGAAATACACCGCTCTCCGACCATTGCTTTCACGATTACTTTGATTGTTTAACAAATTAGTCATCAGCCATGGATTCAAGTATCTACAGCGAGCAAAGCCAAAAAAAAAAAAAAGAGAGAGTAGGAAAGAAGAGATTAATCAAGTGCCGGTCAGAACTATCCAGCAATCCCAGAGACCCATGCTGGGAGCTTTTTATTTTTATTTTTCTTGTTTGTCATCTTCTCTTTTCGTCTATCTGTCCATAGTCCGTCCGATAGTCAAGCACTTGGTCGTGGCTGTAAATCAAACAACATTCTCTAGGGTTTCATTGTTGTTTATTCCACTTTGCCGGCTTTGCCGGCGACGGCAAAACTTTTATTTTCTTCGATATTCGCTAGCGCATAGATCTGTGCACCGTCGTCGCGCCGCACAAGCTTCAAGGTTAGAGGGTCACTGGCCTCGTAGCGCGTTGCTGTTTGGTATCTGAATGCGCGAACGTACAATGCTTTGTTGTTTGCGTTGATGGGATATAATGAAATAGATACAAGACGGGAGAAAATGTTTGAATCACTTCCAGGCGCATATAGAGGGAACTCGAATTAGACATGGACGTCTTTGAGACTCTAGGCATTTGGAGGGTGTGAATGGAGGTACGCACGTATACCTATATGCCTGTGGTAAGTGCAGAAAGTTATAGAAAACTATAAATCTACATACGTCCGCCGCGGGAAGAACTCGTTTCGGAGTCAAGCTTAGTACCTTCACCATTGCAAAAATCCCAAATTCGAATTGATACAGCATCCGCGGTTTTTGCTTTGTATCTCATTCAGGGTTTGAATGATGAATTAGATCATCAGAAAAAAAAAACGAACGAATCTAATCCACAAAGTGAACCACCATCGAGCAGCTGCGGCAGTAAATAACTCGATTACAGGCTTTTCCAATCCGAAAAAGGTTATTGCACTTTCTAGCCACGCGAACCCGAACCGAGCAAAACTCGTACGATCAACAGCTAAAACAAATAAAAATCAAGTATCTATCTATCTACAAGCAACAAGTCTTGGATGTATGTGGGTAGAGATTGCCAAGCAAGTGTACAAGTATGCTCCCCCCAACAAAAATATAGAAAAAAAAAACCGCGCCATAAGTGATGCAATGTGGTTAGATACCCAGCCATCCAACCGGCCGGCGTTGTTGTTTCGTTGTTGTATAGAGATCGCCGCCGAAAAGTGGCGTTTGTTAAGGCATCTAGCAAGGAGCTTTGCAGCGAGCATTAGAGGAAGTTCGCGATTCTTCGGTTCACATGTGTTTTGCTTACAGGAATGACCAGCGATGGACTGTATTGGTGCCTTGTTTACGTGAGTGGGTTTGCTGTTTTTAGATATTCGACGTCGTTTTTTTTGCAATTCACTTCGCTGAACTTTTGCACACTTCTGCGTGCTACTTACATAATAGACAGAACAACTAAACAACTGAACCACCATTTCAACTGGGGGCATTAAACTTTGCATGCGCGCGATGCGATAACTTGACGAAGCCAGAAACAAAAACAACAAAGCTGCGGAGCAACGAAAAAAGGTGCGATCGGGCGGAGTGCAATGACTAGCGAGGAATTCGCCTTTTTTGCGTGTATTTTTCGTTTAATCATGATTATAATTTGGTTTTTTCCATTAGATGTTTGGCGGCGTTTTTGGATATGGGGAAAGTTTAGAATGCAGGTTTCTACGCACAAATTATTATTTTTAAAATCAATTTTGAACTCTTTTTACAAATTGGGCAAAAGGTTGAAGGGAAGAGGAAAAGAGAAGAAGCCCATGAATGCCCGTAGGTAACGTTGAGGAGGAAGTAGTTCGTTAGAGCATTTTTTTTTTCATAGAAATAGCGATAGAATAAGGTGAGGAAGGAAACATTTTGTCGGTGATTCAGCTAAACGATCGAGGGTCTTCCGAGATTTTGGATTCTACCCAGCAAGTGTGAAGAGATCTTAGGGGCATAAACCTAAAGCATTCAGCTCTATCCTAAGGCGCTCCGTAAATTATAGCCAGATCAGTGGGAGAAAAATATTTCGTGCATTTTCGAGGATAGAGGATAGATAGTTGAGTATGAGACATTTTTTGCTTGAATTTATTCTTATTTTCTACATAGCCTCCTTGTAAGTCTGAATAGTGTAACCTCCAATACGAGGTATGTGCAGGTATGGCATGGACAGTGCAGCGGTCGTCATGGTGGTCTGAAGGTTTGAGGAGTGGGTTAACAAGAAATTGTGAACCAAGTTATTCAGTTCCCACATGTGCCTTGTTTTTCCTTGGAGTTTACTAACAAACATCGATGTTCGAAAAGGGTAAATCACTGTAAAGGCAGTCTTACCCTACTTATCATAAATCCGGCGACAGTTTTGGATGAATCTGAGCCACAGCCAAAAACGATTTGGAGCTGAAAACTTTTTCAGGCGAAGTAAAGGCGTCCGTTCGCTGTACATACCAAGCTATTTAAGACGTTAAATAGACGTTCGATCAAGCCGATGAATGTTGGTAACATTTGCTCTGCATCTCAAGTCTTGGGTCGTTGATAATAATGACATCATATACGTAGTGTGTTCAAAAAATAACGTGACTTTTTTATTTTTCTCGAAAATTATTTATTTATTCATTAATATCTATTTCGTTCCTCTTAAAGTAATTGCCCTCAGATATAAAACACCTGCGCCACGACGTTTTTCAATCTTTAAAGCACTTCTTATATGCGCTTATTGGTATAGTAATTGGCTCTTCCAGCGATGCGATCTTTATCTCCTCAGTCGTGGCAAATCTTCGTCCTTTCATTGATTTTTTCCAGTTTTGGAAGGAGAAACAAGTCGCAGGGGGGCAAGTCCGTTGAATACGGTGGCTGGGGCATGGTTACGGTATTGTTTTTGACCAAAAATATACGCACAAGCAATTACGCAAAAGCCATGATTTTTTCCCCACTTATTCGGAGGTTTTCTTCGCATTGCTTCAGGAAAATCAACTTGTAGCTTCAAGGCAATACTCTTTATTGGCCGTACCACTTTCCGGCTGAAACTCATGAAGAAACGTTGATATTTGACCGAACTTGGAGTGCCTTCTTTGATTTTGGCTCTTTTGATTTCGACGTTATAACCATATGACCATGTTTCGTCACCGGTCGTGATCCTTCTCAGCAAATATGGATCGTCATTTACGTCATTCAACAGCACCTGAGAGATAGCATGCGACGGTTATTTTGTTCAAAATTTAACAATTTTTAAACAAGTTTCGCTGAAACATTCTTGAATCCCAAAATATCTGAAATAATTTCATGGCCTGAGCCAGGCGATATGCTAATAGCTTCAGCAACTTCTCTGATAAGGATTCGACGATTTTCCATAACAATTTCTTTTCTGCTGTTTCAGCGTTTTCATTCATTATGGACGAGCTCGGGCGTGCGGGGCGAACATTGTCAATAATATCTTTTCAGCCTTCTGTAAAGAGCTTATAAAGGGTGTTTTTTATAGAGGTATAGAACTTTGAAATGGAATAAAACAAAGATGATTTTTTTAAATTGACATGAAATTGAATTTATTCGAAAGATGATCTTCTTTTGTTTTGCTCAGAATAGATTCACCAAATGCCACAGTCAACATTTAACTTAAGTACATTGAAGTATTTATTTTTTTTTACACAAAATTTAATACATATTCGTAGGTCCGTCTTTTTGAGCTCGAAATGCAAAAAGTCACTCTTTGAATAAATCGCGTAATGCCTTCATCTACTCGTACGTGCGTCTATCTTTGACTTCAGCGACATTCTTCCTGGAATAGTTGCTGATCTGTTTTCTTAAGAATATGCTAATTTGGAACTATTTTCAAAAGGGGAAGCAAAAAACTAATGCCATTCGTGTTGAACAAAGGACAAAAAAAATGGGTCAACGTATAAAATACTAAGAAAGATCGAAGTTGCCTGAGTATTGGATTTTGTTAACAAATTAACAGAAAATCTAAATTTTTCCCTTGAATTCTCAAAGAAAAAAGCAACATTATGGGCCGAGAAAAGTATTGTTCAGATACGAGACGAAAGACAAAGCCGACGCCAAGAAGCCAAAACCATCGACAGGTCTCGAAACTTTGTGTTGAAAACGTTGACACAGGTCATGAACTTGATCAGCTGTGATCATCGAAACTTGTACTCTACGAGTTCCCTCTGCTAATTAGAGTTGTGTGGGGGAAGTAAGAGGGTCAACGTACTTGGTGTACTCCGTACTTTATACAGGAAGAAGCTAAATTTTTGAAATTGAACGAACTTTCGACATAAGCGCTTTTTCTACTTTTCTACACTCATGGCTCCTGAGCTGACATTATTTAATACCTTATGAAAAATTATGTACCTGTATGTTGCGCCTTCAATGTTATTCACGGAAGCTAGCTCATATTTGCTAGTAGAACCAGTTTTTTGACAAACATGTCGAGAGTGGTAAAAAGTATTAAAAGTAGACCAAGGATTGTTAATCGGTCTTCTATAAACGAAAACTGAAAGGAATCGACGTAGAATCAGAGTTTATTGTTTATTTCTTTTCGAAGATTTTTTTTTTAAACTGGTCGATAAGGTTTCTAAATATTTTTTCAACCGATTTTGCCCGAATTTTTAAAAATCTAAAATTTTTGCGACCTTAAAAAAATCTTAAAGTCATTTAAAGGTGGTTTTTGATGGTGTATCCAATTAAAGTAGCTCCGAACAAACTCTTTTTAGTATACCTATCTACAGAGTGCTCATGGTATTTGAGGATAAATTGAAATTAAAACTTATTTTTGGGCATCCCATCTCGTGTCGCCATCGCTTTGTGTGAAGGACCAGGAACAGAACCAGCATTCCTGTTGGAATATGGGTGGTTTTTTCCTGCGTAGGCTATTAATCCAAGGTTTTCTTAAACCTCGATGTCGGCAGCGGCATTAACCTGAAGTCCTTGAGAAAAACAAATTAGATATGGAATAACATGCCCTTCCTTGCTCACAACTCTCAAAATCAAGGCAGTAAACGGGAATTTGGTGTGCATACATTTTTTTTCGTAAGAGAGAAAACACAACATTTTGGGAACTTCAGGGTGATTAAGCTTGTTCAAAAGAGGTTCTTCACGGATAGTCCTCTGTTGCCAAGTTTTTTTCGACATAAACTGTCCTCTGTGTATAAAGTAAGATTAATAGTGAAGGACTTCGTTGATGAGTCGACGGACTAGGCCCTCCGAAACTTTAAGGCTTCTCGGAATGGATCTCGTTGACTTGGGAAGGTTTTCTTCAACGATCGCTTGTAGTTGTTGAATAAATGTGGAATAATAGTTTCCTTATATACTAAACGCGCCATGTACATACTTCTCTTGAAATCTTCCATTTTAAGACGGTATTTAGTATGGGGTTCTTCTCATCTATTGGAAGAAGTCGAATCGGAAACTTCGGCTCTGGTTCTCCCAGACGGCGCCACTATTGACAAATTTACATGATTTTTAGGAAGTGATGAGATTTCGTGCGTTAATAAAGCATTATGTGGATTTGAACGTTACAAATGAATGCGACGTGGTTTTTTTACTTCAAATGCGGCCTAAGGTTAGGTTAGGTTAGGTTTGAGAAGGGAAGTGTGATGGTTAGACATCACTTCCACTCGGAGGCCAAGAGGCCCATTGTGATTCCCTTCGTTTGTGTGGGTACACATAAAATTAACCTGTCCTATCACGTGGTGGCTGAAACCACCCCGTGCTCGTGATGAATCTTAGAAGATCCGATATAGTCGGTCGTAGCTGCGAGGCTACTAAAACCATGTTTCCTTCCCAGGTCGTCTATTATCTTAAGTATGGCCGCATGTCCATAGTTGGCTTGCTTCCACAGAGAGGACTCTCTTAAGCTAAGAGCGCTCTTTGCAGCGTAGCCTTTTATGAACAGATCCAGGGGGAGAAGATGAAGAATCATCAACCCTGCTTGCGGCGTGCTTCTCGCGGCCTAAACAAACACCAATGATGCTGAACGCTCTTGTCGCCCAAAATCGGCAGGTGTTCCAGAGCACTTAAAAGAAGTCCAGAAAATGGTTTTGGGCGATTGTACGCTGAAGTTGCGTGACATATCTGACTGTTCTAAGATTTTAGGTATAGTAAAAAGAAATCCAGTAAAGAGGAGACGCCAATCGGCTGTTAATGTGAATAGTATTTATGGTACTGCCATTGTAACAGCTAATACTGCGCTGTGAAGTTGGTTTGAATGTTGCACCACGCTTTGGAAGACCAACCATTGAGAACGTCGATAAAATCATGGAAATCATCGAGTCTGATTGTCATGTAAATTTTGTTTTTTTTTTTTTATAGGGTGCGCAAACTCTCAAGTTTTACGCTCTTATAGTGTTTATCACACAACATGGACTAGGTGCAGATGGTTTGTGTCGAAGATGCTCGTTCTCTCCGGGGGTGGTCTGAGATAGGATACGAGAGATTGGACTGAATTTGTCGCGTTGGTTGTAGTTCACAGTAACTCTTTTGTTTCCATGTCATTAAGGTGTTATATTAGAAATGCACACACAGAGTATGAATTTTACAGTGATCTTATACTGCGAGTGTTATGTTTCCGTCAGCTTTTTCTGATCAGTTCTCATTCACAGCTGATGTTGTTGCACAGTTTTTCCGTATTGTTCTTGGCTATGGACAGACTTGAACTACAGGCCTTGGTTTTGGTTTGACAGTCATATTCAAAAAACCACAGAAGAACGAAAGAGACATAAACAAATAATTTTTTCTAGGTCTGGTTTATCAGCTTCTAAGTTCAAATATTCTCTTCTACTCAGAAAGATGAAAAAGGTGATAATCATATTTAAAAAAGAATGCAAAGATAGAATGACCGGTTTAAAGAGCAAAGTTTTGCCGTGTTAACGAGATAATGCGATGTTAGTCTCCCATAAAAATATGAACATTTATGGCAAATGCTTAAACATCCCCCAACACCAAACAATCAGATTGAAAACCGACAGAATAGTGCTGACCGCAATAACGCCGACCTTGGAAAGATTGACTTTTAAGATTCACTTTTCCAATTTTTTCTAGATAACAAAGGAGCACCAACATCATTAAAAAGCCCCACCAGTAACAATGACACTTGACTAGTGATGAAAAAAAAAATTATAGCTAGCTCTCGTAGTCTGTATTTGTTTTCTAGTTAAATCTTTGTTTTATGTTCAGCTCACGATGACCTATAAAAATCAAAGTGAGCTGCGTGTGTAGTATGATTAAAGCCCGGCTTAAAGTTAATTAAATACCTTCACGTTCAACTGGAGTTCTTTATTCCCTACTCAGTCGTTTCGATTCGTTTTGTTTGGTTTTTTTTTTTGTTTTCCTGTTTGTGGTCTAGGTTTGAAAACGAGGGAGAATAGTAAAATGAAATGTATCTCATAGAAAACGAAATTGACAACGGTTTTGAAAGGGAATTTGGTTTGTTTGTTGTGTTTTTGTTCCCTGATCTGGCGACATTTAAATAAATTAATAAATAAAATCGAAAAATTAAAAATAAATTGCTGCCGAAACGCCGTAATATTTAAAAAGCAGCGAAACGCGATGAGCGACATGTGCAAATAAATGAACAAACTTCCAACGCATTTATCAAACGTCCCGCCCCGATCCCGGTGCTAAACTATAAACAACAGCGTTCCCTCTGTCATAGAGACTCGAATCAGAAACAACCAGCACTACATGCGACCTATCGCAGTGCTATTACTGGTAGCCACACGTGCCCCCTAACACTGTCCCCTATTTTGATTGCTCCTGGTTTTTTGACCTTCAAAATCCCAATTCGATCATTGCACCCTGCATTAGAAATAAGCAACAAAAGCAAAAAAAAACTCGTAAAACCATGCCATTCGAATGCGTGTGCTTCGCTGCCCTCAGATCGTCTCAAGGCGGGAGGTTAGGGGACCGGGCTGAGCAAGCACAACGTGACTTTAAAATACAAAATAGTGACCGCGTGTTGTCAACACAAGCAATAGAAAACAAAACAAAAAAAATTAAAAGCGATCTCCGCAACCCTCAAACGCCCCTTGGCTGCTTTCAGTCAACCCCCAAAAGTAAACGAACGAATGTCATTGTTTCCCGTGCTCTTTCAAGTCCAACGCACGAAAGCTCACGAGCACGGGGAGCTTAGCGATGCGCGTGCACGCCAAATAGCCCGCCATGTATACATCATCAAACCATGTTTACATATACATAGTATGTACGATCGACCCGAAAGCCTATATGAGACACGAAACAAAGCAGCAACGACCGACAGAGGAAGCAGCGTCAGCGTGCGCAAAGCTTTCAACACGCACCGCACAGCATTGGGGTTTGCAAGAGTTCGATGCGCTGTGCGTTAACAAGTTTTGTTTTTTCTCTCGTCTTTTTCGTTTACCTTGAAAAAGTTCATTCGCCGATCAGAATCGCGGTGCTCGACGCGGTCGTATGTGTGTGTTTCTGTGCGCTAGATGATAGCCTAAGGAGGTGGCAGCGGATGGGGGTGTTCGGGTGAGCAATAGTGAGTGGAATAGAACGAAATAGTTTTTTTTTTTTTTTCGTTTTCACGTTGCTAGTCGTGATGAAGGTATTCACTGCTTGGCTGAAGATTATTTCTTTTTATTGTTTTTAAGACCACCCGCTGGACTCAAATTGGCGATTGTTGGTAAGATTGCTAAGTAAACCTACGTATTTCGATGGTATCTGGACGTCTTGAGGTGAATTTTTGTTTTCACCCACTGCACAATCGCACGAATCGCTGATCTTTAAACTTTCTGACAAATTTGTTATTTGATGAAAACAACTTTTTTCCAAAGTTTTGGGCAAAAAAGTGAGAAAAAACATGAAAAGAAATAAGAAAAGGAATAGTGCGTTGCGTGTGTGCGAAACTACGTATAGACGAATTTGGACGCATATCTGCCAGGTCGCAGAAGAACACTGTGTGCAATGAATTCCCGCTTACCCACACCAGTGGAGCCATCGAGAAGAATCTAGCATGGATGCCCATGGTCGGTTGGTGATGGATGGTGTAGAATAGAACTGGCAAAGAAGATAATAAATTTCAAGTATTCTGTTTCGTATGTCCGCGTTGGGTTTAGTGCGCGATAGTACAACACTATGCAGATGAAGGTCTATGGGAGCGTTCTTGAGCTAAAGATCGATCGGAGGTAGAACTGGAATGTCTATTCTGCTGGTGAGGAGATCGAATAGGAGGATGTGAGTGGGATTACGTAAGACACTTTTGAGGTTTTTATTCTTGCTGTTTGGGCTGGCCAACTAGCTCTTAACGGTCGATGATTTATTGATTCCAAAAGTCTCAGACTAAGAGTGATGTAGATCTGGGAATAACTTTGTGACTTCTACTTCATATTAGATGGGATATCGAATGAAACAACACAGTGGTTTCATACCCGTTGAAGGGTGACCTTCAATTTCACTTTACTTAGATCCACATATAAAGAAAACCCCGGTTACCAAAATCACTCACGAGTTTCTCGTATTAGTAGAAATCGCGGAGATCAATCCCACCGAAACTGCAATGGCCAGACGTCGGCTCGGGTAACCATCTTCTTGATCACGCTTACCTCTGTTTGATCACTTTAGTATTCTATCATCAACCCGCATTATTGGAATATTTACTTAGAAGGTCTCTTGCTCTCCAAGATACCAAGGGTTAAGTTCGAGTTGTGTTGACAAATTAACGAAAATTTGATAATTTATAGGGTTGTAAAGGGCTATGCTACAAAAGACTGTAAAATCGTAAAAACTTTTTCTTCTCACATAGCTAAATTTAATCGATAAATTCTAACGTCTCCAATAGGTTATTTTTTTAACTAGTTTATTTGTTGCATATAAGGCTTCTATTTTCCACTGGAGCAACCAGGTACAATTACTGGTCTATTATACGGGCACTGATCAGATCAGAAAATACATATTCAGTGAATTGCCTGTGGCGGTCACCATGCCTTCGACTTCAGAGGACCGAGCATTAACCACTGAGCCAAGGTGTCCCATTTCAAACGAATTAGTGATGTGAAGGCTTCAACATGTTAGTACGGCGGTCAGCCTAAAATTCCCAATTTAAGACGGTCGAAAAAATTTAGCCTATCGAAAACTGCACCTCATGAAGGATTTGAACTAGTTCAGCTGACAGAAATCATGATTTTTTATACAAAATTTTCCTGAGTCACGAGGCTCATTTCCTTTTGCTTGGCTCCAAAAACCTAAGAGAAATATTGGACCAAGCTTTCCATTCATGACGAGTGACAGTTCTGTGTGGAGTTTGGCGGGCGGTGTCGTTATGCCATATTTTTTGCGACCGTTTATTTTTACATGTGGTAAAACAATAGCTTTACAGCATGACGGTTTTTCTGAATATCTGATATACAAGGTTTGTTCAAAAAATAAGGTGACTTTTTATTTTTCTGGAACAAAAAACATTTCATATTCTTCAATATTTATTTTGTCTTCTTCCAAATAGCCTCCCTCGGATATACCATAGTAGACATACGCCGGTGCGTTTTTCAACCCTCGAAACACTTCTGATACCCGCTTTTTGGTAAAGCCGTAGGTTCTTCCATCATAACGTCTTTATCTTCTCAATCGTGGCTAATCTCCGTTCTTTAATTTTTGGGAATAGGCATTCACCAAGTTCGGTGATTATGGCTTCTGAGACATAATTACGGTATCGTTTTGGCCAAAAAATTACGCATAGGCAACGATGAGTGAGCAGGTGTACTATCGTGATGGATTATCGACAGCCATGATTTTTTTTCCGCTAAATCCGGGCGTTTTCTTCGTAAAAACACTTTGTCAACCACGTCATAGTGAACAAAACAAACGTTTGACCGAACTTGGAGTAACTTCTTTGGTTCTGGCTCTTCTGGTCGCTTCCATTGGAATGATTGGGCTTTAGTTTCGACGTTTTAACCAAATACCCATAATTAACCACCAATGATGATCTCGTAAATCTATCATTTGGCAGCTCCTGAACGATGCTCAGGCGATGGTTGTTTTCGTCAACATTTAGCAATTTTGGAACTAACTTCACTGACACACGTTTCATGCCCAAAATATCTGAAAAAAAATTCATGCCACGAGGCAACCGATATGTCAATATTCTTAGCAATTTTTCTGATAGTGATTCGACGAATTTTCATAGTTATTTTTTCTCACTGCTTCAACGTACATTGTTCACATTCTGGGGCACCCACGGCGGGCATCGTCATCAACATCTTCTCGGCCTTCTGTAAAAAGCTCTTATAAACTGATTTGTTTGCTTTGACACACTTTAAGCATATTGGAGACAATACAGATTCTTTCATGCATTTTAGCAAAATATCGTCAAGCACACATATCCAAAGTGGCATACAAAAAAAAATTTAAAATCCATTGCACTAGCGGGCGAAATCCAAAAAGTCACCATATTTGTCGAACAAACCTCGTTTATGAATACTCGATATGGACGTGATTTGTTTGATTTTTATTTCGATACAATTTTTTGCCAATGATCCATGTACTATTTTCAAAGCTGTTGTTCGCGAAATACATCCGCAATTGTCAGGTACATACGGAAAAGTTTCATCAAATAACGACTATTAGCAGCAACAGCACTTCATTATTAACCTCGGAAGACCTAAGTAAAAAGATTGCAATTTCCTATGGATTCAAAATGACACCTCTTATTGGACGCCTCCATACAGTTTGGTCCAAAATATCCCCGCGATATTTCTTTCTTTTTGTTAAATGTTTATCTGGCCCTTACATTTTTTGCTTGTTTCTTGAAGATGATATTGGTAAAGTGGGAGTCGTCATTGCCAGTGATCATTTAGGCGACCGGATCTTCGGGCGATAAGTTCCCAAACTCTTGTTGGATATTTTTTTTGAGAGCATCTTCTTCTGATGGATATGTGACTTCAAGTCGTGCCGGCCAATGCAAATTGCTAAAAGGAGTCTTTACGTGACACGAAAACAGATCCTAAAAAATGTCTATTGTCGCCTATGCGATTGATTTTGCCTCGCCCACTAGTCACAGTGGTTCGATAAAACCTCCGTATATGGACCCCAAGCAAGAACTTTGAGTTGTTAAATGTTAACATCTCTCTATATGAGAAAGGAAAAGCCATCAACAGCGATTATTATATGCCTTCATTGATGCGCTTGAAAGGAGAAGTGGCAAAAAAACGACCCAAATGAAGAAGAACAGCGATATATTGGCTCTTCGTGAATGAAACGTGAATTCTCAGTACCACAGATGAGGTAATTTACGAGTAGCTTCTTGACGTATCCATTCAGCTTGAAATGCAATGCGACACTCATAATAAATTTGGACCGAAAATAATCTACTTATGTTTAGGAGAGTGTAAGGGTAGTTCAGACGCAATTGCCGGTCTGCAGCCAGCTGATGGACTTTGATCTTGACTTTGAAAAGGACACATCTTCAAGACTTTCACCAAAAGGCGCTGCAGGGACAAACGTATACTTATATTGCCTGATCGACGTTGACGACCCATTCGTAGCATCTTCAGCCACATCGGCGATATTCACACTACTGTATGTTGTTCTAGTCTCAATGAGGTAAGTGGCTAAACGCCTTAGGGTTTGACCAGTTGGCGTAGAACGCTTCGGAAACCTGCGTCGATCTCCACGTTGCGCCAAAGCCACAGATGAATTATTCCGCAAGAACAGTCGCGAGTATTTCACGATCTCGAAAAGTATAGTGTTCCATGGTTTATCGTCGTATATTCTTCAATTGTTTAATTCAGAAATATCAGAAAAAAAATTGACAGTTACGATCATTTGCAAAAGTTGTAGCATCTTGGAGTAAGTTGTTACAGTTTGGGCCACCTTGTACAATTTGGTCGCTGCGTGCTATATCCTAAAGTTTCACTTCAAGCCAAAACAAATTCTTTTAAAGTTCCCAAAAATGATTTTTGACTGAATTTTATCTGCGAGCCTACATCTAGCTTGGGGTTGATGCATTAATACCCTATTCAAAATGAAACTTTGGCAGAAGTTGTAAAAGTATTCTCTAACGAGGTACTTGTTCGATCGTCGTCAGGGGTAGAAGGAAACAAAACAGAGGTTCGGCTTTTTTTCCTGATTTACTCCCACCATTTGGGAGCTTCTTAAAAATCGTTGCGCTTTATACTGTCTTCGGATTAGGACTCCTTATACCTTCTTCGACTATACTCGTTCCAGAATCTTTGTATATCATTGCGTCCAGTGCTTTTTTCGTCGAGTAATGAAAATTTGTTGGGTTGAAGTTTTGTAGCTGCTGTCGTTTCAGAAGCTAGAGACAATATCAACCTTGTTTACGATCAGCAATTTTCGTACCAATCTGTCATTGCCTGTACTGGTGTCCATAAATATGCATTATCTTCTTAATCGTTTTTTGTATCGCTTCAAATTGAGCCATTTGTGATGCCTTACTGATGCTGGACATAAGTTGTTGTGGCGGCAGAGTATATGCCGATTGCCGCAGTTTCTTCGTTAACGTTTCAATGCGGTAACTCCATTTAAGATTGTAATCTACGATATTTATAGCTCCGATATTTATAGACCGGCAGGTTTTCTCCCAAACTCGGGGTGGCATCTAAGATCGTGTATTTTGCATCTGTGCAGGCGTATCCGATGTGGACTGATATCACATTTTTGACATATGGAATATGATGAAGATGAGTGGCCCGAGTCGTGATCTTTGGTTAACTCCATACTTAACACTTTCTTCATCACTATACTCGTCCTCGATTTGTTCCTACGAACACTAATTTTTGAGTTGCGTTAAGATGTTTTTGCGGCATAAATTATCAAAGACCTTTCTAAAATCAATGGTTTTATCAAGGCTACTATACAACCTATTCGGAAAGTCTCCTAGCAATCAGTTTGACATTTGTTTTTTTTTGAATTTTATATTTTTCTATGTTTTGTCTATAAACGCTGCTTTGAGACTCTCAGCGCTTTAAATAGAATTTCGTGACTTGCAAGTTGTACAGACTCTTGGTCAGAACTTCTTCCAGCACTTTGTCCATAACTACAGAATACAGAGATCGGTCTTCTAGATCGGTCGGATAGTTGATGGTTTTAAAGTTGGGCCGGAGTATTGGTCTAGGCTCATGTTAACCAGTTTTATCATCATAGGGGCTTGTTGTTGCGCTTATTTTTAGATCTCTTGGTTGATCCCGTCTATGCCAGGTGACTTGTTATCTTTTTGAGCTCTGCTACGACTAATTCTACTTGTAGGAAACTCTTCGGCTACATCCGTGAACTATGTTGTTGTCCCTCGTTTTCAAAATTTGTTTTTAAAATCTCACCAAGGTTGTTGGACCTCTTTCCCAAATTGCATCGACGAGTTTCCTGATTTCTTTTGGCTTTAGACTTCTGGAACTCTTGATTAAATTTTTTTGTGAACCGTGTAATCTTCGTCCTTTCGGTTGTTTGTATATATATCTTCTATACAATCTGTCTCTTTCGTCATCCTAGTCCATCCACTTGTACTCGTTGTTTCTCTGCCTGCGTTGACACACTGCTTCTGGTAATCGCAAAATTGTAGAGAACGCATTCTTGAACTCTTCGTGGAAGTCGTTGTTCATGTGCCGCATGTGTACATGAGACTTGATGTGTAGAATTCGGCCCTCATTCCTTCTAGATAATGAATTGGAATGGGATTGTTTGTTTTTTTATACTTTGTGCAGGTTCAAGATTGTACGCTCTTATGGTGTTTGTCACACAACCTGGACAGGGTGCAGATGGTTTGTGTCGAAGATGTTCGTTCACTACTCTCCGGGGGTGGTTGTCCTAGATATGATTCGAGAGAGTCGACTGAATTTGTCGCGTTGGTTGTAGTTCACAGTATCTTTTTTTTCCATCTCGTTAAGGTGTTATGTTGGAAATGCACACACAGAGTATCAATTTTGAAGCGAGTATTATGCCATCGTCAGCATCATCTGTCATTCACAACTGATGTTGTTGTTTTTCCGTATAGGAATTGTTCTTGACTATCGACGGACTTGAACTACAGACCTTCGGCTCAACAGTCGGTGATGATTACCATTGCACCACGACCACCTCGATGTTTTATCGTAAGCTACAAGTTAAGACCTCGAACAAAAACTAAACGTCTCTACCTAACAGGGAGCTATTAGACATAGAACTTCGAAGTAGACTAAGAGTTCTGTCTCTCAGGATGATGTGTCAAGTCGTTTTGTTTTTTGGTTTTTTTACGGAAAAAAAAATGCTAAAATATAGGATCGACTAAATATGGCCTTAACTGCAATAGAAAGCTACGGGAAGAAGAATGCACTTGGGGCACAATGACTATGGCACAACAGCACTTTGCTAATCTGTTTAGTGGCCTTTAAAAGCCTCAGGGGCACATGCTACCCATATTGTAGAATAGGTGTACTCCACAAGTGCTCTTGTGCAGTAGACCATTTCTGTGTACTTTTAAAACATCCTCATTTCACCGTCTTGCTACTTACCCGTAGTCTTTGTCGAATGAGGACCCTTGATGGCGGCTTGATGTCAGATTTAAGTTGAACATCACTCGACTCGCGGTAATATGAAAACAATTCAACAATATTCGAACTCCTCTTGCTGCCTTCCAATAACATCTTAAATGGTTAAATGGTTTTAATAGTATCTGAAGACAAATGAGCAAAAAACAAACTAACAAAAGGCGAAACAAAAAAAAACAACAATTTTTTAAGTACCGCCAAGCGCAACAGATACAAAAGATACGTCGGTTGGGTTTTTTTTTTTTACTATTCTCATTTGAATTTAAAACCAATGCTAATGTGTTGGTAACGAGTGTAGGGTACAGTGGTGTGTGGAGGAAAGTTTATCTTTTTATTTTGATTTGGTTTTTTTGGGCTTTTTGCTTGGCACATTGGCACCATTGTCAAGGTTTCACTTTAATTTAATTGCATTTATTCATGTGAAAAACATTTGAATATCTTTCGGTGGTCTAGTACGAGATATGGTTAAATGGTCGACTGGTAGGCTTAGGGGGACCGTTTGAGTGGGTCAGTTGTCGCACTTTTGATAATTGCTTGTGTACGGTGGAGGAAAGACGCGTACATGATATATGGCAAAGGGCTTGATGGTATCTTTGTTACATGCAACAGTATGAGGAAGATATGTTGATAGATGGCCGAAAGTGTCGTATTGTCGGCCATTCACATCAGATTACGGGCAACAATAAGGTTAATGATAAGAAGCAGATTAGATAACGCAGATATGGTTGCGAATGTTAATCGCGATGTATGACAGCATATCTCAATTACAAGTGATAAATAAGCAGCTTGCTGACAATACATAAGGAAGACGAGGCCGCCTAGAGAGAAGTCTTAAAAGAAAAGAAAAACTAAAAGAAGTCAGTGAATCAGAGAATAGCGCGACTCTGTGGTCAAATGCCCTGACCATTGACCCTGGATGCATATTATTATATTTGCGTCAACAATGGTTAAATATTTCATGAAACGCCTTTATACGCTTATAGTACAATAAATTCTTGACTGAAGAACGTTAGAAGCTACTACGAGTGGTTAAACTTGACGTAAGCTTGACTCTATATGAAAGATTTATCTCTTGTCGTTTCGTCTTTGGCAAGGAGTTTTACAACTTGTAGAGATAACGTATTAGAATAGTTTGGCATTGCTTTATGAAGGGCCAAAGGGCTAGATATTGATGAGCAATCAATGCCTCAGTGGTCAAAGAGGTTTGAAAGGAGAGGTTTCACATGATTTTATGGTGCTAGCGTTCGAAATCGTCGTTTTTTTTATAGAGATACCTACCACATATGTACATATGTGTACGATTCGTGCCTGACTTTTTTTTCGTCACGCATATCTTGTGAACAAATCAAGATATCAACATGGAGAACAGATTAAAAGTTCATCGATTTGATGATAAGAAAAAAAACTGCGAGCTAGAGCTGTCAGATCGTCTTAAGGAAATTAGTTGTTTGAGTAGACCAGTCAAACCCAAAAACCTCTTTTTTTCTTGCAAGAAATGAATGCAATGTACGTGGATGCCAGAAATAAAGGCTTCAGTGTCACATGCCGCATACATGCCTGATAAAACAATGGGCCTAGGTAGGTAGGTAGGTAGGAGTGGCCGCCTGATATCGAGATGCCAGGCCCAATTAGCGCTTATGCGCCGTTTTGATGCCACAACTCAGTGACCTAGTGTGCTGTTATTGGAGTTTCATATCCATCCTGTGGAATTAAGGAATTTGATGATATTACAGAATCCTATTTCCCTGAATTCTGATAGATCGTCAAAGGAGATTTTGCCGAGTAGGCGCTGTCTGGTTCTAGCTAGAGCCGGATATTCACACAGGAAATGGGTGAGAGTTTCCTTTTCCAATGGGTTCTTGCAACTACGGCAGTAGGTGTTGAATGGGATGCCTAACTTAGCAGCGTGGGTACCGACAGGCCAGTGGCCAGTACAGATGGCTACAATTCTGGCAATCTCTTGTCGGGGTCTGTTAGTTAGGTCGAGGGTTCTTTTCCTGTTATAGGAGGGCCATGTTTTCCTAGATATGACGCAGTTGCTAAGACTGCACCATCTGGAGTTTGCCCTCGAGAGAAAGTGTTGTAGAAGGTTTGCCTTGACCAGTCTGATGGGGGGGAGTACTGCCTCCGCCAAAGAACAGTCGAGGGAAGAGCCGTGCCTTGCTAAAGCGTCAGCCTTTTCGTTTCCCTCTATTTTGCTGTGGCCAGGAACCCAAATGAGAGTAATGTTGAAATAGTCTCCTGCACAGCTGATTTCATCCTTACACTGTGCAACTAATTTGGATTTTATGGAGTGAGAGTCGAGAGCTTTGATAGCTGATTGGCTATCAATATATATATTTACATCTCTCTTGGTAATAGGATAGCGCGTGAGTAACTTGCAAGTTTCCTTAATCGCCAGTATTTCCGCTTGGAACACGCTGGCCGAGTCTGGAAGTCGCAACGATTTGGAGATATTCAGTTCCGCTGAGAAGATACCCGAGCCAACCCCACACTCCATTTTCGAACCGTCGGTGAAAAAAGCTACCTGATGGTTCTCAGAGTGCAGTCCCTGTTTCCATGCCATCCTGGATGGGAAGTGGACATGGGCGGCTTTATTTGGGTTGTGTATGGTTGTCGTGAAATCGGTTGCAGTCATGGCCAGGTCACTAGGTAATAGGTCCAGCACCTTGCTATGACCGTAGGGTTTAGATGACCAGAACCCAGATTCTCTGAGTCTAATGGCGCTACAGGCTGCATTATATCTGATGAAGAGGTCCAGAGGGAGGAGGTTTAGGAGTACGTTGAGTGCCTCGGTCGGGGTAGACCGAAGGGCACCGGTTACCCCGATACTGGCCGATCTCTGTACGCGGCTTATTTTTTTGATGCTGTATGCCTTACTTAGGGCAGGCCACCATACGAGCGCTCCGTAGGTGAGGATGGGGCGGATGACAGCCGTGTACATCCACAGCACCATTTTGGGTCGGAGTCCCCAGCTTTTGCCGAAGGTTCTGCTACAGGCATAGAAAGCGACACATGCTTTCCGTACCCGATGTTCAATGTTTATCTTCCAACTGAGCTTGGGGTCTAGGATAATTCCTAGGTATCTAGCCTCGGAAGACAAGGAGAGTGGCTGGTTGTTGAGTCGAGGGAGATTAAAGGACGGTATCTTATATTTGGTGGTAAACAGCATCAGTTCTGTTTTACTCGGATTGACGCTTAGGCCGCATCCTGAGGCCCAGGCGCTTAACTTATTCAGAGCTCTCTCTGAGATTTCGCTAATTACCGAGGGAAACATTCCCGATACTAGGATGACCACGTCGTCAGCATAAGCAACCGCCTTAATTCCGATTCTCTCGAATTCTTTCAGAATTTTATCGATAACCAAGAGCCATAGTAGAGGCGATATTACCCCACCTTAGGGTGTGCCTCTATCTACGGTCTACAATGGGCCTACTAAGCTGCCAAATTTGCTCAAAATGGATATTTCAGCTGGCCTCAGAGATTGCGCAATTTAACACAATTAACCTTTTCCTGGGGCTAGATTAAAAATAACGTTCACGCTAATGCTCTATCAACGATACGGGTACAAGTCATCTAAAATGACACCTATTGTTGTATGGTCATATATTGTTGCGATCAAGTTGAAAAGTGACTTTCTAATTTAAACTCTGCGAGAATATCAATTCGAAAAAAATATTTTTTTTGTAGGTTGATAGTACTGTCATTGATGACTGTCAAATTGTATGGCATTATTCTATGGTTTTCATAATTACGCTCGTGTAATTACAGATCTGTTGCAGAGGATGTTGGGAATGCGACAGAAGAACTTTGGTGATTAGGCTCTGCCTAACAGGGTTAAAAAAATCAAACAATTCTAAAAAGTTGATTTTTGACAATGAGGCAGTCATGAATTGCATCGTACTTTAACTAGAGATGAGATCAGGCTTAGCCTGAGGTAGCTCAGTGTGACTTTTGGCTCAACATCCATACACTAAAAAGACCATTTCGGCACCATGGATTCGAGTCTATACAGAGATTCAACATGGATCGTTGCGAGAACTAAAGGCCATTTCGGAGATCGAGTTTAAAGACTGTTTGAAAATTGGAACAAAACGATAGTATAAGTACATTTTGTCAAAGGGAGCTTATTTTGGAGGGGACAAAGTCACCTTTCAATTGAATCACAGTATACGAGTACATATTTTTTCGTTTTCAAATAAAAAAATTAACAAAAAATTGCACTAATGTATACAATTTTTAATAAAATTGAGTACCAAGTACCCTATAAATGATTCATACGGAAAGTATAATTTTAAAACACTTTTTCTAGCACATTGGCTGGTAGCTTGCTAATAACATAATGCTTTATTCCAAGGCTGTAATTGACACTGTCTTATGGGCATACTCGAGTAATTTTATGTTTTCCCATAAAAAATAGTCTCAGTCATATCGCACGACCAAGCTGCCCAAAGCGCCGGTCTAAAGCAAGAGATGAATTGCACACCGAACGCATTTCTCAAATGGTCCATTGATTCACATATCGAAGAGGTTTAGCTCGTGCATTTTAGGCAAGAAAAAGTTCGATATCATTGAATGATAGCGGATAGCGGATCACGTTGTTCTCAGAGTCGTCTTTGAAAAAATACCGGCCAATGATTCCGTCGGCCCATAAGCCACAGCAGACAGCGCATTTTTCCGATTGCATTGGCAGCTCTTACACTGCAGTTTCCTTTATTAACACACCCATTCAACCAGAAATGAGCTACGTTGCTGGAGGCAAATTTTCTATAAAAAGCTGATCTTACTCCAGCCTTTCTAAGGCCCATGAGAGATCACTGAGAATCCAACGCTGTGGCAGTTCGTTCAACAAAATCGCAGTTACTGTGAACAGCAATATTTTTCGTACACACTCTGCCAATTAGTAGGTGGCACACTCACGCCAATAGCGTGAAATTGGTGCGAAATTTGATTACTATAACTTGAACTGTTTGATCAGTAGGTAAAAATGGTAAAAGTGCTCGAAAAATATTTTTTACAGAAGACTAGCTTCGATAAAAAATTAAATAATTTATTAAATGGATGTAAGTTTTTCCACGACATAATGGCAATAGTGATTAAAAATTCTTGACTTTAACATATGTCGGAGGCTATATATGAGATGTCAAAAATAGTACACTGAAAAATCAAACAGCACGAAAAACACCCTTAATTTTTCTATGTTGCGTGTGACTTATTCTTCACATAGATGACCAGGGGTGGAATCGGCTAAGGTGATAGGTGACAGTAATTTGTGACTATCATCATCTTTCGGTATCGGGTAAGATTATCAAAGAAAAAGTTCAGAAAAGGAGCAACATTTGCCTTTTCGGAGTTGATGACAGATAAGAGATAAAATTAAAAACAGAGCAAAAAATTTAAACTGTTACAAAATCATTGCTTTCTTTTATTTACAATAAAAATGTCGGCTTCTCTGTTGGATGGTTGGAAGTCTTCTTGCATATTGGATTGGTGGATAAGATTGGTTGGTTGTTGGGGAAGGTCACTTTCATTCAACGGAACCTTCAAATCACAGCAAATGTTGTGTAGCGCAACACAAACATGAATCTAAAAAAACAATCATTGCTTGTGAATTTTAGACCGATTTTTCAAATTCTTCCTCAGAATTCAGACTGTCATCACTGTCTCGAAATCTTAATCTTTGCTTAAAAATAGCTCGAAAAACGAAAACATATTTTTTATTTTAAATAATACACAAAACACAATACAAAGTCACTTTAAACGCACAAAACATATGAAAGTGATAGCTAAATAGTTGTCACCAAAAAATGTCACAAAAATGTGACAATCACAGTGACAATCACCTTACACGATACCGAAACCGAGAATGTGACTGTCACTTATCACAAATCACCTTAGCCGATTCCGCCCCAGGTCTACTATTTAACTTATTACCTACAATGAATTTAGTAAAGCTTATCCGAGGCAAATACAATATACTGATTTGTCAAATTCTTTTCAGAGCTCACGCCGCCTAATAGGTGAAATAAGAGTAGCATACAACGTCTGTCCCATTTCCGATGGGACTGCATTGAAGTAAAGATGAAAACGTTTTGAAGCGCATTTCTTCCATTCTGAAGTCAATTCAATATAGCGTTGTGAGCGATCATAAAACTTGTCGAAATATATCTTGTACTCGAGGGCCGGAATAGTCTTGAGCATGTCGGTCGAAGCCTTCTGAATGGTAGAACTCGTAAGTAGTGTTTCCCTTCAGTGCTAATTTGGGTGTAGGTAACAGCAACAATTCGCACGGATCTATGTAGATTAAGCGAGTATTGCGGGTTGGCGAGCGTTTTACTTTTTTGGCCTTAAACTCACATGGACGCTATTAAGGCTTTTTGCCATGGCGCATTGCCACGCTACAAACTTCCTTGTACTCTGACGAATAAGGTGAATTCTGTCTTATTATATCTCCAGAGCATACAAATAATATTGAGCGTTCGTCACCTCTTCTGCATCCCCTCTTTTTTGTCTTTCGACTCAGATGAGTGGTTCCATATTGTGCTTATTCCTTAAAACACCACGGTTCATTGCCATTGATATTAATATAGATTGTCAGATTTCGATAATGAACCAATTCTTAGGATTATCAGTTAGAGCGCAGATTTTTTCTGACTTTCCCACTGTATTCTTCACTCAAGATCCTCGGCTCCGGTAAAAATCCGTTGGAAAATCTGGCAAACCAATGGAATACTTGTGCACGGGATGGACACTGTTCGCCGTAAACGTTTTTCATCAATTTTGCTTCAATTAAAATAAAACTTTATATACGCTCTTTGGTCCATAGCTTCCGAATGTTAAAAAGGTTTTTAAAAAGTAGTACACGTAGAGGTTTCAGGTTTTTCTTTTAAAGACACTTAGATTACGCGCCAGTAAGGGATTAGGTACCAATATTTTGGAAATTCTACATACACTCTCCGTAGCGCAAAGTGTCCACAATAGCATTCTCGATTTGTACATTATGCTAGCTAGTGCTATTCAGCTCTAATTATTTTCTTTGAAATAATCTCAGTGTACACTTTGATGTATTTATCTATTAATTTTTATTTATTTATTTATTTATTGTTTTCTTTTTCTTTTTTTATTTATTTATTTTTTATTTATTTATTTTTTTATTTAATTTTTATTTATTTATTTATTTATTGTTTTTTTTTTTTTTTTTTTATTTATTTATTTTTTTTTTATTTAATTATTTTTTATTTATTTATTTAATTTATTTATTTATATTACTAAAAAAAATTAACTTGCATATGTACAAACCTATGTATACATATATGCATATACTATATTTGTTTAAATATATATGTATATATAAATTTTCATTCTGTGTTTACCTTTTTTTGTTTTTTTTTTCTTTCTTATATTGAAGGTTTTTTTTTCGTATTTTCCTTCAAAGATATTTGCATTACATGTTACAAGTTGTACATAGATTAAAAATAATTTTTTTTTCAGAAGTAAGATATTAAATATATCAAATTTCTGTAATAAAATACTGTGCGATAATTAAAATCATTGTAAATATATTGTTACGGAATAAATATCTATCTACAATATCTATCGCAGTGTACACAGGCTGACTCATTGGCCGTTTGGTTAGGCCATAACTATTGAGAGAAAGATGGGAAAACTACGAAATTCGGCGTGAAGATAAATAAAAAGTGTGTCTACGACTGTGTTCTACAATTAGCTGTTTATTTAAAGCAGCTCAACGGAAATAGGAGAGCCGATATTGCAACTGCCGGATTTGATCTCCGTGTCAGGCTCTTTTTACTCTTTTTGTTCCTTCCACTTTACTGATAATATAAATTCTTTGCCCACAAATTGGGCCAAATCGAATGCCACAAATCATTTTAATGAAAACATATTTATAATTAACCTTAACTCCTTTGATTAATTTTTCTTTTTCGCGGGGCTTTCGCCAGGGGGCCTATACAAAAACTATGTTTTGAAGGGTGTTTGCATTGAAGCAGCCGGCTCTTTCAATTGCGCCAGCTCTTAGTAATGAGTCAATGAAACAGGGTTTTGCCATCAGACTCTGGCCAAAAGTCTGCCCTAAGCCCGCGCTTATATGCCAGGCTCTGGCTAATGAAACAAGGTTTTGCCGGTGGGCTATTAATACAAGTTTTTCCAGTGAGTTACGCTCGTCAAGCATTACTTACTAATCAAGCTGACTTAGCCAATGAGTTGTGGTTTTGTAGTAAAACATGCTCTGACCAAGAAGCTCTGGGATGTCAAATAATTGATTGCCAATTATCTAGGTTCCTACCAATCAACCAAGCTCTAGTCAATAAAGAGCTTTCTTCCAAGAAACAGGCGCTTTTCAACAACCAGGCTGTTGTCAAAGGGGACATCGAATTAAGTTTTTTCAAGTTGGCCAGGATCCGACCAGTGTAAAACTATCTTACGAATGAACTAGTTGAAGTTTCTGGGATGCTCTTAAGAAACAATTTTTTTTGTCAATCAGCCGTGCTCCGATTAAAAGCTATGAGCGTGAACAGTGACTCTTCTCACATATCTAATAAAATTGGTTTTTGCAAGTAAGCGAGACTCTTGCAAGTTAGTCTACAAGGTGGCGCAAAATTAATCATCCAATTTCGTTTTCGAATTACTTTTTTACTTAATAAAAAATGATTTTGAGTGATAGAAATCTTTATTTGGACCCTTACAATTTTTTCTGTTAAGTGGAAGAAACTGGTGTCCGTCAAGTGGCTGCCTCCAATGTTGATATACATTTCACACGTTTTATCGCATTTTCCATGACTTTCCGCAAGATTTCCGGTGCTCGCATTCCTGTCGAATATTCTCCTGGGCTGCGATTATCTGAGGCTTGTTGGCACATACCCGCGACTTCAAGTAGCCCGAAAGAAAAAAGTTGGGATAGTTAAATCGGGTGATCGTGCTGGTCATGCCTAATAGCCAACACTGGAGATTACACAACCAGGAAACGATGCCTTCACAATATTCAAGCCCCGCTCATCCGATTCCGGCAGTAAGAAGTCGTTTATCATGGCCCTGTAGCGTTCGCCAGTAACAGTGGCGTATTGCCGATGGCGTCCTTAAAAAAATACGACTCAATCACCCCCCCACCCCCGCGTGAACGCCGCACCACACAGTGATTTTGAGTGGATGTAAATGGCTCAAAATCGTCCCCTTCGTTGTTGAGATTAAGAATGTCTTGACAGTAATTCACACGCGACTGACGGTCAAGAGGCATTAACTGATGCACTGTTTGCACTTTGTACAGGAACATGTATAAGTCTTTCACTAAAATTCGTTGTAGGGTCCGTCTGGTGATGCCCAATTGCGTGGCCTGTCGTCTGGTTGATGTGTCTTCGTTCTCAGCGACGTCGGCAGCCACTGCCGCGATAATCTCGGTCGAACGACTAGTCCAGTGGCGGCCATGCCCTATTTGGTCTCATGCGCTTTCAGTCTCGAGCAGCTAAGCGGAATGTTCACATAGTTGGCGCGACACGAATAGGAAATCGACGGCGAAATTCATGAAATTCCACCCACCGATTATTGATCAAAAAAATCGACACAATTATTCCTCTTGCAAAGTATAGCGCTCCATTGCTTATCTGTTTGTATACTGCAGCTGTCTAGTTCATTAATGTCAAATACGAATGAAGTACGATGCCATTTGCAAAAATTATAACATCTTCCGATAGGGTGATTAATTTTGCGCCACACAAAAGATGGCCCTAAAATGCCTAAACAGATCTTCACAAAATGTAGCTAAGAACCATCCCGATCACGCTAGCTTTCAAACAATAAAAAATCATCAAAATCGGTCCATTCGTTCAGGAGGTACGATGCCACAGATAGACACATAGACAAACAGACATGTCAAACTTGTAACACCCCCCTTTTTGCATCGGGGATCAAAAAGATACCTATATATCCGAAAATGCACTTTTTTCATAGATAACTGTGAGAACAACGACATCGACAATGACGTCTGTTGTCGTTCAATGATTTCGAACTTTTTTTGCCCAAGATGCACAAACTCAACCTGATCGACTTCCAGCAAAGGACCAGATGAGAAATGAATTTATGATCGTTGTTCACCGGTGAATTGAACGCCTAGATCATGTTTTTTTACGCCTTTAGACTATTTTTTACGTGAAATCAATGCCGCATGCCATTAAACTAGCGTCAAATACAGCCTCGGAAGACAACATTATACTTATGTTACTATGTTACTCGAAGAAATGACTCAAAATTGGCGTCTCCATATGGAACGCATAAAACGCATTCGTAGTCAATATTCGCACAAAATAATATCTTGAAAATAAACATCAAGCATTGGTTTATGAACTCAGATACATTTTTCTACACTTTTTAAAAACCAAACGCTTAAAAAATCACGTATGTATTTTTTTTATAATTTGTACAGGTTCAAGAGTTTACGATCTTATGGTGTTTTGTCACCCAACCTGGACGGGGTGCAGATGGTTTGTGTCGAAGATGTTCGTTCACTACTCTCCGGGGGTGGTTGTCCTATATAGGATTTGATAGATTCGACTGAATTTGCGTTGGTTGTAGTTCACAGTAACTCTTTTGTTTTCCATGTCATTAAGGTGTTATATTCGAAATGCACCCACAGAGTATGAAATTTTGAAGTGAGCTTATGCTGCGAGTGTTATGATTTCGTCAGCACTTTTTGATCATCTCTCATTCACTGTTTTTCCGTACAGGAATTGTTCTTGACCATGGACGGACTTGAACTACAGACTTTCGGCTCTTTCACAATTCACCTTATAATTGAGACTCATCAATTTGTTTGTTCAAACTTGTCTTAATGAATAAGGAGTTCTAGTTATCTTAATGCCTTCTTATTATTAGGGTATTGTAACCGAATCCGTCTTTCAAATGAACCAGACTCTTACTAATGAGTTAATGAAACACTGCTTTACCAATGAGCCACTAAAAAAGTTTTTTTTCCCATTGAGCTAGGCTCATCAGGCATTCCTTACTAACTAGCTGTGGGCTTGTTAATTAACCGAGCACTTACAACTTGGCCTGTTTCTTACCTGGTTGGATTTTTGTAAATGGCCCAAGCTCCTGCAAATAAACCAGGTTTTTGGCAACGAACCAAGCTTTTGTAAATTAGGCGGGAAATTAACCAAGCGATTGCTTATTACATACATACCTAAATTCTTTCAAACCAGCCGAAATCTAATCAGTCAAGGCCTGTCTACCAAGAAACACGGCCTAGAGCAAAGCTGATATTAAAGAGAAAATAAATCAGCTTTTTGCCATTTTGCCAGCTGGCCAGGATCTTACTAATGAATAAAGTATTTGCTACTGACCACCCTTCAGTCTTTTCGAACTGGATCAGATGCTAGTTGAACTTAACAAGTTGCTCTAAATGAACCAGATTTTTGTCAATTAGCCGGCGTCTCATCAAAAGATAAGTTTTTGTAGATGGGGGCGACTCCTGCTAGTCAATCTATGATCTGGCCTCTTAAATGTTATCCAGTTGTCGACGAAACAGGCCAGTCAATCAGACCCTGCTAATGAACCAAGCTTACAAGGTGAACTATTACTAATTAGGTTATCTATTACCAACTAGACTCGCTTTTACCTGATTTTTTTCAATGAACTAGGATTTTACCAATGAATCAGTTTCCTTTTAATGTACCAGACTATTGTCAATGAAGCAGGTTCCAGCTGCGGAGCTAGGTTCGTGTAAATGAGTTTTTGTCAACCTGGCCCTTACCAATGAACCAGGCTATTCATGCATGATATTACCAACATTCTAAAGACTAAACAGTTAATTAAGTCCTCAGTTTGACTTTCACCTGGCTTTGACAATGCTCGAAGCTCTTACAAAAACGATAGAGCCATGCATGTGAGCCAAGATTCTTGCCCGTCAACCTTGACAAAGAGCCAGCTCATTAGACGTGCAATGTCTGTGGGCTTCACTTCTCCTTACGATGCTTGCGTTGCCATCAATGTTTGGTATTTTTTTATTACCGGTTCTTCACCACGTATATAAGACCACCTAGAAGATGGTTGTGAAGATCGTTCAAGAGACGTAATACTTTTACTTCAAGTAGCTAGCATTCCTTATCTGTATATTTCGTCTTATGAGAGTTGCTCTTACGTCTTTCGTTACCTCATCTAGTCTCGTTGCGGGTGCAAGTTCTACCTCATTCAAATAAATCTCCGTCTCTGACCATATGGTTGCGAATAGCCCTCGCTCGTTGAGTACACACAGTCAGCAATCACAATGAGCCCTAACTTGAGACATTACTCATCGCCCATGATGACTCGAAGACCATCTCACATTCGATTCAAATTCGCTCCTAAACAAAATTAATGACACGCATCGGACGAATTCGCCCGAAATTCAAATTCATAGCCGGCATTGCCACTCGTACTGGTTCTATTAAATCATCCGCATGCACATCAGAGAAGCAAAAAACAAAAAAAAAAACAAAACAAACAAAAATAAAAAAGCATGAAACGAAAGTAGAAAAATAAAATAACAAGAAAAACGAAGAAGAAAATAACACAATCCGCATTAGAATGTGTTTTGCACGCGTAGGAACATAAAATCCTTGAACTGGGTCATCAACATTCGGATAACAAAAAACAGCAGTAGCAGCAGCACCACCACCACCAGTAACACAAGCTCAAGTCGAAGCGAAAAGCACATCCCTCTCCCCGGCTCACCCCCCGGGGACGAGTATAAATCAACAGAAAGTAGGAAGTCTGCATGTGTGCGTGGGGATTTTTTTTTCTGCAAGTGTTTGGATAGGATTAGGGGCTGTGGGATGGAGGGTTGCTGGAATAGAACTTGTTTATTGCTGTGCTTTGCACATATCTTCAGAGTGGTTGTTGTGCATGTGCCAGCGGACTGGGTCCGGGGTGGACGGGTAATGTGGTATCCTATTCCCATCAGCTCTATATCTGTAATCTAACTGGTCGATGATTAACCCGCCAAGCCAGCTATAATATAATCCACAACATTGGAATACATTCTCGGCATGCAAGAATGCGTGTGCGAAATGAAAAAGCTCCAAGCGACCCTTCCCAAACCTCCCCTGCACGGTATGGGGCTCCATGGGTGACGCATCGATTGCGTTCGATAGTGCGTGTGCGAACATTTCACATTTCATTGCAAAATGTTTCCGATAGGCCTATGACGAGGCTGTTGTTACTCACTGCCCACAGGCCTCCATTCCCACGCATGACTATCACGAGTACCTTGATCTCGACAAAAGCCACAGCTTGACGACCGAAATGATTTACGCACACCGAAAACCGAAAGATCCATTATATTAATTGCAATTTATCGATTTTTAAATTGCAGTATCACCGTACGGCACGTTTCGATGAGTTATTGCGAAACACCGTCTGCGTTGTTTGACTTTTCATTTAGTACTCGCACTCGTCCGCGTCCATATTTCGCGGTGTCGCCCGAACCCGGTCCGTCTACAATGCCATATCGAATGACAAGCAAACAGCCAGTTTCAACACTGACCCAGCCTTCTTCCGGATCTAACTAGAGAGTTGGAAAAAAAGGATTTTTTTTTCAAAAATTGCCATTAAAATCCATCAGATAGCAGGAATCCTTTCAAACAGCAGCAGTAATAGTAGCTGCGCTGGTTTGGACGCTGTTATCTTTCCGTCTCGATGATACTCGTACATGTATGTACGTCCTCGAAGCTTGTACGCTAAAAAGCAGAAAGCGAACGAGAATAAAAAAAAAAAACAATGAAATGGACCAGCGAACGGCATCGCAAATGTCATACCAGCAGTGTCCAATCTAAAAAATATCCTCGTCTACCCTTACATAACCACGTCAGCTCTTGGTCGCCGTTGTCCTTGTCATCCACTACCATCACACCCTCATGACGTTTTTCGCCTGTCAAATAGAAATAAAAAAACAGAAAAGCAGGACGAAAAAACTGCTTCAACAGCGCATATAAAAGATAAACTTTTGAAATATAAATGAAAGTTGAAAAAAGACGAATACTTGGAAGCCTTTCTAAATCAAAACACACTACCGCACCGCCCTGGCGTTTCTAGTTCCATCGATGATGCTACTGCCTCACGGACCAATCCAGGCCACAGAAACACTGATGGAATCCCATCGTATTCACGCCCTCTTCTGCTCCACAACTCTTCACTGTAGAGCGGCACTTGCAATTAACACTCATCCCTGGGCCATCCGGATGTGTGTACATGGTTTTACAGTTTTAGTGAACTCTCGTGTATCCCATTCTGCGCTTGAAGGATTTCTAATGCAAGGAGAGATGAAAACTGAAACACATCGCTAAGGCCACTGCCGTAGGTTGTCGAGCTAATGCTGGTTCGTTTTCGAATTCGGCGAAATTGCAGACCATTGATGCAGAGGGCTTAGTGTGAGGTGAGTGGCCTAGAGTGGGTCGCAAAAGTTTTCGTACAACAAGTAATTACCCGAAAAATGTCGAGCTCCTAAAAGTATGTTATCGAATTGATTTTCGATTTTGGGTTCTATAAACTTTTTAAAAATACTATACTTCCAGGGTTAAGACAGCCGAAAGCTTTAGGGTACGAGAGGTAAACGATTTGGTGGTAAGTGTTCGTCATTAAAATGAGTTGTTGATCTTTCTGGGCTTTCATTGGAAAATGGAATGATCGTTAAGTTGTGGTGTCTTCATGCTAGACTCCAGCCAAAGAAGTTTTCGGTTCAAAGTCGGAAACGGGAAAACAACACAGCAGATCGTGATGCATACGAGTGGACAGAGCTTCTCAAAATGTAATGACGGTTCCGAGTGTTTTTTTTTTTTGCATTCGAAATTTAGTTCACAGTAATCTAAGCAACACGCTATTGCCTTCAGTGTGAGTTGAATGCGGGTGAAAATTTGCTTTTCACTGCTTATCATCATCATCATGTCATCAAGAATAGGGTGATATCATCACAGTTATGCCTTTAAGCTAATTATGGCTTGAATTTTACATACTCGTAAACATACAGTCTTAATGATGACTATGCCCGTTCCCGTTGAATGAGGGGCTTATTGGTCAAGACATTCAAGTTGTGGTGATGTTGGCAGCATATTCAATAATCAGCCCTGCCAAAAGCATAATTGGCTTGGAAGAGGAAAGAGCCTCTGCCTTATATGGGGTTATCCAGCAAGAGGTGTCATTTTGAATTTTGTGCCATTATTAAAACGGTCAATATTCTACTATCATTGCGCTGACTTTGATACTTAAACACTAGGAGGTTATTCAATATATGTTATAACGGTAGCCAAAAATATGGTCAATGTTTCCTAAAATTTGTACTGGTCATCAAGCGCTTTTTTTTACAGCTGTAGTGAATTTAATCCATAGATTTGAACGCCGCGGATAGATTAGTTTAGTGAAGCTCTTGTACAGAAAGGTCGGGCTCCTATGGCCTAGTTGATCTGTACTAGATTTGATTGGGTGCTGTAAATGATTGGAAAGCATGCGAGTACTTTACAACGAATGGACATGGGTTTTGAACGTTGTTGACTGATTTTTTTTTTCAATTCAAAGTTGTTGTATAGACGATGTAAATTTTCAGTGGACGGCGCCACATGACACACAGCCTGCAGCCCAATGGGTCCATTGAGTGAGTAATTACCTAGAGGTTCTCAAAATGGAGACGTGACGCCAAAATTGTGCGATTCAACAACATTCGACTTTTTCTTTACGATTACGTTACAGACAAAGTCTACGCCAATGCTCCACCAACAACTAAAAGAAAATATTTAATCTATTATTTGCGAAATACAGCCGGGATTAATCGAAAAAAAATTTATAATTATTTAAATGCAGAATCAAGAAAACATTTGGCAAGTACTGTACCTTATTACTAACCTTAGGGCTTATGCTTTAGACTGAAATACCAATATAATCTCTTTTTGTGAAAATTTTGCATTTTTCCATTGATCTAAAATGACACTTCCTGTTGGATGACTGGCTACTATATCAAATAAGTTGAAAATTGAGATCAAAGAAAACACTAAGAAATTGTATCAAAGTACCATTAAGCCTCCAATGTGCTTATACATTGGTAATGTGAGAAATTCTCGAGCTGACACAGATATGGCATTCCAATCCGCAAAAAGGGATGTTTCCAGCCTGATTGCACATGTCATTACTTGGTATGAAAAGTCAACTGGTTATCCGCAGCAATCTTTGAACCGATTCAATTAAGATCCGAAAAAATTTGTGTGGCTATTTGTCATCATGGATGAGACATGGGTCCATTACACGCCAGAAACTAAATAGCAAGTCGTGGTTGGAAGCTGGTGGTTAAGCGCTAAAGAAAGCGAAGTCGATCATATTCGCCGGAAAGGCCATGGTCTACATGTTCTGGGATTCGAAAGGGACCCTTAATTGATTACTAAGGGCAGAACATTACAGGCGAATATTACTTCAACTTTCATGACGTGTCAGAATTCGCCAGAAGTGGCCTGGCTTGAAGAAGGAAAAAGTCGTCATTCACCAGGACAACGCACCTATACACAATGGTTCGTTGGCGAAGCGAAAACTGTGGGACTTAGGCTACGATTTGCTCGACAATCCCCCTATTCTCCTTATTAGGTGCCTTTAGACTTCTATCTGTAGGAAAGCGCTTCGTATCCAATAAAGAAGTTGAGGGGGCCGTAGATAAATATTTTCACAGCTTTGCAGATTGCCATTTCCGGGACGGAACATTGATGCTTGAGAAATGCTGGACCAAGTGTGTTGGAGTCATGAGAGTTTATGGAGAAAAATTAAATCTATTTTTTAACTGAAAATCGTAGTTTTTCCTAGTCAGGCCGAGAAGTTTTCACCTTACTTTTGTAGTTTATGAAAAAGTGGCGGAAGCCATACAGATACCGTAACCTACGTGTCAATTGCATTAGTAACAATCAATACTATTTGAGTAGTTGTTAGCAAAAAGCATTAATACGATTGCCGAAAGAAATTGGTCCTTTCCCTGGAATCCTGGAGTCCTACCGCAGATGTACCCTAAGGAAGTGCATTGGGTCCCATTTTGTGCCTTCGGTAAACCGACGTTTTTCTAGCACATTTGTAGACGAAACTTTATTTCAATGTTGTAGACCAACAAAAAAAAGAACATCAGATACCAGTCGTTGTTGATCAGTGCGGCTCCCTATGCAAACATAGCAAAATACCTGATTCGGACTTGGAGCCTGGTTCGCGACCAACAAGTCTCTCCAGCCGGGGGAGTTGTTACGTCAGCTGTGGTCGTCTTTTATTTCGTCTTTCCTCGGGGAGGGTTTTAGACTATTCGCCCTACATGGCTCATACGTCTTAGATGTAAGATCAGAAGACGCGTGATAAAGTCGATGTTGCTGTACAGACCAACCCGTAGTTGCACTTTCACTAATAATTTTCCTCTAGAAGCAGATAGGAACCTTCCCAGCTGAAAAGGTTATTCTGCGTCTGATTTTAATATTCGTGTCCTTTCGGCTTGTCAGTAGTAAGCTAAGATAGATCAAATCATTTCCATTTCGTAGTTGTTGTTGCTAAATGTGTCGTCCGCCAAGGCGTCAGTGTTACGCTTCTTTTTTGACGACGACAACATAAATTTTGTTTTATCTCCATTGATTTTCAGCTGCTTCTGTCTCAGTGGTCTCAATCTCTTTATTGTATTTGCTAGTGAGTCACGCCGCCTTAACTCTTTTTTAGAACCTTAGATGTGAAGGAATGAGATTTCTCTACTGCCATCCTGCATAACCAGATAAGCTTGGCAGGGATGTTAAGATATGGCACCCAAAATAGGAGAATACGAGTATAGTTGTTGTACCCAAAAAAAAAATATTGCAAATAACCCGTGGAACTGCAATCATAAAAATCAATCATGAAAGAGCTAAAAGTCTAGAAAAGTTGTCTAAAGAGAGGATTGCGACACCACATTCAGTGACTATTACAATAATTTTAATCAAATTGTTATTAATACTTGTATTCTTACGTTGTTACTGGTTGTAGTGGTTGTTGATGTGATAGGGCGCTCGTCGCCCGTTATCTTCAACTTTTCAACGACCTTCGTATGATAGACTCATTAAAACAAAAATAGTCAACATTTCTGAATTGTTGTTTTACTTTATTTCATCCTTAGATAAAAATGTAATGGGAATTCTCTACTTTGAAAACAAATAAAAAATCGCCAGAAGTACCAATAAACCTTTTTGACAGCTGACCGTAGACTGAGCAACTAGCTTAGCTTGCAATGCGTAGATATCTTTACCAATACAATTCAAAAAGTTGGTATGTATCGATTTGAAATTAGATAGGACCTTACGTTTATAGAATTCTCGATATTACAGAATTCCCGATACTTTTTAAAAGTTATTCATATTAAAGGGTTTTTTCAATAAAGGCGGGTAGATGTTGAAATAGAATAGATGGATTAATGATGCCGCCATCCCAAAACTCACACTAAACGGTAACTTTTTGAGGATGCATTGTCATCTGGTAAGCCTCGTGTGCGTTGCTGTCGTCCCATATGCGGCAATTTTGCCTCGTTAACACAACCATTCATCCAAAAATGCGCCTCGTCGCTTGGGGTCCGTTTCCAAACGCTCCTAAGCATTTGAAATTTGGAACTTTATTTCGAAAAATGGTGACAGATTTGATGTCCATTTTCTGGCGCATACGAATTTCATGTTAGAAAAACTGCACGTCCTTGGATGCTATTCACGAATCATCCCAATTTTAAATTTCTAAAGACCAGAAATGCTGCTAGGCCGGACCATGCATCTTCGATCGGAGCCGGTGAGAGCGAAACAGAAAGAGAGTACTATGGGTTTCCAGGTAGTTAATCTTAACGGCCTGTGCAATATGTAGCTGAGCTTTGTCCTGCTAAAAAATCACTAGGAGTAATAGATTTTTATTGAATTTTTTCATTTGATCGTACAATACAATTATTAAATTTTACAAAAATCTTTATAGCGTGGCATTCGGCAATGCTATGTATTCTGCCAGACCGACAATTAAATTAAATAACATAAAATAAGTAATTTATATAGAGCTTACTTTAAATATTAAATCTCTTTTTTTTTTTTGTTTTTGTATTATATGTAATGTAACGATTTATAACTCTACTGATTGAATATTTTAGATAAAGGCATGATTAGTTTTTACATATCCTCATTTTGTATTCTTTCTCTATATTTTAAGGCAATTTTGCAATACTCGTAAAGACGAGAAACATCTATCTCATTCAGTTGCATAAGAACTTGTCCTCCGATAAGAAATCGCTTCCAAAAATGCTCAATCTCGTTTCTCTTAGCTTTGGGCATTTTCCAATGAAGTGAATGGTATCTTCTCTTCCTCCTAAGTTGCACATATTGCACTCCAAAGGCAAATCAGGTCTGCGTGGGATATAATTTAGATTGAGTACCATTGTACTAATGATTTGCATCTTCAAAGTAGTTCTTGTCTAGCAGATTATGATTCAGTCTACTGTACTCGTAGATTGTTCTGTACAGCGAACTGGTTGCCTCAGCTATGTATTCTGATCTGCATTGCTCGTCTACCTTTGCTATTATTTCATAGAGATTTATTTCACTGTTGGTTGCATCTTCAATGTTGATGTTCAAACTCATATTCCATCCGTGCGCCAGTTCCAACCAGTCACCGCACCAGTTGTTTTTGTCTTGAATAATTTTGAGGACTATTTTCCTAACTGATGAACATTTTGAATGTTTGATGAACAGCGGTGATAGACCCGTCTCTAACATGATAACGTAGTTTGGAGTGTTTGGTGGTAAATGGAATATCATTTTAACTAAATACCTCAAAAGTTGTTCAACTGCATCAAACTTCATACACCCCCAAACCATAAGATAAAATGATCTCCGAAACTGCTTGAAATACCTTGTATTTGCTGTGCTATGTAATTGTTTATAAAACAACTTCGCCATGCAATATTTATTGCGGTTTTGCCTTCTGCAACTTTTCCTTGAAATGCTTCATCATGCTCAAGTTCTTGGAAAAGTAAATTCCCAGATACTTGTATTCACTGACATTTTCTATATTTAGTCCGTTGAAATTCCACCTTTTATTCAGAAAGGTCTAAATATCACTACTTTAGACTCCTCGATGTTGACTATGAGGTTCCATAATCGGCACCCTGTCGATCATTAGTTGTAGAGTTTCGGGGGAATATGCAAACAAGACTTCATCATCTGCAAAGAGCAGTGCCTTTATCCGCACTCCCACAAAGTCCACACCACCACGAAGAAATCACCACGATTTTGCAGCACAGTTGTAAATATTTTATAAGTGGCATTTTGAAAGGAATTTCCTCGATAGTTTGAAGGATCCGCTCCATTGTCTTTTTTGTGTATCGGGAATATGATCAACTCTTGGAACTCCTTTGGGGTAAGATCACCTTCTAAAATTTTGCTATAAAGTGTTGCCAGGTTATCCGTTCCGTATTTATAAGGTTAGGTTAGGTTAAAGAAGGGGAGTGTGATGGTTAAGCATCACTTCCACTCGGAGGCCAAAAGGACCATTGTGATTCCCTTCATTTGTGGGGGTACACATATAGTTAACCTGTCCTATCACGTGGTGGCTGAAACCACCCCGTGCTCTTAATGAATTTTAGAAGATCCGATATATCTGCATTAGCCACATCCACAATCTCTGTAAAGAATATTTGGCCTATCGATGCTATTCTATCTATTTGCCAGGATTTCTGCTTGAACAACGCTGCACAAATCAGGGAGTCTGAATGATTCCTGTTTATGGAGGGTATCAGAGTAGAACCCGTCCCCAGTGCCTGTGTCCATTTTCGATCCGTCGGAGAAGAGAGTGATCTTGTGGTCGTTGATCACAGCGTTTGATAGCCACTCTTCTCTGTCGGGGGCGCAACCTTTCATGAATAGATCCAGCGGGAGGAGATGAAGTTTCATGTCCAACCCTGCTTGCGGCGTGCTTCTCATGGCTCCCGTTGTATAAATAGCGGCTGACCTTTGTACTTTGTTGAGCATGTTCATATAGCTTTTCGTGCTGCTAGCAGCCCACCAGACTAGGGCCCCATAAGTTAAAACGGGTCCGATGATTGCTGTGGACATCCAATGAATGATGTACGGTTGCAAGCCCCATCTTTTTCCGAAGGTCTTTTTGCATGCATAAAAGGCATTCAATCCTTTTTTCATCCTTTCCTCCAGGTTCCTTTTCCAGGAGAGTTTTGAGTCAAGAATGATGCCTAGATATTTGGCTTCCGCTTTGAGTTTGAGTGGAGTGCCCTCTAACTTTGGAGGAGCAAATATCGGAATTTTCCTTTTTCTGGTGAACAAGACCAGCTCGGTTTTCTGGGGGTCTATTCTCAGACCGTTCTGTTTTGCCCACGAAGAGAGTTCCCTCAACGCAGATTCCATTAGTTCACTGATAGTAGGTAGAAATGTACCTTTTATCAAGATAACCAGGTCATCCGCGTACGCTACTGTCTTTGTGTCTTTCTCCATAAAGAATTTGAGGATTTGAGGATTTTGTTGACTGTAAGAAGCCACAGTAGGGGGGAGAGAACTCCTCCTTGTGGTGTGCCTCTAGTTGTCACTTTCCTTATAGAACTGTGTCCAATTTCTGCATTGATAATTCTGTTCTTCAACAAATTTTCAATCCAGATTACAATGGATTTGTCTACTTTTATGTCCTCAAGAGCTGTTCTTATGGCCTCTGTGTTTACATTGTTGAAGGCCCCTTCTATGTCGAGGAAGGCTGCCATTGTAAACTCTTTTAGGTTCAGCGAGCCCTCAATTTCACGCACAACACTATGCAGAACACTTTCCACTGATCTGCCTTTAAGGTAGGCGTGTTGAGTGTTGCATAAGTTGCGTGAGTTGATGAGTCCTCTGATGTATAGGTCAAGGAGTCTCTCCAAGATTTTTAATAGAAACGACGAGAGATTAATTGGCCTATAGTCCTTTGCGGCAGTATGGGATGGTTTACCTGCCTTAGGAATGAAAATTACCTTTATTTCTTTCCACTGTGTTGGGATGTACCCGCGCGCGGGCAATTGGAAAAAATTCTTACGAGATGGGGTACAGTGTGGGTCTGTGTTTTTTGAAGCATCGCTGGCAAGATATCGTCCGGCCCCGGAGATTTAAAGGGTTTGAACGAATTTATTGCCCATGATACTTAATCCGTTGTGATAATCTTGTTTATTACTTCTTCGGTTGTGTGAATCGTAGGAACCGTCGTCTCGAAGGAGACTGTGGTTTCAGGGGTTTTACAGCCTACGAAGTGGGTTTCAGTCAGCAGTTCTAGGGATTCCTGACTGGATTCTGTCCAAGAACCATCTGGTTTAAGGATGAATCCCGGGATGCAGGGGTCCTTGGATAGAATCTTTCTGAGCCTTGCAGCTTCGTTGAGATCCTCTATTGATTCGCAGAACTCCCGCCAGGATTTAGACTTTGCTGCTCTTGTTTTGCTCTTGTATTCGTTGAAGCTGGATATGTAATTATTCCAGTCTTCGGTTCTTTTTGAAATCTTTGCTCTATTGAATAGAGTTCGGGTCCTGGTCCTGAGTTGCTTTAGCTCTGTGGTCCACCAGACTGCGCTGGTCTTCCTGCGAGCACGTTGCAAAGGACAGGATTTGTTGAAAGCCGCTTTCAGAATTCTCACAAGATTTTCGACTGAATTCTCAATGTAAGTTGGATCAGGATTAGTGATGGCTTGTGGCGGTACTAAGCTGTTAGCAACTAGGTTTGAGAAAAGATTCCAGTCTATCTTCTGAGGGTTTCTGAAAGGTTTCGGTTTTTCTTTATTAACGTTAAGGTTGAAGAGTATCCGGCTGTGGTCCGAAAAGGAACAGTTAGTGGACACTCTCCAATTCTCTTGAGTCTTGAGTCAGACTCACTTAGTAAAGTGAGGTCAATTACCTCTTCCCTAACCCGGTTGCGAAACGTGGGTGTATTACCTTTGTTGCATATGTTGAGGTTGGTGGAGTTAATGAAATCGAAATTGGACTCACCCCTTTCATTGATGTCGCTGCTTCCCCATTGAGTGTGGTGTCCATTGGCGTCGCAGCCTATCAATGGACACAGTCCGCGTGACTTGGCGTGTCGCACAAGTGCTCGGACTGCATCTGGAGGTGGGTCATATTTATAAAATTCGACTAGTATTCCATTTGGACCCGAAGCTTTTCCATCCTTCAGCCGTCCCAGCGCTATTTCTATTTCACGCGGGGCGATTTCTGGCTCAAGGATATCATTCGCGAACCCTAGAACTGTATAATGCCAATTAATGCTACTTGGTACTGGATTTAACAACTTTCTGAAAAGCTCTCTGAGTATGTTCTTATCAAGCAATTTGTTTATGGTAAAATGTTTGCAACTTAGTTTCCACGCTAGTCTCCAGAATTCCGGTGCATCCTTACATTTTGCCAACATATTCGCTTGCAGTTCTCCATAGCTCTTCTTTTTCATTAGGCGTAGCTGTTTGAATTTTTTATTCGCCTCCAAGTAGTTTTGTTTTGGTTTGAGTTCCTGAAAATTTTGAGCCATGTAAATGGTTTACTACGGGCACGCGGGCATTCACTACCGAACCAAGGTTCTTTTCCAACTTGTTTCCTTTTGATCTGTTGCTGTGTGTACGAGGTCTTGAATATCGATTCTAGTTTGCCAAAGTTTATTTCTTCTTGCGTTTAAAGATGCAAATCAATTAGACGTCTGTACGCTGGAGCACTGGTTATATTCCATTTTAGTTTAGGAAGAAGCTGCAAGTCAGTATTTTCTTCTTGTATGTACATTATGTTGTTAAAATTCACTACGATGGGAAAATGGTTTGAATAGGGTACACATTTGACCTCAAACCCCGTTACATAGGACCCCCAATCTTCTCCTAGCATGCTTTAATCGATGACTGATGATCCTTGTCCGCCGGCGAATGTAAAATTCCCAGACTCGCAGCTCAAACTTGTTCCATTTTGAATTCGAAGACCAAATCAATCACAGAGTTCTAACACTATTTTCCCCCCTGCGTTGGTTTGTCTAGTTTGTCTTTTGATTGTCTATTTATTCCCTTAACTGCGTTCCTCGTCCCTGTTTCTTCTCCGACTCTTGCATTGAGATCTCCATTCAGCAAAATGTTTTTGGTATTTTTAGTCAGTCTCCCAGTTGTTGCAGTAGGTAGTATCCAAAGAACTTTGTTTTCCATTTTTAATTCAAAGAAAACTCGAACGGACGCAGGTTCTTCCTTTCATTCTCAGTTCAAACATATTAGTTGCGTTCAATATTGATGCCTTGCCATGGTTCCACCGGGTAGCAACAACCCATAGCCGAGCTGGTACCACCTAATACACAGTATAAGCTTCGAGCCATGGATGTTTGGCTTGGTCGTCTATGTAGATGCGTGACAGTGGCGCCCCTGTTTAAAATTACCGATGTGGACCCAGTTTTCATCGTCAGTCATAATATAGTGCAGAAAAACTTTTATTTCTTACATCAACTGAGTGGAGCAGCAGTTCGCTCGTGAAAATGCTATTTGACATCTATCGACTTCCACTCATTCGGCACCCGTTTTTTTTGTTTTTGGACCATTCCAAGTATTTTCAAATTCTAAGTCTGCGCAATTTTCTCCGGTCCGGATTCTCCTCAATTCATGCTGAAATCATAACTGTTTAAGCTTATTTGACGCGAAGGTGGGCATTAACACGCACACAAAATAAATTACGCCAGTGAAAATTCGCAATGACGTGAAGTTGTCGGAGTTGTCGTCAGATAGCCAAGCTCCAAGCTCACTATGTGACTTCTCTGATCTGACATTTCTGACTAGCATATTTCGTCGAAAACGGCGGATTCTCATTTGTACGTCTGATAGAAATGACCCATAGTTTACGCTATGGGATGCATACGTGACCGTTTTTTATTTTTTGTTAGTTACTTGTTTTTTGGTTGACATTTTATGGAGGTAACTTAAGCGGATGGTGGCTTTTTACAACCTTCTCTTTTAGCATGAGAAGGTAATTTGACTTGAAAAAAAGTGTGCTAGCTTAAGATGAGAGCCAGTTACAAGCATACTTGCCTCGATTCGCTACTGCATATTTAACAAGGCATAAATCTCCTGTTTCGAGATCATAAAAAAAGACGGGTAATTACCAAATGTGGTAAACAGCTTCAACACTCTTAGCTTCGGTCAGCTTTACAGTGCAAAATAATCTTTGCGTATTCCTCTTAATAGTGCGATCTCAACCGTCATCCGAAAGTCATTAACGAGGCATGAAATAACACAAATTTGATGATCCAGCATTGCCAACAAGGCACGTGGCATATCAGGGACATATCAAGATGGTCATAGCCTTTCTCCCACAGTCTCTATTCGGCTATAACAATATCTAAATTCGTATTTGATCAAGGGCTTAAAACTGATAGATATGAAAAAAAAATCCACGTGTTGCCGGTTAAAACTTTTTGAGATAAGTGTAGGCGCAGCTTATCCATCTTCGATCCATCCGACTCGGCTCCTTTAAAGAAGTAAAACATATTCTACCCTCCCCATTGTCCATCTAAAACAAAAACGAAAAAGAAAAAAAAAAGTCTTACTCTCGCCAAAGCCGTTATGGGGTTGAAAACTTGAAAACTTTCGAAAAACGAGCCCAACCATGTTGAGTACCTGAAGCATTAAGTATCTACACATAACAGCCTACCTGCATCTGTCGCCGCCTCACCCAATGACGATGAAGCAGCCTTGCTTATCCAACCAACACGTCATCCTGCAAAAGCAAAAGCGAAAAGGAAAATAAAAACAAAACAAAAAAAAATTTGTTTTTTTTTTTCTCTATTTAGAGGGCACTTGGTAGTTAGTAGATGCTACATGCTCCAAGTTCCACACTCGACGCTCTAACCTGAGGTGGTAGGTTGGCAATCTAACGGTATTGGTTGGCAAGTGCGTGTGCATACAAGACCAGCCATTGACAGGATTCCTTTCATTTCCCATTGAGCACGTCTCTCCACATCAACCCACTAACGCCCCGAACCATCGGAGCCGAGCCGGGGGTAAGAGCATTCCATGCGACCGGGCACAGGGAATACCAAGCAATAGTACACCTTTACGCATTGTTGTTAGGACTGTGTAGATAGGTACGACCAAGTGGTGTACAACGATTTTATTGATTTATATCTCCACCCGAATGGTTGTAGTGGTGGTGTAGTAGTGTCAGGATGCTGTGAACGTTCGAATTTGATGGAATTTCTAATGTCGTTCCTACCTAGCGGGCGGGCATTAGGCAGGATATATTATTTTTCGCTATGAACTCGAGAACTGTCGCACTGACAACGACAACAGGACCGGCGACAGGGTATGGGAACGGGGACAACGCACACAACTACAAATCATCGTTCTATCGTTTCATCGTAATTAAAACATCTCAGTTGATTACCATTGTTGTAGCTTGTAGATTGTATGTACATCGTACGCTGATGTTGATGTCCCCGTGACGTTTATCGGTGAAGCGGTGTCGAATACCATCTCGACGGCACACCCCGTTCGTCCGTTGAATGGGGTAGATGGCAGCGAGATGGAACAGAACTTTTACACGGTATTAATCACTCTCTGTACTTTTAATACATGTTTCGAATAGAGAGTTAGCTATTGCGAGAACGACTGGAAACGAGAGGACGGATACGTAGATATGTACGTTCGTGGTCGTGCAAATGAGGATACGAGATGCTAGCGCGCAAGAATGATTTTAAAACCCGAAATTAAATTCATTCGTTGCCGGATCTTTGAACTAATTAGCAGGCGAGTGGAACAGGAAGTAGAATGTCGACAAGTGGGGCAGAGAGAGAGAGAGAGAGAGAGAGAGAACGATATAGAGCCAAGGACCTGGTAGTGCGAAATATGAGTGCGTTGGTTCAGGCTGAGGCTGTGGAGGCCGGCAGAGGAGAGGATATCAATCGAAAATAGTGGAAACGAAAGTGGAAGTGAATTTGGGTGGTTGGAAAAAAGAGGTCATCGCCGGGGAGGGACGCTTCTAAACGAATTTAACGACTACACGGTGAGAAAGTTACTGCGTGTCTGTATGCGTGCAGATTCAGTGCACGCTTGTGCGATTTTTGTTTCATCGAAAGGTATCGCTCGCACAGTGTACGCCACGAGAACGTATGAAATTGATGATAATTTATGGGTTGAATCGAATTTGCATGATTACAGAATGAGGGAAGACTTTTCCGTTGTGGGTGCTTCGGGTTTGCGGAGATAATTTCGTATCTGTCAGATGCATCTGGGTCAGGTAGGTGTGGTTGTTGAAGGGTGGTATTTGTGTTTTACTCGATAGTTCTATACCGATTCGGGGGTTGATGGTCACGATTGCAATTGAGTATGCGATGAGGGAAATGGCTGGCAATTAAAGAGTGAAGGGTTTGAGATTCTTGTCCTCGCCCTGTTGTAATTACGTATATCTGCTACACTTTTTTTGGTAGAATGCTCTTTGGCAACGAGATGTTTACGGATAGATTGTAAGACTCTGTGGCATGTGTGGGAAATATGTCATCAAAGCAGTTCGAATTTCTCAATGTACCTCATGATGTTTGCTGGTGACCCCTTGCCTTTTTTACTTGACTTGTAACGTACATATATATGTATGTACTTGTATATACAATAGTATGTGCATGTGTTTGACTTAAGCATCTGTTGGCAGTCAGCAAGCGAACATCTCGTAGCAGCCCTTGCCGATATTTAGAACAATACCAATAAAACTGAGTGGGAATCTAAAAATTATCCTTCTATGACTACCTTTTACACCAAGAGCTAAATTTTTCTGATGCTAAATCTATTTTTTCACTTTTGCCAATGCGGCAGTTTGCTTGTTTTGCGGTCAATGGGTGGGTAGGTGGACAAATGTGTCTGCTTGAGTGTAGCTCAGACCAGGTACAATAAGTGCTTAAGTGCCGCTTAAATATTAGGTGTACAAATGGAAATCTGCCGTGTCTAACAGAAACTGTTCAAAATGCTTTTATTATAGAAAATAATGCTTGGGAAGAAAAGTCGCGCAAGCAATATCTGGCGGAGTTCTTTACATTCTGTCACACTCGTCGAGATTTTTTTTAATACCTACTAGGAGGTAAAAAGTTCTCGGACTCACATTGAAAGACTGCGATTTTCAGTTAAAGAATGATTTTATATTTCTACAAAATCTCCCTTTTCTTCAACATATTTGGGCCAGAGTCTCTCGAATATTAGTGTTTCTTCCCGGAAGTGAGAGTGTGGAAGGCTGTGAGAATATTCATCTACGGTCCTCTCAATGTCTTCATTGGATATGAAGCGATTCCAAGAAACAAACATTTTTCAAGTTTGGGAATGAATGGAGATCTGAGGTTGCCAAATCAGGAGAATATGGGGGATAATCCAATGTACCTGGTGTAAAGGTTGTTCCAGTGAAAGGTGATTTTCTTCTTCTTCAAGGCAGGCCTCTTCCCCCGAATTTCGGCACCCTGCCGAACGTGACGGTAGGAGTAATATTCTGCCTGTAATAGCCTTTTGAGGGGCATCCACTCAACAAGATCCCTTTCACATCCATAAGCTGGCCATATGTTTTTCACACTGGCTTTCACCCACTGCTTGGACTGTTTTTTCAGTTTTGGCGCGTAATGGCCCTAGGCGGTTAGATCTGAATTCGCGTTAACTGTTTACATCAAAATCCAGTCGCGAAAGTAGCTCTGGAAGTCGAGAAATGGGATCGACCATAAGCACTACGGGGCGTATGAGTAACATTTTCAAATTTTTTGTACTTACTCCATTACAACCTCGGGCAGCTGGGTTACCATGAAAGAACCACCCAAGTTCTGACTGAATAGATTAGATCTGAATTCGGTTCAAATGTCTGCATGAAAATCCAGTCGCGAAAGTAGATCTGGAAGTCGACAAATGAGATCGACCATAAGCACTACGGAGCGTATCAGAAACATTTTAAAATTTCTTGTACTTACTCCATTACAACCTCGGGCAGCTGGGTTACCATGAAAGAACCACCCAAATTCTGACTGAATAGATTAGATCTGAATTCGCATCAAATGTCTGCATCAAAATCCATTCGCGAAAGTAGCTCTGGAAGTCGAGAAATGGGATCGACCATAAGCACTACAGAGCGTATCAGTAACATTTTAAAATTTCTTGTACTTACTCCATTACAACCTCGGGCAGCTGGGTTACCATGAAAGAACCACCCAAATTCTGACTGAATAGATTAGATCTGAATTCTAGTGATGTTAGAATTAGCGTTTAAATGAGAATCTATCATTTTCTAATAGATCGCACTAGCGGTGCATGCTAATCACAAACGCTTAATCAGAAACGTCACGTGGTAAGCTTGGGCACCTGTCAACAAAACATCATTACATTTCCGGCTCGTATATAGGTATTTGTGCATGGAGATGTTGACTTTCGACCTTCTCGCTTCAATTGGATAAAAATCGTGTCGAACCAATGTATGAATTTAAGGTGAGGCGTCTACAAGCGAAATATAATTTCGTGAATGATTTTAACGCTACAAGGTTTCAATGCGGAAGGCTAGGAACGTTCCGTACTGAATCAAATTTTATGTCAAACACAAAAAGAATTTGCAGGCTCATTGGAGTGACCCAATAAGTCATTTCCAAAAGTTTTGGGAAAGGTCCAAAACAAACGAAATTGGGTACTGTACGAGTTGAAGTCAAGAGACGTTGAATAGAATTTTTATCACAAATAAACTGTTCCAAAGGCAAGAAAGGAAAAGTTTTCTGCATTATATTGTGACTGACAATGAACAGTGGACTACGGCAATCTAAAGAAAAATAAACCAGTAGCCATGACAGACATTCATGAATCGAAGCTCATAAGTGCTTGTTGTGGCCAGCTCGCCTTGGTATATATTTGAGTTGTTACAACTAAGTAAAGCCTTCTCCGAAGCTCAATACCAAACACCAAGAAAGCGTTTGAGCCAAGCACTGAAGAAAAAAGGTTCACAATACGAGCAGGGCGCGAGAAAGTGATTTTCTAGCAGGCCAACGCTCGGCCACATGTTATTCATACTTATCTGGAAGCACTGAAATGAAATGCCCTACCCAGCTGCCGTGTTCTCTTAACATTCCCTTCCGACTACTACGATCATCGATAACCCATGACCAGGCTGGACAGCAATTTCGATTTTTTCGAAGAATAAGAAGAAAGTTCTGCTCACTCAGGTCATGCGTCAATGGTCGGAACATGACAGTCGGAATTGGCGATGTCTGAAGAATTCGATGGGTGGGATAGAACGTTCCATTTCATTGTCTCTAAGTAGCTTTTAACTCTCGGCTTTAATGCGTATGGCACCCAATTGCCTTGCCTTTAGACCATTTCCAAGGCTTCCAAGCGATGAAAGATGACTCGTTGAGCCAATGAATTTACAAGTTCTTGTTGGGTTTGATGTGACGATTCAGTAGTGCCTCCAATTCCTTGTCTTCAAATCTTCATCGGACCGAGGCGGTCGAAAGTCGTTATTTTCATGCACAAAAAAATATATGATGCCAAGAAGCATAATGATTGGGAGTTGTTGAGAGATGCCTAAGCTTATCGTGTGACGTTTCTAATCTGATATCCTTCCCCATCCTGTACTGCTAGTGCCATCTATGTGTTTCTTCTTAAAACATCCTCCAAGCCAACAACAACAATATTCATTAACAACTTGGACAAGCAAGGTGGTATGCTAATTGTATTTTCCCAACCTATTTACCCGACTAATGTAATGGAAGCAGCGTGGCTCAGTAACTAGTCTGTTAGCCTCACCAACCAAGTAATCAACATCGTACAATGTTAGACTGTGTTTTCCCTCAGCAATGTACTGACTAAAACTCCACTAAGTTAGATGTCTCGGAGAACTTTCTGTTGCTGTGGAATTACTCCTGCTTAAGGTCTGTCTGAGCAGTGAGGATCTCCGTTTTAATTGAAGAACTTTTTTCAAAAGAGATGCTTCAGTTTAGTATTCTTACATGCTGATGCTTTTGTTGATCTTCCTTTCATAGGATTGCCTCTTGGATCTACAACATTGCTTTTGGCCATTCGCAAAATCATCTGAAAGTGCCAAAAGGCAGAGTAATGAACACCTTTAAGGAAGCAGTTGAATGAATAGTTTAAAATTATAAAATTAAAGCTAAACACAGCACAGTCTATCAAAGTGACTATTTTCGGAAGACGGGAGACTTCACCTAATTACGAAAAAGTCTTTCCAGCTTCATGAAGTCTCAGGTTTAATACCAGTAAAATGATAGTTATTAACGAAATCCACCTCATCACCGTTCATACCCAGTACCCACTTTGAGCTCACATCATTCCTAGAAATCAATATCAACCGACACCCCCCACACGCATGTACCATGTACACATGCAATACCCAATTGACCCACATAGGAGAACTTACTCACTGCCCGAGCCATCATCCCCGATAAAAAATGAACTGAAGCCACATGCCCGCATTCGAATTCAATTTATTCCTCACGAAAGCATCCAAATGGACACACAGTACTGAGCCTTGCCAAACAAACTGAAACGAAAAAGTGAAAGTCCTCCAGCTTCAACCCGAGCCCACACTCCCCGAAACATACTCACATATCGAAATACGAGTATCATCTTTTCTTATTTTTTTTTTTTGTTGGTCCTTGTGATCCTTTTTTTTTCGATTCCCTGTAATCATCAAATGCACTGTTGTGCAGAGTAAGTGTGACAGTGGGGAAACGTGTTGGCCGGGAGGGTTTGTAGGAAGGAGCTCTGTTTTGGAGAAGTCTGCCACTCGAGAGAATGGCAGGAAAGGAAATTGGTATTTTGCCATTTGTCATAAGCAGGAGCTCGTAGGGACACACTCGAATAGGGAATCCAGGGACAATAACTTGTGTACGTTGCGTTTTCGTTACGTTCCATTTTCGTTTGGGCTCTTCTTTGGACAGTACTTAAGAAAGGATGTTTGCAGAAGTGTCCTTGCTAGCGCGGGGGTAATCGAAAAATGACTCGGCACACGTAACACATCGTTGTCGCCGTCAAAAAGGATAACAGAGTGCTTTGGCTTTCCGGATAAGCGAATACCCATACATTCCTTAGTTTTCCAAGCGACATATACACACAGACACATACGCATTCGTGTGAAAGTGTACATCAAGTAGATATCCGGCGGACTAGCAGTTAGAAGATGTTACGTCGTTGAACACTCGATTAAGTTTCATCTCCTCACGCGTCTTTGACGTTGTAGCACGCGAAAAATGCGGTTAAAATAGACGAGGAAAGCGGGATGATACAATAGTATGAAATGTGCAATTTGGCTTCACGTACATAGGTAAAATGTAAACAAAGGAGTGGGGGCGCGTGTATCCTTGGTAGCAGATTCCTGCGATGTTTGAAAGTTTTTTTTTCAGGTTGTGGGGTGATTCTCGGAATGCAGAATGGCTTCGCAAATCAACTTTATAAAAATGGTTAATTGAGTATACCAAACAGGTAGCTCATCATCTAAAAGGTACGTTCTGTACCCCCTTAAGCAAGCTTAGTTTGTATATGGGGCTGCTCGATTTATGTTTTTTTTTGGAATTAAGATCAGAGAGCTCAGGATTCAATTGCTAATTGCCAGTTTACACGACCTTTAATGATTGCGTACTGATATCACCCGCTTTAGCTTCTGAAGCTCTGTTATCGGTGATCGAATTTCGGATATTGTCCTGTGTCGAAACACAGCATAAGGTTTAATTGCCTTCCCTTATTTCCATTCTTAATACTGATGATGATATCTCGTGTTCTCGGAAATTCTTCGTCCTTAAAGGCTCGAGTAAAACTTTTGTTTCTTAAAAATGATGCAAAAAGACTACTTGCCGCTGAAGTTTTTTTTAGAAATGTTTTCAGGAAAATGTGTGAGATTTGGCGTGGTCTAGAGTATCGTTGTTCGTGTTGTGGATCATGCATCGTGAAATGTGAATCGAAAGGAAAACTAACTGACCAAAAAAGCAGTGCTTGGAAAATACCAAAACTTTTTGGGCTTCATTTATTCACCTACGTCATGCTTTATTCCCTTTAAAATCGGCTTCTTTCGAATCACGAAATATGAAATTGAACTTAATTTTAAAAATAGTATTTAGGTCACACAGCGATGCGCCATGCTTGCACAACAGGTTTTCTCTATTTTTGGCCAAAAATCCTGCAAGTTTGGCAAATAATTCATGCTACTCTGGTGCTCTGCTGCCCCCCACTTGTACTTTTCTTACTAATTCGCACCTATATTCTCAGTATTCTCTCGATTCCATCATAAGTTTGAATATTATAGTGAAGCTGATTTTGATAGGGTACCTGGCAATCCTGTGAAGTGCTTACAGGCGAAGGTTGCGTGTCTTCCATATCATTCCAAATTGTTATAAACATCTGCAGTAGCTACCGTTACAATAGAGGAACTATGTTAGATGGTAGTCGCAGTTTCCTTCCGCACCGTTTACGCATATATTGATTGATGGAAATAGAGTGTAAGAATGTAAATTGTCAATAGGCCCATTGGGCGTATCTTTTCTTCTTTCTTGATCCTCCTTTTGGAGTGGATTCTTCTGATCTCGTCTGCGTGTATATCAATAGGGATCATACCAGCAATAAAAAATGAGATTTCATCAGATATCGTAATTGGTTATTGTCTTTAGCGCATCAAGCCACATAGCCGACATAGTCGGTGACAGACTCTGCCAGGCTTTTTTTTTTTTGAGAGCAACTACCCAGACAGGTGCAGCGTATAACAGAATAAAGCTTAGAGATCACTTTTTTTCATAATTACTTAAATTAAAACCACCCACCAGCACCACCATACCAGCCGATCTTATCTTATCCTTACCTACTCTAACTAACGGCAGGCTCAACTTGGAAAAAAACCTCTAATGCACTTCGTTCCAGTCGTAGAAATTGTCGTATCCTCGATCCCATCGTGAAACCGACCTACTGAATCTGAGGCACTTGGGCTGACGGACCGCGACATCATGTTCGCAAAGGAACCGTCGGTTTACGGAATATGTGGAAGATTAGTGGAACCACAAATTAAACCTGGATCAGTCTATATTTACAATGGTGGTCCGATAAGTACTTAGTATCACCGCCAGATGGCGCCAGTATCGCAAGAGCAACTTACTATCGTGTAGTACATTCTAGTAGACGGCTACTGTCGAAATTTCAGTTTTGACCGAGTGTGGAAGCGGGAGTGTATGCGGATTTTAGAAAAATGGAGAAAGAGCAATTTCGGTCGGTGTTTTGATTCTTGTTCTTGGAAGGGAAATCGCGCAGCGAAATCAAAGAGCATTTGGATGCTGTGTACGGTGACTTTTCTCCTTCGATGGCGACCATCAAAAATTGGTTTAACGAGTTTCAAAGTGGTCTCACGTCAGTTTTTGATGAGCCATGTCTAGGCGCCCCGAAAACGGCTACCACGGAGGATAACGTGACAAAAATCCACGATCTCGTATTGGCAGACCGCCGACTGAAGGTGCACGAGATAGCTGAGACAGTAGGCATTTCAAAAGATCGCGTGGGTCATATCCTGCATGAAATTTTGGGCATGAGAAAGCTGTCGCCGCGATGGGTGCCGCGTTTGCTCACTCCGGACAACAAGCTTAACCGTGAGACCACTTCAGAGCAGTGTTTGACGCTGTTTAAGCGCAATCTGAAGGAGTTTCCGCGTCGTTTCGGACAGTCGACGGAACACGGATCCACTGGTACATACCAGAGACTAAGGGGCAGTCGAAACAGCAGACTTCACCCGGCGAACGTGCTCCGAAGAAGGCGAAGACTGTCCCATCGGCCGGAAAGGTGATGGCCACCGTTTTCTGGAATTCACAAGGTGTGATCCACATCAACTACCTGGAGAAGGGCAAAACGGTCACAGGGCTGTACTATGCCAAATTATTGGTCGATTCGACGCCGAATTGAAGAAAAAACGGCCCCACTTGGCGAAGAAAAAAGTGTTCTTCCACCATGATAACGCACCGGCTGACACCTCCGCCCTCGCCACGGCCAAATTGGTCGAATTGGGCTACGAACTGCTACCATCCACGGTATTCTCCAGATTTGGCCCCGTGCGACTTCTTTTTATTTCCAAACTTGAAAAAGTCACTCGCCGGGGAGATATTTCAGTCGAATGAGGAGGTCATCGCCGCCATGGAGGCCTACTTTACAGACCTCAAGAAAACGTATTTCTCAGACGGGTTAAAGAAGTTGGAGCATCGCTGGGTCAAATTGAAAAATATATCGCCATTTCTCCAAAATTTTTGTTTTTCTTTTGTAGGCTAAGTACTTAGCGGACCACTCTCATATACATATGTATAGTTAAGGAGCATCGTTTCATGGTACAAGTAGTGGGGTAGCAAGCTCCTCGGATCAGGTTATTGTCTTTGCGACGTGACCTTGAATCAGTTTTATCAGAAAATTGTTTACCCGTAAAATTCTAGACCTCTTTTATAGGACCTCGTTAGGGTTAAATTTGGTGCATTCGGATTCGGGTGTTTTATACAATACGAGACAAGTTCTGAGACATTATCTCTCAAACACCCGAATTCGGTCCATTAGGCTGGCTCTCACATTGAACCACCTGGGCTTGATTAAGGCGATGTAGCAGATTATCTTCATTCTGGAATCAAGTTCGCTGCTATGAAATAGCCAGCCAGAGCAAAAGATGCCAAAGCAGCATCTACATATGTACATGTTTGTCAAAATGTAGATACTGGACTAGCCAGATACCTTGGAATACTTTGCCAGTGGGTGCCTGTACGGTTCAAAAATTGAGAATCTGCTCCAAGTTCTTTCGTGTCCCGAAAGGGCCTGTTTCTGTTTTATGGAAGTTAGTTTCGAGTCATCACAATAACACTGACACTTTTTGAGGTCGCGTTGCAAGAAAATGACAATAATGTTGGTCATTGGACGCGAATTGATGGCCCGCGTAAGCTATTGAAGAGAAATTCTAAGATCTATGAGATAAATGCTAGCAAGCCCTTGATAAGCAAACTCACCCTGGTCTGTTGCAGTCCATTGTTAATTTCAAATGTTTAAGTAGAAGTGACGTTGGCAGTTTCCACAATGAACTTTTTACATGTCCAAAATTGTATATGTATGACTCGCTGAGCTTGTAATTAACACCTTTTTTTCTAAGTCAACCAAACCCGTGCATTGGTTCTTGTATTTGATTCATTGGTTATCCGATTGGTTATTTGGAATGATTTTTTTGTCCTCAAACCAATTAGGCGAAGTTCGATGTACGACTTCCTCGAAGACCTTGCTCTAACTCGGAAGAAGACTTATCGACCTGAGATTCACTAGGTTTGAGTTGTCTTTACCCCTCGTTGGGATTGGTTGCGCCTTTGCAGTCTTCACTGGATAATATGCATTATTAGCCGGATAATGGAAAGCCAAGAATGCGACACAAACTTGGAAAAAAATATTTTTGTTTGCGGAAAAGATGCTGTAACCGAACACATGTGCCGAAAGTGGTTTACTGAATTATACGTATGATCAGGAGAAATAAATATTAAAGAGGCTCGTTGTCCTGTTTGGTCAGTGACCAAGGATAACAGCTTTAATCGAATCCGAGCGACAGATTACGACTCGAGAGATCACAACCAGGCTAAAAATTGGCAACTTAACTGTTTTTAAACTTTTAACAAACTTCAAAAGATGAGAAGCTCGATGTTCGACTACATTTCGTTGTTGAAATGAATCACAGGCGACGAGAAGTGAATAATTTATAACGACATGCAATGAAACTGGTCGTATAGCAAGCGGGGTGGACCGCCATTAACCACTTCAAAGATAGCTCTATGACTTACTACCACAAAATGAAACAAACAATTCGGAGAAGCATTATTTGCAGTTAGATTAATTAAAGATAAAGACCATACCCATTAACAGACAAAATTATTGGGGTTCGGCTAAGATGATTGGCCACCGTATTCCCCGGTCGAAACTCTTTTAAGGGTTTGGGCTTTGCATCTTTGAGAGGTCTCAAAAACTAATGGTAGCAGCTTCTACGCCAAAGAAAAACCTAGACTTGTACGAGAGAGGAGTTATGAAATTACCCGAAAGGTGTCCGATTAACATTATTTTAAATTATAATACAAAAAATTATTAAATTTTTGCATAAACTTTCCGGACAACCCACTTTTTAGCTCATTCTTCTGTGTCATATCTTCCTGTTAATTGGAAACTATCCTAAGAGGATACTAAGGCGTTTCGTTAGTCCCATACGTCCAAGGATGTCCTTCTATGACTTCAGACGAAATGTCGATTGCTGTTTTAATGGCATCGGCGGTATATTGTTTTTAGTAGAAACATATAGTTGTATGGGGCGGTATGACATTGGCTGAACTACTAGATTATTGGAGCCTCCACGGTTCCGGGAATACGCCTTTCTTCAGATATGTCGCGTTTTTTTTTTAATAGCGGCCTTAATTTTTTTATTGGAAATTCCATCATTTACGAGTACTGGGCTCTCTGTAGTCCATCCAATGTGATATTACCTACTTCTACAGGGTGGGCCATCTAGTGACCAATTGAAGGCGAGTTATCGCTTCGCAGTTTGGGCCCTAGAGCAGCTTGAATTGTCAACGATTTTGGGCGAAAAATCATCAAAACCCGCACGTTATTGTCGAGAAGCCAATGCATCCACAGAGAGTGACAGTTTGGTGCGATTGTAGAGTGGTGGCATCATTGGACCATGATGCTGGGAACAACGTTTCGGTCAACGGTGAGCGTTACAGAGCCACGTTAACCGACTTTTTTTTACCGAAGTTGAAGACATGGATTTGGACGACCTCTCGTTCATGCATGATCTTTTGCGCACCAAATTCCAAAATCATGTTATCAGCCGTCTTGGCGATGTCAATAGGCCGCCTCGTAGCTGCGATTTGGCCCTTTTGGACTTTTTTTCGTGGGGAACCGTGAAGGACCGATGTTATGCCAACAATCCGGAAACGATTCAAGCACTTAAGGCCAATATCATCCAAGCAATCCGTGAGCTACAGCCCGAAACCATCAACAAGGTCTTGGAAAGTTGGGGTGAGAGAATGCGCTACTGCGAAGCCAACCGAGGCAGTCACTTGAACGATGTATTTCATAATTAATGGGAATATTTGTTCTTACTAATAAAGTCATAATACATGGAAAAAAAGTTAATTTTGTTTATTTTATTGCATTTTTAAAAAGGAACTTGTATTTGGCCCACCCTTCATTTCTCTAATAACTATGCACATAGTACGTAGCCTTTGTGGAAACAATTGTTCTCAGTATTACTCCTATCGGGCCGAGAATCGGCAGACTTTCAGTCTGGTTACAACTAATCTTTAGGTCATGCCCCAAAGTTTGATGTCGACTTTTACGCAGATGCGTTTGTAGCATCTTTCCTCATTTCCTTTGATCGCCTTTATTAACCCCTCTCTCGCCCACCCAATGGTCTCCACATGTTTTTTGGAATCGGTTCGTCTTCTGGACCGTTGGGTTTTGCTTGCTTTTCCTGAGAGTTAATATTTCGTCGTTCCAACGTTAGCAGCGAACCTATTCGGATGGCTTCTTCAACGATATTTCGGGGTAACATTTTCAGCTGATCCGTTTGTATCCACGTTCGAGCTTTTCAGCATCTCTGCGAATGTGAACAGTTATTGTAGGGTGATGCATAGTTCTCCTTCCATGATTCCATCGATGATCGCTTCGTGGTCACTGAGGCTGTAGTCTTCACTTAAATTACGCTTCATAGAGATTTCAGTATGTGCGTACATACGCATAGGTATATTTCTTCTCCTCGGATATCTCGAGAGCAAATATAATATTAATATCGATGCCAGACAAATTTCATTCGATGCATGATTTCACAATGAACCCCTAGTAATGTTGGCAGTTTCAACTGCTGTCTTTTATAATGACTCTATGTCTGATTCTGCAGTTCTTAGAGAGAGATATTTGTGAACTTTTTTTGAACAAATTAAACTATTATATAAATGTACGGTGTCGTACTTAACTTACATAAAGGATCTTTCAAAACTGACGATCGACATTTTTTTTTTAGTTACAACCATCTTGCCAACCGACTATTGGACGTCTGGAAGTCGAAGTCGAGACGTCGAGAGATTCTGTAAATATTGATACATCGAATAAATTCTCGCTTTTTCCCAACAGATGAAGTTGCCAGGGTGGTACTGTAGGCAAGCTTGAACTTCAGTATATGTTATATTTCGTGCCATACAAAATAAATCTGCAGCTGAGGCACAAAGAATTCTTGTTGAGACTTATTGTGAGCATGCTCTGGCACTAATACAGAGATTGGTTTCAATGTGGCGCACTAAAAAAGGTTGAAGGCATTACTTCAGGAAGACTCATATCAGACGCTGGCTGAGCTTGTAAAATCACAACAAGCGACACAACAGTTTTGAAACGTTTGAAAGCATTAGGAATCATTCCGAAACAAGGACACTGGGTGTCGTACGAGCTGAAGCCAAGAACGAGTTTTTTCACCGGTGAGCTGTTCCTGCTTTAACTGCAAAAAAGGAAAGATTTCTTGCATCCTTTCGTAACTGGAGATAAAAAGGTTACCATAGTTCAAAGGTCCACCAGACACCCCTTTCGATTATCACTTGTTTCATTCGATGGCACATGGCCTGGCTGAGCAGCTCTTCCATCCTTATGAAAATACCGAAAATGGGTCGATTCATGGATGGCCTCACAAGACGTGTGGTTTTTTTGATGGGTAAAAAGGATTAGCTGACGATTGGATTACCTTGAGTGACCTTATACACCTTATACTCACGCAAAACAACGAGAATTTATTCAATGTCCCAAAGTAAGCCGTCGAAACGCAAGGTCTGCGGAAACATGGCAGTTGAGCTTGGGAGTGTACCAAAAGAAAAATCGAGACAGTCAACTTAAGTCCTATGTTTGTTGTTTGTCTCTGGAGCAGATGGAAGTTGATCTAAATTTCGTTAAAAAAATAATCTTGAATGGATGTGTGAACGAACAACATTTTCGATACCAAAAGAATCCCGAAAAAGTCACTATTTAGTATGGTTTTGGTTAGTTTAGTTATGTGCCAAATAACGCATGCCACGATGGTCATTCTACACGAGAGATTTGAGTGCATGGTTATCACGCGAAACGGAGACGAGAACTAGCCACCAAGATTGGACTTTTAAATATTTTTAGACTTATTCCTTTTGGGCCGTATTAAATCGCAAAACTATTCGCATGAGTCTCAAACAATTGATGGCCTTAAAATCAACATAAATAACTCTGTCTGTTATTATTTAAGTGACAAGGTCATCAAAAATTGTACCTTCCGAATATCTGTCCCCAGCTAAAATCATTGCGGACATTTGAAAGGCGTTACGAGTACACTCCATACTTAATTACATCAAAATCTCACACACAACTTACTTTATATATATTCCAAAATTGAGATACCCTTACCACTATGATCTTTTTATCATTAAACCTTATCGTGGGAGCTCACATTGCATAGTGCCGTTGAAATCGTGAAATGAAGTGAGCAGAGAATGCCTGCATTCAAAAAATTTAAATTTGAACCTCGATATGAAGTTCGTAATCCCATGTTTCATCATGTTCATGTTAATGGGCACATTTTTACCTGACAGAAAAGCAGAAACCTATGAAAGGCTTTTAACAATCATTATGCAATTTGCAAATGATAATAATATGCAGTTTTATCCACCGGTGTTCCAATTAGACTACGAAAAGCCTGTGTTTTCCGCAGTCAAGAAAGTTTTTCGAATTTCGCGCATCAGGGGATGCCTTTTCCATTTTTAGGAAAGGCTTTATGGAGAAAAGTAAGTTGTCGCGCAATTTTCAAAACTTTCAAAAACTTTTTAATCAACAGGTTCAAAAATAAGGATTAACAGAGGAATACAAGAAAAATGAAGATGTCAACAAGTTAATAAGACGTTGCTCAGCGTTACCATTAGTGCAATTGGAAAAAGTTGATGATATCTGGATCAAAATCATGGAAAATGCTCCAGAGAGATATCTGGAGTTTCAAACTTCTTGGACTACTTTTGCAGAAATTGTTTCGATGAATCTGCTTATTTTAATCGGCAAGTTTGGACTCATTTTTATAATGAGGGTGCAAGAACTACTAAGAGCATTGAGGGTAAATAAAAGTTTAAAAGTTTGATTTGATCTAATTAATTTATTCACTTCAGGTTGGCATCATCGAATGAATTCAAGAATAAATAAGGCTCATCCCAATTTACATGATGTTATCATGTTTTTGCAAAAAGAGCAACAGAAAATCATGGACCATATCAGAAGAAGAAGTATGACCTAATTGATTTGGCTATTACGGTGTTGAAAAACATATTGGATCAATCTAGTGATGAAATGGAGCAAATAAATTTATTGGATCAATTATCTAAAAAATTAAAATTAGAATAAATTGTTTTTAAAAAGTTTTAAAAAGTTTTGAATTTCGCGCTCAAAAGATTGGAACTTATTAGCAGAGGGTGCCCGGGGCACCCTTAAATTGTTTTTGCGGGCCATGTAAAACTTTTAAAAACTTTGTTTGTGCTCTCATTTAATTTAATTTAGTGCTAATTAAATTTTTTTTAATTGAAATAATAAAAATATCCCCCTCGCGGAACCTAAAATAAGCTTTATGCGAAATGGTCTTTTTGTTCGAAATTTAGTTTTGGAACACATTTTTGGTGTTACATGTCATTGCTTGATCCTATTCTGTGATCGTGATTCGGCAATCGTTTTGTTCACTTGTTTTATGGTATTTTTTACCGGTTGCTGATGTGCATGTGATGTCTTCCAACAAGGAACGACAGCGAAATCAATTGACCGTAACATGGAAATCATTTTCATCGCCGAAAAAAATCGGCCCATCACATCTACGACTTGAAATCCATACCTAACGGTTACGTTTTTTGTTTCAATTTAGTCTCTTGAAGCGCATGTGGGTACCTGTGCATGGACGACTTAAGAATATCCCTGCAGCGATACCTCTCGCTTGTCGTAAAAGGCGACTAAACAAAGGTAAACAAAAATCACATCTAGGCAATTTAGAAAACACCAAGGTGAGCCTAGGGACACATATACCACCATTAAACTGCCCCACAAGTGTGCATGCAAATCAGTGGGTTGACACGACTGGAGATCACCGGTGTTGTAAGAGTAAGATCAATCAAAAAAAAAAAATAAAAAATCTGGAGCATGCCCGTGTCAAAAAGGAAGGGAAGAATGAAAACGGTCAAACCGTAGCATTATGGAAAAGAACGCTTAAAGGAAAACCACTACCCCACCAGGCACTACTAATGGTCGTGATCCTGGGACGAGCAGCAATGCTCGAGTCCGAGCTATAGGATTTCCGGGGGATAGCAAAGTAATGCAACGGCGTAAGCCACACTTAAGAGTCGCGAGTTGGAACGTTGGAAGCATGAGTGGTCGCAGCTATGAGCTTGAAGAAATGATGGTTAGAAGGCGAGTAGACATCCTGTGCGTACAAGAGACGAAATGGTGAAACACCGGTAATCGGGCACGTTTCTTGGACGTTAAAAGAAAAGCCTACAAGATGTTTTACTATGGATTTGAACAAGGAAAAAACGGAATCTCCATCATCTTTGCGGCAGAGCTACTTGGCAACGTCTTAACCATTTCAAAGTCCAGTGACCGTTTGATGGCTCTCAAATTGGTGACGCATGGTGAGGTGTGGAACATCGTAAGCGCATATGCCCCTCAAATAGGATGCGAACAAAAAGAAAAAGATGCATTCTGGCTAGATTTCCACAACCTTGTCAAAATCATCCCAAAGGAAGAGCTTTTGTTTGTTAGGGGAGATTTAAACGGACATGTCGGGAAGACAAGCGAAGACTATGAAGACTACCACGGAGGGCTGGGATACGGCACCAGGAACTCTTCAGGTGAAGATATCCTAAACATATGAGAGTCGTACGGTCTTATAGTGCTAAATACCATGTTCGTCAAACAAAGCCGGCACCTGATCACTAATAGCAGCGGCGGAAATGAAGCTCAAATAGACTATCATTTGGTATCCAGTTTCATGAAGCCACGAGTTAAAGATTGCAAAGTGACCCTGGGACACGCGATCGCCCCTCAACACCGTCTCCTCCTCACTGAATTTTTTATGGAGGCGAGTAAGAAGTCAAAGCAGCAAACGAAGGTGTCTGAGAGAATCAAGTGGTATAAGCTGGATAAAGGAAAAGGCGAAGCTTTTATTACCATCATGGAAAACTACCTCTCTTCCATTATCGATGAGGTCGGTAATGAGGAGTGCAAAGCACAAGACATGTGGGATTCCCTACAACAATCTGGCCTGGAGAAAGCCAAATCACTGCTCGGAACATCTAAGGGCCCCTGCCAACACGCAAAAGAAACCTGGTGGTGGACAGACGAAGCCAAAGCAGTGATACACGAAAAGAAAATGGCTTTCCAAGCTTGGTCAAAGTGCTCTTCTACTAATAGAGAGGAAAAAGCTCGCCGTGAAAAGGTATATAGATATTGCAAAGGTACCTATCGCGAAGAAAAAGTGCGCCGAATTCAAAGCGAAAACCATGGAAGGCCTCTATCAGAATTTGGAAGAAATATCGTCTTCCGCGTCTGACAGGAACCAGGCGACCCAGGAGCTTCGACAAAGTAATTTGAACAAAGGAGCAAATATCTTTAAGATAGCCGCCCAGAGAAGAAGAAATGCTCAGGAGATTCGTCTCCCAAAGTTTATTAACAATACTGAAGGCCAATTTCCCCGAGTGTACTTTCCAAGAGCCGCCCCGAATCATGCCGAAATATCCGACATCACAGTCGAAGAAGTTCGGTACGCGGTTAAAAACTCCAAGGAAAGAAAAGCTGTTGGGCCGGACGGGATACCATCTGAGTTCTGGAAAAAGATGGGAGACATCGGATCTAGATGGCTCATGGTTCTTATCTCCAAACTTATGAGAGGCGACACTATGCCTAATCAATGGAGGGAAAGCTATCTTCTTCCTTTACACAAAGGTCAAGCTGATAGCCGACTGCGGAAAATAATACGACTATCTGATGACCAGTGCGGGTTTGTCTCGGGTATATCAACAACAGATGCAATCCAAACTATAAGGATCATGATGGAAAAGCATCGTGATTCTTCAAAGGACTTGCATATGGTGTTGGTTGATTTCGAGCAGGCCTTTTACCGGCAACCAAGAGATCTTCTATGGGTAGCGCTAAGACAAAAAGGAGTTCCCGAAACCTACGTGCGAGTGATCATGGACATGTACAAGAGAGCAACGACAAGAGTAAGATGCACCGCAGGAGTCACCGAAGAGTTCGCAATCAAAGTCGGTGTACACCAAGGGAGCGTCCTCAGCCCACTGCTTTTTATAGCAGTCCTTGATTGCTTGCTTGAAGGAAAAGTGACGGACCCCAATGTGTACCAGCTATTCCTTGCTGACGATGGAGCCATTATAAGTGATGATCAGGCGTCCCTACAACGAGCACTTGATGTGTGGGTGGACATTTTTGAGGGACACGGGTATCGTATTAGTTCAAAGAAGACAGAGTATCTGTGCTGCCCGTTCTCTGACCCTCATCAGCCTATTCCAGACACTTACTTGAATGGAAGAGTGCTTCCCAAGTGTGAAAAGTTTAAATATCTGGGATCTATGATTATTAAAGAAGCAACTTGTGATGACGACATCAACCATCGCGTAAGCGTAGGGTGGATGAAGTGGCGGGTATGAGAGCAAATTAACGGCAGCTGAGATGAAGATGCTTCGCATGACAGCGGGAGTAACAAAGCGTGACAGAATTAGAAGTTCAAAGATCCGAGGAAGCCTCCACGTAAAAGAAACCATCACAAGAAAGATAGAGCGCGACAGACTCAGTTGGTATTGCCATGTTCAAGGAGAGATCCTTTGAACCCCGTCCAAAAGGCGATATCAATCAACATTCCAATTTCAACACGCAAAAAAGGCAGGCCGAAAAACAATTGGTGCAAACAAATGCAAAAACACCAGCATTTGATTGGCCTCAGCGATGAAGTAATCCCAAACCGGGAAGCCTGCCGCTACTTTCTGAGGTCAAACCGGCGGACCCCACAAGCGGACCAGTAGGAATGCAGTTAAGTGGGAAGGTTATGGTCCTACACTTCTGACCATTACGATGCCGGAAAAAAGGAAAAGAAGAAGAAGTGGGAAGCATGTGGGTGCTACCAATAATCAATATTTTGCTTATTGACAGAATCATTGAGCCAAAAATGAGCCTCTTTGGTGAAAATAATTTTTCGCTGGATTTTTGCAAAGCCCGATTGAAGAAATTTCGTGGTTAACTTGATCTTGCAATGGTGTTGATAAAGATTGTTATGCGAAATTCGCCGCAATGCGGAATAGAAGATTCCCAAGTCCTATGAACGGCATAGAATCGACTGAATTTCGAACTAAAACATTTTTGACAGCAATATTTTCGAAACTTTGTCCGGTGTGTCGTCGCAATAGTGAATATGTTGGCCCGAATTTGTTCACTACAGTACGCACAACCTGTCTGGTGGGACGATTATTACAACCGAAATGCAGGGTAAGCGTTCTTAAAGTTGCGACCACCGAATCAGTAATTTGGTAGTTATTTTAAATAATCTCCAAAAATTGCTCATTTTAAGAATTCACATAATAAAAACATAAGCCGTGACTAACGATTCCATATTGTCAGTTTATTAAAAAAGTTTAAGAGTGCATCTGTAATAAAATGCAAAATTGTTATGTCCCTACTGGAAAACACTGTTCATATAAGACGGTATGACACCTGGCAGCAAACAAAACAACTATTTTGTACAAAACTAATGTCTCAGACTTGCTTATTAGTTCAACAACCAAAATCCCATAAATGGGATTGATACAACCCGTGAAATCGTCAAATTCCCTATACTTTTTAACAACTCGCCTGTATTGGGACGAGGACTAGTCTTAATGGCCTCGAGAGCATGTAGGTTGATATCACCAACTCAAGTTCTCATGTCGGTTTCCCATAAACACTATAAGCAGCCCCTCACCATAGATAGACAAATTCGATTTGCGCCCAAAGCTATAACTCAAAAAAGTCCTCCATCACGTCCTTTCATCATTATCCTCTAGTCAATCTCTCGATTTATCCCCCTCGAAGGGCTAAGCACTATAACAAAATTTAGAAAAATCATGACCTTTCCCGTAAAATAAAACCATTCAGCACAATCTTCTACCTTCAGATAACCTACTTTCACGAAACATTGAAAACATATGCGCAAGCCTCTAAAACCATTAGATGATTCCATAAAATTCCCATAACCCAAAACCGAATGCTGGAATACACCTCCAACTTCACCGGCTTGCATTGCTCCGATAAGGGTTCCGCCTCATTAATTGCCTCACCTCATTCGAATTAGGCAAAAACCAGAGAAGCACTCCAAGTCGAATAGAAAATAAAAAAAAAAATCAGGATCACCCCCAAATTCGGATCTTAAAATTTACATAACTCCACATTATCCTTTCCACAGTGCGTTGCCGTGGCTCAGGGTAAAAGTAGAGCAATCCCACTAGAACTCGCGCGTCGAAGTTTTTCGCGTAGAAACGTGTGCTCTGGATTTGCATTAATTTAAACCGAGCTCCTAACAATTGCCACCTCTCCCCAAACGCAAAGCGCTTCCTCCCGCCCTGATGATTCCTTTCGTCTCAGCATTTCGGAAATTTCATGAATAGAAAATTAATTAGGCCACTGAGGCAAAATAGTTGTACATAGTCTTCATGGTGTGGTACACCATACGACTGTGCCGTGGATGGTGTGGATGTTGGTATGTCGATATAATGGTTTTTGTGGGTGCTGACAGGGCTCTCGAGTGCACAAAGGGAAATCGTTACCAAGCGGCAACGACAAAGCGACACAACGACTCAAGTGCGAACCCTTCTTCTATATCTTCTTCTTCTTCATCTCCTTGACTTTCGTCCCTTACATCTCAACCATCTAACTATCTAACCACCTAACCAAAGAAATAGCAGGGAAAGGAGAGAAAAAAAAAAACAACAGCACTTTTAACCGGCAAAAATCTAGAGAATTTATAATCCTCTCTCCGTATTCCGCTCTCCCGATTCCGGTTCCGCCCGCTCGTTGTCGCATGACTTTCCACCAGCTACACCAGCATTGCCCACACCACTTTCGCTTTCACCTCCGGCGCCCTGCTGCTCGGTCGCTCACCACCCAAGATCTATCCCGAGATACGGGAAAGAAGTTGTTCGTTTCTTGAACGTCCTTGATCCTTGCAACCACTACTATTGCGCTTTCACTTTCACGGAAGAAAATGAAAGGGAAAAAGGGGAAATCGTTCCGTAGGTTCATCAATTGCGCATGTCGTTAGAGAGAGCATAATGGAAGAGACACTGTCAAGGATTGCACTTGACCGTTTGCAGGAGCATTCGTTATTTCGTCATTCCTCGTCGTCCTCGAACGAAAGAGAAAAGTCAGTGCTCTTCGACGAAGAGCAATGTCGCACTTGGCACATGCTACTTGCATGGTGCGGCACCCACTATTGCCGCACCACCACCAACGCATGATGGCGAATTGCAAGCTTTCACTTTTTTTTATGTCTCGAATGTCCTTGGCAAAGCGCAAAAGGGTAGTAATGACGACGATAATGTCGTTTGTATGTACATATGTACGAGTATATTGAATGTCCTTGTCTCGCTTTTACTTTCGCTTGGGGTTGGTTTTGCACGGAACACGAGTGCGGGCATGCTGCACATACAGACACATACACTCGTTCGTGGTGGATAGCTTTGCACTTTTTCTGTGGCCCACTGGGGAGCAGGATGGGTGCGAAAGTGGGACACGTTTATGTACTTTGCGTGCGTCCTGTCGAATCGAGGAGAGTAGGTAGGTAGGAAGGAGGATTTAGCAGTGGTAAACCAACTAGGATATATGCATTCGCTGCTAGCTATGTGCGTGAGGTGGTGTAGTAGTTTTCGATGCGTGCGAGCGTGTATGCGTTGGTGATAAGACTGTGAATTATGTTTAGGTTTGTAGGAGGTCCTCCCTATTATGCCATAGTGGGTATATAGTGATATAGTATACGGCCATCCAAAGGCCTATCATCCACCCAAGCACCCACCACCCACTATCCACCACCCAGCGGCCACAGGCAACCACATCACCAGCTATTTCGGAGGGGGTTTGAGTTGTTTTGGAAACAGCACAACATGGCAGTGTTGTATTGCTGCGCGCCGATAATAACAGTGGCGCCACGGGAATTACTTTCAGTGTTAGGACGAAAAGATGACTATGACTACGACCACGACTACGACGACGACAGCGACAGCGACAACGACAACGACGGCTATGAAGACGACGACGACAACAACGGGGATCTGATGATGTTGCCAGGAAACAGCCTCGTAGTCAGTTCTTCGTTTTTTCATTCCTCGCTTCTTTGGTTCTTACGTTCCTTGGCTCTTTCCGTTTCCCCTTTAGATTTATAGAATTAGGAGGCAGTGCGTTTCTTCAAATTGAAAATGTTGTATGTGAGCCGCTTGGTGTGCCGTTGTGGTGTAGGGTGGCTTCATTCTTCTTCCTCTTCGTTGTCGGTAGGGATGGATGGTAGGATGAAAGTCGATGTGCTTCGTTTGCTTCACGCACTTCTGGGATTCTCGTTTTTGCTTTCTGTTTTTTGTTTTGCTTTTCTCGCAAATTGTCCGTTGCGCCTGTTGTAGCTGGCTCGTGGGAGTAGGAGTGGGTAACTGGATGGTAGTTTCGAAAGTAGATCATTGTCGAATTGTATGGTGTGGGCGCTGGGCGCCCGATGCTGGCGAAGCATTCATGTAGTCCGGGCAAGTGAGGATGTTTTTTTCTTTTTTTTTTTTTCGAAAAAGGAAATAGAATGATGGCTCTTACGCTAGTGAAACTTCCGAAAAGTTTTTGAATTTTCATTCGAATGACAACTTTGCTGTCTTTTTTATTCCTTGTTTTCATCTTTCGTTTTATTTTCTTGCCTTAAGTTGCCATGTAGAGAAGTTTCGGAAAAGCAGCAGGGGATTAAATTTAACCAAGGATTGCTGGGTACATACATTTGTATGTACATGAATATATACAAATAGGCTGCTCCACATCTTTCTTAAATGAAAACTTTTACGAAAAGGAAGGAAAGTTAAAAATTGAACGAGAGTCCGTAGAGTCAAGGAGTCGACAAGACACAGCATTGCCCAAGACGTAGTGCTAAACTGGTTTTCTGCAGCTCTTGATAGGGGCTTTGCATTTACCTTTTTTCATTTTTTCGGCTTTAGGTCGACCGTTTTTATGTGCTGCTTTCTAGTCTGACTGGTATAAGCTCGATCGAGAAAGGAATTTTCCTAATCCATGTGGTTGAACTGCTGGCCTGAGGTCCCAAAAGCGAATGATTAAGTAGAATCAACCACAGTTGGCATTTCAGCCCCAATATTTTATTCCGAATTCCTGCTCTCCACTCAATGGCTCAAACAGAGAGACAGTCCGCAGTATACCTAATATATGATAATAAGTTGTGAGGCAATTAATAGCCATGGTTAGGAAAGGACCTTTTGTTTGCGACCACCGCTAAAGCTTTATGGAAACCGATTTTCAGCTTCTCGATTAAAAAGCAACCAATCCAAGAAGTAATAGAATAGACAGGGCCAAAGACTTGTGAAACTGGCTTATGCAGAAAACCTCAAGCTTTCGGTATCCAATTAAATGCCTCTTAACAATTTGCTTAAGGCTGGGATTGGCATGAGTCTACGTCCTTACAAAAGGAAACAAAATGATCGCACAAAAGACGAAACTTAAAGAGTGAGCCAATGGGTGGGATAAATGTTGGCTGTCAATTATTGTCATTTACTGAATTCCGTTTGGTTGCTCTTTTTGACAGATGTCAAGTACAGTCCTTTGCAATTTTAGTCATTGAATCGTCTGCCACACACTTATCATAAAAATGGACGGTCTTTGCTGAAGTTGCAATTCGTAAGATTCGTGAAATTTTCTGTCAACAAAGTCGCCCTAGTTAGTTCAGAATTCGTCTAAAGGTGCAGCGTTAGAAGAGACTGGTTCCGTATCAGGTCAAATATCATATCAACATACCTACACAGCACGCGTACAGTAAAATATAACCGCTGTGAGCAAAAGCTTTCTAAGCCGCCTGGTTGGTTCGATTCGCCACTAAACTTCGAACTTCTGTTCCAATCAAATTTTGAAGTTTATCGCGATGACGAACTCAGCCGACCCACTGAGCGTTGTCCTTGTCGAGACGTCCTACTAGCCGTCCTTAATTCAATCGACTCTTCCCTTATTGCTATATCATCCTCCACACATCTCGACTTTGCACTTTGTCTCAATTTAGATTGTGCTACCCCAGAAGACACAATACATAATTTGTTTCTAAATATTGCCTTCGTAACCTCTTGAATCCTATCAACTCATAAACACAATAAATTGCCCAAATAATTGATTTAGTCCTTCTCTCAGCGACTTCAACCTTCCTCATCTCAAATGGGATCAATCTGCCGATCAATCATTTTATACGATCAATCGTTTTATATTTACCTCTACTGAACACTCCTCCTACATTTCTGCCTTCTATATTATTAAAGAAAATCTGGTGGCTACCCTACCTCACTCTCCTTCAATGATCAAACCTCAAATTACCCTAACACTAGCGATAACTTTTTGGCCACCTTTTTAAAACGATCTTTCAACGACGACTCCTTTGTTCCGGACTCCACTTACTTCGACTATTTACCGAATTTCTCCCCTAGACCAGTTCATACTTGTACAGTGGATCCCTCTAACATCGACCACAAATTAGATCTACGCCGGTGTCCCTGCCATATTTCTAAAAAAAATGTTCCTCAACCCTTTCTATCCCCCTCCTTAAAATCCCCAGATACTCCCTATCTCGAGGTGAATTCCCCCAGATCTATGCCAAACTATCACATATACCCAAACTCTTCGAGAGTATTTTGTACGAAATTTTAAGTTTTCAATGCAAGCCCCAACAACACGGTTTCCTCAAATGCAAATCTGCAACCACAAATCTTGTTGAATTTGTGTCCTCTACCCTCTCGTCCTTAGAGAATGGTCGACGTTAATTCAACCGATTACGGCAAAGCTTTTGATAAAATCTCACACAGTTTAATACTCTTCAAATTGTCTACCCTTGGCTTCGCTCCAATTTCTTTGAAGTGAATATCTTTATACTTGGCAAAACCCTATTACAGTGTTCCTTTCAAATCTGCCCTTTCTAACACTTTTTAGCTTACTCCGGCGTCACCCAAGGCGTCCCCCAACAGAGCCACTTGGGTCCACTTATTTTCGTTCTTACCATAACCGATATTAAAATGGTTATTAAACATTCCTACATCCCATTATATGCCGATGACACAAGGTTCTTCAAGACCATTTCCTTCAGTCATGACTCTTCCCTTATTCAATGAGATCCCAATAGTTTTTCCATTTGGTGTTTCAGAAATTGCTTGGAGCTTAACATTTTCAAATGCCAATCAATCACTTTTTCAAGTAAATAAATCAAACCTCCTCCTCGTCTCTACTTCCTCAAAAATCGGCTCATCTCTACCGTTCCGGCTATCCGCGATCTTAGCATATTACGAAAAAATCCCTTAAGTTAATTTAGCCCTCGGTTTTGTGTAGCGGTGGTCTAAAGAATCCTCCAACCCCTATGTTACCCGATCTCTCTACATAACCTTTATCCGGCCACTTCTTGAATACGTCTCCCAAGTGTGGTCCCTTTGCCAACAAACCCACATTTCTAGAATCGAGAGCATCCGACGTCGGTTCTTAAGTTTTGCACTTCGAGATCTTCCCTCGTACAATCCTTTGCTCTTACCACCCTATCAAGGCCGTTTTAAACTAATCAACATGAACACCTTGGAGGAAAGAAGAACTGTATTAGACATTATTTTCATCCATCGTCTCCTCTCAGGCACCATTGACGGCGCGACCCTCTATAACTCTGTCTCTATCAACACTAATCTTCGCAATGTACGAAATTCCCGTCTACTTCTATCTACCCATCATCCGTACCGTCTACGGCTCCAATGAACCCGTTTCTCATATGCTGGGAAGTGCTAATTCGAATCCTTACTTCGATTTCAAAATCAGCACTCCATGTTTAAAAACCCGTCTTCTTAGTTCCAGTTCCCTCCCCTGTTATTCTTAGATTTTAAGTTAGATTAAGTCAGATTAAATAAGATTAATGTTAGCTTGAACTAAGCTCAATAAATGGGGGTGTTTGCCTCCACAAAAATTTAACTGAAATTGCGACCATATAAACCATTATCCACTTATTCTTCAAAAAGTTATTTTGACCTTTGGATGGTCGCCTGCAACAGAAGCCATGAAAGTCACATATAAGATGCCATCCATGATTGCATGGACAAATTTCCATTAACCAGTAAAGATCAACATTGATTTCACGAAAATTGTGTCTTTAATTTAACGAAAACATTCGCGCTGTTGCTGTTTCAACCTTTATTACAGTGATCAAATTAAGAGGTTACTTTACTTCTTAATTTTACAATATTCATTTATTCTTCCAAATCTACATCATTCCTTTCACAGCAATACCTCTTAGACAAAATACACTTATTCCAAAGTGTTTTCCAGTTCTCGCAGCTGTTGCTAAACTCAATTTAGAATTTCAGCAATTCACGATGAATCTTTTCCATGGAGAATGGTATCCCCGAAATGGTGGTCTGGACTCAATGGTGGTCTCAATAAACTGAACATTATTGAATAATCATGGCTATTGCGTTTTTTTTTATAGGGTTCGTGCAGGTTTAAGAGTTACGCTCTTATGGTATTTGTCACACAACCTGGACGGGGTGCAGATGGTTTGTGTCGAAGATGTCGTTCACTACTCTCCGGGGGTGGTGGTATTAGATAGGATTCGAGAGGTTCGACTAAATTTGTCGCGTTGGTTGCCGTTCACAGTAACTTTTTTTTAGTTTCCATGTCGTTAAGCTGTTATGTTGGAAATGCACACACAGAGTATCAATTTTGAAGTGATCTTAAACTGGGAGGGTTATGCCTTCTTCAGAACGAATTGTTCTTGGCCATGGAAAGAATTGAACTACATACCTTTCGCTCGACAGTCGGTGATGATTACCATTGCACCATGACCACCCCCCCTGACGGGACATGATTTTATCAGTAGCTAGCACACATCTCAACATCAATATGCTTTTTAGAAGCAAAAAAAGGAGAAGGAAAAGCGCGGGATTGAGGAGATGGGAAGATTGCAGGACATTATAAAATAGCCAAATATCCCTAGACTATCAGGCTAAACAGAAGACCGAAAGAGCACGGACAAATTGAGGTGTATTCACAGTCGAATCCGAGAATATGGAACGACTACTTTGTCAGATTATGAAACGGGGATGATAGAAAACAAGATGGGACCAGCTCGCCAGGAGCCAAGCTACAATTCTACCTTGAATTTTGCAGACTTTTACCTGGATCTGTCCAGACGGACAGACAGGAAAGCCTTTACATAACTTTTCTCTACCCTAGCTTTGCAAGGTAGAAGACTAAAATGCATGGTGGATAAAGAAAAGGGAATTCCGCCCACCCGATTTAGACGAGGTTTAGATGGTGATATTGAAAGTGAAGTCTAATAAAGCTTCTGATGTCTGATGCTGCTTCAGCTGGAGGTGAGTCGATTGGGAACATGCATTAAACTTATCTTAAACTTAATTCCTATAAATATGTAAAATGTATAATATATTATGTTAAGCTTGTTCAAATTTAAAAGATTTGTATCTTATATGAACAGGAGTTGTTAATAATAATAATAAATCTAAATCTAAATCTAAATCTAACTTACATAGCTGTCGGAGGAAGCATACCTGATGCATGAACTCTTACAGAAAAAGAGAAAACTATAACTGTGGCCGCTGTGTGGGAAGTAGCCTCCTTAACATCGCGTACAAAGTCTGTGGTGTGTGAACGCATTAAAGCATCGGGGGACAGAAAAACCCAGAAATATTGACACTACGGCAGATCTTGGAGTAGATCACAAATTCTAGGTCAAGACACACCATCTCCATCTCACTTTTGAAGTCTGTGCCCATTGAAACGAGCTCATTGAGCCATGCCAAATATTAACATCCATGCTAAACTTATCAGCTCGTCAGGCTGTGCAAGATGACAATGGAGAATTCGCGCTGGTCCACTGTGGTCGATAGTGAATGGTGACAAACACGAGACTTTCAATATTATAAAAGGATTCAGGTAAGGTGACGCACCGTCATGTGATTTATTTCGATTTTGGCAGGCAACTTACGACGACGATAGCTGCACTATGAAGAATTAATAGACATCATTGCCTCTTCGATTCCAATCAAGAGGGACAACGCAGCAGAAAACACCCGTACTAGGGTGGCAAACACAGGTGAAAAGGATCCTCAACCAGCTTGGTGGGCAAATCTGGAAGCAGTGAACAGAAATCCTGAAGGCTGGAGAGGTTTGTTGATAAGACCCAGCTTCCCCCCTCTCACCAAGTAAGTATGCGCTTGGTTTATTGCAATAACACTTCTGTTGCCTAGCCCTATATAACTGAAATCTCTTGATGACACACTCTTCAGTTTTAACATTGAAGTCGTAATCTATTTCTAAGTGAGCGTTATTCAACAAGAGGTGTCATTTTAAATTCGATGACGTTGCTGAACAACAGCTCTTAGCTCCAATTTCGATGATTTTTGAACTAGTAGTTACTAGGAGGTTATCAAATGTTACCGATTTACCCTCGTACATTGGGTTGAAAATTTACTACGAAACGGTGAATATATTGCTGAAACGTTTCATAAAGTTTGCGCTGTTTTGGGTCATCGTTAAACACCCCCTTGCAGAGCTGCAATGAATGTAATCGATAAATTTGAATGTCTCGGAGGTTAGTGATGTGAAGACTTCCACTCGTCCTGAAAATATCGCCGCCGTAACTATTCGTGTGGCTAAAGAGCGTAGTGTATGCGCAACCATCTTGCACACCAACTGACTACACACAACGCTTTACTTTTGTTGATTGGGTATGGAAGCATCCATCTCCTAGTGACAGTTTGGTATGGTTCTTGAATTCGTGGTTACATTTACCACAAGTGTAGTTAGAAGCCCTGAGTTAGAAAGAGGACTAATTTCAGTTCACATGTCGTTAACGGAAATGCGAAATAGAAGTCAAGAACCTTGACATCCTTTCTGACTTCCATCGAAATTGTCGCAATGTCAATAACTGCTCCCAAAAATGTGTCCCAATTACCGTCGCGTATCTATCTTTTCCCAAAGTTCCAACAAACGGAACTATTTGCACTAAAATGTGTTTCCATTCGAATTAAGTTTGACCTAAAATCGTACACTAGAGAAACCGAAAAAAAAAAACGCACCACGTGCACATTACATTTCAGTGTATGTACACATAGAGGTAGCTCTTGGCCGTATACCAGAAACCAAAACAAAAAAAATGTTGAAGTAAAAGCAAACTGTCCCTAAATTTAAAGCCCTTCTTCCCATGCATTCTACGAAATTCATAGCAAGCAACTCCCCCAATTCCAAGTGCTAGTGTTCCATCTATCCCTCATCCCTTCCGTCGAAGAATTTCACCCAAATTCTAAATTCCTCGTTTATCTTCCTCCTTTTTACGCTTGCCTGCGCTTTTATTCCAGGCCTCCTCTTTTCCGTCCCGGTATACAGGCGAAAGGCCCATTATACATACTCGTATGCACATCATTACGCACACAGAATTCACTGGGGGATGATTAGTAGTTGCATGATGCCCAGCGAATGCAAAGTGAATCATGCGCATTTGCCTGCAATATGCCGTACTTCCGACGCACTCCTCTGCTCCATCGTACCGTGTGCGAGTATATAAACGAACGCACACAGAAACTGCGTGCGGACTCTGGATGACTGACGCACAATGCGTTGTCATTGTGTTTACGAGCGTTCACTGCAGGAACGGGGCACGGGAAAACAACTGCCACAATACCATGTACAACAGGGTGACTTGCCACGCTGTAGTGTGTAGGTGCGTTTCAACGGGGAGGAGGCATGACTTCTTTGGGCTGGTAACTTTCAATTTCTCCCTTAATGGGCGGTTGCCCGTAATTCAAGGCGCACAGTTCTACGAGCCTCTGCCTCGTATACAAACCCCCTGTCACCGGGCCCTATGCCGCATCTGTGAGCCTTGCATGTTTCCATGTTCATTAAGGTTGCGTTTGAAAGGTAGAGATCCAACGGCCTGCAGAAAGGGGACCGTACACGAGCCCCGACTTTTTCTGTTTTTCCTCGTTTACGTACTTTTCTGGTTTCTCGGTTTCAGTTTTCAGCTTCGAAATACGAAGGGTTGGAGCCGGCGGCTGCCATTTCATCTGATAACTGCGAGCTACCTATACATGTGTCTATGTACACTGGTGCGAGGATGATAAGAACTGCATGTACGCAGGACTCGTGTGCTATGTACTTGGGCTCGGGGATGTGCATGTAGTGCACGGGTATAGAGAAATGATGATTGTGGCGCCCGAAGGTTGGCGGCAGTCGGGGGGTGAATGCTTATGGAATTGGAAATAGGGCAAAGCAGAAAGGGGCAGAAAACCTGAAGGAACAGAAGAGCAGAAATGCTTTACGTGCGTTTATTTGGGAGGATAGACGCCTAAGTGGTTGCATGGAGTTTTATGGTTTCTCGTTTTTGGAACTCGGAGTTCACTCGCATCGGTATGCATGGACGTGCGTGCGTGTGTTCGAAACGATTTATTTGCAGGACAGCTTAGTCCCTTGGCGTTTGTTTGCATTGTGAAGTTTGTGAGGAGGAATAAATGCAGCCGTTGAGTGAGCGCCATTAACTCATTTTTTCTGGCAAGCCCAATAGTATATAAGTATGGCTGATTGTGTAGCAAAAAATCGAAGCAGTCCTAATGGTAAATCAATGTCACTAAATACATATATTAAATGCATGAGTTCTAGGAAGCATAGGCTTTGCTTCTACTTTTACTGCCCACTATCCAATTGATTTTCTTTTAACACCATACCAAAACGAATGTTGAGTCATAGGAGTCTTTGGCATATGAAGAGATTAGATAATGTGTAGCTCTTTCGAAAGGAGCCTTATAGACTGCCTTTAAATTCAGACCATTTGCATAAACCGTGGCCGTTTTGCTTTACTTATATTGAAGCGAGAGGAGGGAAACCGTATAAAAGATAAAAACCATTGGTTAACATGTAGGAAAGACTAGGTTAGTTGGAGAGAAGAGAAAAGTTTGAAGCAAGGCCGGTACGCTTCAATCACAAGCAGTGATGGAACATCACGATTATGAAATCGGTGATCTCATATGTCAGCGCTCTAAGCCTAAAGCAGATTTCTGCAATCGAGCATAGGAAAGAGGGGGTGGCGTGCTCTGCTTTTATCACGGCGCCACTTGGTACTTTGATACATTTCACATGGAAAAAACGCTAATGAACAGTCAAAGTCAAATGAAGAAAATACCGAGGGTGTCATGTTGCACATTCTCTGCGAAAGTCTTTTGATTTCTTGTGGGACCTGACCAACAGTAACACTCAAATGGTACAACATTTCGGAATTAAAAATGAATTAAACCAACTTTTTCCTTGTAATATGCTTTATGGCACTTAGAGCTTTGAGTCCGTTGTACTGTAGACAGTCTATATAGTAACTCTCAGGAGGATTGTGCTTGAAACTTGGTGATGCCATGCGCCATCATATTGAAATCAGAGATCGTCCAGACATGTAACCGCACCATGATCTTAGACGGTCAGTCAATAGGTCAATAGTTCCCGAAATTACTTAAAGAAAAATTTCACCTCGAGTAAAAAACCGATTCAAACTCAAATAAAGTCAAATCTTCAGCATTTATTGGGTGTGTGATCTCACCCCTGTTTTACGATCTGGATTTTTTTGCGGTGTTGACACATAGCCGGCAATGGAATCGGTAAGAGAACATGGCACCAGCAGGTATTGGCCAATTTCAAACGTACTTTTAAAAAAAGCAAGGACTTACATGTTACAACCGCAGCCTGACAATAAAGCTGCCAAGCATCCCCCTCCCGCATACCCCTCGCGATCCTAAAGAATGGCTACCTTTTGCCGATGCCTTTGTATCGATGATTCTAAAAGAGTCTTCACTCAATGGCCCACAAAAATTACATTACTTGCATTGAAGTCTATCTAGAGAAGCGTTCCAAGTAATTAAAGGCTTTCCTAAAAAGGAGTTATTACATACAACACATCATGCTCATTATAGACTCTCATTTTAATATAATTTCTTAACTTAAAATCGCACTCTTTCATTGTCCGGTCATTAAATTTGTCCTTGAATCCTGACTGATGGGAGAGTGTCATACAAAATTTGACTTCTCAGAACGAGAAGTCGGGAAGGCCATTTGAATAATATCATTTTAAATGATAATTTAATCTATAATAAAGATTTTAGTGGTCTGTGTATAGAATGAAGGGTATCGTATATGTCGAAGAGCTGGTAATCCTCGTATCAGGGTTGTTCCTATTTACTCGGATAATAAGTGAAAGTAAAGAGGGAGCATTGGACAGGGTACACGCTTGGACAAAACGTTGCAGTCTAAGCGTAAATCCAAAGTCAACTCAACTGACTCTATTTCCCACTAGAACCAGGATACTCTAATTTAAACTAGCCTTCATCCGAGACCAGAAACTTAGTTGGAGCTCTATTGTGTAAAACCGAGTAAGGAGAGCTATTTCTCCTCATCCCTCCTATGTAGTCTACAATACTATGTCTGCAACAAAACGTTTGGTAAAGGATAGGAGCTTAAAAGGGTAGGAAGCTAAAATTGGCTCTGTGAATTTATACAGCTATTGACATAGACAACTTAAACAAACTACACAAGTGTGTCGTCGAAGCGGTAAACTGTCTTCTACCAATCCTCCCTTTAAGCTTATACATAAAATTTGTCCCCATTATACTTAAGGGTTTTTAGTCATATAGACTAGGCCGCAGTAAAGTTCTGCTATGTTATTCCAGTCAGATTTCCATTCACAGAGACTACACCACTTGCTCTTAGTAGTGCGGACCGATATCCCAATTTTAGAATATCGACTTCCGCTCCACACTGACAGCTCCAAAATGAAGCACAGATCAGGCCTTCTCTCTGTTCACTCGAACATCCTACAAGTTGAAATGCAGTAGAAGCAGAACATAAATGATCTGTACAGAACACAAGCCACCTCCTACAGGCTGCGGAGCAATATGAAAAGAAAATTAAATATGCTAACAGGAGTATCGAAATTATTCTTCTCTCGGTTTCCGACCACAGCAATATAGAGGAGAAGCCAAATTTCGGGCCTGCGCTATTGCCTACACTGAAGTCCTGGCTATCCCGCAGAGCCACCTCAAAATCGACATCCTTCAATCGAATAAAGGGTGGGCCATCTAATGGTTTTTTTTTAAATCATAGGCTTTTTTAATACTGACAGCTGTTTCCCGCTCGAAATCTTGACAGAAAGTCAGTATCATACGTCCGCGGAACGAAATGAGTCACTTTACGCTTGAACAACTTTGGAAAATATTGAAAATTTAGTGAGTGCTGTATAACCCAAATAATGCGTTTTTTTTTAAAAGAAGTTTTGGCAGAAATGAAGAATCCACCGCGACTGCTGTTCGCAAGTTGGTGCAAAAACTTCGTGAGACTGGTATGCTAGTGGACAACACTCGTGGTCAACGTCATCGCACAGATGAGAACGCGGCTGCTGTGGCTGAGAGTGTGAGACTCAATTCATGAACATCAACTCGCCATCGATCTTAACAGCTCAAGATTTCACGCACCAGCCTGAGGAGAATTCTGCACGAAGATCTCAGATTATTTGCTTACAAGGTCCAGTTGACTCGGCAATTGAAAGCGCGCGACCATCCGCTTCGTTGTCGCTTCGCAGTTTGGGCCTTAGAGCAGCTTGAATTGGACAACAATTTTCGCAGTTTGGGCCTTAGAGCAGCTTGAATTGGACAACAATTTTGGGCGAAAAATCATCTCGGCGGCTACGTAAAACACACACGTTATTGTCGAGAAGCCAATGCATCCACAGAGAGTGACTGTTTGGTGCGGATTGTGGAGTGGTGGCATCATTGGACCATTTTTCTTCGAAAATGAGGCTGGGAACAAGGTTTTGTTCAACGGTGGGGGTTACAGAGCCATGTTAACCGATTTTTTTTTTACTGAAAGATATGGATTTGGACGACCTCTGGTTCATGCAGGATGGCGCGCCATGCCACATAGCCCATCCCACAATCGATCTTTTGCGCACCAAATTCCCAAATCGTGTTATCAGCCGTCTTGGCGATGTCAATTGGCCGCCTCGGGGCAGCTATTTGACCCCTTTGGACTTTTTGTGAAGGACCGATGTTATGCCAACAATCCGGAAACGATTCAGGAACTTAATGCCAATATCATCCAAGCAATCCGTGAGCTACAAACCAGCCGAGGCAGTCAGTTGAACGACATTGTACTTCATAATTAATGGGAATGTTTGTGCTTACCAATAAAGCTATAACACATTGAAAAAAAATAATTGTGTTCATTTTATTGTATTTTTAAAAAGAAACTTGTATTTGGCCTACCCTGTATAAAAATTGGTGCACCAACTCAACCAGTTACAAAATTTAAAATAAATTTGAGACCAACTACGTATGTATGTATATGACGAACTGGCATATGCAGGCATAGTTTTTAGAGACATACATATCTATGTGCACATGAGTACGTGAACTTTTTTTCGTCTCGCATATCTCGAGAACAAATAACAATATCGGCTACTAACCGACTTCATTTGACGAATAATTGCATAAAGACCACCTGATATGGTTTGCAAAGCAATTGAATTAGCGGGTAGTTTTTTATAACCACAGAATTATTGTCAAATTGTTCGAAAATGTTGCCCAGTCCGGGAACGAAAAATAAAAAGTTCTGAATCTATTTTGACTCTTTGTAGATCACCTGTCGAAGATGGACTTTAGGGATAGCCATTTAACATTAAGGTTGATCCGTTTATATAAATTTTGACCTACTCTGCTCTAAGTTTATCTGGTTACAATTGATTTCACAGAAAATAAATTTCCTGTCACTTGGGAGGCTGCCAGTCTGGCAATTTTCTATAAGTTTTTCCAGTACCCTCTTTAAAAGAGGCCCAATTTCTTCAGTAGCTAAATTAAATTACTATCCTTTAATAATTTTATATTTTTAATAATCGTCCAATCTTTAAAGTCCAGCCCAATTTAACATATCAGCGAGCCCTAAAAAAATGTGGATCCTATCATATCCGAACCATGAGAATATCATTTAAGATGCTTTTTATGACTGTATGCTCAAATCATATTCTGAAAAAGGTAGACTCTTTAGGTCCTTACCCTCTGCAGACGAATCTGTCTAACTCGCACTCATGATGAGTGTCTTACTTCACCATTAGATGTTTTTTTTTTGTTTCCTGGAAGACTGACTGAATAGTTCCCTAATATTGTACAATTCTTAAAATCTATTCATTTGATTATTGGTGATCTTGGTGGATCATTTGCCAGAATACGTACTTATCTATCATCTTGTTGAGGGGTTGATAGTTGAACCTCACTCACGAATCTTGAAAGATGGTGTCATGATGGATACAACACTGTATGCAAGCAAACATCTAGCGTATTCTTGTTAAATTATGTTCACTGCCTCCTTAGACATAATTATCTATACTCACTAGCCTGTACACCTAGCATTAGGCAGCAGCATCGATCCCATAAAAATACACTAGGTTTAGACTATCGTTACCGGACTGTTAATGAGCCTTACAAGTTTCATAATCTCGATTCTTCTTGAACACTTGAACACTTCAATGACCTGCCCAAGAAAGAGTTCGCCACCCTCCCAACTAGAAAAATTTATTCATCGCTATAAATATAATTATTATAATCGTCTTAAGGCTTCTTAAACATACTGGTCTCTAATCTTCAAGGGAGCCCGATGGAAAGTTGGTAGCTCAGATGAACCAGTCGGACTCAAGATCCAATTATTATAATTTTGGACAATCTGACTATGCAAATGCATATTGACATGACCTTTAGAAGGAGTACTGCAAATAAATTAAGGAACCTACACGGTATGTACATGGACTATCTAAATGAGCGTAAAAAGACCTTCAGCGATGCCAGACTGCTGGATAGAAATCGATCAAAAAGTTATTGTGTATTACTGATGACTTTTTAAGATGGATCTAGAAGTTGCACAGATTAAAAGCTACAAACAAATTGACTTTTGGAGCTCAACCAAAAAGTCTATCCAACACAGTCAGATGCTTCTAGTACCTCAATCCAAACTTAGGACTACATTAAATAGGGTTGTCTTCTGCTGTATTAAATTCAGCTTCAAAGTTTTGGACTCTTCCAACTTCGGTGTGAATGTAGTGTGAATGTGTTCTAGTTGCTCAGTAATTTTTGCTATTTAATGTTCAAGCACCGAATCGAGGCGACTTCGCCGTATGTAATTGAATTTCGTCCACAAATGTCAGCCAAATAAGTGGAGTTTTAAAGCAATATGCGAATTCGTCTACTTGGATATTGAAGAGCTAATTTATTTGCTTTTAATACGGGACTTCTGCCCTACACAGGCCCTTGCATAAGTCACTATGGTTGTCCGAGATATGAAAACGACGATAGACAATAGCGATCGTGTACTTAATCTGCGCGCTAACGTTATGTCAGACGAAGTTTTTAAATAGCTTAAAGCTAATATTGATAATGTGGCTAAGGCTTACTTGTACACCTACATATGTCGCAAAGCCTTTCCCTCTCAAGTTGGTTTTTAAACTTGGATTTGGTAATAATAATAATAATATGCTAAAAACAAGAAAAACATATGACAGTGCATCACCTTGTCTAAAACCTTTTGACATCGACAGTCTAAGTTAGTTAATTTCCCCATCTCCTACACGGCCTAAGCGATTCTCTAGATATGTCAGAATAAGGCCTGATTTTGTGTAGCTCATTTTCAAGTCGGCAAGTCTTGATCATAATATAATCAGATGTTACTTGACCTGTGCTATTAATTTGTCATAAGCCTTTCAATTCGTTGTACATATAATAGGAATATCGGAATAACGCTTTAAATTACATATATTCTGGAATTATATTTTCAAGGTCCTTAAAACTCGAATCCAACGATTTGAAGGGATGTCAATTTATCTGTATGTATGTAAGTAGGTTCCTACGTATGAATATGAGGATTTTTTCGCCTCGCATATCTTAAGAATAAATAATGATATCGACTCCGAACCAATTTCATTTGACGTAAAGTTGCATAATGAGCATTCGATTAGTTTGGCAAACAAAAAAATTGATTTGCTGCTTGTTTTTTTATAACGAAACAACTTTTTTAAAATTGTTGTTGAATGTTTTTTGTTATCTTAATAGTGTGAAGATGGGCATATGAGTATCGGCTAATAGCATGGCACTGGTATACTCTCGGAGGGTTGACATGTTGAATGAATGTTGTTCTCTAAGTTGCTATGTTGGATTTGTGGAGCTGGAGGTAATGGATGGCTATATGTATATTGGGAGTAAAATTTTGTTCGGTCCGTTTTCAAAATATGTCTCTGGCTGTTATAAATGTTTCAAAGCGAGAGCGGATTTCGGTGGTTTCAACGAGGTTACACATTTGTTTATAGCGCTTTGAGTTTCATAAAAAAATCTTGTTTTTTATTGAGTTGAATTAAAGTTTTCGCTTCTGGAATAAAAGTGCAACTGAAGCGCATCGAATGCTTGTGGGAGTTTATGGTGACACTTTTCCAACTGATAAATCATGTAAGGAATGGTTCCGATGTTTTAAGAATGCTTATTTCAGCGTTGAAGATGAGCCCCGTTCTGGACAACTTTCAGACTCATTGGGAATAAGTCAGCAAACAGTTGCTTCTTCTTCTTTTCCTTTTTTCCGGCGTCGTTATGGTCAGAAGTGTAGGACCATAACCTTCCCACTTAACTGCATTCCTACTGGTCCGCTTTTGGGGTCCGCCGGTTTGACCTCAGAAAGTAGCGGCAGGCTTCCCGGTTTGGGATTACTTCATCGCTGAGGCCAATCAAATGCTGGTGTTTTTGCATTTGGTTGCACAAATTGTTTTTCGGCCTGCCTTTTTTGCGTGTTGAAATTGGAATGTTGATTGATAACGCCTTTTGGACGGGGTTCAAAGGATCTCTCCTTTGAACATGGCAATACCAACTGAGTCGGTCGCGCTCTATCTTTCTTGTGATGGTTTCTTTTACGTGGAGGCTTCCTCGGATCTTTGAACTTCTAATTCTGTCACGCTTTGTTACTCCCGCTGTCATGCGAAGCATCTTCATCTCAGCTGCCGTTAATTTGCTCTCATACTTTTTGTGCGTTGTCCAGCATTGTGAACCGTATGTGAGCGCCGGACGTACAACTGAAGTGTAGAGCCTTCCTTTCAACTTAGGGGACATTTTTCGATCACAGAAGATGGCGGAGTTTTCCCGCCACTTCATCCATCCTACGCTTACGCGATGGTTGATGTCGTCATCCCAAGTTGCTTCTTTATTAATCATAGATCCCAGATATTTAAACTTTTCACACTTGGGAAGCACTCTTCCATTCAAGTAAATGTCTGGAATAGGCTGATGGGGGTCAGAGAACGGGCAGCACAGATACTCTGTCTTCTTTGAACTAATACGATACCCGTGTCCCTCAAAAATGTCCACCCACACATCAAGTGCTCGTTGTAGGGACGCCTGATCATCACTTATAATGGCTCCATCGTCAGCAAAGAATAGCTGGTACACATTGGGGTCCATCACTTTTCCTTCAAGCAAGCAATCAAGGACTGCTATAAAAGAGCAGTGGGCTGAGGACGCTCCCTTGGTGTACACCGACTTTGATTGCGAACTCTTCGGTGACTCCTGCGGTGCATCTTACTCTTGTCGTTGCTCTCTTGTACATGTCCATGATCACTCGCACGTAGGTTTCTGGAACTCCTTTTTGTCTTAGCGCTACCCATAAAAGATCTCTTGGTTGCCGGTCAAAGGCCTTCTCGAAATCAACCAACACCATATGCAAGTCTTTTGACGAATCACGATGCTTTTCCATCATGACCCTTATACTTTGGATTGCATCTGTCGTTGATTGGTCAGCAGATAGTCGTATTATTTTCCGCAGTCGGCTATCTAATACCCGTTCAATGATCTTCATGGTGTGCGACATCAGCTTGACAGAACGTTAGTTATAAGAATTTCGCGTATCACCCTTTCCTTTGTGCAAAGGAAGAAGATAGCTTTCCCTCCATTGATTAGGCATAGTGTCGCCTCTCATAAGTTTGGAGATAAGCAAACAGTTTCTATACGATTAAAATCCATCGGAATGATTCAGAACCAAGGCAATCGGGTTACTTATGAATTTAAACCGAGAGATGTTGAAATGAGGGTGGTCTTGTGCAATGGTAATCATCACCCACTTTTGAGCGGAAGGTTTGTCCATAGCCAAGAACAATTCCTATACGGAAAAACTATGCAACAACATCAGCTGTGAATGAGAGATGATCAAAAAAACTGAAATGTTGACGAAGGCATAACACTCGCAGTATAAGATCACTTCAAAATTCAAACACTGTGTGCGCACAGAGTTAATGACATGGAAACAAGCAAAAGTTACCGTGAACTAGAACCAACGGGACATATTCAGTCGAATCCCTCGAATCCTATCTAGGACAACCACCCCCGGAGAGTAGTGAAGGAACATCTTCGACACAAACCATCTGCACTCCGTCCAGGTTAAGAGATCAGAGCCTAACTCTTAAACCTGCGTGAACCCTATAAAAAAACGACAAAAAATAAGATTTTTCACTTGGAGCAGCTGACTCTAGGGCAAAAACGAAAGGGGTTTTTACATCGGGCTATAGCTAGGGATGAGAAATGGATATTCTACGCTAAGTATGGTTATTGTAACCATCGACCTTAACATCAGTATCAAAGAAGAATTCGAGTTCGTGCTGTGTATCTGGTGGGACGAAAAGGCTTTTTAATAAAAAAAGAATAGGCTGAAGCTACTGCCGAAGAGTTCTTAAAGGTTATAAGGATAAAGCGGCAGAAACAACTTACACTTTTCGTTGCATTTTTTAAAACCACTTTTGAGAGCTGAACTCACGCTTTGCCCTATTTCTAATACTTCTAAAATCAAACATAAGGGGGTGATCCAATAGTAATGATAATCAGTTATTTCCAGTCCGCATAAAAAGCCAATATTTTGGTAGCATATCTACCTAAAAGGTTAGTGCAAAAAATCATATAAATAAACCACGATTCCCAGGAGGTACATTCATTTGAATACGATATTGGGGGACTCTAGGGACTTCTAGCTCTTTCCTCGGCTCAAGGAACACATCCGAGGAAAGAAATTTAAAGACGATACCGGATTATAGCCGCTGTTGAGGAGTTCTAGGAGGGAGGAGACTTAATGTATTGATTTGTTGGGAAACATGTTTGGAATATGCTTGTTAACATGCCTGAATCATGTTGCTAAGCCTGCCAGTAAACGTGTATTTGCAATTTTCCCATTGCTACTGAAATTAGCTGTTTAGTCTGCTGTCAGCTGTTGAAGAGATTACATGCTGCAGATCTATATTTGTGTGTTTGCACGTTCAGCAGCTTTTTCGCGATAGGTAACATGGAAGCAAATTAAGATGAAGTTCTGATTGAGTTTTCATCAATCATATTACAAAAAAAACTGCAATAAGGATCTGCCCAAATGTCGTTAGTACGTAAGCTTCTTCACAGACCAGTTACCCAAGAACCTGTGTTTTACAATACTTGTATTTTCACCCGCAAAGGTGTTCTTGGTAGTTACTTTTTCAGCATTCAAACGCAGTTCGGTAGCAAAATAAACAGATGTCGTATCAACTGCGCATCACACCTCATCCATGCTGCCTAAGATGCTCAAACTATTGCCTTTGGACACGATTGAAATATTTCTTTCACCTTTACCTCATAAATCTTATTGCATTTTAAATTAAACCTTCTGATTATTAAATATATTTCATATAAATTAATGGACTCGTTTAAATGTGTATAAAATAACCGAAATAATTTCCATTACAATGTAAACACTGAACGTACTCCATTAAACTTCGGCCATGTTTAATTTGTCCCTCAGCAAAATGTCAATCGATTTGGTTGACGTCTACTTATGTCACTTTTTTTGCAACGAAAGAGAAAAAGTTCTTGGCCACCGAGGAAGAGGACTTCATCCTCGCATTTTTCTTTCGACACATCTAAACTGTTTAAAAAAAAATTAGTTAACGAAATCCACGACCATCAAAATCCTCAACATGATTAACGCCGCGTCCCGAGCATATTTGCGTGCCACAACCCAGGCAGTGTCCAACAGCCTCAAGCCAACCGTTCTCTCGACTTCGCAATCAAAATCGGTTGTGGTCAACAATGCCGTGAATAAGAACGTTCCTTTGGCCTCGATTGTAGCCAAGACTGGCTTGCAAAGTAATTATTTATGTGTTTCAATCAATTTCCTGCAAAAAGTTGCATAATTCGGATGTGAATTACACGCAAATTCCGTCCGTCATTATGTAATTTTTTGAGGTTATCTTATACCTGTCAGTGCAAGTTTTTTTTTTGTTTTCTATCTTACAGCAACCACTCAGGTGCGATGCGCACATACGGACCTGCAAGTGCCAGATTTCTCCCCCTACCGACGGGATAGTGTCCAGCGACCGAATAGGAAGAACGATAGCGCTGAAAATCGTAAGGCATTCACGTACCTAGTAGTCGGCTCGGGTGCAGTAGGCGCAGCCTACGGTGCGAAGGCATTGGTTACGCAGTTTGTCAGCTCGATGGGTGCATCAGCCGATGTGTTGGCTTTGGCTAAGATTGAGGTTAAGCTTTCGGACATCCCGGAGGGCAAGTCTGTGACATTCAAATGGCGTGGTAAACCACTGTTTATTCGCCACCGAACTGCAAGTGAGATTGCTACCGAGCGCAATGTTCCTGTCGCCGAGCTTCGTGATCCTCAGACAGATGATGTAGGTAAATCAATATTTTGTTGGAGGCTTATGAATTGATGTCCTTTTGGTTGTAGGATCGCGTCCAGAAACCTGAATGGCTTGTTGTGATTGGTGTGTGCACACATTTGGGATGTGTACCAATTGCTAATGCTGGTGATTTCGGAGGCTACTATTGCCCATGCCATGGATCCCATTACGACGCATCGGGACGTATTCGCAGGGGACCCGCCCCGCTCAATTTGGAAGTGCCCGTGCACACGTTCCAGGATGAAAACCTTCTGATTGTCGGTTAATTGGGGAAAAGAGAGGAAAGCTAGAGTGGACGGCTAGAGGCGGTTTGGCAATTCGCTTGCTATCCGAATTAATACGAGACCTAATATATTTATCCAAACCGATCAATGTCAATAAAAAGGATGAGATAGAAATAAAATTGTTAGCCTTAATTACCTCGAGTGAATTCATACTTTTTTGGGATGTTAAAGAGGTCTGCCTGGTTAGGACGAACGAAAAAAGACCTTCGACCGACACACAGCAGAGTTGTTGATCAAGGGAACGAGACGAGCTAAATCAAGTCACCATTGATTCGATATTCGAACAGCGCAGAAACATAAGGGCCGACAGATAAAAAAAGGTTAACAGCCAAGGGGAGCCACTAATTTTTGTGCCTTCTAGGTTATCTTAAAAGAAGAAAAATAATTCCACTTGGCACTGAATGCACCCAGGGAACAAAAAACCTTTCTGAACATGTCATAGCGAATGCACAAACCATCTGTATCGAATACAGGCTCATTCGCAGAATTTCCCTTGCAAAACAATTAGTCCCAAACATAAATCCTTGCTATGTCATTTCACATTTGACACTTGCAGAATTACCGCCTTTACCAATAGCCTAATCATAAATAAAAAATCATGGGTTCAGCCACAAAAGTAAGTGGAAAATCTGCGTTTCCATCATTTTCCTAGAATCCCACCAACTACTAATCCAAAAATATTAACAAAATTACGATCGGCTCGATGCAAAGTGAAGTGCATTCGTTGCAACAACAACTAGATCGCGACAACACCTACTCCTACTCCTTGCATCGCATAATTGACACCATTCATCAACTGCGTTTCTTTCCAGGTAGGTGAGATCTTTACATCAGCCGGACAGGCATTCAGTCGCCTCGGTGAGCTAACAATGCAGCTACATCCAAGCTCGGAATCACCTACCGGGTAAGTACCACCCACCAGCCAAACGGCGACTTTCAAATTTTCAAATTCACATCTAACAATCGAAATTCTCTTTCATTTTGCCACCTAAAAAACCACAACAACGTACGCTCAGGAGCAAATGGACAGATGAAGAAATCGAAATGTTACACTCGTCGATTAACCGCTTCTCGGAAGACCTAAACAAAATAAGTTTGCGAATTAAAAACCGAACAGTGTAAGGAACTATCACTTAATCTGCTCTCGTTATGAATTTCCTTTCTTCATCTGATCCTTCCGAGAGAGCGAAGCACCTTTTCAATCACGACTAATCCCATTCGTTTTCCCCCAGATCACAGATCCGTCAAACGTTGAAGAAAAAGGCATACGACGAGGCCGGCATTCCCTCCCGACAGGTACCGGCCAGCCAGGCTCAGCAAATTCTCCAAGCGGCACCGATCCAACAATCGCCGCAAACCTCCAAACAAGCCCAAGTTCAACACGTGATAATCCAACAGACACCGATTTCGCACACGGTCACCTCAGGTCAGCAGAGTGTGCAGCCACAGTCACATCATCCGCCGCAAACGGTCACCCTTCAGCAGCTACAACAAATCAAAACCGAAACCGTGGTCGTGGATAACAGTCAGGCGGCAGGTCTGATGGCCGGCACCAAGTCGGGCGACATGATGATGACCCTGAATCGCCTAAATACCCAGGAGAACGAGGTCGACGTTGAATGCTTGCCATCCGATGTGAAACTCGAATTCTCTGGCGAGGAGGTGGCCGGGTGAAATCAAGCCCACGACGACGATTACTATTTTTTCAAGAAATGATCGGAACCGAACGTCTACTAAATTGTTATTGAATCCTTGGAACTGTCCCCCACACGGCCACTCTGCTCTTTCACCTGAAGTCGATGCAAAAACGAATCCACCGACTCGTTTATTCTTCCGCCATTACATCTAGCTTATAAGGTCATCATCTACTCCCTGCATTCTTGTAAAAAGGTTTTTTGTTTTGTTTTTGGTTACAAGTCGCTTCCAAGCGACGGTTTGTATCTGTAGTTGTGAGATTGTGTAAAGAACGAATGAAAAACTAAGAATTCTACTCGAAATTTCCAAACTGGCCGTTTGAACCTTTAATTCCTAAGGACAGGTGATTGACGTCATCGGTAAAAGCATATCCTGCGCATCCACTTGGTCGGCACGGTCTCGTAAACTTTCCTCCGGTTCAAATCGCCTTCCAAGTACTTTTCTATTTCCTCCTCAACGTTCGTTCTCCACTTGAGGTCGGTGAAATTTGGAAAACACTCATCAGCCGATCGTTTCATCCGACGAACTGCAGTGCGGTAACACTTCCAAGGCTGTGGTTCAACGACGAACAGCTTGGATATTGCTGAGCACTTCTCTAAGAAATTCCTCAGACCTGCATCGTGGTGGTTGAGATGGATCCACATAGTGATGGAGAAACAACAAACCGCGTCGAACGCCAACGCATCTTTCGCCGTGAGATAGTCCCCTATCGCTCGAAAGTCATCCTCCTTCATGACGTCAACACAGTGGAATTTAATTTCCCGCCTTTGATTTGATTCCTTCGCTCGATTAATGAGAACTGGATCGATGTCGACACCGAGAATTCGGATTTCTCTGTCGATTCTCTTGGAGAGGTATTCCAAAAGGAGTTGAGTAAAATCTCCTGAGTTGCACCCGACATCTAGGACTAAGTACGGCGAAGTGGTATTTGATTCCGGTGTGTTTTCGGGTAACCATACGTGGTCGGGTAGTAGGGCGAGGCGATCAGTGGCCGAGTTGAATTGGTAGTAATTTATGAAGTTGCCAAACTGCACGGCTCCGGGGTCGTTTCCACGAAACTCCATTTGACGAGGGATGCTATTCAGAGCTGTAAAGAATGATTTGTAAAAAAAGAAAAAAGTAAACAAAAAATGTGTTGTTTACCTTTGGTTTGTTGAAGAATGACATTTCCATGCCTTCTATTGTGTAACCACAGATGGCGCCCGCATCACATTGGAGAATTTTTACAAACACTGGATTAGTCGAAGCAACCATCTTACGAGAACTAGGTTCTCAACTTGGGAAAATTACAGAAGTAATACGATATCGAGGCTTTAAACCAAAAAATGGCGGCCGGTATATGTCAGTTGTGCTTGTTACTCAGCAGATGACGATCATATATCTTTGAAGAAATTATTTTATTCGTTCGTTTGTTGACAAACGTGGTTTAATTTAAAAACAAATTGAGCTGATGTAGCTAAATCGTCGTTTTGGATTTGTTAAATTTGTTTTTTTTTTCAAGTGTCCTTATAATGTAAGGTCATCCAATAAAAGGTGTTATTTAAAATCAATAAAAACACATCAATTATACATATGAGCGTAGGTAGTTCTTTCAAATATAAAGCACAAACTATGAGGTTATCAATGTCAATGATGAAATTTTTAATCACGTTTCCTGACAATATCTCTGATACCTTCCTTCTGAGCATAAATCGTTGGTGTAGCATTCCCAAAACCTTCGTTTTTAGCAAAGTTTCATTTACCTAGGCGGTTAATTAAAATGTCCCCTCAATAGAGCTCTTGTTTCAACATCTCTCTGTGACATAGGGCTACGTACTGTGGTAGATAAAAATCGTCAAAAATCGTAGATAAAAATCATTCAGTCAGAAAACCCAGGCAACAATATCACTAGCACCAGACTATATAGTCACCGGCTAGCATTAGCTCTCGACTGTACAGTCGCATAGAATCTTCTTCGAATAACACAGTCCCAACAAATGCGAACGGCGGCGGATGGACAAATCACAGCCTTCATTAACACTGGCGAATACAGAAGTAATATTTTCATTTATAGACATTCTACGTATACGAGTAGGTGGCTTGCTATCCAATAGCTTGAAACTGGTGCGAAATTTGATTGCTTAAATTGCTTTTTCAATAGGCCGATTATGCCGACCGTAAAATGGTCGAAGTGTGTGAAAAGCATTTTTTACAGAGTAAGAATATCGGTAACAAAATTCAATAATTTTTCAGCAGTGTTCAGACTTTGTACAACAAAATGGCAATACTAGTTAAGTATGCTCGACATTCACACATGTCAAGAATAATATGTGGGCCATTAAAACTGAAATCCTGGAAAACCAAACAGCAAAAAAATCACGGTTTGAGAGTAAACCGTCACTTTTGATGTTGGATGATAGAAAGTGTTGTTAGAGCAAGGCCTACAGGTCTTTCAGAGAGTGGCATGGTGCAGTGAGTAGTGTGTCGGCCGCTGACGCGTGATGAGCGAGTTCGGATCCCGATAACACTAACGCCATCGAATGATTATTTCGCGGCTCCTCTCCTCAGCGGGGTACTGGCAAAACCTCCCGTTGTACCCTTGTCTTGAAAAAGCTTCTTGGCTCTCGCCGTTCGGAATCGGTTCACATGTGTCGAAAAACAAATCGCACACAATATAAGTGCATAAAAGAAGCTTTGCTCTAGCTCTTCATTAGCTGTAACGTCATCTCAGGTGTCTGTCTGGCAGTACAATGTACAGTATTTGTGTCATTGTGCTCCAACAGATAGCAGAAGCCTACAGGGCTTCTCTTCAATGGACAGTGAAGATGCCATTCGATTTATAGGGCACTCCTAATTTGTTTATGTGCTTCTAAGGCAGACCTAAAAAGGTAAGAGCGGATCTGAAGTCAGTTCCAGGTAATCAGAATTTACATGATCCACTTTGGACTGGGAGAAGCTATTGTATCCATTCGGTTCATAAAGTCCGTATTTTGAATATGAAACTATATTTGGACGGTACAAGGTCAGTGGCGACATATTTTCTTCCGTATAGGAGCCTCTATACGTACCTTTGTTGGTGGCAACAATTGACTCAAGAGTAATTCTTAAAAACTCTCCAATTGTCACATTCATTCATTTTCTTCCTACATAGTAGGGCAAAGCGGATAGGACCCGCCTTTTGAATGTTTTCTTCTTCCATGAGACAACTCCACTCTCGCACTCGTACAGTTGTAAGAGAGATTAAGGATCTCAACGTGCCCAAATCCACTGGCCCTGATGGTATTCCCCCAATACTTCTGAAGAGGTACTTCTACTCTTTTGGTCTCTGTCCGAGTAGATGGAAAACAGCATTTGTTCAGCCCGTTTCTAAAAAGGGTGAATCTTCGTCTCCCACCTCCTACCGACCCATGCCACTAACGTCCCTTCTTTCCATGGAAACGCTGATAAATCGTCAGAGTTTGGCATCAGGCTCTTTTGTCGAAAATGCGTGCTTATTGTATCGATGAGTCCTTTCGGTCCATTTAATTCAAGTTGTTTTCGGCGGTTTTAAGCCTGATATTCACAAAATAAACGCTGGTGTTCCCCAGGGTTCTGCTCTGTCACCGACACTCTTCCTCATTTTTATAAATTAATTCTGATCTGCTAATCCAATACACTCCGCCGCTGATGATAGTACTTTTAGCTTTTCATTTTCGTTCCAGGATACGTCCCTGCGCTTCGTCGTAGAAATGGAGCGGCAGCGTATGTTGAGCACATTAAATTCTGATCTTGACAGCATAATTAAATGTGGTATAAAAATTAGAGTGGAATTTAATGCTACCAAAACACAATGCCGTCTACTGTCACTCAAGCTAACCATCAATAATAAGCTATTATCCTTGAATGGTGCTTGTGTCGATGTAACCGAAAAATTTTCCATCCTTGGTATGTGTGTTAATAAAACTCTTAGTTGTAATGACCACATATCCACCACTTACATCTGCTCCAAGCTTGAGTACAACGCTCATATCGGGTCTGGTGCTCCCAGGACCTGCTAAATAGAATACAAAAACCAGTGATAAAATTCATAGGAGACAACAATATCGCGAAGGCGATCGACTCACTCGAAAATCGAAGTAATGTCTCCTCTCCCTCTTTCTGTTTTATCGTTATTTTAGAAACAATGCTCAAGTGTGCTAGCATTCCTAATTGCATTCCTCTCCTTTAAAAATTTAACTGCAATACACATCGCGCCGAACCACACGAATGTGGAATGCTCTTCCCAGCTCAACTTTTCCCACTCATTACAATCCACAAGCATTATAAATCAATGTGCAAAAGCGGTACCTCTTTCCCTGTCTCCCTTTATACCTTCGGCCTGTTCTTTGTTTTGATTTCTTGACATTTAAGGGTGGTCATAACCCCTTGTGCACGCTCCTAGTATAAAAAAAAAAACACCAAACATGTTCGCGTTCGGCATCATCACGCTTCTGGAAGAGTTCCACAAGAGTCAATACTATGGCCTGTACTCTTAAACAAATATTTTATTAAGGTCCAGAGAGTGGTAATTAAGATTGTTTCACCAAGTGGTTTCAATAGCTGCCGGTAGTTTCAGGGTGTGTTGCTAAGAAGAAGGAAATGCTCCTATTGCGCGAGGAGCTCCGCTTGAAAAAAAATTGCACGATCAGCCCCAACTTTTTCAGAAAATGCTTGCGGCAATTCCCCAGTTTATCTTTCAGCCGTTTGTATAGAGTTCATGTTAGTGTTGCAGTTTTTAATCAGCCTACCGTCTTTCCATAATTTTTTTTGTTAGAAATGTAACTGAAAAGCTTTTTTATGGTTGATGTTGTGTGCGGTGTAATCGGTTGTAGGCCGGTTTGGTATTATTTCCAAAACTTAAACGGAAGTGTGCTTGATGAACAAGTTGAGAGGGAGTTGGTGTGGGTTATGTGTTTGATGGGCACTATCTAGTAGCCACAAAAGACGATATACACGTCGCCTTCTGGACTTGCTTCAAGTGGTCAATGTTGCAGAATAAATTCTTTATCTGGTTTCAAGAGAGAATCAATATTTCGGCCAATGATGTAACTGATGATCTCTCCATGTTCGGTGCCCATGTCAGCTACAAGCGCCTCTCATAATTGAAGAGAAGAAACTTCAAAAACAATTTTCTGTGTTAACCGTTGCAAGCTCTCCATCCATCGCACAGTTAACCCAATTACATCCCCCTCTACTGAATACGTACCTTAGCCTCCCTAGCACTCTTTAATTTCCATAGACTAACTCCAAGACTAACTTCCAAAACCTAACACTCACATGCCCTTAGATACTTTCGTGCTATTTCACTCCGAAATCCGCAGCTGCCTCATGTCATCTGTCCCATATTCACCAAAAAGAACTGCATTTCAACTCCACTCTGATAGACGGAGGAACCGCGCACGGTGACCAACAAAGAAGTTAACTATCGTAGGCCTGTCTTAAGTCCCGCTCTGTAGTCTTTCAATGACTCGACTAGGTCCTTCAACCCTATCACGACTACACATAATTGCCACCTTAGTCACCCGAAAAAAAACCTCACTTAACGGGCGACTACTTGGCTCGTCCCGACTTCCAATTAAGAGCATCTTTGGAGTCCCTCAAGGCAGCAATCTCGGTCCATAGATATTTTCATTGATACAGGCGTAGAAGGCTGTGCTCTCCGTTCGACCCTGGTCCTCCAGCTAGGCTTGGGATCTGAACGATTCCTTATTACTTGGCCGAGAGTGAGAGTGGGTGATTATCAAGCTTGGGGTAAGTGTCATTCCTTCTTATTAGAATCAAATACAAAAAAAAAAAAAAACGCCCAAAATTGAAACGTTGCTATAAGCCCCAATATTAAGATAAAACCTCATTCGACTTTAAAGCTCCTTAAGTAGTCGTCACCGAAATGACGACAAGACATGCATATACGTCCTTTCAGCCTCTCCGGTGCAATACTACTCTCGCTATTCGTTATCTCCACAAAAACATTCAAAAAAAAAAAAGACAATATATTAGTCGAAACAGAAAAAGGATAATGGCCCTATGCCTTATCCTACTTCGCATTCATAATAAGCACAAAATGCAGATGATATCGTCGAATATAAAAATTCATGTGTTTCAGGACCTTCCTGCCATTTATTCCAAAGCAAAAATGAAAACAAACAGAAACGTTTGCAGATAATCCTGCCCCAAACGCCCCACCGTATCCCATCCAATTCATACTCATAGACAAGACCCGAATACCCAAAGCCACACGCAGCTAAAGTGTTTTCTTATACGTGCAATATAAAATCATATCTAGGCGTGGCGGCATGGAGGCCCGGGACTGCTTCTTGTATACTAAAAATGGCGGCTTAAGGACAATGAATGCTGCCTGAAAAGGATATGTTGTAGTCGGCTTGCTCTTTATGGCACTGGATCGTATATATGGATTGTAATAAAAACGAAATTGGATCTACATTCGTGCATTTGAGCTCATATCAGCATATTGAGCGGTTGGTATCGTATACTCGTACGTCGTTAGGGTGTCCCAACCCCCCGTTTCATATATTGCCGCATTCGTTATCGACGGATAAATGTGAATGAGTGGATGGAGTGCGGGGGAAAAAAATTGTTGCCGTCGTAGTGATGTTTTCGTTTTCTACGTTCCGATGCCATGAATCTGGGATTTCATTTTATTTTATGAAGACGTTTGAATGCTGTCAATTTCTTTTTTTTTTTTTGTCAGGAGGAGTAAGTGCTCGAAAGGGAGTCCTGGTTAGTAGGGGGCGGAAACAGGCAGAGACGGGCTTCAAACAGTAGAGGAATAAGTTCGATGACAAGAACGTCTTTAAGTACTGTGTAAAAATCGAAGTGTTGCTGCGAAGACTGTTTTTGCTGGAGGCTCCTGCTGTCCACTGGAGCACCTAGAAATATGAAATATGGCTTCTCTGGTGTAGAGCTAAGGGAGTCAGCATAAACCACTTGATGGGAGCATAGGCATGTCAGACACAGAGGACATGCTCGGTTTGTCGTCTTACCGACCAAATGGTGTTCAGTTGCGCGTCTCTTCGATGCTAACCACTTTGAGATGATTAGCAAAAATATAATGGCCCATAACGATGTCTGTAAATTCGCTTCGTCGGCCTACATTCAGGACAGCTTCGATTGTAAGACTAAAAGATGCGACGGTTGAGGAAGGACCCAACCAAAATTGTAGAACGATCTAGGTTGAGGCACAGCTTTGAACGCTGCTTGGTTGGCACTACACATGCACGTTCTTTCCCCGATATACGAAACAATGACTTTCCATGTCGTCGAAGCTTGAGATCATCTCCTAAGACGAATATGGTTATGAACTCGTTTATTTTGTAAAAAAAAGTCTTCCATGGACCCATTGATGGTCCATCCTAACATTCAAAGCAAAGCCTGGCGCTTCTAGTCGAGGCACACACCTTGTTTTGGATCTTGGTGAGAGAGGCTATAACGTGTCTGCGAAATTATGGGTTCCGATCCAGAGAACCTATCGAAGTCCCTTACCCTGATTGACAACGCTTTAGCTGGTTTTGACCCTACGTCTGGTGACCAAAGTAGTTTACTGCCCAAGTTTACTATCCCAGAGATTCAATTTGTTGATGGTGCCTTTTGCATCGTCCTTTTCTGGATGACGATTTGCAATTCGAAGTGAATCTAAGGGAAAAGTTCTAAGCTTGCCACATTTTAGCGAACTCCAAGCAAGGACAAGGCTCTCGGAAGGACAAGAACAGCACAAGGATGACTTTCACGACTTTGCGGAGAAAACACATCAACTGAACTATAACGAACTTCCGAAGGCTGTAACTTCCTATGCATTTGTGTGTCCACTGACTGATCGGTTCATTGTTTGAAAGCCTGCAAAAACATTTCAGCATCTTACCGATGTTAAAAAAAAAGTGATATTCGATGTAGCAAAAAAGCTGTTCCGCTTACACGAATATGGCCAGTTGCCGAATCGTATTCTCTTATGAGACAAATATCTCAATTGAGACGGAGTTTATTCAACAGAGTGGTTATATGAAAATTTGAACCTTCGATTCGACACTAGAGGGTAAGAGCCACTGTCAGTGAGAACTTGAGCAGCTGTAATGGCCGATAGACATTCGCTTGTGGTTTTGGGCTATGGCACCAGGGTGAATGCGAATCCTTACCGTGAAAGAGTTTTGAAAGGTCTTGAAGCCTTGGGCAACTAAAAATTTCGGTGATTTGACAGTACTGTTAAACCTGCTTCTTTATCCTTTGGAGTTAGCCAAACTACGCAATCCGGTGGATATTGAGGAGGATCTCAGTACACAAAGCCTACGACTTCACAAGGCAAACATCATTCCAGAAAACTCAAATTACTCAATATGGTGCATCTTCAACCAACAAGCCAGCAGTATCCGTAAGCTATTTGCCTCCAAGTAAGCCTCAAGCGCCAGCCATCACCATCCGGCCAGGCCTATTGCTCCAGTTGTTAAACCAATTTATCAAGCACAATCGACATATCAGAAGCTGCGTCTGCACTCAGTCCCCAACCACAAATCGACCAGCCGTCTCAGTTGTCGCCCAACCCAGGCCTGTAACTCCAGTTGTTAACCAATATGTTCACACGGCCTCAAGTACTGTCAAACCCGGTGTTACGTCAGTATATCAAGCACAGACGACTTATCAGAAGCCTCAAGTCGTTCAAACAGTCTTCACTCAAAAAGCCTCCGCATCAACTGCTCAACCTTTTGTTGGCTCAAGCTACTTGCCCCACAATAAGCAACAACCCTCTGTGGCCTATGTTCAACCTAAACCTGTCGGTCCAACCATTAGACCACAAGTACAGGTCACAAGGGCCCCAGTAGTGAATCAATACGTCCACACTGCTTCTACTACTGTTAGACCTATTGCCCGACCAGTATACCGAACACCCCAACCCGCCCAAACATCAACGGCATTTCCTCAAAAGGCGTCCTCAATAACCGTTAAGCCTGCTGTTCAAGTGAACTATTTGCCGCCAAGTAAGCCTCAGACTCCCGTTGTGGTAGTACAACCAAAAGCACCAGTTGTCAATCAGAACCAATACACTGCGTCCACAACCGTCCGACCCGTAGTTCAAACATCACGATCAATACATGTATTTTCGTTCACTACTCCAAGACCACAGACCTCATTCCACACAGTATCTGTCTCCCAGAAGCCCGCTGTATCTACGACAATCTATAACCAAATCGGACAGCCCACTAAACCCGTAATACAGTACCAAGGTTCCATTGCGACAACCACGTTCAGACCACAAGTGGCTGTTGTAACCAGTGCAACCCAGAAGCCTATTCCAGCTACCAAGAGTCCGATCACTGCACCAGTTGTCCTTCAGCAAACCCTTGTTTCTCACCAGCAGCCTGGTATCGGTTATCTTCCTCCAGTCGGTTCGAAGGTACCAAGCAATGCCGCTAGGGCGTCAGGTGCACTTCACATTATTGGAACTCAAGGCCAGGGTTCTGCTGCTGGAGGACAGGGAGTCTTTGGTGGATCAGCTGGTATAGTGAGAACGTCGCAGGCTGTTAATTCGCGAACGATCGGAAGTTCTTCTCAATTTGGAAGTTCGGGATCACTTGGAGGATCATTGGGCATATCAGGTATCACTGGATCACCAGGTTCATCAGGTACTGGAAGAGGTTTTGGTGGTTCTTCAGGCTCCTTAACTACCACTCGATTCGGAAGCTCTGGATCTCTTGGAGGATCATTAGGCACATCAGGCCTCTCTGGATTAACGGCACACTATTAGGTTTTGGTGGATCCTCGGGCTCTGGATCTCTTCCTGGTTCCGGTGCCCAACCAGGAGATTATTTCAAACATGTGCAATTAATTGAAGACCGTGGTGGAAACTCAATTTCTGGCGGGCCATCAGCGGATTACGTTGAGCACGCGACCAAAATTCACGAATCATCCAGATCGTCAGGAGGTGCACTTGGTAGTCTCGCCAATCTCAATAGTGGAGGATCAGGTTCCTTTACTTATCAGGGAAATCAATTGGGAACTCAGCAAATCCTGGGAGTTCAACCACATGGCTTCCATGCAGCCCCATCCTCGGCCGTCACGAAGGCCCAGATCACCGTCGTCGGTAACAACGGCAACTCCGAATTCAACAGTCTCTTAGCATCAGCCTTCAACCATCCAAGAACCACAGCCTTTAAGTCGTGGAGAACTACAAGTTCGTAAGCTTCACGAAAAGGCTGACAGCGCCAAGGAGGAGCATGTAGTCAAAACCCTCGTCACCGGTGGCACCGTTGATCCCCACGTCAACCAACATTCAGACGAAGAGTACAATGTTTTCGACTACGACCAATACAGCAGTAACCCAATCGCCCAGTGGTTAAACTCATCCAACAAACACGATGGCTTCACGCCGTTTTGCCAAGTCATATGTAGACGTACGAGTATCTTAGGAATTTTAAGTTAAGACTTACAGCATGTTCAAAAAGGGGCCCAATGAAAGTAGTATATATGGATTTCGAGACGTAAGGATTCGAGAACAGGTTTGATAATATTGTTGATGTGAAAGTTAAGTCTTCCGTCACAGTACACAGTCAACCAAGAAGCTGATAGGGGGAACAACTTTATGACAGTTCACGCCGGCTCTGGAAGGTAAAGGGAAGCGCTTACGGGAGTAAGTGATAGCTTGTCAAATAGCCTATATTCGCTATGAATCTTGAAACCGTCAAACTTTGTCGAAGGCTTTGCTGAAGTCTATGACAACAAGTCTACTCCTTTGCCATCCTCAAGTGAACACAAAAATTGTGTGACAAACTCAATCAGGCTAGTGGTTGTCGATCGACCTTTTAGGCACCCACGTTGAATTGGGGCTTGCAGTGAAAGAATGTTGTATCGTAAACGATGTTCTTAAAGAGTTTGGGAATGCCAGAGAGTTTAGCAATGGAATGGGATAATGCAAGCATTTTTCCTTTTTGGAGGAAACAGTCCCTGTGAAGATACTTTGAAATAAAACTCTGAGGTGTAGGAAAAAATGGATGATACGTTGTTTCTAGGACAATCAGGACCGGTTAAGTTACATACTTTTCCGATGATTTTTTGTTTTTTTATACGGTTCGCGCAGGTCCAAGAATGTACGCACTTATGGTGTTTGTCACACAACATGAGCGGGGTGCAGATGGTTTGTGTCTCCGGGGGTGGTTATCCTAGATAGGATTCGAGAGATTCGGCTGAATTTGTCGCGTTGGTTGTAGTTCACAGTAACTCTTTTGTTTCCATGTCATTACAGTGTTATATTGGAAATTCACACACAGAGTATGAATTTTGGATTGATCTTATACTGCTAGTTTTATGCCTTCGTCAGCATATTTTTGATCATCTTACATTCACAACTGGTGTTGTTGCACAGTTTTTCCGTATAGTAATTGCTCTTGGCTATGGACAGACTTGAAGTACAGACCTTCCGTTCAACAGTCGGTGATGATTACAATTGCACCACGACCACTCCCAGGCAGGAGTTATATTCACTGGCGCTGGAGACGTCTGACATCAGTCTTTCATATTACGAAAATAATCATAATTTGTTTGAAGGACTGTTCGGTGAGCGACTGGCTGAAGAAATGGGCGAAAAAGTATCCAAATATTTTCGGATCATTCTGGGAAATATTGAGAAAGTTAAAAGCATTTTTATCTAGAGTAAGATAGTTTCACAGAGTTCTTTGCCGCATGTGGTCTTGCGTTTTATTGATGAAAGATTACATGATTTCTACTGGCCAAAGATGGACATTTGCAAGCTGGACAAAATATCAATTAAGCACAAAAACGTCAGTTTTTATCCTTTTATTTTAATAGCAAAGCAGCTAAAAATACACCAGATCCTTGCGATCCAACAACAACCAATAACCGGGTATAGCCCTCTTTTGACGCACATCAGTTTTTGATATTAGTTGCGGAACTTTCCTGCGGTAAGCACATGCTCTTTTCCTCACCACAGTTTTGATCTTAATACAGGGACCGTGGGGTCCCTACTCTGACGAGCAAGGTTTGGGGTACGTATCGATATTCTGTTCCTTGTCTTCGTTTTGTACCCAAACAGACAGTTCTGACAGAAAACCAAGACTTTGTGATTCAACACAGTTGTCTGATGAGTCGCAAGCTTGAAGCCCACATCTACGAACCGCAATACAGAACTAGTGCCGGGTATACTCTGCAGCCGCTCCAAATATTGCCTCGCAAAATATTGTTATTACATTCTTGGAACTCATAGAGTACACAAAGTTCACTTTATCTTCATTCATGTCGCTCAAAAACTTATGGAAACTGACTTTTATATTTTAAATTATTTACTAAAGGTCAACAACGCATAGAAGTCCACCAGCTAATGACAGAACCGAGAACTTGGATTCAATTTTGATATAAGAGTAGAGTTAAGTACAACAAACCATTGATGAGTCTGCTATGAGCAACCGACGAAGAAGTGAACGAAATGTTGGTTAAGGATCGCCGAATTGTAGTTAAAAATTCCCGAGAAAAGCTCAAAAAGTAAGTTGGTTTAATCGGCAGTGTGTACAGTGAAACCTCCACTAGGCAGGATGACAATGGAGAATTCTCGTTGCTCCAATAAGGTCGGTAGCGAATTAACCGAGAACTTTGATGTTAAAAAAGGATTTAGGCAAGGTCATGCAACTTTTTCAACTTCGTGCTTGAAAAGATCATGCGAGACTCACTGGCCCACACGAGGGGTACAATCTATTTTAAGTCTGTGCAATTGCTTGCGCACGCGGATGACATTGACGTAACTGGGCGAGCACAACGAGACGTCAATGAAATATTCAAAAGCATTGAAGCAGGAGCGGCTAAAATAGGTCTTTCGATGAACGAGGGTAAAACCAAATATATGCTGTCATCGAAAAAAGACGCACAACACCGACGGTTTGGTCAGAACGTCACAGTTGACGGATACAAATTTGAAGTGATCTTCGGCTCACTAATGACCAGCGACAACAACAGCAGCGCTGAGATCAAACGCAGAATTACCCTTGCCAACCGCTGCTTCTTTGGGCTCAAGAGGCAATTGAGAAGTAGAGCCCTATTCTCGAAAAACAAAGGTAGCACTATGTAAATTATATCTTACAGTGTAGCAAATCATTACATTGGAATAAATAAAAAAAAAATAAATCACTGATCATCCCGGTCCTCCTTTACGGTGAAGAGGCTTGGACCTTAATGAAAACAGATGAGAATGCCCTTAGTACCTTCGAGAGGAAAATTTACAATCTACAGTCCCGTTTATACTCGTATAAACAGAGAGTGAAGAAGAAGATACACCGACGAACTGTAAGGGCTGTACAGCGATATCAGTCTAGTGCGCCGTCTCCGAATCCGACGTCTAAGGCCGTATAAAGCGAATGGACAACACGGCTCCAAATCAAATCCAACCCTGAGGAGAACGTAACTTGCCGAGTAGCTATGAGTTTGAAAATAGGCTGTGTTATAAAGTACAGGATTCTGAGCTCATAGCGACTGGTTTTAGAACTCTAGCTATTGTGGTTCCTGAGATTCAGGTAAAAGTTTGCAAAATTCTTGGTAGAAGACCTGGAATTGTAGCTTGACTCCTGGCGATTCATCTTGTTTGAGATATGAGAACTACAAGAAGTCTGAGGGAGTCAAGTCTGGCGTAAAGGGTGGATGTTGCAATAGTTCATATTTTACTTCACTGATGTTTGCGATGACTTTTTGAGCTGTGTAAGAAGAAGCGTTTCTTGATGAAAATAAAATTCAATTCCACTTTGTGGAAGATTTTACGGAAAGATCTTGACTTAAAAGCCTATAAGACCCAGCTTGTGCAAGAGTTGAATTCGCGTGACCATTATACGCGTCGTAGGTTCGGTGAATAGGCCAAAAATATGATTCATTTTGGTGCGATTGCCGGATGCCGGCCAAAGCGTTACTCTATATGAAGAACGCTATAGAAACATGATTTCTAACTCCTTCGTTCCTCACTTGAATGGCATTGATGTAACAAGGCTCTGGTTTCAGCTCAACGTGGCTCAACATGCTACACGGCACGCGACAATCAATTTATTGCGAGAAACATTTGCTGAACGCATAATTTCCCGTGAACTGCCCTCCACGATCCTGTGATCTCACACCTTTAGTTTACTTTCTGTAGGGGTATGTGAAGTTACTAGTCTATGCCGATAAACCAGCGACGTTGGATGATTTGGAAGTCAACATTCGCCGTGTTATTACTAATATACGGCTCCAGTTGCTGGACAAAGTTGTTGAAAATTGGACTTCGGGATTGCGTTTTGTTCGAGCTAGCTGTGTTAATTGTATGCCCAAAATCATACATAACCACTAATGGCGTATAATTGTTCATTAAATTAGGCTAATATTATAGACATTGACATTAGCTTCGAGTATTTTATTTCATATTGAATTTGTATACCTGTAAAAAAAACACCCCTTACATAGTTAGATATTTGCAAAACGTTGCAAAAGTCAAAGGATTGTCCGCTTAAATTTTAATAGCGCATTCAGGGTTATGAATATTTGTCCGCTTAAGGGATATGTTCATATGCTGTCCGCAATAGGAGAATTCATTCTATACACTGACTTTTGATACAAGGCCAAGTGGTCAATAAGGAGTACTATCTACAAGGACAATGCCCTTTACCTTAAACGATCTGCGAAAGAGTATGACTTTTGTATCATGATAATGTACCTGTTTTAGCCAAAAACAAAGCTGTAACGAGCTGTAACAAGAATATCTGAGAGAGTTCCAGAAGTTTTGTGTCCTTGTGAAAACCAACCATTTCTGTTATTTTTTAACCAGTCTCCCTCTCTCAAAAAGGCAAACAATTTTTGCCCTACGTTCGATGTATGATTATGAGAGGACCTGTGGCTGTAAGTTAGTATAATTAGGAATCAAAAATTAGGAAACGACCCGAAAATGCGCGGTTTTAATGGCGATTGTTGAATATTCCAGAAATAAATTCAATTTAGGAACTGATTATAGGCAATTCATCTACTATTTCTTCCTTTCATACATGTTTACCATTTTGGGCTTTAAAATTTCAAAGCATGGACTTAAAACAAGTGCAAAAAAAAAAGAAGAAACAAATAAAGGAAAGGAAATCGAAAAACCCTCTGCTCCTCGCCATCCGTAATTGCACCATAACATGCAAACACATTTAAGTCGCGACCCGAATACCGCCAGCAGCAAAACATTTCAAAACATAAAAACACCAACTTCCAAGGCATGACAACCGACTACAAAGCCTTATCTCCCCCGGCCACCGGCTCAACCCACGACGACAACAAACACAGCACCCGAATTCCCTCCGAAAAGCAATAACAATATAAATAAGAAACAAATAAATAAACGAAACAATTTTCCACCATATTGAATTCGATAAATTCTCACCCGCCTCCCCGTCCCAGGACATACTGCCTCCGTCGAGCAGAAACTCCTCCAAATCACCCATCACACAATATCGCATGCAGACTCGAAAGGAAAACATCAGAGCAAGAAAAAAAAACGAGAAAACATAAATATGTTTCATATCAACATTGTGTATTAAACCGTCATCCCACTGATGCCATTATCCGCTTTCGTCCTTCCAGTTCCAGATCCACAGCCCCTACGCCATGCCAACGTTTGGAATCGTCATCGCTTCTCGATAGCAAACAGGATAACACCACAAAGTATAACACAGACAATCAGCCATCCCCAGCGCCCGATAGAGCACGAGACAACAACACAGCAACCCTCTCGACGAGCCGTCAAAGACGCAGGCGTTCATATCATATCACAATCTAAGGAATTATTATACAGCCACCCACGGGGGATGGTTATACCAGTGGCTACCCAGTATCCTTCATACCATACACCGGCTCCTCAAACAAGCCATATGGCGGACGAAATTGCGCCATAATCCTTAAAGAGCGAGAGCACCAAGCCAGTAAAAGAAGAAAAAAATGTTTCTCTTCTCCATCGGGCATAATTTCGAGGTGTATCCTCGCTTCATCTCACAATCGCCTCCTTCCCTTCACCACGTTTATAAAAATATAACAAATAAAATGCGAGTATATCCACCCCGCACGCACACACATTCACCCCATGGCACCCACAAAAAAAAAAAAAAAAAAAAACAAAGCCACCCAAACACCCTGAGCAAAGCAAACAATATCAATTTAGATAAAGAAAGGCAGAAGGAATGGAGTACACGGAAAAAAAGAGGACAAAACACACGAGGGACTCGTCTTCCACACATCGCCCAATGGCGTGCGGATCAAATCCATAAAGCTCGAATGGGGTTTGGCGTGGATGCAATAAAATAAAATTTGATATCAAAATTTACGATAAGCAATATCGCATCACACCCCGCACGCCATACAGCGGATATACGAGTATTTATCTTCAATACGCTCCCTTGGCACTCCGTATTCAGGCTTCACATCCAAGGCTAGATCTACATCTGTTCGGTCTGTCGTTATATACACGGCGTTTTTGGCGCGCATATCGATGCTGTGGGTGGCTGTACGGTGTCTGTCGATGGCAATGAATGTAGTTTGGGGTGATGACAATGTTGCCCATGGAGAGATGCAAATTTGGATATTTACTTCAAGATGGTCTTTGCTCCAAGACGGAATGATTTGTCTATAAGTGATAAACCATCAACGCTTTTAAATGCTTTGACTGCATGCATAGGGTTAGGAAGTGCGATCATTCTTGCGGAAATCTGCGTCATTTTAGGACCGTGAAAATCTGGGAACCTAAAAACTAGATTATGATGACGGACATGGAGTCTTTGACTACAAGAGCCTGACATGCCTTTATGTCCTAGGGTCGCAAGTGTCGTCAAGATGACTTAGCAATTTTAACGGCTTTCATAGAAGCTAATACGACCTGGCTGTCGATGATATCCAAGAGCAATTGCTAGGCCCCTTCGGTAACTAGAACCTCTGGTTGAAAGACACTGGCTACATCAGGAAGTCTGGAGTTACTATCCATCTCTGCAGGATGCCTTGTGTCAGTTCAATGATTTTTCCATTTCTCTCTAGGACACACGACTTTCATCTCGAAATCCAAGAGTTCCAAAACGTTGAAAGGAACAACTCACATTTTTGATTTTAGCTCGTGGCTCAATGCGGAGTGTTTCGGCTCCTAACGTTGATGATAAGGGTTGGACTGATGTTAATGTAACGTAATGTAGAAATCCAAATTTTGAAATTTTTTTTTCCAGTAGGAGTTATGATTTCTCTGAAGAGGATACGCTTCCTAAGAAGGTAAAGGGCAGCACACTCGCATAGTATGTGCTCTGCAGTTTCCTCGTCTTCTAGACAGAGTCGACACTCGGTTTCAGACGAGAGGTTACTTCTGTTCAGATAATATCTCAGGCTACAGTGTCCCAAAAGGTAGCTGACCAGTCTTCTCATATCGACTGTATTATATTTGAGAATATTGGTAGAGTGTTTGTTCAGGGGGCGTATGAATCTCTTCGATTGTCGGAGTCCTTGAAAGCTCAAAAGTGCAGGTGTTGGGATGTTTCCCAATTGTCTAAGATAAAATCAATCTTCGACTTGGGGATTCCGCAGAAAGGTTCGTCACTTATGTACCTTTCGCTAGAATCTTTCCTAGCAAGTTGGTCTTCTCTGCCTTTTATGTCCTTCTGACCTGACCAGAGTTTGACCTTATTTCTTTTGCCTAGGTCTAGCAGGGCATCGTGGCATTCCATGACAGATTTTGAGTTCGCACTATACGACCTCAACGCTTTAAGCCCTGCCTGACTGTCTGACAGTCTATTGATGGTTATGCTAATCTCTAAGTTTAGATTGAAGCATGTTCGGGTTGGAAGACACTAGGTTCCCAGGTTTTTCGATATTCCCCGATTTGGTCCAAAGAAGCCAGCGCCAACTCCGTAATCCATCTTGCAGCCATCGGTGTACCACCTTAGGCCTTTGACATTTTGCAAAGGTAAACGTGTGTGGTAATGCGTCCGCCACTGTGGTAAACATATACAGCTTAGAAAGATGTTGTAGAATGGACATGTGACCCAATGGTCTACATGGCCGATCCGTTTCCGAGCGGAGGAGTCTGATTGCACTACATATAGCAGCCTTTTTAATAAAAACATGCGGTGGAGTAAATCTGATCAGTGCCTCTTGGGCTGCCGTCGGACAAATTGGCACGGCGCTTGTAATACCGAGACATGGTTTTACCGTAGGTGCGTCGACAGGCCAACAGCGTCTTAGTCGCCTTTGGTGGTTTGCTTTTGATGTTGGAGTTCCAGATAAGTTTGCGATCAAGGTCAATACCTACATGGGTACTTGACTTCTTCTGAAAATCCAATGTTCGCACCGTTTAGGTCGTATTTTCCTCCTTTTATAACCGGGACTAAGATTGTCTTATTTGGGCCTATCGATAAACCCTCTCTGCTACTCACAAGTCAGAGATAAATTGAAGCGCAAGTTGCATGCGTTGCGCTTTACCTGTAACAATAACTGCAAGGTCATCGGCGTATCCGATAACTTCATAACCGAGTTTGGTTAACTTGTAGAGTAGGTCGTCGGTGACTATTGACCAGAGAAGTGCTGAAAGGGCTCCATCTTGCGGAACCCCTTTAGATGCCAATACTGCCGCAGATACCACTCCGGATGATGCTGATATAATACGGATCCCAAGCATCGCTCTAACCCAATGGTTAGTGAGACAGTGCAGTGGTTATTGAGTTGTAGCCAGTATTATCAAAAGCCCCCTAAATATTGAGAAAATCGCAAATTGCGAACTCCTTGCGTGTGAAACTATTTTCCACTTGCGCTACCAAGTGATGCAGCGCATTCTCAGTAGATCGTTTTTTGTTTTTTTTTTGTTTCTATAATTCGTGCAGGTTCAAGAGTGTACGCTCTTATGGTGTTTGCCACACAACCTGGATGGTGTGCAAATGGTTTGTGTCCAAGATGTCCGTTCACTACATTCACTACGGGGGTGATTGTCATAGATAGGATTCGAGAGATTCGGCTGAATTTGTCGCGCTGGTTGTAGTTCACAATAATTTTTTTTGTTTCCATGTCATTAAGGTATTATATTAAAAATGCACACCCAGAGTATGAATTTTGAAGTGATCTTATACTGCGAGTGTTATGCTTTCGTCAGCATATTTTTATCATCTCTCATTCCCAACTGATGTTTGTGCACAGTTTTCCCATATAGGAATTGTTCTTGGCTTTGGACAGACTTGAACTACAGACCTTCCGCTCAAAACCATTGCAAAACCATTGCATATTGGTTTGAATGCAGAGGTGTTTGATTTTCTAACACCTCTAATATGAAGGCTGATAGGGCGATAGGATTTAGGTTGTTCATTTGGTTTTCCAATCTTGGGGATGAAGACAAGGTTGACTTCTCTCAAGATTTGAGGAATGTATCCCAAGTCAAAACAGAACCTAAAGAGAGGTATTAGTGGTGCTAGAATGATGTCTAGGTTTCTCTGGAGGACAGCAGGAAAGACTTACTTACTTAGAGTTTTGTAGGGTTTTAATGAGATATTTGCATTACATGTTACAAGTTGTATATAGATTAAAAATACAGTTTTGTTTTTCAGAAGTAAGATATTAAATATATCAAATCTCTGTAATAAAATACTGTGCGATAACTAAAATCATTGTAAATATATTGCTACGGAATAAATAAATATCTATCTATCTATCTAATGAGCCAATTGCCCATTCAACTCTATCAGGGCTGAAGAATCTGCCAGAGAGGCTATTTGTTTTACTATCGATGTAATTTGTGACGCTCGTTGGAGCATCGGGGGTGTTAAGTGGGTAGTATAACCAGGGAAATGTACGTTAAGCAGTATCCCTGCGATTGACAATGAAATTGCCGTCGGATTTGCGAAGCAACCCGAGTCCTAAGATAGGATTTTATAGAGTCAACTTTAGAGAAACGAACGACTAAGGGAGAGGGAGGGCTTGCCATGTGATTTTTTCAACGTTATCCTTGAAAATACCGAGCGGGGCTCGCTGGTCGGTCGGCACAATTTATCACAAGCCTGCACAATTGCTTGCATTCGCAGATGACATTGACGTGACGAATAAAGCGAGACCTGAAGTAGAAGCGACTAAAATGGGCCCTGAGGTAAATGAGGTCGTCAAAAAAAGATGGGCAACACCGTTCTTACCCAGAACGTCACCTTTGGTAAAATCTTTGCCATGCCGCTCCTTCTTTTCGGCAAAAAGGCTTGATATTGTTGAAGGCTAATAAAGAACCACTAGAGCGATTCAAGAAAAAAATGTTCGTGCAATTTTTAATGCCTTTTGTAAAGGGGATTTTTTTACTGTTTGGTTTTCTAGTATTTGATTTTTGGCAGCTCGTTTACAATTTGCGACATGTGTTGAAACTAGGTGTACTCAATCATTATTGCCATTTAACTTAAAAATAAAAACACTTAGACATAACAAATAATTTGAATTTTATTGTCAAAATTCGTGCTCTGTGACAAATGTTTTTCGCGCACGTCGACCATTTTATAGTAGTCATAAGCGACCTACTAGTGATAAAATGTCGCACCAATTTCACGCTATTAGACATCATGCCGTATTCGTAGAGTGCATACAAAGGAAAATATTGCTGCGACAAATGGGATTGTGTTACTCGAGTACATGGAAGATTTTACGCAAGGATCTTGGTCACAAACAGCTCGTGCAAGAACTCAAGCTGAACGACCTGACACAGTGTTGAATTTTCGGTGAGTGGGCCACGAATAGCTGGAGGTAGATCCGATTTTTGTCAGAAAATTGGCGACGAACCATAGTGGACGCGTTGAACCTGGTCTCCATATGGTTCTAGCAAGAAAGCGCTACATGCCAAATAGCACACGAATCGATGGATCAATTGAGAAATGAGTTCTATGAGAAATTTCTCTCTCGTTTCGGACTAATGAATTAGCTGGTTAGATCGTGCGATTACATGCCTTTAGACTATTGTTTATGATTTACGTTAGATCAGTCGTCTGTGCCGGTAAGCCAGTGAAATACTAGCCGATATATTCAGTAATGTGACTCAAAATTGGATTCTTCGTATGAACCCTCTAAAACATTATTATCACTTATCTTTAAGAATTCTTAAATGGCAAGCATTAGTTTATTTACTCAAAAAAAAATGTAAGCGGTTTTGCAATTTTTCTGTACTTTTCTTGATTTTTAAAAACCAAGCGCTTAAGAGATAACACATTATTTTTTTCGTTCAACAGATGTCATTAGGTGACAGTTTCAGTATACATATGCTATTGGGTGGGAAATAATTCCGCAAAAAATTATCGTATTTAGATGATAGTTCATGGTGAATATGGTCAGACCAAACTATGCGGAAGGGGCTTGCATGTTTTAAAAGTGGTGATTTTGACCTTCAAGACAAGGCACGATCTGGACGGCGCTAAGTTCCAAGGTGAAGAAGTGGAAACGCTCGACAAGGATCAATGTCAAACATCGGTTTCTGTGGGAGTTGACTTGTCAAAAGGCCATGCGAGTGATGTGCAGAATCGAATTGAAGCCGAGGGACGTCTAAAGGATTTTTACATCAAATTATTACTGACAATGAAAAGTGGAAAGGCCAACATCAATGGCGAAGCCAAATTTACATGAATCCAAGTTCATGGTCTGTATTTGGTGGGATCAGAAGGATGAGATGAACTCCTCTATCGAATGAAACCATCGTTGTAAATGGCTACTTGTTACAGCATAATAAGGAAGTTCTAGCCCGATTAACACTTGCTGCGATCGATGACTCATGCCCGCCAGGCAGAAGGTTACATTTGAAGAGGATTGCAAAGTAGAGTCGATTCGTAGGTAACATCTAAAGATGAGGCTCTCTTCCAACATGTTATTTGTACCTTGACCAATGTACAATGTGTAAAGTTGTAAAAGGAAAATACTGCAACGAGAAGTAGTAAGATGGACCTTGTCATATAGACTCGACATGACTCTCCACTTTGCGCTAGTGTCCAACCCAATTTTTCAATTCTGAAACAAATTTATTACTTATTTCTGTAAATAGGGGGAAAGGAATACAATTTTCCAAAAAGCTATTCACCGGACATACAGCATCTCGTTCCACTAAAATCAATTTCAATAGACAATAAATATAAAATGCCAAGTCATAACCTCACCGAGTGTTCGACTCCCACATACATATGTACATATATCGCAGATGTACTACTACATACACTGGTCCTCTTGCACACTATCCGTGTCCAAACGAATCCACTGGGTACACACACTCATATCGGACATTGAGCAACAACTTAACAAATGGCCAATACGTACGAGCGCCAGCCTCAGACTGGCCGTCTTCACCCTATTTTTGCCGACCCACCGCCGCTCACCAATACGATACGCCATTATCGAGTGAACAGGTGGTGCTGCTTCCACACACGATAAGGATAAGGATATATTAAAAGGAATCAATGGAATGATGGTAGTGGTCCTGGGTTCGGAGCCCATACGTGCTCCGTGGCGATGGGTGGTCTACTTATAAAAACATTGTTCGCCCAGGGAGCGGGAAATGAAGGAAAATTAAGAAAGAAAATGAAAAACAAGGACGAGGAAAAAGGAAAACTCGTAAATTTATTTTCTGCAAAAGTTTATTGCCGTTGCCCTACAGTTGCTGTATCCATTGCCGTAAAATATATTTATGCTCCGCGCAGTTTAAGAGCGTTCGGTCATCGTCCTTGTTCCCGCTAGTGGCCAACTATCCACAGCACCAAAGCACTCTATGGATGGATAGATGGATATGAGCTTATATATGAAAAATCATTTATTTCCCTTCATCCGGCGTACAACGGGCAGAATTGTTGCTGCCATTAAGCACAACGAGGAAAGGCAAGGAGTAACGCAACAACAAAGCAACCAAGGATCGATGGAAGCAATGTATACCGGCAAAGGATTTCAGCTTGGGGGTCAATGAATTTTTACCATAAGAATGAAAACAGACCCATCATCCTTCACCGTCCTTGTGAGAGGGCGGTGCAACGGTTTTTTCTTCTTTAAATGAAATATTTGAACATTTGAACATATCCATAGCCACCCCAATGGCGATGGCTCACGACAGAGGTTCCACCGGGAACGACTTGTATCGTGATAAATCGTGCTTTGCTACATCTATAGTTTGCACATTCGTTGTTATGACTCGTAGTACACGAGTTGGATGTTCCTCTTTTTCTAATTTAGTTCAAGTGGATGGTGAAGTAGAGAATCGATAAGGCCAAGTGTTTATTCGCTTACCATCGCTCTGGTATTATGCGACTAATGGGCGACCCACTACCAGGCATGCTCATATGCCTCATGGAAATGTGTCGAGGATTAGAAAGATGCCACCAAATGCATGAGTGTCATATTTCCGGGTAAATCGCAAGGACGAAACAAAATGTCGACGCGTGTCGGGGATTATGACGCAGTGCAGATTTATTTTGACACCGGGGTGCAAAATGATAAGTCCGGGGATTACAACTGATGCGATTTGGAACGACGCGACCTCGGGTGATTCCTATAAAATGATGTAATTTAACACTAATTAGAAGAATTTTGAAAGGATGCAAGGGCGTTCATGTGCGGGTGCATCAAGTGGCCAATCTGTCTACAAAAATTAGCTTCCGCCTCCGGTGACGGCAATTCATTTTTTTTTTTGTGGATAACAATGTTCTCTATAACCGTGTTTAGCAAGCAAGGATAGGAGTGGGAGACTAAAACGGCCGTATGATCTCCGATAAGCCAGTGGCTCGTAACGATGGCAATCGCTCTTGAAACGTTTTCTCTAGAGCTGTAGGCATAACGGGATTGTTGTCTCGACCAAGTTTTTCTCGATATATTGTGGCTCACTAGTAATAAAAGGTTTTCAATTCAAATCTGTTACTGATGCCAAATCACCATGGCAAGTTACATGATTGCTCGTAACTACAGTCTCCTTCGAGACTACGGTTCCTACGGTCCACACAACCGAAGAAGTAATAAACAAGATTATCACAACGGATTAAGTATCATGGGCAATAAATTCGTTCAAACCCTTTAAATCTCCGGGACCGGACGGTATCTTGCCAGCGATGCTTCAAAAAACACGGACCCACACTGTACCCCATCTCGTAAGCATTTTTTCCAATTGCCTGCGCGCGGGGTACATCCCAACACAGTGGAAAGAAATAAAGGTAATTTTCATGACTAAGGCAGATAAACTATCCCACACTGCCACAAAGGACTATAGGCCAATTAATCTCTCGTCGTTTCTATTAAAAATCTTGGAGAGACTCCTTGACCTATACATCAGAGGACTCATCAACTCACGCAACTTATGCAACACTCAACACGCCTACCTTAAAGGCAGATCAGTGGAAAGAGCTCTGCATAGTGTTGTCCGTGAAATTGAGGGCTCGCTGAACCTAAAAGAGTTTACGATGGCAGCCTTCAACAATGTGAACACAGAGGCCATAATAACAGCTCTAGAGGACATAAAAGTAGACATATCCATTGTAATCTGGATTGAAAATATGTTGAAGAACAGAATTATCAATGCAGAATTGGACACAGCTCTATAAGGAAAGTGACAACTAGAGGCACACCACAGGGAGAAGTTCTCTCCCCCCTACAGTGGCTTCTTACAGTTAACAAAATCCTCAAATTCTTTATGGAGAAGGACACAAAGATCTTAGCGTACGCGGATGACCTCGTTATCTTGATAAAAGGTACATTTCTACCAACTATCTGTGAACTAATGGAATCTGCGTTGAGAGAACTCTCCTCGTGGGCAAGACTGAACGGTCTAAGAATAAACCCCCAGAAAACCGAGCTGGTCTTGTTCACCAGGAAAAGGAAAATTCCGATATTTGCTCCCCCAAAGTTAGAGGGCACTCCACTCAAACTCAAAGCGGAAGCCAAATATCTAGGCATCATCCTTGACTCTAAACTCTCCTGGAAAAGGAACCTAGAGGAAAGGATGAAAAAAGGATTGAATGCCTTTTATGCATGCAAAAAGACCTTCGGAAAAAGATGGGGCTTGCAACCGCACATCATTCATTGGATGTACATAGCAATCATCAGACTGCTAGCAGCACAAAAAGCTATGTGAACATGCTCAACAAAGTACAAAGGTCAGCCGCTGTTTGTACAACGGGAGCCATGAGAAGCACGCCGCAAGCAGGGTTGGACATGAGTCTTCATCTCCTCCCCCTGGATCTATTCATAAAAGGCTGCGCTGCAAAGAGCGCTCTCACACTAAGGGAGTCCTCTCTGTGGAAGCAAGACAACTATGGACATGCGGCCATACTTAGAATAATGGACGACCTGGGAAAGAAACATGGTTTTAGTAGCCTCGCAGCTACGACCGACTATATTTCCTCCCAAAATGACTTCTCTCTCAGTATACCTATCCTTTTCCCCGACAGAGAAGAGAGAGAAGAGTGGCTATCAAATGCCGTAATCAACGACCACGAGATCACCCTTTTCACCGACGGATCGAATATGGACACAGGCACTGGGACCGGGTTCTACTCTGATACCCTCCACAAACAGGAATCATTCAGACTCCCTGATCTGTGCAGCTGATCTGTGCAGCGTTTTTCAAGCAGAAATCCTGGCAATAGAGAAAGCAGCCAAACACCTACAAGTAGCCAATATCCCACCATCTGATATCACTATCTTCGTAGACAGCCAGGCTGCACTGAAGTCAATAAAATCCTGTATAACGAGATCAAAGGCTGTCAAGAAATGTCGCGACTCACTGAAGTCCATCAGACATCACAAAGTTAAACTCTGCTGGGTCTCGGACGAATTGGCCAGGCAAGGTTCTGAAATGGACATCAGCGAAGCGGAAACGTCATTGCAACCACCGATCAGGGCATTATACCGGATCATAAACGACATAATCATCAAAGAAGCCAATTCGTCTTGGCTTACAAGAAACGACAGCTACACGACAAGATCATCGTGGCCAGAGCGCAATATCGGAAAAACAAAGAAGGTCTTTACGCTGGACCGTAACTCGATCCGTATGCTCGTCGGAGTGATCACAGGACACTGTCCCATTGGAGCAATGCTCCGGAAATGGGACTCGGGATCCAGCGATCTCTGCCGGAGCTGCGGCGATGAGGAAGAAACTGAGACGATCCAACATCTGCTTTGCCACTGCCCAGCTCTCCAGAATCGACGCCTAGTGTCGCTAGGCCAAGGATTCTTTACAGAGATTGCGGACGTGGCTAATGCAGATATACCGGATCTTCTAAGATTCATCAAGAGCACGGGGTGGTTTCAGCCACCATGTGATAGGACAGGTTAACTATATGTGTACCCACACAAACGAAGGGAATCACAATAGGCCTCTTGGCCACCGAGTGGAAGTGATGTTTAACGATCACACTCCCCTTCTCTAACCTAACTTAAGCTAACCTGCATGATTGCTCGTTAGTGCAAGTGTTGCGCGTTGCACCCATTTTGCGGTAGGCATGGTGCCCCTTCACAGTCGACTCTCCATCGTTAAATGGCCAAATTTGAGACAACCGATTCGGTAATCAATTAGCGAACGTTCGTACGTCAAAGGAACGTCAAGGAACGCATCGCCACGGTCCGTGACAGCAGAACCCAAGGCAGTCGATTCCTGGCCGTGTAAAAGAACTGGGTCTTTCGTAGAGGAAGAAGTGGTAATTTGGAACCCCTTAATATCTCAGTAACCGATAGCGACATCTGTCAAAAAACTATGTAATTACGTTGAACTGATATCATAGAACGTATTCACCGCCACCAGCGGCAATTTCGCCTCGAGCTTAATCCTGTCATTCAAAGTTGAAATTTTATGTCATTCGCAAATTTTTTTTTCTTTTATTCGCTAATATTGTCAAAAGTTTTTATTTTAGTCTAAAACTAATACAGTGGGTGTTAAAGGAAGTCTGTACGCATAAGTTCAGATTGTCACAGGTAAGTTTTAAGGTTTATTTTAACTAGCTTTAATTTTCTTGGTTATTTGCTAACATAGTAAGGTTTTGAATTTGGAACTCCATAGGTGCGGTCAATATGGAACTAAATTACCCGCAATGCATTTAATATTACTTTTTTTTCCTGGTGTCAGTCATGCCTCGAACCCAATTTCCACCAAAGCCGAAGTCGAAAAAAAAATTGGACCAGGAATAATATGATTGAAGCTGTAAAAGCAGTAAGAGAGAGCAAAATGGGTTTGATAAAAGCGGTTAAACTTTATTGTGTCCCAAAAACGACTCTGCAAAGGTGTGTGCACAGTGACCAGCCTTCCTACTGTAGGAAGAAGACCTGTCCTGCCATCTCACCTTGAAGGAAGCCTTGTGTCATACCTTCTCGTTATGGAAAGTGAATTCTATAGATGAACCGGTCTGGATGTTCGTAAAATGGCCTATAAGTTGGCTGTGAAAAATAATATCGGAAATCTGTTTAGAAATAACATAGCCGGTCGAGCTTGGTTTGATCATTTCTTATTACGTCATTAAGATACACTTTCCATTCGATCACCAACAGGAACTTCCAATGCTCGGGCTCAAGGTGTCTATAAAGAAGCAGTGGATGAGTTCTTTGACATTCTTGAAGAAGAATTCCAAAACTATCCTCCAGAGAATTTTTAATGTCGACGAAACCGAGCTATCTATCGTACAGAGTAAAAAGGCGAGGGAAAAGACAAGTAGGTAGCGTAACTGCGGCTGAACGTGGTTTATTGGTATCAGCGATGAGCGCAAGTGGTATATTTATTCCACCGCTGTTTATATTTCCACGCAAAAACATGACGCAAACATTGATGAAAGGAGCTTCGCCAAGATCTATAGGAAGGTGCCACCCATCAGGATGAATTCAGGCAAACTTGCTTACGGGCTGGTCCATCATTTCGTTGATAAGTCCCACCCAATCGAAGCCTCACCTGTTCTATTAATTCTTGATGACCATTTTTCACATACACGCAGTTTGAATATTTTGATGGCAGTTAGAGCTAATAACATCACAATTATTAGTTTACCTCCACATTCAACACACAAGATGCAATCTCTTGACAGGTCTTTCATGGTTCCCTTAAAAACCCACTGCAGTGACAAAATTAGACAGTGGTTACTCAATTCCAACCGGATGTTGACTCCTTACGAAATAGCTGAATTGCTGGGACATGCTTATCTCAGGTGACAAACTGGAGCTATTGCTGGGAATGGGTTCAGAGTAACTAGTTTTTACCCGATGAATAGAAACGTGTTTACTGAAGCCGACTACATAGCAAGCTCAGGTGGAACCACTCTTCAACCTCAAGCTACTGATGATGACCCCCATCTACAGCCTACCAGTATGCTGTTCAAATGCCACAGCCAGAACCTCAACCAAGCCCTAGTGGGCAGGCAAATAGATCTTCCCCGAAAGTGATTGACAGCAATCCTTTTGTGTTAACTGAACCGGTGCCGACACCAAAGAATAAAAAATCTAACAGAGGCCGCAAGTCATCTGCCGCTATTTTATTGACCGGATTTCCTTACAAACAGCAACTTGAGGAGTCAATCAATTCTATATAGCGCAGGGATGAGGCAAATTTTTATAAGAATGGCTGTGTAACAAGTAAAATTATCGTATAAAGGACGACACCAACCCACACGAGGTTCACCAGGTAATAATGCATCCTTGGTGTGGATTTTGGGCCGGCGGCGTCATTGGTCCGTACGTTTTCGAAAACGACGTTGCTGAGGCGGTCGCCGTCAATGGCGAGAGTTACAGAAGAATGATAACTAATTTCTCATGGCTTAAAATGAATCATATGGAACTAGACGATATGTGATTTCAGCAGGATGGCGCTACGTGCCACACAGTGGATCAATATGATCAAATGAGGGAAAGGTTATCTCTATAATCCACAAACGACCGATGCCCTTATTAAGGTGAACATAACGTTCAAATTCAGCCGGATCTATGCGGAAGAGTCATTGAAAATTGGATCACTAGGTTCCGTGCTGCCGTAAGAAGCCAGGTGGAAAGTTGAACGATGTTATATTTCATACATAATGAATTTTGTTAACACCTCAAACACAGCTTATTTTGTTTCAACATTTCATCATCTATCCGCCCTTATTGAAAAACCCTTGAGTAATACAGTCCTGGCTACATAAACCAATTTTAGACGATATTCTGTATTTATCTTGTCGAATTTTCCCAAAAATTTAGTTCAACAATTAATGCTCATAATAATTAACGTCCAAAATATTCATTTAAGAAGGATAAGTCGGTGCAAACTTTTTTATTTTCGAATAGTTCCCATTTGAGTCGTGATTTACGTTGTGTTACCATGGCGGCATATAAGCAGCCAAGTGTTGGGCAAAAAAAGTTTTTGCTAAATTTAAAAAAGTTTTCGTATACTTATCGTGTAACGGCGGTTTTAGTAAAGTGTTCAACCACAGCGGTCAGCAATTTTTTTAAAAACTATAAAGTTTATAAAAGTTTGGAGCTAAGGAAAAGGAATTACCCAAAAAAACATTACAACCGAAGCCCAAGATCGAAAACTGAATTATTTTGCTCTACAACTCCGGTTCAGAACATCCAAGGAGCTTCAAACATTATTCACAGAGAAGACTGGAGTAAATACCTCAGCAAGAACTGTACGTAGGCGTCTCCTAAATGCTGGGCTTATGTCTCGCCGCCCACGTAAAAAAACACTTTTACCGAAATCCATGCGTGCAAAGCGGCTGAAATTTGAGAGAACTTGTGCTAATTGGGGTTATAACGAATGGATGAAAGTAATTTGATCCGACGAGTCCAAATTTAACGTGCTGGAATTAACGGAATGCAGTTTGTATGGAGAGCAAAAGAGGAAGATTTTAATAAAAATTTAGTTTTGACCAGCGCTAAGTACCCAAGCTAGTAAAGGGTTTTCCAATGGGGACTTGACAGCTTTGAATTTAATTTGTGAACGCATCCTTTCACCAATCATCGAACTGTTATTGTCAATCTATTTAGTAAACTCAACATTTACATCGTGGTAAAGTACACGAACGAGCAACGTCTGCAGATTATAAAAATTTTCTACCGAAATTCAGAGTCGGTGACCGCAACTTTAAGAGCGTTAACTCCAATTTTCGGTCGTAATTCTCGCCCTAGTAGACAGGCAATAACAAGCTTAGTGCAAAAATTTGAGTCTACATATTCGTTGTGTGATGTTGCCGTGTCAGTGAGACAACGGGTTGGTCGAAGTGTCGAAAATATCGCTGCCGTTCAGGCGTCCGTAACAAACGATCCAAATCAGTCAATTCCACGACGTTCTCAAGAATTGGGCATCGCTCAGGCCACATTATGTCGCATTTTGCGTAAGGATCTTGGTTTACACCCATACAAGATCAAGCTGACTCAAGAATTTAAGCCGATGGACCATTTGAAGCGACGTACGTTCTCCGATTGGGCTCTGGAGAAGATGCGCCAAGATGATGAATTTCATCGGAAAATCATCTTCAGTGACGAAGCTCATTTTTGGCAAAATATGCGTTATTGGTCGGGTGAAAATCCACATGTGCTTCATGAATCACCACTTAATCCACAAAAAATAACTGTTTGGTGCGGTTTGCATGCCGGCGGCGTTATTGGGCCATATTTTTTCGTCGACGATAACGATCGTCACGTTACTGTGAATGGCCAGCGTTATCGCGCCATGATTGCCGATTATTATTGGCCCGAATTGAAAGATATGGACTTGGACGACATGTGGTTTCAACAGGATGGTGCCACAAGCCACACAGCACACGTTACAATCGATTTATTGAAGAGTAAGTTTGATGAGCGTGTTATCTCAAGAAATGGGCCAGTCGATTGGCCGCCTCGTTCGTGCGATTTAACGCCTCTAGACTATTTTCTTTGGGGCTACGTTAAATCATTGGTTTATGCCAACAAGCCGACGACATTGGAAGAGCTCAGAGCCAACATTGAATGCGAAATAGCGGCCGTTTCGGCCGAAATGTGTGGCCGAGTCATCGAAAATTGGGTCCAACGAATCGACCACTGCAAACGTGCTCGCGGTGGCCACATGAACGAAGTCGTACAGTCCATTCATAAATGTTTTGATTGTACTTCAAGCCGATAATAAAGTTTTTGAAATATCTCAAATGGTTTGCGTTTTATTTAAAAAAAAAGTTGTCAAGTCCTTTTTGGAAAACCCTATATAATGGTGGGGGGATGTTTTTGCGGCCTTTAGGGCGCTTAGAGTTTATTGAAGGCAATGTAAATGCTGTATATTTCCAACCATAGAGGAGCTATTTCCCGGAAATGAAGATTTTATATTTGTTTTTCAAAGATTCTAATATGTTACTCAAGAAAAAAACATTTTATGGAATTAAAATCATTCAACACTTTGTAGGTGCGACAATTTATGCTTGATAATAGGATTTTTGAAATGGAGTGGCCTGGAAATAGCCCCTATCTAAATCCCATAGAGCATTTGTGGGGCCAAGTGAAAAAGAAAATTTCAAAAGAGAAGCCTTGCAGTAAAAATGAGTTAAAAACCGAAATATTGGAAGATTTAAAAAAAAAAAAGGTGGAATCAATGCCTAGAAGACTTAAAGCCGTCATCAATGCAAAAGATGTATCTACAAAATATTAATTCCTTACTTTCTTTTCATTTATACATATACATATACTGTAAATATTTTAATACTAAATCACAAATTTTTTTCATTCAAACTCTCCATTTTCTTTTATAACATATCGACAACTTTTTTAGTTATATCCCCATTTTATTTTTCTGAATAATTTATTTTTGTAAAAAAAAAAACCTGGATTAAGAATAAAGTATTATAAATTTCATATAAAGAAGCGTTTGAAAACATTGATGAAATATTTTTTTCATATTTGATATTTGAAAGTTGAAATTGCTACTGCAAAAACCTTGTTACGGTTTACGTGGCCAGAACTGTAGGTGAATAAATATTTAAGTGTTGGTGAATATTACCCATAAGATCCTCCGATCGGAGTTCTTCGCTAGAGAGTTCGTAAGGGGATCCTTTGGGGATCTACATAATAGTAACATAAGACTAGGAGCCGATTGGGATTGCGCCACCGATAACTTTTGTAAGTGTGTTGCTGGTAGGCTTCTGTTATCGCAGGGAGCTATGCTTAAGTATGTGAGGCATAACACTTGTCATTTTTTCGCTGTTTATCTACATTTATATAGATTATAGCATCCAGGTCTCTAATAATTCTACCACATTTCCATTTCAATCCTGTCGAAAAAATTAACGGTTCGGTGCAATCGGTTTGAGGTGCAATCAGGAAGTATGATAGTAGGCTATACTAGGAGTCGAAATTCTCTAAGACTTACTGCACTGTAAGGAGCTGCTCCCGAGAAGGAGCAGTTGGGGATATCTGACCGGATCTCACATCTTCAGTATTCCCCACATACACTACCATGTGGACTTTTTCATGGTTGATGGTTACTTGTTTTAATTTTTGCGACACTATACAACAGTGGTGGAGGAGTAATACCATATGCTTTGTTACACGTGTTGAAGACTAAGTTTGGTCTCCAGCTAAATTTGAAATCTAAAATCTGAGCTCTGGATTTTACTTGTGCCCCAGAATTAAAGCTCGTAACCCAGCTTACCACGATCGTCCCTCCATTTATCCCGGAGCTCTCTAGTCTAACCAGAATATTATCGTGTACCAATAATCACAGAAGGCAGTGATAATGATGACTCCCCCTTAATGTGTACTTTTGCTCTTGCTTTTAGTGGTACTGCTGTTACCCAGGATTCTGAAAATGAGCATGAAAATGGTTTAATGGCTTCAGAAAACACTGCTAAGCGAATTGTCAAAGTAAATAAATGGGAGGCTTAGATGGTATCAAAAAAAAAAAAAAAACGACCTGAAACATGTACCTGCTTGGGTATAAATATTTAACATCTTTAGTCAATGCATGAGAAATCTTCCGTGCAGGGACGGGTTAAGAATATCCATGCAGCGATACCTCTCGCTTGTCGTAAAAGGCGACTAAAACAAAGGTAAATAAAAATCACATCTAGGCAATTTAGAAAACACCAATGTGAGCCTAGGGACACATATACCTCCATTAAACTGCCCCACAAGTGTACATGCAAATCAGTGGGTTGACACGACTGGAGATCACCGGTGTTGTAAGAGTAAGATCAAACAAAAAAATCTGGAGCATGCCCGTGTCAAAAAAAAAAAAAAAAGGCAGGCCGAAAAACAATTGGTGCAAAGAAATGCAAAAACACCAGCATTTGATTGGCCTCAGCGATGAAGTAATCCCAAACCGGGAAGGCCGCTACTTTCTGAGGTCAAACCGGCGGACCCCACAAGCGGACCAGTAGGAATGCAGTTAAGTGGGAAGGTTATGGTCCTACACTTCTGACCATAACAACGCCGGAAAAAGGAAAAGAAGAAGAAGAAGTCAATGCATGAGAAATGTTCAAAGTTCTACCGATTTTAAAACCGGAAAACCCTGTCGAGTCTCCAGTTAGCTACAGACCCAAAAGTCAACTCAGCCGTTTAGACGAAATCTTAGAATAAGTTATTAAAATTCATATTCTAGAATATACTAACGAAAAAAACATTTTCCCCAACCTTCAATTTGAATTTATACAATCTCATAATATTTCCCATCAATCTCTTAGAATATGTCACCTTGTCAAATCTTGTCACTCTGAAGGTAAAGGCATTTCACATCTTCTTTCTCTTAGATGGCCTTACAGCTCATGATGAGCCAGAGCCAAGCTTTTCTCGTTCACTTACAAATGTTGTGTGCGACTTGTTTTTTCACACAAGTGAAAGGGACGTACAGTTTAATGCTTATTCCGAACGGCGAGAGCCAATGCCCCGCCGAGGAGAGGAGCCTCGAAATGAACATTCGATGGCGTTGGTGTTATTGGGATCCGAACTCGATCATCGTCCGTCACCGGCGACATACTATCCACTGCGCCATGGCGCTCTCATTTCACATAGTTTGACATAATGACTTAATTTATATCTATATCTTATTAATATCTTATTAAAATTATCTAAAGTTTTCTGTTCAGTCGTAGTTTTTTTGCCCACCTCCGTACCTTTAGGCCCAATATCACTTATTTCGAAATGGGTGTTTCACAGGGATCAGTATTGGGTCCCACTCTTTATAATATACTATTTACTTTGGATTTTCCCTGTCTACCAGATTGTCATGCCGCAATCGTTGCTAATAATACCTGTGTTTAGACTAAGCATGAGTTGACTCTCAATATTAGGACGATATTTATAAATACGAGTGAGAAAATAGAAGGCTTTACAATAGGTGTAGAAAAAGAAATAATTCTGCCAAAATCAAGTTATTTTCTTTAGTGGAAAAAGAAAAGCTTATTTTCTGCCCCGGACTCCAATTCTAATATACGGTAGCGAAGTAAACTGGGATCGTTCAGTTAAGTACCTACACATACACCTTTACTCAAAATTGACTTTCTGTGACCATGTTACTCAAAGCTTGAAAAAAGTAAAGATGGAGCAAAATGACACCTCTTATTGGATGACCTTTAAAAGCAGCTGTTTTTCTATATTTCAAATATCCGTTTTTTTGAAGACCTTTGATCTGGTGCTATCTTCTGTTTATGATATAGGCGTACCCATTTTTAGAATCAGTATCGTTGCCTCGGAGGGTTCGTACAATTATTTCAAGACCGTGGTCAATCAGATTTTCTACTCGATCTGCAGACAAGGTGTTTGGTTAAGAGTGCATATGAGCAGAAAACAAAAATAAAGGCAATGTACTAATTAGAGCAATTAACATCAAATGTGGAAGAATTTGCAGCGCCTATTAATTGACTTACTATTAACCCCTCAAGATTAAAACGTCGGACATAGAAATAGGTACTTTATATCATTTTTCTCAAAAAAATATTTTTTTTTTTTATAATTCGTTCAGGTTCAAGAGTGTACGCTCTTATGGTGTTTGTCACACAAGCTGGACGGGGTGCAGGTGGAAGATGTTGGTTCACTTCTCCCCAGTGGTTGTTGTCCTGGATAGGATTTGAGAGATTCGACTGAATTTGCGTTGGTTGGTGTTCACAGTAACTTTTTTTGGTTCCATGTCATTAAGGTGTTATATTGGAAATGCACACACAAAATATGAATTTTGGAGTGATCTTATCCTGCGAGTGTTATGCCTTCATCAGCATTTTTTTATCATCTCTAATTTACAACGGTTGTTGCACATTTTTTCCGTATAGGAATTGTTCTTGGCTATGGACAGACTTGAACTACAGACCTTCCGCTCAATAGTCGATGATGATAACCATTGCACCACGACCACCCCCAGCCTTTCTTGATGAATGCAACATTAAGGCACATTATGCTTTAATAGATCAAATAGACAGTCTCCATCGAGGTAGTCCTTAAAGGCGTTAGAATTGTCCATCATAACCCCCCATCCTGTACCTTTCTAGCATATGAAGGTTTTGGGAGGAGAAAACAGCATGGCGTTGATTATTGGTAACATTATGTTAATCGTAATAAGACTGAGGCTGTACTCAAAGCTATACGAGTAAGCATGGCACATACCCCCTAAGCGAATCCACTTGTCTTTCTATTTATTTATTTTTCTCTGCAAAAAATCTTCTAATTTCGAAATATCTCGAAGAACGAAAGAATTCCAGTCGGCGCTCATCCTTTTGTTCATCCTCGCACCATTAACTGAAATTGTTATCTCGTCAGCATCACTTCGAAAATAAAAGCAATGTCTAAATGAAATAACAATTTTCCAATAAAGCAACCAGAATCCGAACATATGATGAACATTGACACGATAACATCCTAAACCGGGAATGTATCTACTCATGCTCGTGCGAGTAACGATAAATGATTGACTGGCGTGTCCTTTTCCTCTCTTCGCATTTTCGCCGTCCTTGCTGTCTATGAGTGCAAATAATGTTCAATTATGTCCGCCCTCTTGAACACACAACCATCATTCCATTTATTCGAATTGTTCAAGAAGGATAACATGGTGTACGTACGGATACACACAACCAATGCATGCAGGAAGGACGGGGGACATCATTACTACGAGTGTGTAACGCTCACACTCATCGTTAGTCTCATCAATAACGCTGAGTGTAATGTGCGGACGTTTTGTTATCAAATTTAATATCAAACTGGGGTGATCGGCAGTGAAGGAAGAGAGAGGAAGGTCCTGAAGATGTACTCAAAGTTTTGCCAATCAGCACTTGTATCTTTTTGAAGGCGGATATACCTATATGACAGAAAGATAGACAGATAGACAGGGAAGGGGTTTTCTCAATATTTTGACGTGGCCATAGAACTGATTTGGGGATGTGATGAGTCAGTAGAAGGTAGTGACCACATGAAACAAACACGATATATACTCGTACCTATATCCTAGTGTAATCAAAACCATAGAATGAAGTTGCAAAATTCCTTCCAAGGGATGGTTATACGAACTTTCCTCAAGACCCAAAACTATCGGTAAAATACTTGTTGCCAAGTATAAAGGCCTACCTCCAACAGCTCGGCGTTTTTATCGTACCCTATAAAATTTTCTATTTCGATAAACAGTTCGAGGGTTTTTGAAAATATTTTCATCTCCCGTGTGGGCCCCGACCATTCGAAATCAAATCAATCACAATCCAACCGCAAGAGCTGCTATCCATAATCAACCAGCAACAACAAATAAATTTGTTTTTCCCAATCATCCCGAACATGGAATAAACATCTTCCTCCAATCACCTACATTTACCCAGTTCCATCCGCCCTAAGAACGATCCACGTTTCCTCTGAAATTCACTTTATTACCGCTATATGCACGCGGAATTATTATCCCGACCACATGTACAGCAAGTAAATAATTTTTTTTTTTTTTGATTCACAGCCCTGAGTAAGAAAAGATCATCAAGATTTTGGATAAACAAATACCGCATAAATGGGGTCGTAAATCACCCCGCACATGGATACACTGGCAGCGTGCATCTATCTATGAATTAAAATTGGGGAAAAGATACAAAATATCATAATCAAAATCCTCATAATAATGAGCAATAAACAATTGTTTTTGTAAATATAGTTTATTTTTATTTTTTTGTTGTTATTCGCGTTTATGACTCGTGCACGCAGGCCGGAAAAATAATTTTCCGTCTTGGGATGAGGTGGATTATTATGGTTTTGGCATCTCTTGCTGGTAGATGTGGCTCATCCGCGAGCAACAGTACCTACAATACATATTGTTTATTAAAAATTTTATGAGGAGCGTGGTGAAATTGTAAATTTGCTGTCGATTCACGCGGTTTTTATTAGAAAATAACACATTTTTGCATGTGTAATGGGGATTTCGGGTGCGGCCGGCCGGCAGCCTGGCGCCGTGCGACGATATACAATAATTCGTAATAATAACTTGGTATGACGTTGATTATGATTCTGTCCGACGGTTTATGATATAAACATAGTTTTAGTATGGAATTCAAATGTTTAGAAATGGTTTATGGTCAGAATGCTCAAAGAAGCGCGATAGTAAATTGGATGCAATGGGAACTGACCCAGTTCGTCATATACGAGTACATAGGATACTATGGCCTTTTTCTTTCACAAAACTCGTTTAATTAGCCACTAACTGACGCTCTATTTTAATGTAAAGCTAATATAGCTGCATTGAAAATTAAGTGTTCAATCGGGCATATTCTTAAAGAGTTGGATATCATTGAGGGTTATTCAACAAGAGGTGTCATTTTAATTTAGATTTGTTTTCCAAAGAAACTTTAGTAATTGGGGTACTGAATCTTTCTATTAGAACGTTGTTTTTACTTTTTTCTAAATTCAAAAATATTAATCGCTCTCAGATATAATTCAATTGTGCCAGCAAAGCACCCATGATATGCGTTTTTAGGTATAGCCTTCAGCTCTTCCAGCGATGTTGTCTTTATCTCCTCAATCGAGTTAAATCTTCGTCCTTTCATTGGTTTTTCTTTCAATTTTGGGAAGAATAATAAGTCACAGAGGGCCAAGTCCAACAAATACAGTGGCTGAGGCATGATAACGGTATTGGTTTTGACCGAAAAATATAAGTGAGCAGGTGCATTATTGTGATGCAACAGCCATGAATTATTTCCTACAAATACTAGCGTTTTCTTTGTATTGCTTCACGCGCATAGCTTCAAGGTAATATTGACCGTACGATCTTCCGGCAAGAACAAATGATGAACCGCGACATTGTAGTCGAAGAAAAGCAACGCAAAAGTTTCACATTTGACCAAACTTGGCGTGCTTTTTTCGGTCGTGACTTTTCTGATCTTTTCCATTGGGATGTCTCGCGGTCACAACCCATGTTTCGTCACCTGTGATGACCCTATTCAGCAAATCTGGATCACCATTTACGTCATTCAATAGCTCCTGAACGATGCTAATGCGACGGTTCTTTTGGTTAAAATTTAGCTATTTCGGAAAAAAAACTTCGCTGGCAAAAGTTTCATGCTTAAAATGTCTCAAAAAAATTTCACGGTATAAGCCAACCGATAAGCCAATATCCTCAGCAATTGCTCTGATAGTAATTCGCAATTTTTTTCACTGCGTCAACGTTTTCCGTTGTTGACGTGGTGGGGCGTCCAAATCCTTTCTGACTTCTGTGAAAAGCTTGTACCACATACATATGAACACGCTTTTTTTTCTTAGCTCAAAGAAGACTCGTCCAATACCATAGTCAACATTTCAAGTGCACTTAATTTTTGAGCCGTTTATGTTAACTACATATATTGTACAATATTTTTAGAAGAGAGACCAGCATCAGTTAGTTGTTGTATGTTGTATTGTGCAGAACGAAAAAATCGGTGGACGGCTGTAGCAGCAACAGGGCCGATATACATACAAATTTAGCAACACAGCGAATAAGAAAAAAATAAAGCAAAGACTCGAGAAAAAAGAAGCTGAAGATATCGAAGCTGCTGCAGAGAATCTATGGAACTGGAATCGATGAAATATTTTTTTTTTCACTTTTTTAGCTTTTAAAATTTTAAATTCGTTTTCTCAAAATCACTTTTTAAAAGTCCGTGTTCACTGTTATTTAAAAATTATATTACTAACTCGTTTCAAACTGAGTACATACACACTTTTTACATATAAAACACTCGTACCTCCCCCCTATGTCGAGTTTTATAATTTTTCTTTACATTAAGGAGGTTTTTCACTTACAAAATAGTGAAATTTTTCGTGAAAAATATAACTTTAAATGACCGCCAAAAATTTAAAAATGAATAAAATTAATAATCAAAGAACGTAGGGTAAAGGATTTAACGATGTTTTAATTAAATTTCAATGTTTTTTTATTTCAGATAATTTCCAGCTGAGATACAGTGCATATTTCAAAAGACGCTTTTGGAAAAGCTCCGTCACCAGTTTGGTTGTCGATATTTTTGCATAAAAATTGTACTGAGTATTTCTAAAATCATACTTAATAATGTACAAAAGGTTTTAATAAATTTGCTCTATCCTTATTTCTGGAAAATAAATCGGAAAAAATGTGTTTGTGTTTTTTCCTCGTTCATTTCGATTTCCCGTTTAGTAAAGTATTATACATATATTGCGACAGCTTCTAGAAAATAAATGTGAATTCCAGCTATTTGTGGGTCTTAAAACGACATGTGACTCTGTAATCGAAAATGTATCATAAACTTGTAAGGCTGGCATTCCCGAAAAAGTTGATGAGACTTAGAATTATGCCTGAAGGGAAACAAAAGAAAAGTTAAAGAAGAAAACCCTTGACTTGAAACATTCGAGATCCGTGAAGAGTGAAAACAAGGAGACGCCTTGTTACCATATCGTTTTAATTTGGTGCTGGTATAGACAAATACGTAATGAGGAAATGGAATTGAGGAAAATGGAAATAAAACTCGTTCTAGCCTACTACCGATTTGTGGAAACGGTTAAGAGAAATGCAAAACGTCGAATAATGGCCGGAAAGGAAGTGGACTTAAAACTAGAAACATGGTCATAGACCGACTTGGAGCAATCCAAACCTCCCACCTGATTCGATAAACGCTTTGAGAAATCGGACGAGTTCAAATATCTGGAAACCGTAGTGACTGCAAAAAATGGTATAAAAATCGAAATAAATAAAAGGCTGCATATGGGCAACCCGTGCTTCGTTGTGATGAAGGAACTATTGAAAAATTCAGCACAGGAAGGCTTGGCGAAGGGTTGTTAACGAGGCTCTGAACTACGGAGTTCCAAATGGCTGGTAATTATAATAATAATAATATTAATAACGAAAAGTATTATATATTCGAGATTCCTCTCAACATCGAAAGCGAATTCATTAGATGGAAAATTTGCAGTATCCTCTGCTGCTTTACAATTTGTGGAAATGTGCAAAATTTGAGGCAACAATGTTGTTATTGTTTAAGCTCGGACCAAGAACCGAACTTCGAAGGAGACCCAACATGTCACTATCAGACATATCACGGTTGACACAATCTTATTGACATTGTATATTTAATAAATATAGGTCAGGAAATTGTATGTAATGATCTTAAGAGCCATCATACCACACAGTATTAAAGGTGGAGAATAGGCCCTAACTAAGCACCCGATGACAGGTGCTGTGATTCTAACTAAAACTCTCGAAAAATGTTGTTCATCGATACAAAAGTTTTCAATATTCTACTAACACTGCTTAGAAAACTTCTTGGTTTGGAGCTTTCCAGATTTTCAATCTACTTACCAGTTTTTGGTACGGCACAATTTAAGCGACTTTACATTAGAAAGTCTTTGTTTTATTGTTTAGGGATCATGTCGAGTTTTGTGCCTGAAAGAGAACATTTTCGGCACGCATTGCTTTTCTTATTTAACCAAAAGAAAAAAGTTGTCGAAAGCTATCGTTTGCTGGTAAAAACATATGGTGAACATGCTCCATCAATTAGAACATGTATTAGACATGGTTTCGACAATTTAAAAATGGTGATTTTAGTGTGACAGACAGTGAGCGCTCTGGTTGACCACAAAAATGTGAAAACGAGCAATAGCGGGAGTTATTGGATGATGACCAAAGAAGAAGCATTAAATGCATAAGAAACAATTAGCAGGCTAAATCAGGCAATGGGGAAGATCAATAAACTCAGTAAATAGGTCCCACACGAGTTGAATGAATGTCAAATGGAAAATCGCAAAGTCATTTGTTAAATGCTGCATCGAATTGTGACTGGTGGATTTATTTGGAAAACCCAACGGGAAAAAATTCTTATATTTCGTATATAAAAGATTATACGAGGTTTGTTCAAAAAATATGGTAACTTTTTGAACTTCGCGAAGTACATTCGATTTTCACTGTTTTATACAATAATTTTTTTTTTTTGTTATGTAGATACACATGTCTCCTAACATATTTTGACATTCTCAGTCATTTTTCGATAATTCCTTTGTTTTCGTCTTCTGGTCTACTTGGTGATATTTTGCTGTTGAACAGAACAAAATGCATCATAAAATAGTTGCTCCAGCGTTGAAATGTTGACTATGGCATTTCTAAGTGGTACAAGTTCTTTACAGAGGGCAGAGAAGATGTGAATGACGCTGTCCCCTCTTAACATTAAAGCAGTGAAGAACAATTTTATAGAGAATCGTCGAATGACTATCAGAGAAGTTGCTGATCATTTTTTTTCAGATAAAAAATTAATGGTTGTTATTGCGCGTAGTTTGTAAAAAAAAGGATTTTTTTGGTGTCTTGGCGAGCTCAAAAAGAAAACGCATATCAGCTATACTTTGAGGATTGGAATAAGAACTGGAACAAAAGTATTATACCTAAGGGGGATTATTTTTAAGGGACGAAATTGATATTGACGTTCTACTAAGTATGTTATACAAGGCTGGGATAAGAGGTACAGTTCACAAATGGTTCTCGTCCTACTTATCATGTAGAACTCAGGGAGTAAAAATGGGTGAAATCATCAGTAACCAGTTACAGATAAAAAGTGGTGTACCGCAAGGTTCAGTTTTGGGACCACTACTGTTTTTAATATAAGTTAATTCACTGTTCCATCAAAATCTTTGTAGCAAAATTACTGCTTTTGCTGACGATATGGCATTAACTTATGACAATAAAAGTATCCTTGACTTTGCAATACAGCTACATATGGACTTAAATATCTTACGACAATGGTTCACCAAACATGACTTATTAATCAGCAGCAAAACTAGGCTTATGATTTCCAGTTTAGAAGGATCTTTTCCACTTGACTGTGACGTCATTTTCCATGCAAGCTCTTGTTTAAAACTGTCTTTATCTGTCCATATGTATGGTGATTATAACTTCCACGAAAACTTACCATACAATTAAAACTGCTTTAAGATTCAAGAGGTTGAGAACTACAAGTATCTAGGCTTGTTAATATATGTATAGAAATAAGACCTGGAAAACTCATGTTGAAGATCTACGAGGGTGGTCCGATAAGTACTTAGCCTCACCGCCAGATGGCGCCAGTATCACAAGAGCAACTTACTATCGTGTAGTACATTCTAGTCGAAATTTCAGCCAGATCAGACTCGCAGTTTTGTTTTGACCGCGTGTGGAAGCGGGAGTGTCCGCGGATTTTAGAAGAATGGAAAAAGAGCAATATCGGTCGGTGATTCGATTCTCATTTTTGAAAGGGAAATCGCACAGCGAAATGAAAGAGCGTTTGGATGCTGTGTACGGTGTCTCTTCTCCTTCGATGGCGACTATCAAAAATTGAGTTTCAACGTGGTCGCACGTCGGTTTTTGATGAGCCACGTCCAGGTGCCCCGAAAACGGCTACCACGGAGGATAACGTGACAAAAATCCACGATCTCGTATTGGCAGACCGCCGATTGAAGGTGCGCGAGATAGCTGAGAGAGTAGGCATTTCAAAAGATCGCATGGGTCATATTCTGCATGAAATTTTGGGCATGAGAAAGCTGTCGGCGCGATGGGTGCCGCGTTTGCTGACTCCGGACAACAAGCGCAACCGTGAGACCACTTCAGAGCAGTGTTTGACGCTGTTTAAACCCAATTCGAAGGAGTTTCTGCTTCGTTTCGTGAAGGTCGATGAAACATGGATCCACACCAGAGACCAAGGAACAGTCGAAACAGTGGACTTCACCCGGCGAACGTGCTCCGAAGAAGGCGAAGACTGTCCCATCGGGCGGAAAGGTGATGGCCACCGTTTTCTGGGATTCACAAGGTGTGATCCACATCGACTACCTGGAGAAGGGCCGATTCGACGCCGAATTGAGGAAAAACCAGCCCCACTTGGCGAAGAAAAAGTGCTCTTCCACCATGATAATGCATCGGCTCACACCTCCGCCCTCGCCACGGCTAATTGTCGAATTGGGCTACGAACTGCTGCCCCATCCACGTATTTCCAAACTTGAAAAATTCACTCGCCGCGCAGAAATTTCAGTCGAATGAGGAGGTCATTGCCGCCACGGAGGCCTACTTTGCAGACCTCGAGAAAACGTATTTTTCAGGCGGGTTAAAGAAGTTGGAGCATCGCTCGGTCAAGTGTAGAGACTATATTGAAAAATCGATCGCAATTTCTCCATGTTTGTTTTCTTTTGTAGGCTAAGTACTTATCGGACCACCTTCGTAAAACAGTATATGTTATCTGTTACACGTAAAATGTACCTTCTAAGAGAACGCTGCTCCAAAAAAAATAATGCTCATATTCTACTACGGCATTGCGCAATCTAAACTACAGTATGGTATTGTTAGTTGGGGTAGTGCCTACAGTAGCACGACTAAAGCCCTTGCGGTAACTCAAAAAAAAAAAAATAGTTAGGTTCATTTGCAGGCAAAACCAATTTTCCCAATGCTGGCCACTTTTCCTAGCTTTACGTATACTTCCAATGCAACATCTCTACATCTTTAAGGTACTTAAGATTTTCTTTATTCAAAGCGGATATACTGCGACCCTAAGGAGTTCAAATATATATAACCTAAGAATTAACAATATGACAGTCTCGACTGTGTCGATATCTAAAAAAATCTCGCTGTTTCAAATTCTATACGACGGCAGCTCCTAGGCTTTTCAATAAGTTACCAATTGAAATTAGGCAAATAAATCAACCCAACCTAATTCTTAAAGAACTAAGGAAATTCCTTTTCAGTATGGATAGCTTTACAGTCAAAACCTTTCTAAGTTAAACAAATAAAATAATCTTCACATTGATATCATCCTTGCTACTTCCCATTTTTATTTATGTTTGTATTTAATTTCATAATCTGCTCACTCTTTTTTAATTGATATTGAATTATATAATAATAAATAGAAGGATCATTCGCCTCTAGTCCCTCATGGGCTACAGAATGATACCACCTTCCTTTTCTTAAATAACGGTAAAATGTTTTATTTATTTTACGTATAAAATATAGTATATACATACATATTATTTTTATGTAAAAATAAGAAAAAAATTAAAGAAAAAAAAAATTAAAAAAATTATGAATAAATAAATATTTTTCAAGCAAAATAAAAAGTCATCTTGTTTTTTGAACAAACCTTGCATCTGATTGGAATGCAGCTGCAGCTAAGAGTGCAACTGAAAAGCCAGATGTGTCTGTTTCGAGACGATCACAGGAATCGGGCTTATCTGCAGCCATATTACACTGCATTTTGCATAAAAATGTTAGGCCACATGCTAATAATGTCCAGCTGGCACAAAAGGTGAAGCCATCACTATATACAACGCTGTACTTACGCTAATTGGGTTCTGGAAACGAATTAACAACTCCATGATTTTTCACACGAAACTTTCAAGTGTATTCCAACAGATGGCGCTAGCTGTGCGGTCAGAAACGTCAGGAGCTTCTAAGCAATGTGTCGCGTTGTTATTAACACGACCGACCGGTAAAAAGTTTGAATACGCAGAATCAGAGACGTTAAATCAAGAGCCAAATCAAGCGCAACAAAAGCTTGCAAATTCATTATATTTATACCTGCCTTTGAAAGTCTTAAGACTAAGCAAAGAAACTGTGTGACTGTGCGATGATGGAACGTCGAACAGATGGGACCAGCTTGGGATGGTATATTATGAGTTATTGTAACAGGGTGAAATCATTACAGTCACTCGTTACCGGACACAACTAATTCATTTGAGCCGAGTATTGAAGAAGAAGACACTGCTCCTTCCGATTACCAACTCTAGAGAAGCTAAAAATTGGGTTAACTCGTGGATCGCATCAAGGGGCGTGTAGTATTTCCACAATACTTTCAACGTTTTCTCGAAAGCTTTTTTTGAAAAGCTCAACATTTTGGAAAAAAAACGCGAAAAAATTTGAACGTCTGATATTTTAGATTAGGGGACTGAATTTTGAAAATTCAAGAAAAATAGTGGAACAATTTCTTTTCTCACAATGAGTGATAGTTTGCAATGGTTTTTGGCCTGGCCGAATCGGGCCACATTTATTACGGATAATACTTCGGTGTTAATGATGTTGACTGAATGTTTTTTGCGTGAAATAAGTGTTATCGATATGGATGACGTCACATCTGGCGCAACTGTTGAAACAATGGCTCTAATGCGTGAAAATAATATGTATAAGGTTATCCAACAATAAGTGTCATTTCCAAGCAATAGGAAAATGCAACACTTTTGAAGTGGAGATTTTAATTGGCAGTCAAGTTCTTACAATTTAACATTGTATAGTAAAGATAATATCTATGTGAATGCTTCACACATTGAAAAAAAAAATATCACAGCCGCAATCATGCGTAAACCTGATGAAGGTGGAATTCAAATGCTGCCAGAAAAGTAGGAATAAAAAGAAACGATCGACAAATGAAATGATTTTCTTACAAATTCTTTTAAATACAGCACCTTTCTCGAGTCGGCTTTCACATTGCCATACAATGAGTTCGTATTTTTGACCATTTTGTCTCGAAACGATGTGCGACTGCGGAATGAATGGGTGGAACTTCCAATTCTATTGCATAACCGAAACCACAAGGGGCGACTTTCCACCCCCGTTTGCACAATATTTCATAATTTTCATAACTCAATGCGCATTCACCCTGCTTGCTTATGTACAATAGCACACACTATTATCGATAAAAAGGTGGAGTTTTCTTGTCAAAACAAAATGGCGTATCAATTTTCCGGATTTTCATTAATAAGAATCTCTTCACCTGGAAAGTTACTTTTATTTGCTCCCTTTGTTCTGTTCAGCAGATTATTGATGAGAAGCTGTTGGTAAAAAATTGGCAGAAAAAGTGAAAAATCAAAGAAAAATCAAAGTTCCTTCAAAGGAGCTGGCAGAGCCACGTAGTGCCACTGCCATCATTCCATCTATCCGACCGCATGAACGTGTGCCTTCGAGCACAATTTCCAATTCAATATAAATTAAATCAGATGAGCACACAGCAGGAGTAGAGCAGCTCTGGCATGTACATAACATACTACGTATGGCTGCCTGGAGATGGAACACACCAGATCGTCAGTCAAAACCACATTCTATTCCCAAAATTAGAAGTTGCGGCCAAGAAGAATTCCGCCCACAGACGGTTACCCGGCATAGCACAACAGTTCCTTACCCCTCTCCCTCGTTCCCTCACATGCTTCAGTCCCGATGAGATTCCTTCTTTTTGATAAATTTTCTTCCTTTGTGTTATGAGTATAACTATAAAACCTTGGGCTGGAAACATGAACTCACCACATACCCATCGAGCGAGCGTACATGTACGAATCTTTCACAAATGCCCTGTGTGGTGCTCACCATCCTCGCCCTCGTCATCATCGTCCTTCGGATGAGACGAGGACCTAGCCAGAGGAGCATGGAGTAAAAGTTTTGAAAAGCATTTTGTGGATAATTCAAAATGAAAATCCTGATAAGAATTTTCTATCCCCACCATCTTCCGGAGATGATTTTTCGTTTTACATTTTTTTCTCTGTGTACTCTCTGCAACGTTCCTTCGCCCATATACTCTGCACATATAGCTCTTGGGGTACCTGCCTTCCAAGACGAGTATGTCGGTGTGTAGAGTGTGCGGTGTGGATATGGGAAGCAAAGTTCTTTTTCGACTTGAAAGATTCCAATGCACCCTCATTGTGCTCGGAAACATTTTACCTTCATATCCCTATTGAGGTTGAGGCTACACATACCTGAAACTGATGGCCTCCATCAAATCCTCTGGTATTCCTGAGAAGAGTTTTGAAAAATGCAAAGAAAAGAAAAAACGTTTTTTTTGGTAACACAACTGAACTCCTTACCGTCATTGTCAATGCAAGTCATAGGTTGCAAAGTCCGGGATAAAACTATTTATTGGGCAACTTACCTCAAAGACGCTTTAAATGGCCGCCTTGAAAATGGCCCGGAGAATAGGGTGAACGTGGAGGACGATTGGTATATAGATGGCATCCGTTGAGATTCATTTGAGTTACACTCATCAAAAGGGGGGTGAAACCGGAAGAGCATGGTCAAAGGAATCAACAAACGAATTTTAAAGTTTGCCTTCATTCGAGTACTTTCTTCTACCTTTCGCTCTTTCTATGCACCTTTTTCTCTTGCTGAAAGGTATTTTCTATGATTATGGGTTGCACTCGGGATGGGTTGATTCCATTTGGGTGCATCATGATTTGGATTATCCGAGACTATGGTACTGGTAGATGGAAGATGAAAAACTAGCCACAAATGGGACTTGTGTGGGGTGTTGGGTGCAGAGCTGAAGGTTTTCAGTTTTTGAATTTACGTTTTTCTTTAATAAGGAAATTCAGAGAATGACCGAACGTGTAGACCAGCATTTTTTAATTTATTCAAAATCTTATGAGGGAGGGTTCTTTCATGGTTGGAATTAAGGGAATGTGAAGTGACGGAAAGGGGCCTGGTTTCGTAAATAGTTTTTGATATTTTATTTCTTTCAAACCACATCACAAGTAAATACTAGTAGTGTGGCGCCTGACAGAATCAATAGAGCAGGAGCTGAAAACGAGATCTTAGGTTAATCTCTCAACCTATTTTGAAGTTTAGAGCTAAAAGAAAGTAAAGTGACGTTAGTCATTTCGCGCGTGGATCTAGTTTCAAAAATTAATTGCGATAGTAACTGGGCTTCACTAGTCATGTCACCGACAACAGCCCGAGGTAAATACTCGAAGCTTTTGTGTTAAAGCACAGTAGCAAATTCATATGGGCCCAAAATTCCAGCATGTGATGTTGAATTGACGGCACAAGCTGGGGACTGAGCTCGTTCGCCCTAGTTGGCAAATTAGTAGACATGTTGCTTAACCGAATCCTATGTGAAGAGAATGCCAACAGATGGTGTGGATGTTGTGGATTTTAGGATCGTATTACTTTGGCTGCAGAATCAATATCCTTAGGCTTCTTTTTGTGGAGCTTTTTAATTCAATCCAAAATCCCAATCAATTATTCTTCAAAAAGCCATTTATAATTATAATTATTAGATGATCGCATGTAACAGAACCCGTGGTGGTCGCATGAACCACGTTGTGTTCCATTCATAATCACTATAGACGAACATTTATTAACCAATAAGGATGATCACTAATCTTACAAAAAATGCGTGATCAAAAAACTTCCGAACTAGATATTGGGTCTATTGTAAAAGGCCCTAATAGCCATTGAAGTAAAAAGTTTCAACCGCAGAAAACATGCTTGAAACCAGACTCATACAATCGTAATTAGGCAAAAGTCTCCTTACAAAATCCGTCAATAGAGGTACTCCCCAAGGTGGAGTTATCTCACCTCTTTTATGGCCGTTAGTCATGAAAGGCATGGTGGTAGCTGCCCGGACGACATGGTTATTTTAGTAAAAGGGATGATCCCTTCTGTGATTAGTGAAATCTCAGAGCGGGCTTTGACTAGAGTTTACGCTTGGGCTATAGACTGTGGCATAAGCATAAATCGAATGAAAACTGAGCTGCTGCTATTTACCGCCAAGATCAAATACCATCATTTAAACTTCCAGGGCTAAACAACTCGACCCTATCTCTTTCCTTTAGCGCTAAGTACCTAAGCGTTATTCTAGATCCAAAGCTTAATTGGAAGTCTGGGTAAAGAAAGCTAGTGTAACTTTCTAATTTCGGTAAAAGGTCGGGAATGAGACTTAAGTTGACCCTGTGGAGGTACACACCCGTTGTCCCCACGATAACTGGAGCTTCAAAACCAAACTCTTTCCAATTTTTAACCACCCATCAATTTCCCATATACAGTTTCCTCCCTCAGTACCACCAAAACCACAGAGCCAATGGGTCAGCTTTAATCTGAACCCAAGTAGTTTTTCTGCCAATACAAGCTTATCACCTCCAACCCTAGCACACGAACCGGATCCAAACTCATTTCCAAATTTCGACCTTAAGTCCGGAGCCAAGTATCCTAATTTTCAAAGCTCCCACATCCTTAATCCCTCAACATCCGGCCTATCTAATACCTCAGCTACAGCCAGAATCTCATCTCTCCCACCATCTACAAACCAATTTTCTTCAACATCTGTCCCCTCCAAATCGTTCATTGATCCCCTACTGCCACCTTCAGTCAAACTTACCCAGCAATCTATTGACCCCAACGAATGTCGATACGCTCTCTCCAGGTTAAGAGATAAAAAGATCTATGAGAACATTCGACTCTTCTTGGCTTATCTTCGTGATAAATCAGACTCGGTTTGCTATGAACGTAAAACAAACACCAGCGTTATGGTCGCAATACAACAGGAAGGTCTCCTTACCAATTACACTACCCTCAAGGAGCTTTTCATTAAATATCACGAGTTTTTCAATATCTCACCCAAAAAAGTATCAAACGATCTTGATACCTTCAGTTAATATATACACTCAAAGCGTATATCCCACCTTCGGCGTAGCAAATCTGACCATGATAGGTTTTTTCGTCCCTAAAAGTCTCCCCCTCCCTGCCACTCTAAATCTCCCCGAAAACCTTCCTCTTACCTTTTATTATCAGAATGTAAGAGGTCTGCGCTCTAAAACTCAGGCACTTCTGCAGCAATCACATGCCTTACCTTTTGAAATCTTTGCCTTGACCGAAAGGAACATAATCCTTAGTATAAACAACCTTGATCTATTCCCATCCAACTTTAACGTTTATCGCGACGATGATGTTAACCGACCTACTGATGGTTGACCATGCCGCGGTGTTCTTCTAGCCATCCGAAACTCAATTGACTCCTCCCTCATAGCAACTTCATCTTCACCATGTCTCGACTTTCTTTCTATTAAGATTGTACTATCCCGGAAATCGCTCTACGTCATCTGCTTTTACATTTTGCCGTCACAACCTATTGAAACATATAACTTGGCCATCGATAATTTAATTGATTTACGATATCCCCAAGACGAGATTCTAGTTTTCGGTGACTTCAACCTTCCTTAAATGGATCTCTTCAGACGACCAATCGTTTTACATTGCCTCTAATCCCACTGCAGCCAAAGAATGTCTCTTCTCTGATCGACTAGCTGATTCCAGCCTTAACCAAGTCAGCGGCATTTTAAATTACAGAGGCAGACAACTCGACCTCATTTTCACAAGTTACCCCTTTATCCCTGTCCCTATCAACCGTCGACAACTACCACCCTCCCCTTCTTCTCTTGTTATTTCACAACTCTCCCTCCACTGTTCGAATCTCTCACGATTTTTACAAAGCCAACTTCCGTCAAATCAATGAATATCTCAATAGGGCTCCTTTTAATTTCAACAACCTTACCGTAAATGATGCCATATCTATATTCTACAAAGAAATATTTAATTCTATCTCCGTTTACGTACCCTTTTCCCGACATAAAACCTCCTCCACCTCCCCACCTTGGTATAATCGTAGACTCCGTTCTTTGAGAAACAAACGGAACAAGCTCTGGACAACTTTCCTTCGTACTCAATCCTCAAATGACTTCTCTAACTATTTCGGTACTTACCTGCATTTTGTAGAGCTTCATAACTCTCTATATCAACACTACTTAGTCGAGATGCAAACCAACCTTATAAATAATGCCAAGTCCTTCTTTCAATTCGTTAATCACAAAAGAAAATCTGATGGCTACCCAAACTCACTCTCCTTCAATAATGAAACTTCCAATGATCCTCATTACATCGCCAACCTTTTTGCCACATTTTTCAATCAATCTTTTACCCATGATTCCTTTGCACCCGATCATACCTATTTCAACTATTTACCAAACTTTTCCTTTGGACCATTTCTCCCTCGTAGTGTCGACCCCGTTACCATCGAAGAAAGATTAGAGCAACTTAACGATGAATTCACCCCTGGCCCCAACGGCCTTCCATCTATATTTTAAAAAAAAATGTTTCTCCTCCCTTTCTCTACCTCTCTCAAAAATCTTCAGCCTGTCCCTCTCCCAAAGTGAATTCCCCGGATATGGAAAACGTCTTTTATAACACCTATACACAAAAAGGGTCCGAAGAGTGACATTAACAACTACCGTCCCATTGCCAAACTGTCTCATATACACAAAATCTTCGAAAGTATTTTGTATGATAATTTAAGTTTTCAATGCAAGTCTTTAATCTCCCCCAGACAGCACAGCTTCCTTAAAGGCGGGTCTACAACCACAAACCTTATTGAATTCGTTTCCTTCACCCTCTCAGCCTTAGAAAATGGCAAGGAAGTCGATGTTATCTCAACTGACCTCAGTAAGGCCTTCGATAAAATTTCACACAGATTAATATTCTTCAAACTGTCTTCCCTTGGCTTTGAACTCATCTTATTAAAGTGGATTTCCTCTTACCTGGAAAATCGCCACTACAGCGTTCGCTTTAGATCTGCCCTCTCTAACCAATTCCTTGCTTCTTCCGGTGTCTCCCAAGGCAGTCATTTAGGCCCGCTTCTTTTTATCCTTACCATTAACGATGAAACGATGATTGAAATGGTTGTCAAACATTCCCACATCTCTCTATATGCCGACGATGCTAAGTTCTTTAAGATCATTTCCTCAGAACATGACTCTTCCCTTATTCAATCGGACCTCAACAGCTTTTCCACCTGGTGCTCCAAGAACTACCTCGACCTTAACATTTCCAAGTGTCAATCTATTACTTTCTCCCACAAACGTAACAAACCTCCTCCCCTCTACTGTTCAGGTGATCCGTGATCTTGGTGTATCATGCGACCAGGAACTCAATTTCCTTGCACATATCAGCGATATAATTCTTAAGGCCAATTCTGCACTCGGCTTCGTGAAACGATGGTTTAAAGAGGTTTCCAATCCCTACGTCACTCGGTTTCTCTACATAACCTTTGTTCGCCGTATTCTCGAATACGCATCTCAAGTGTGGTCTCCTTACTATCATTCACATATTTCCAGAATCGAGAGTATCCAGCTTCGTTTTCTCCGTTTTGCTCTTCGCGGCTTACCCTGGGACAATCCTCTGATCCTACCTCCCTATCAAGACCGCCTAAAACTTATTAATTTGAACTCGTTGAAAGAACGAAGAAGGATGTCCGACATCCTTTTCATCCATCGACTCCTCTCAGGTACCATCGACTGCGCGACCCTTTATACCTCTATCTTTTTTAACGCTAACCGCTAACGGAATCCACGTCTCTTCTATGTACATACCTCTCGTACCTCCTATGGCTCCAATGAACCTATCTCCCGTATACTGCGGAATGTTAATGCGAAAAACTGTTTCGACTTTAATTTCAGCACTCCTTGTCTAAAACTCCATCTCAATCGCCCTCTTTCTTAGTTTCCTAGATTGTACTCGTAAGTTAAATTAAGTACATATGTAGCTTGACCCTCACATTTGCAATAAGCCCGTGAACAAAGAGCTGGTTCAATGGCGGCAGTTTCGCAGCGAATATTCTCTTGCATGGCCTGAATTGTTGAGGTATCCCCACAAGAAAAAGTCACATGGTGTTAGGTCCGGAGAGCGAGGTAGGCAGGTCATGTGTTCGGGAAAATAGCCTTCAGCTTTTCCAACGACATTTTAGCCGTGTGTGGCGTAGCACCGTCTTCCTGAAATAACATTCTGTTGATGTGCCCGGGGAACAGTTGCAGTTGCGGCAACAGTATCTCGCCGATCATTCGGCAATACACTTCAACAGTGACTGTCTCTTGTTGGTTAAAAAAATAAGGCCCAATTATCCTCGGGTAGAAATGGCACACCGCACCGTCATTTTGGGGCAATGTAAAGGTTTTAATGACGTTCTCTAGTGTTATTTGGGCACCAGTAACGCATTTTTGTTTATTTATGTAGCCGTCGATATGAAAATGTGCTTCATCACTAAGCAATATGTTGCCAAGGGAGCGCCGTGGCGCAGTGGGTAGTGTGTCGGCCGCTGACGCAAGATGAACGAGTTCGGATCCCGATAACACCAACGCCATCGAATGATTATTTCGCGGCTTCCCTCCTCGGCGGGGTACTGGCAAAACCCCCCGTTGTACACTTGCCATGAAAAAGCATCTCGGCTCTCGCCCTTCGGAATCGGCATTAAGCTTAAGGTTCCGTTCACTTGTGTGAAAAACAAATCGCACACAGCATAAGTGAATAAAAAAAGAAGCTTGGCTTTGGCTCCACATGAGCTCTAACGCCATCTAAGGTGCCTGTCTGACAGTACAATGGACCAGTATTTGTGTCTGAATGCTCCAACAGATAGAAGAAGCCCCAAAAAAAAAAAAAATATGTTGCCAAGCGTTCGTGCTGTTCGCAAATGTTCGAGCATTGTTCTTGCGAGGGTTATTCCTTTTTGCGAAGGAACATAACGTTTTTTTTTTCTAAATGTCCTGCACAGTTGATTTTTTCATTTCCGTAGATACAATCTTTATTATGGATTTACGCGGATTTCGCATAATTTCGTGTCGAATTTGAGCGACATGTTCTGGCATCGCTGCTGATGTTGATGGTCCCGGAGGAGTTCTGTTCACCATTGGACTTGGTCTGCGTATATTAATGTGAGTTTCAAAAATTGCAACGCAACTGTAAATGCGCGGTGTGTCATGAAGACTTTCTTCTCCTAGTGTTGGCATGTGACATTTCCACGTTAAAGTTCCCGAGTACAATTTTCACGAGAAAGGACGAAAAATCGTCGAACATTTCATCCATTGTTTCGAAAGACGCGTCCTTTACCTTATCGTCTTTATCTTCCGTTCGACAAGGTACGTTCAGAAGTACATAGTCATAGCGGAGACCCCGTATTTTGTCCACCGACGTCCGTTACGTTCTGTATAATTTTGTTGCTGATGAAAAATCCTTTTCCCAGATATAGGGAGCCACCACAAACGAAAGTGTAGCCTTCGGTAATGGTTGTTCTGTTTGAAAGTCTAACTTCTTGTACTTCTATGATATCCAATTTATAGTGACTTATTTTATCGATCTCATTAGGCCATATTACTTCGAAAATGGTGCTTGTGCGATCGTTGCAGTGAGGGAATTGGCAGAACAAACGATGATGACTGATTTTTTCTTATTGCCTGAAATTGGTACTATGAAAGCGGACGACATTTAATTTCATCAAACCGGCGCTACATGTTTCACGACTAATGAAGTAATGGCTCGATTGCGTGACAAAATTCTTGGGCGCTGAGAACATGCGATTTAGCATGCTCCACCAACAGTAAATGCAGTAAAAGAAAATATCGGAGCCATTATTAGCGAAATACAATCGAAACTACGAGAAAACATAACAGAAAAAGGCATCAAAAGAATGGCTATATGTAGGCAGAGCCGATGCGGGCATATGGCAAATATTGCTTTTAATTATTCATTTTAGAGTTTGTAACTATGACCACTACTTTTCGATTTTTTTTCCATTTTTGTATTGACTTAAAAAGACATAACTTGTTGGAAAGCCCCCTAAAACGAACCTAATCTCGATAATATGTAGCTTTTAATGAAAAACCCATTGGTGTTAATATACCAGGTTCTTACCTGTTTTTTATGGGTCATATGACCTCTTGATTGGTAGCAGTGTCATTTTATTCCGTTATTATAATTTATTAAATTCAGTTTCTATCAAGAGCTACACCCAGGAACCCCATGTTGTGAAAAACAGCTGCGTTAAAAGGAATCCTCATTGATTTTGGTTCGGGAATGCCTAAACAAAGCTCTTCCCACTGTCTCAGAACTTTTCGGTAATATAAGTTATGCCATTCCAAATCGCTTCTGTAATATTCAAATATTTCCCATAAATAAAATCACCATCTCCAGCATATCCCTAACAGGATTATCAACAATAAATTGTGTCGTACAACAAAAGCGACTGAGCTCCTTTCAAAAATCCCAATAAACTTCTACAGCAGATTCAACTTGTATGCTTTTCTCTAGGTATGAGTACAGGCAAATCCCTTCTTCGGTCTATTATTCGCTCTGTTGGGTGAGGATAATGCCCTTTGTTTGGCATAACTCTGTCCGTCTTAGTCCGTCTATCTGCCGCTCAAGTGGCAGGGTGTAAATTGAGACTATTGTCTGTGGAAAATTGATTTTTTTTTTATTTCACTCTTTCGAGGGATGATGACTACGAGTACAAATACGTATAACTGGAAAATATTTCCGTGTAAGTGAAAGATGAAATGTACATTAGCTAGGATCGAATCGAAAGGGTGTCGTTGCGGCACCCTCGAGCAAACAACAAGTGCGTTCTCTGTCGCTAGCAATTTGTCGAGAAAGGTGACATATGGGTGGCAAACAATACCAACAATTTTATTGAAATAGATACTAAACGGAAATACGAAATACAGTTATAGTACAAAAGATACACGGATAAATCATTTTTTCGGAAGACTTGACGACGACGACTTAGAGCAGCATCCGGGGGCGGCTGTATGGAACGAAGAAGATAAAGATGACATTGTCCATGAGGTTTAAGTCGCCGTATTGTACGTCTCGCGGTGGATGTTCTTTGTTGCAATTGAACACCATTATGGTTAGGTTTCTGGTATGAAATCTGTGGGTGTGTCGTTCGCCTGCTGGTGCGTTAATGATCCTTTATTGGATAGTCGCGGGAGGTATCTGCATTATGACAAATTGCTTTCGGAATGGGGATGCGGATGACAACGTGACTGGACTAGATGATCATTAATTTGATTAACTCGAAGGGGGAATGAAATACGAAGCAGGAACAGAGTTGGATATGATTTCAGTGTTTGACTTGCCAAAATGGTTATGTCTGTTGTTTACCTTCAACTTTTCCGGTTCATTCCAAACAAAGAAAAAGAGTAAAGGACGCAGGAAGACACCAACGAGAGTGCTTTGTGTGCATAGCATAGAAAAAAAGGATCAAAGCCACTCGAACGAGAAAAACTTGCAACAGAACTGTGTTCGGTTTAGTTTGTTTTGAGCAATTCAAGTTACACATGGGTAAGTGCAACTTCCGTGACTGTGCTACGATTCCAAGTGCCTCGACAAAACATATGCACACTCATCCTTCATCCACCCACATTTCCATTGCTGCAACATAAATAAACCGAAATAAGAACATGGAATTGTCAATGCACGAGAAGAACAGTCTGCTCCAACTACGAATAGGTACACATGAAGCTGGAAAACTCCTCCGGAAACCACCACGATGATATTTCTTTTGTTTGTTGTATTCTTCTTGCTTAAAAAGGGAATGTCGTTGAATAAGTTTGTTATTATTCCGAGCCTAATGGGGAAGGAGCTGGTGAACGAAACCTTAAACACCAAAATATTGTATTTCTGACAACAATAACTTTTCCTCTGTGTTTGCATAGGGGAGAAGCTTTGCGAGATACTTGAAAACTTTATCAATTTTGAAGTGAAAGCCCGGAGGGGTAGGTTTGTGGCCACACCCTTAGCACGTACCTGGGATGGAGGTTGTTTCTTCACTTTGCATGTCAAATTGTACTAAAAGGATCTATTTTGTAGTAATCGTACTTTAAAAAGTTGCAGAAAAACAACGAAGGATCAATGTGAACGAGGGTTTGAGGGGCTGGGGACATATTCAAAAATAATGACTTTCATAGATTACTCATTTCGATAATACTTTTATTTGCTATGCCTCTTCTGCATATAAAAGGATAATATTTGCAATCATTATTACACACCACAGTGACTTATTCTAAGTTAAAGTTGGTTTCAGGGTTAAGACCTGATTTTTCGATTTCAAAGAGTATGATTAGTATTACGAAAAAAGGGGCTCTTGGGTGCAGCAAAGTTATCAACTTGAAATTTAGTGGTTTTAAAGACTAGAGTCCAATGTACGAGTTTTGTTAAAAAAAAAATGTAGTTTTTATCCCCCTCGAAACACTTCTGACATGCGCTTTTTGCATAGTCTTGAGTCCTTCAAGCCATGCAGTTTTTATCTCCTCCTTTCATGAAACTTTTTGGGAAGAGAAAAAAGTCGTAGGAGCCAAATCCGGTGGATACAAAAAATGACGCCCAAAAAACGGTCTTGGTCTTGACTTTTAAATAATTGGGCTTTCGTTTCGACGTCGTAACCATATACCCATGTTTTGTCACCAGTGATGACCCTTTTCAGCAAATCTGAAGCTTACGATGATTTTCTATGACAATTTCTTTCATAATGGGCGTGCTGGAGCGTTGTCATAAACACCTTCTCGGCCTTCAGTGAAGGGCTCGTACCACTTATAAATTGTTTTTTTGCTCAGAGTAGACTCACAAAACGCAATTTATTTCAATTAATTTGAATTAATTTTTCACATAATATTTTTATGTTGGATAGAAAATTTTGGTAGAAAAGGTTGAGTTTTAAAGTTCAAAGATTTGGTATTTTATATCTTTCTTCTGTAATATTAATGTAACATTTGAAATGAAATTTTATTGATATAAAAATTAACTCTTAAAGGAAAAAGCGAGAAAAAAACCTTAACTAAAAGTAAAATATACAAATATAAATAAATAAATAAATAAATAAATAAATAAATAAATAAATAAATAAATAAATAAATTAATAAATAAATAAATAAATAAATAAATAAATAAATAAATAAATAAATAATAAATAAAGAAATAGGGAAATAAATAAGTAGATAAATAATTAGAGTAAATTAATAAATAGATAAACAAGATAAATGAGTATATGAGAAAAGAAAAACAGAAATCAACGAGTAAGTTTTGCACAATCAAAAAAATTGAAAGACGGTTTGCATTTAAAATGTTTATCAAAGGACTGTTAGCAAAATCACAGCTTTCCATAAAACGTTGATTCACTTTATGGACCCTTTCAAAGATCAATTCTACATTTGTTTTGTCATGAATATACTGACTCGAATGATGCCACGATAAATTGAGCATCATTTTGAGTAATTTGTTTTGAAGGGTCTGCAGTTTTTTAAGGTAGCTCTTTGCGCAGTTACCCCACACCTGGCACCCATACAGCAAAATTTCCTGGAAAACTACTTTGTATATGATAATTTGGTTGTCGTTTGAGAACTGTGACATCCGATTAATAAGGGGATACAACATCCTTTTAAGTGTGTTTGCAACATGTGTGTTGAATGTCAGTTTGGTGCCCAAGAATATTCCTAGGAACTTGACGGAGGTTGCTCAACTTGTCCTTGTCGCATTCATCTGTAATTGTCTACTTTTCTTTTCCTAGTGAAAAAGATGGCTTATATCTAGTTCTGGTTTAATTTAATTTTCCATTTTTTTTATATTTTTCCAATATTATCATCGCATTGATATTCCTATCAATGTAGATAACGAATTCATGGGATGAAAATATCGCAGTGTCGTCAGTAAAAATATGTAGCTGGTTCACAATTAGGTAGTGCTGGGAAATTGGACATATACAGGTTATATAAAATAGGTCCAAGGACTGAGCCTTGGGGAACACTAGAGTGAAAAAGAACGATACTTGAAACATCAATGTTGACATGAACTTTGAAACAACGATTTGACAGGAAACTACAGATGATTTTGCAAATATGTGTAGAAAAGCTAAGGTTTATCATTTTGAATATAAGCCCGTCGTGTGAAAGGTTTTCTCCATGTCAAGTAGCATCATTCCAGTTGACTTACCTACTGCTCGGTAAGACTTCACATTGTTACATATCATTGTACTTGATGAGACGTACTGTGCCCATGCCTGAAACCAAATTTTTCCTTGCAATATGCTTTGGGATTATCTCCTTCAGCACCTTTTCATAGATTTTACTGAGGCTGCTTAGTAGGCCTTAGGAGGTTTACCAGCTTTTAATATGGGTACTACCTTAACAATATTTCATACATCAGGAAAGTAAACCATTTTAAGGCAAGCATTAATAATAAATGTTAAACGCCTCATACCAAATTTAGGCATTTGCTTAATATATACTATATATCTTTGAATAGGTTAATGCCTCCAGCTTTTCGTAATCGTAGTTCCTTAACCAGAGTCACGATCTTCTACACAAAATTGAAAACATATTCTTTAATTATTTTTTTATCAATAATAAAAACATTGTCAGGCACATCAAAGCACGTTTAACATTTATATCCCAGAAAAACAAACTAAATATCCAAAATGGTGATGGAATGTATTGTACTTAGCGAGTGACATTCAAAAAGTCACCTTATTTTTGAACAAAGACAGTATTTTAGACATCTCGACAATATCAATAGGACCACGCTCTTTTACTTTATTTTTCTATTTAAGAACGAATTCTATTTAGAAACGGTAAATATCATTTTCGAACAACTTTAAAATGGGAGGTTAAAAATGTCGATTATGAACGAGTTATTGATGAAAAAAGGATAAGAAGTTTCAAACTTTAAGGGTAAAGTAATCAAGTTCCTTTGAGTTCTTCTGATGGAAAATGACAATGCCACTTCTCAGAAGTCATATTATGGGTAAAAAACAGTTGAAAAATTATCATATTTATATCAATTGCTAAGGATGGAGACAATTTCATCAGAGGCTGATGATTAGTTTCTCTTATAAAGAGTCATCCAACAGATGTTGCCATTCTAAGTTGATAAAATAAACCTTTTAATGAAAACTGGTGAAATGTTCAATGTTTTCTAAAATATAAGCCGACATCTGCCTATAAATAGTTATTCTATGGTCGACATTTTTAGCTCATGTAGCTGATGTCATAAAACCGTTGGTGGACATTATCTTTCACATTGCACGGAATACAAAAATCGAACAGCCCCAAATCATGCTGTCTTTATGGCCAATTGAAGTCTCCATTGTATGATATCATATATACAGAACTCCACCATTACGAAAACTGTACCAAGCCATCACTTATTGAGAATAGAGTGAATAATTCACTAAACCCATCCACATGAAAATGATCCTCATCACTCTCAATAATATTGCGCAAAAAAACATAATTTAGGATAAGCCAAATGATCAGCCTGAGTTGATCCCCTCAGGAGTCATGATTTCTCTGAAAAGGATGCGCTTCCTAAAAGTAGACACTCGCAAGTATGTGTTTCCTCGTCCTCTAGACAGAGTCGACACTTGGGTCAGAGAAGAGGTTAGTTTTGTTAAGATGATATCTCCGACTACAGTGTCCCGAAAGGAAGCTGAACAGTCTTCTGATATAGACTCTATTATATTTGAGAATATTGACAGGGGCCGTATGAATCTATTCGATTGTCGGAGTCCTTGAACGCCGTTCAAAAAGTGCAGGTGTTGCGATGTTTCCCACTTGCTTAAGAGAAAATTAATCTTTGACTTGGGGATTCCACCGAAAAATTCAGCACTTATGTCCTTTCGCTGGATTTTCCTAACTAGTTGGCCGGTAATTTCGTTGCCTTTTTACCCTTGTGAGCTGGCATCCGCTAGCTATTGAATAAAATAAATCAAAGAATCTGTATTTCATTTTGTGTGAAAAATTAAACAACTTGAAATGTTGACTATTGCATTGGGGCAGTCTACTCTGAGTAAGTATAAGTGGTACAAGCTCTTCACAGAAGGCCGAGACAATGTTAATGACGATGCCCGCCATGGATGAATTTCAATCAGTAATTTTGGGCATGAAACGTGTATCAGCGAAGTTTGTTCCAAAATTGCTACCTTTCTTCCAAAACTGTAAAAGATCCAAGAAAGGACCAGAATTTGCCACAATTGAGGAGATAAAATCCGTATCACTGAAAGAGCTCAAGGCTATACCAAAAAGCACATATCGGAAGGTCCTTGTGGATTGGGAAAACCACTGGCTTAAGTATATCATATTTGAGGGGGTTATTTTAAAGAGAACAAGTTAGATATTGATGAATAAATTAATATTCTTCGAGAACAATAAAAAAGTCACCTTATTTCTTGAACAACACTGCTATGTATTAGCCGTTTTTAAATTAATTTTTAGTATTCCAGCACATTGTTTGAGTATGTGTTAATCCATATTTAGTATTATTCTAGTGCATTTTAATTAGAAGTGGTAACGAACGAAAACAGATTAAGAATGGCGACAAATTTAAAATGACACCTCTTGTTGGATGTGTTTTAATATTCGTCTCTGAGGAGTGCGCATTTCAAGTTTTTTGGTGTGGCTCTCTTATTTGGTTTCAGCTCACATTCTACTTGCGCAATTCCCATGAAAAATGTTCAAAGAAGATTTGATTGTGCATGCAACCATGTCCGTAACTTGGTTTGTTACAAAAAAAAAAACATTAAGGAGCCCAGAGGAAGCGACTTCTGATTTCTTCAGCCTCCTCGTTTGTGAGTTACAGCCTTTGATCCCAATATGTATGAGTAATTCAAGGTAGTTATGTTCAAAAAGTAACAGGAATTCCCGTGTTGGTTGAATTTAGACTTTTATGATCCCCTTCGATGGCGAATTTCTGATTTTAAACTCAGACAGTCGATCGATGTCCACATGGCAGAATTATCGGAAAGTCAGTTGAATCAGGCTTCGTCGTCCTTAGTCATAGCGATATTCTTAACCATTAGCCCTTACCTTCTTTGCCCTCTCGTATCTTCCATTAATTAAAGCATTTCTAACCCACAGACACAATTCACTACGAGACATTATCCATTCCTTTATACGAGCAACTCCGCCCAAACATTTGCGCCAGATTACAGAGAATAATAAATGAACGCCCAGACAACCGTCGCCCCCTGCTTCTATATGTTACAAGCTTCTCACCCGACAGGATATGAAGGAAAAGTAATACCAGAAAGATGCAAAGGATATCACGTCCACTGCACTTTTAGATGAAACTATTCAACGAAAAGTTAGTCGAATCGGGTTTCGGTCTGCCAACTTGCAAAAACCTGGACATGGGGAACAATCCTATGAATGTGTACCTGCTTCCATGGTCCGTTGCGTATAATGTGCTTTCGGATGAAGTTTGAGATACATTAATAGCTTATTTGAATGCTATCCGGAATTTATGAGGCATACCGGAGCGAGGATTGCCATTCAACGTTGGTGTGCTTATGGTAGTCATGCATCTACCACCAATTCTTCATTTCAGGGACACCTGCACGCTCACTTTCGAAAGTCACTTAACCAATTATCTGTTATTTGTCACCATTCGTTTCCATGGTCGCAGGCTCTCGCCACGTTTTGTTTTCTCCAACATCACTTCACATCAACGGCGCACGAAGAAATGAAAGTCAAAAATGATTTTAATAAGCAAGCGCAGCAGCGCAATCAATTCGGTTTCACCCACTGCACCAAATGTGCAACCGATCTGCATTTACACCACAATTAGCTCTAATCACTTTTCATCACGCACCAGTATCCGTGAGATATGTTCACCCATACACATGTCTTATCCGTGTAAAAAGTCACGGTCAAGTTAGTGCTGCAACGGATTCTTGGCCGCAATTAAGCCCGAAAGCAATTGTTTCGCTAATTTTATTCTAGTTCTAGATTCTAGGCCTCGAATCGAGTAGTATCTTCTGCGAATCGGCTCAGATCATAGGTCCATTTCTGGCAGTGAATAAAAATCAAAAGTGCATGTTGATCGCAACTGTTGCGATCGCTATAAATCATCAAAGAAAAACAAATATGTCAGATGATGTTCATTGATCGGTTAGGAGATCATGTGGCGATCTTACTCGCACGCTAGATGTTTCCAAACGAATGATTCAGTCAGTGATCTTGTGCCCGAGCATGGAACGATATTAAGCAGAGCATTGCATTTGAAGAGAAGGCGTTTATTATAAAGACTGCTATCACGGCGGTGAAGATCACTAGTTGACGATCACCGACGGACTGATTCGGTTTTGGATAATACAAGCTCTACAATCCATGCGATGCAAGTGCGACTAGTCTTTGAGATCCTGCTGATTGCAGTGATCGTGGCATCGCTTAGCAGAGCAGCAACACACACGGATCGTGGTAGTAATTGGCTGGGGGCTGAATTCACTATCGTTCGAAAGGTGTATGACGATTGTCAGGATAAGAACGACTTCGTGGGATGCCTTAAGAGCAAGGCACTTTCGGCGATTACGAAGGCTCTCGAACAGGACTCGATCAAGATCGTCGATGGGTTAGTGTTGGAGAAACAAAACACCACGGAGAAGGAAAGCATTATGGGATTTACTGACGCTCGGACGTTAAATAGTTTATCCGAATTGGATCGATCACTGTTACAGAAGACTGATCAATTCTTTCGAACACATGTGCTAAAAATCGATATGAGTGAAGAACGTGGTCGTGGTGGCGGGGGTGGTGGAGGCGGAGGTGGTGGCGGTGGAAAAAAGAAGGATGGAGGTCAGGTAAAATATGTGGTAGCAGCGCTGTTAACAGCTATGGGTATCGCGGGTCCACTCGGTCTTAAGGCACTCGCTGTGCTTGCAATTAAAGCCTTGGTGATCAGTAAAGTTGCATTAACCATTGCTAGTATAATTGCCTTAAAGAAACTTTTCGCACACGAACATCAAGACGAGAGCAGCTTCCAAGTACATGCCAGCGAACACAATAGGTAAGTTTCTCTTAAGATTTTTTGGGTGTTTTATTAAACAAAATATATTTTTTTAAGGCGAAACGCTTACGTGGTACGACCAGTGGCAAAACCGACAAATGCCGCTACAGCTCCAGCGTCTATGGATCCCTATCGTTACTACTACGAGTACCACTGAGCGGATTTAGAATAAGTTTATAACTAGTTAAGGTGAGAGGTGTAGTGAAATTGCTATCAGATACAGCTAAGCGTACCAAAGATTTAAGTTTTAATTTATTTAAATTATTTGTTTTTATTTATGTATTTATTGCAACAAAATAAAATAAATTGCGACTGACTTCTGAGTAGCTATAATCTAACCTGATTTTATTTGTGAACAAAGTATTTTGTATTTATTTTTTATTTATGTTATTATGGCTTAAAATATTATTGAAAATATAATTATAACTTTGACTCTGAAGATATATTAATTTTCTAATTTTTTTAGTGTTTATTTATTATATTTAGATTAACTGTTTAACTTTTATTAGCAACATGACGAATATTCAATACAACAAATCATCCTTTTTAGGTCTGAGCTCATATCAGGAGGAGGGAGGTTCGCTACAGTCTTGAAGATCTTGGTTTGAACAGGGAACAGGGAACGCAAAATCACTTAGTTGGTTTTATGACACTGAATCCTGGGAAGATGCTGTGCTGTAGCTAACAAGTCTTCGCAGCCAGCATCATCTACAGCTAGCTTCTTCTAGGGCCAGGTTCCCTATGTTCCCCAACTTCTTATGATAGGGTTCACGCTTTTTGCCATATGGAAAGATGGATTTTCTAAGAGAGTGAAATAGAAACCGCAATTGGCAATAAGTTGCAGGATACGATTGCCAAGCAAAAGTAAGTGTCAACGAGTTATGGTGAAATTTAAAGAAAGCGACTCGGCTGCTAAAGTCCCAGCAAATTTTTAATTGAACAGGTTAATGGACAAGCAAAATGTCGCTATTGGGGAGATAGTGATTTAGTCAGCAGAGAAACAAAACTGGAGAAACTTACTGTTTAGTGTGGATTTTGGGCAGGTGGCGTCGCGTCGTTGTGCCACGCACCTTGCTAAAAGAAAATCACCATACGATGGGGTCAATTGCGAATGATTTCCTGCCTTGAAAGTTAACCCCATGAGATGACATGAACCTGTACGACAAACTTCCGAATACTTTTCAATTTCCAAAAACTGTTTTACACCATTTTTGCCCTAACTGAAACTCATCTATGCCCCAGTATTAGAAACAGTGAGTTATTTTCCTCAGACCTTACTCTGCTTCGCACTGTCGGCCACGATAATACTGCCGATCTGGATGGTTGCGGAATCTTCATTTCACAGCCGTTATGAATCCTTACCCTTCAAAACGTCGAATTTCCAAGCGCCGTAATAAATTTCCCGAAATGGAAACTCTGCCTTGCCTGCTGTCACAAAGTTCTTTTATTGTTTTCAACTTGTGGCGATTTCATCCTTCCTTCGGTGGTCCGATAAGTACTTAACCTCATCGCCAGATGGCGCCAGTATCGCAAGAGCAACTTACTATCGTATAGAACATTCCAGTAGACGAATACTGTCGAAATTTCACCCCGATCGGACTCGTAGTTTTGTTTTGACCGCGTGTGGAAGCGGGAGTGTCCGCGGATTTTAGAAAAAAGGAAAAAGAGCAATATCGTTCGGTGATTCGATTCATGTTTTTGGAAGGGAAATCGCGCAGCAAAATCAAAGAGCGTTTGGATGCTGTGTACGGTGACTCTTCTCCTTCGATGGGGACCATCAAAAATTGGTTTGACGAGTTTCAACGTGGTCGGTTTTTGATGAGCCACGTCCAGGTGCCCCGAAAACTGCTACCACGGAGGATAACGTGACAAAAATCCACGATCTCGTATTGGCAGACCGCCGATTGAAGGTGCGCGAGATAGCTGAGACAGTAGGCATTTCAAAAGATCTCGTGGGTCATATCCTGCATGAAATTTTGGGCATGAGAAAGCTGTCGGCGCGATGGGTGCCGCGTTTGCTCACTGCGGACAACAAGTACAACCGTGAGACCACTTCAGAGCATTGTTTGACGCTGTTTAAGCGCAATCCGAAGGAGTTTCTGCGTCGTTTCGTGACAGTCGACGAAACATGGATCCCCTGGTACACACCAGAGACCAAGGAACAGTCGAAATAGTGGACTTCACCCGGCGAACGTGCTCCGAAGAAGGCGAAGACTGTCCCATCAGCCGGAAAGGTGATGGCCACCGTTTTCTGGGATTCACAAGGTGTGATCCACATCGACTACCTGAAGAAGGGCAAAACGGTCACAGGGCTTTACTATGTCAAATTATTGGGATTCGAAGCCGAATTGAAGAAAAAACGGCCCCATTTGGCGAAGAAAAAAGTGCTCTTCCACCATGATAACGCACCGGCTCACACCTCCGCCCTCGCCACGGCCAAATTGGTCGAATTGGGCTACGAACTGCTGCCCCACCGTATTCTCCAGATTTGGGCCCGTGCGACTTCTTTTTGTTTCCAAACTTGAAAAAGTCACTCGCCGCGCAGAAATTTCAGTCGAATGAGGAGGTCATTGCCGCCACGGAGGCCTACTTTGCAGACCTCGAGAAAACGTTGGAGCATCGCTGGGTCAAGAGCTAAAATGAGACTATATTGAAAAATATGTAATATGTCGTATGTGACTCACCTCTTTTGTTTGTATTGTTGCTGCTCCATTCCATATGGCTCGCATTGGTATCGCATTCGATGATCAAATGTAGTTTGCGTCGGTAACAGTAATTTACTAGGTCTTATATCTCACTGGGTGGGATATGGCCGCCGTCTCTCTGCCCAGATTGCATGTGATTCCGCAGTTATTCATGGTTAATCCTGCGGTCTTCCGTTCACTGTTCTTATGGTCTCTGTTTCCTTTTGAGAAACACATCAGGGCTATCGACTATTTTACATTGTTGGTCCCGAAGTTACTCAATGAAGCAGTACTTGCGAAAAGCCTTAAGAATCTTATAATACCTAAGGCTGTAGGAAATAAACCTCATCACCGTCTCAGCTCATCCTATCATACCAAGGGCTAGGACTTCTCTGACCTGCTCGGTAACCAAGTGTCTTTTGAGAAATCTTCTGGAATAAGGAATAGTATGTGAAACTTTTAGTTCACAGAAACTATTTATAAGCAAACCAAAACGTTAGGCCAGAAAGGGAACTTTATATATGGCAGGCAGAACTGTCTGGAAATAGTTGAATCCATTCGGGGTATATTCACAAGCAATTTTTACTCGAAAAACAACATAGGACCCGAAATCTAATTTCTCAAACAGGTTAAAAAATATGTTTTGGGTGTGACTGGTCCACTCAAGGTAACATTTGATACATTTGTAAATTGAAGATTGGTACTTAAGACGCCCTGACAGCCATAAAACTGATGTAATCTTAATTAGCTTTTTATGCCAGTCGAATAAAATTTGGCCGTAGTTGATGTCTTAATTTGTTTCCAAGATATGCGCCACAAAAAAATGGGTACGAATTTACGAACAAACTTTCACCCACACAGCCATTCCTCTAAAAGCGATAAATTCGATCTTAGACGAGTCAAAAATCATAGATTGTATCAAGCCACGTGTTACCCCTTTGACAAATGGAAGAAAACAAAATAACCGGATTTTCTAGCAATATATTAATACATGTTTGCCGTCATATTTCATACATGTTTTCCAGTTTATTTCTTACATGCCTACTAGTATTAAGGTAAAAATGGAATGAATCTGACTAATACAACCCGTGGAAATATAAACTTCCTGTTACTTTTTGAACGCATATAAAGAATAGGTAAACCGTAAGTTCAGCCTTCAACATTTATGAAAAAGTCTTCAAATTTAACACAACCTCTGGAAAAATGATGAGACATTTATTTTTGTTGCTTACTGGATCTAGACTTACCCTGTCTTTTGTCATCCGCAGTATATACCATCTTTTAGCATCAGCTCCATGCCCCATAGACGTCTCTAAGGATATCCGAAAATTGCTTCGAATACGGCCCTGATTGTACAATTGAAACAAAGAAATATTTATAGTATGACATGCCTTTAGTTATCATCCACCGACATGTTCTTCCCCTCCGTAGTGCTCTATATTCCAATCTCTACTCTCATATCCTAAGCCGTGTCTCGACTTTTTCAAACGACCTTATCTCTCCCGATCTGGGATTTAACCAAGAACCCTTTCACGCCGACATCTCATCGTTGATCCCCCGAAAACATAACTCACCCGAATAGCCCTGTCACATTACGTCAAGCCACACATTCCCATATCTAAATTCATATTTAACCCAATTTAACCCCACACGTGCCCGGTGCACGCCTTGTTTACACATAAAGCATGCTTCATGTGTTTATCATGTTTTCCATATCTCCATCAGATTAACACCCTCTCGGATGCGACGCTCTGACATTGGATTATCATAAACACGTGCTCTTCGTCATTAAAAGATGAACATTTTCACATTTCACGCTATTTTTGGACGACTAACATCATCGCTCATTTCTGGTCGGACCTGGGAAACCAGAGAAAACCTATTAAAGCGGTGAGCTATCCTGATTTATATCTCCCGCGCAGCTAAGGTGGATTACATGTCTGTGATTCTCCGTTTTTGACGACATTAAACTGGAAGAGGGAAGGGACAACTAGGAGGATCCGTTTAAGACGTGACTTTTCATGATGAGATTTAATCCCTTCTAATCGTTGTATTAACGATAATCGAGAGTTAATGCGAGTCAAACATGAAATTACAACAAGGAGCGTTGCTATTGGACATGGGTGGTGACCTGGGCCTAACTATGGTTGCTCCTCCGTGCGGGGCACACTGAAGGGGATAAATCTTCATTAACAATTCGCAGCAGGTTACGAGTTTATTGTCTCTCGATAAATTCATTAAATGCAAATACTAATTTATTTTTACAACCATTAGTCCGGGAAGACGGCGAGGACATCGTCTGTCCGACTAGCGTGAGCTGGATTGTGAAGACGGTCGTGAGGTAGGTAGGAGATAGAGTTTATTTAATTGTGACATTTGTATTTAACTCGATTTTGTTTCAAATAAACCGAGGATACATGCGAGTATGTGTTAAAATCAGGAACTGCGTGGGAGGCTGGGTTTTTAGTCCAAAGGAGAATTTAAAAAAATAACTTTTTAGGTAATTCAGACGTCAATACGGAAATCCTCGTCGATGTTATGACGATAAATAAGGTATTTACTGGTAATATGAATTTTTCTTTTTTGAGAACAACGACATTTTTATTTTCAGATTTATTTCTACTACCCTTTGCTCTACAGACTACGAGTAGAAGCAATTCCTGCCGTCATTATAGTGTTTTAATGCGCGCTGATAGGCTATCTCTGTCAACATCATTTGACAACCACAAGTTTACTGTGACTATGAAATTGTCTCTCGACGATTTTTTTACTGAATTTTTCGGTCGTAGTTTTGAGCTTCGTTTTCAATTTTTCTTGCAATTACATTGGGCGGCGGATTTTGAGCTTTTGCTCAATAACCAAATTATGGACGACAGTCCACGCGTTGGTAAACAATAAAAATACAACTTGCCTTGTACCATCAAGTTTTCATAGTTTTAGTTTATTTTTATTTGACTTTTTAAGAACTACCTTAGACGAAAATGCTTAAAACTATCTTAAATATCTTAACTAATCTAAAGACCCTGTTTATGTAAGAAAAACATTAAATTTTTCTCTGTCTTTCGATTTTTTTTATATATATTTTTATGAGCAAGCTTACGTGGCTTAGATCAGTTTAATCTGAAATGTGTTCACCCGTAAAACTCCAGGCCACTTGTATACGAGATTTGTTCAAAAAATAAAGTGACTTTTTAATTTTGCCTTCTAATTACATTTGCTGTTCAAATTTTGTTTTCTTGTTATGTTGGCACATATACACCCTAATATATGTTAAGGTATTATCAGTCATTTTGAATATTTGGTTTGCTTTCCACAGATTTAAAGGTTAGACCTGTTATGGTGAGCTTGACGATTTTTTGCTATTAAAGAAATGAATCGGAGAATCTGGTATTGAATACAATATTATGTACTCCAACGTTGAAATGTTGACCGTGGCATTTAGTGAGTCAATTCTGATAAAGAAAAAACCTTATAAGTGGCACAAGCTCTGCACAGAAGGCCGAATAGTTGTTCATGACGATGCCTCCCCTGGACGCATCAGCACGTCAACAACGGATGAAAATATTGAAGTAGTGAAAAAAATTGTGATGGAGAATGGAGCAATTGCCGAGGACATTGGTATATTGGTTGGTTCATGTTTAGAAATTTCTTCAGTTATTCCGGGCATGAAACGTGTGTCAGAGAAGTTTGATCTGAAAATATTAAATTTTGACCCAAAAAATCGTCGCATGAGAATCCCTTAGGAGCAATAAAATGACGTGAATGACGATCCAGATTTGCTGAAAAGGATCACCATTGGTAACGAAAGATGGAGGTATGGTTACGACGTCGAAACCAACGCACAATCATCCCAATGGAAGCGACCAGAAGAGCAAAGACCAGAAAAAGCACGCTAGGTTCGGTCACATGTGATAGTTTTGCTCACTATTTTCTTCCTGTACAATGGCATGGTTCATCATGAGTTTTTGCTAGAAGGTCGTTCGAACAATTAGGAATATAACTTTGAAGTTTGCGTGGAGTAATACGATGACAACTTCCAGAATTGTGGAGAATGGCAGTTGCATCATGATAATGGACCTGCTCACTTGTCGTTGTTTGTACATAATTTTTTGAACGAAGCAATACCGTAATCATATCCAGCCTTCATAGTCACCGGACTAGACCTTCTGCAACTTTTTTCCCCAAAACGGAAACGCCGATGAAAGGATGGAAATTTATAACGATTGAGAAGCCGAAGACCGAAGACGTCGATGGAAGAGCTCAAGGTTATGACAAACAGGGCACATCAGAATCATTTCGAGGATTGGAAAAAGCGCTGTCACAAGTGTATTATATCTGAGGTGGATTACATTGAAGGAATCAAAATAGACATTGATGAATAAATAAATATTTCTCGAGAAAAATAGGTCACCTTATAAAGTGTGTAGGCTCTCATTCCGGTAAAATTTCGTATACCGAGAGTCGGGGAATTCTATGCAATCAAAAACAAGCCTTAAGACATTATCTCTCTATCATCCGAACCCTTTCATTTAAACTGTCTCTCACATTGATTCGCTAGTTCGGGTTAAAAATTGAGAGCCCGCGCCAGTTTTTTCTAGTTTTTCATGAGGCCTTATATAGAGTCGTCCTGAATAAAATAAGTTCTAATTTCTGGGGTTTGATTTTCAACTACAATAGCATCATGTCCCGTTCTTAAACCGAATTGTTTATCTGGAATGATCGTAATGACCCATTTAGAGAGGGCTCTATAGACCACAGTACATAGTACAGTTCTATAGCCAGTGGTGGAAAGTGTCTGAGCACAACATTCCCGCGTATTTTTTTCTCTTCAATGACTCAAGGAGATCAGGATCCGTCTTCACCCTATAAACTTCCCGAAAAGCATCTCCCAGTGTCACCATCTTCTCTTGAGGATCCTCGATCTCGAAGAAATCATCATCCAAGACAGTGCTCACCGGATCAATACTGACTGTTCGTAAAAGGCGTTCATTATCTGGCGTTCTGGGAAGTTTCAGATCCTGAATGTCATTCTGATTGCTTTTCCGCAATATTTTATTTATTTGCTGGGACACACTCGCACTGTTGAAATTAACGGCATAGATTCTATTATTCCATTGATCTGATCTCCAAGTTTTGCCTGTCGGTGAAGAACTTGGCAAGATTTTGAGTCTTGCCAAGAGTCTATATTTCTATTTGTGAAATCGCGATTGTCACGTTGCGGTATACGTTCGTGGTATTGCGATGCCATTGGTGGGGTATCGTAAAATCCATCGCTCGAAGTGAACTCTCTCTCCGGGAGACATCTCCGGGAACTCGTCTGTTATTGAGATCACGAAATTAAGACCGCAATGAACACAGTTTCTTACGAAAGTCGGTAGGCTGTTAATATACCATTCGTTCGTATCAGCTAGTTTCAGTCGAGTGACAAATAGCATTACACGATAAGAGCCGCTCCTAGGATATGATGGACTCTCCGTTGCGAGTAACTTCACTCTGTACTTTATGCTCTGTAGAACCCAGCAATGGCTTAGTAGGTTTAGGTTGGGCGTGTTATTTCCCAAATCACTATGTGGTTCTTTGCTCAATCCTAAACAGTGAATTCACATTCACCGACATGATCTTTAAGAGATTGTTTATACATTTCGATTGTAGGTGAGCTGTCCCCTCATGGATCTGTAGTTGAAGTTGACCGATCCGCCATTGAATCACGTCTACCTTGGCCTCTAGTGCCTTGTAGACAGGCATAGGGGTTTTGGGAACCATAGGGTCTTGTACGTTATGCGGCCTACATTTAGGGTGCAGCGGCTATGTGACGGCCGGTGTTTGTAACGACTTTTGTTTTTTCTTTATAATTCGTGCAGGTTCAAGAGTGTACGCTCTTATAGTGTTAATCACACAACCTGGACGGGGTGCAGATGGTTTGTGTCGAAGATGCTCGTTCACTACTCTCCGGGATGGTTGTCCTAGATAAGGTTTGAGAGATTCGACTGAATTTGCGTGGGTTGTAGTTCACAGTAACGCTTTTGTTGCCATGTCATTGAGGTGTTATATTGGAAATGCTCACACACAGTATGAATTTTGAAGTGATCTTATGCTGCGAGTGTTATGCCTTCGTCAGCACTTTTTGATCATCTCTCATTCACAACTGATGTTGTTGTAAAATTTTACCGTATAGGAATTGTTCTTGACTATGGACGGACTTTAACTACAGACCTTCGGCTCAACAGTCGGTGAAGATTACCATTGCACCACGATCACCACGATAGACGTCTTTCCTCAGCCTTTTGCTTACGCATCACATTTGATTGTTCATATCTTAAAACGGGTTCTACACAGCATACACTCAAGCTGCTCTCAGTTCGCTCGTCTTGGGTCAGTGACCCGAGTTTTGTGGCCCCTTACACATTTGACGCATCGTGGCTGCAAATCGCACTGGGATGCTAAGAAATGAATGGTCTTTCAGATTGCCGATTTTTTTTTTCTCTTGTTGGAGGCTGCTGCTATCTGTTGGAGCACTCAGATACAAATACTGGTCCATTGTAATGCCAGACAGACACCTTAGATGGCGTTACAGCTCATGAAGAGCCGGAGGCAATCTTCTTTTTATTCACTCATGTTGTGTGCGATTTGTTTTTTCACACATGTGAAAAAAACCTAAAGCTTAATGCCGATCCCGAACGGCGAGAACCGAGAAGCTTTTTCAAGGCAAGTGTACAACGGGGGGTTTTGGCAATACCCCGCCGAGGAGAGAAGCCGCGAAATAATCATTCGATGGCGTTGGTGTTATCGGGATCGGATCTCGCTCATCTTGCGTCAGCGCCCGACACACTACCCACTGCGTCACGGCGCTCTATCTCCGGCTTGCTATTAGGTGTACCATACTCGTAAGTTGGAAGAAAGGTAATTCTCGCTTCTTCCGTTTGGGCCCCGCCTAGGTTAAAGGCTTATCTCCCATGAAGTGAAGGTCATCATTCTCGAACACATTGAGCTTTGAGAGCAATTTCTCGGGGTCCGTGATGGAGTACACGCCTTTAAAGAGCATCGTCGGCAATCTCTCTGCCCGGGAGGTAAGGAGAAGAACTTGGTCGTGGGCTTCTTTAACAGGTACTTGAGCCGCTTGCATCGCTCTAGTATGGCGTACTGGAATACGCCTACGCTTATGACTTACTTACGTAGATTTATGGGCTCGCGTAGGCCGTGGTGTAGGCAAAGACTGGTGGTTACTTCTTTTAAGCGGGAGGTTTTGCTGCTTCGCTAGTGGAGGCTGTAGTTGTTGCTGCTGTTTCTGTTGCGGCCGATTTTTTTGCGGCTGTTATTGCTACTTATGTGTTGCTGTTGTTATTGCGGCAGTAGTTGAAGTTACGAATCCTTTTAGAGGTAGGCAACGTCAACTTCTATGTGGAGTCTAGGTTGTTGTAGTTGTTGTTGGCTTCGGTCCGCAGCTTTTTTGGTTGGCGCTTAGCTAATTTAGGCCTTGGGTTAAGCCTCCGACGAACGGCGTTGCGATTTCGGATCATTCATCAAACTGATCATCCGATCCCGAATCAGTAAAACGATTTGGTTTTCTCTCAACGTCGTAAAACATTTTTTCCTGATATTTCTAATGTATTGAGTATTAGTGGTAGGAAAGAAGAAAAAAACACGAAAAGAAACTTCCCCCACTGGGTGATTGAACACCGGATCTCCGGTTCCGAGACGAAGCACTTACCAGGGTGCAAACGTGACTATAGTAATTTCGCACAAACGCGCACTTGAAATATCACACTTTAAACACCGGGGTCTGTGATCAACTGACTCTGATCATTTCACTTCCACTACACCAGCATGATGCACCTGCTTATACTTCACTGCTTGTTCGTAAATATTTTGCCGAGAACAACACCTTTATGATGTCTCAACCACCAAACATGGTCCCAAATGATTTTTCTCTGTTTCCAAAAATAAAAACAAAACTTAATGGACCCCCGGGACGCAGACTTTTAGCTCCCAAAAGCGATATGTTTTCATGTGGATTACATTGACGATGATGAGCAAATAAAATTGTTCTCGAAATCAGGAAATTCCTGATATTTTTTGAACGTGCCATGTAAATAAACTAGAATAATATCGAGCTGCAAATATTTACTGATACTTTACATATATCATCGGAAAGGTGACTCAATAACAATCGTGACGAATTACGCAAATCGCGAAATTCAATGATCCAAGAAGCAGACGTTCACTGAATCCAATCGAATCCTTATGAATACCATCTACCGGCAGAATCAATACAAAGTAAAGAGTAACAAGAGTCGAGTGAAAGAAATATATACATTCCCATCACGCATTAATGAGACTGCACTGTGCGCAAGAAGCACGCTGCACGTTACTCCAGCCACACCATCACCCAGTTGTGTCCCCATCCACACGACCAATCCACCGCGTACAATCACAAATTCCAGCCATCGACCAGCCGCTCGAAGAAGCAGTCCATGCAATTATGCCGGTGAGACAATTTATGACATACAATAGCCGCAGATCTTGTTTTATACATCACACATCTTCTGCACTCGCTCGATTATATATGCGCTTATGAAAATCATAAACTTCCCTCACGTGACATCCGAGCAACGAATATGCATTTCAATAAAATACGATAAAAGCCGTATAAATCACTTAAAAGGTTCCCCGGGCACCTCCTTCGACGTCGGTTAGGCCTTTCGCGCAATGCGATGCGTTCACCGCTCGAAGGTACGCTGCAGTACATGTATACCGGACGATTGGTAGCCACTCGCATTTAAACCAATTCGTGGTTCTTTGGGAAAGTCAAGTCTAGATGCTGCCTAAAATGGACACCACCGGATTAGCGCAGTGGCTGCACTATTGCCACATAATGAGCTCACACCCAGCACTAGGCTGGAGGCCTGACGGCCCGGCCAACACTGGTAGGTGATTAGAGTGAGCGTGTCAATTTGACTTGAGATATTTCTAGACGCAGCATACCACCACCACGACTGAGTGTGGCTGCCGCTGGAGTATGAGTAGCAGATATGGCTGCATGCGGCAAACAGCGTTTCCATGACAAGTTGATATGTCCTCAGGTTAGACATGTCGGTCGGCTACCAATCATCAAACCGCAAGTCCAACAAAATTCCCCCAAAGCCATTACATATTCAAAATTAATTGCGACTTTTGTGTCGGATGCACAATTATGGTTCGGTTGGGTCGGGTCTCCCTCTCCCTGTCTTCGGGCCGAGGGAGAGTGTCATAACTAATTGCCATGTTGGTCGTGAGATTTGAGATTTAAGATTTTCATCTGCAATTTCGCATTCGGATTGTGTGCTGCTTGCGTTTTCTTTTTTTTTTTTGATTTTGATTTTTTGACACATGGCTCTTCATCCGGTGTTTTGGTTTTCAATGCGAGGTCTTGGGCTCGTTAATTTTATTCGTCAAATCGACGAAGGAGTCTAGACGAAAACTGTCAAAAGACGAAACTGGTGGTGATGGGTATGAGTATGGGCCTTGCCAGCAATTTAGTATTTGGATTTAATATTTTGATTGACGGATTAAGGGCTAGAGAGTGATGGTAGGATCATGAAGGTAGAGATAATGGTGTCATTATCTGGCTTTTTAGGTGTATGATTATAAGGAGGCGGTAGGTAAACGAGGATGTTAGAAAATTGCTTGAGAAAAGGGCAACTCTTAAGGACTTCTGTCGTGTAGATATTGGACATTGACCTAATGAATGAATCCAACGGAAGAACCTGAGGAGTGAAAAATTCAAAGGCTGTTTTTATGCGGTCCGGCGACCCACAATGCTGCATAGGTGTAGCATGTGCTTCAAAATATTTACGAGGGAAATGGTCATACAAACGAGTGAGCAACTGAACGAATTATTAGAAAATTCGCGGAAAGCAGTTCAGCTGTTGAAAGGGAATCCCTTGTACGACACCGAAATAGCCGCTCAAAAGAGGATATTGCTGTTGTACCTGGTTGAAGACCTTAATCTTTCGACTCCCCGTCGTGAACAAAATATTTGGCTTTTGCGACCTCAACTTGCCGAATTTTGCAAAAAGTCTTAGGCATGCGTTTACGATACAACAAGTTAATCAAGCTCATTGTACGTTCGCTGATTGGTCTCTGGAGTTGTTGGAGACAAATCCAAATTTTGGTCGAACGGCTTCGGAAACAAGCAAATTTGCCGTATTTGGGGATAGAGTAAACCATTGTAGTATCAGTTTCCAAGGCATTGGGGGAAACTTTTTGTTTAGTGTGAAATCGGGGGGGCGGCGTCATTGGGCCATACATCTTCCGAAACGAGAATGGGCAGAAGGCATCGGGTCATGGAAAGTGACCTTTTCTGGTATCAATTACATTACATGGACCTAGATGACATGTTGTCTCAAGAAGGTGGACCATAAATCGGGTGGTACATTAGGGTTGTTATAAGAAAATATCCAAATACCCCTTATTTCCAGAACAGGTGATGTGGAATGGCAGTCAAAATCTTGCAATTAAACGCCTTAGACTTATTTTCTGGGGCTACACAACTTGCTGGTTCATGACAATAAGCCTGTTACAGCTGACGAACTGGAGAACATCATCATTCCAACTATTGGTGAGATCCGGCCCGACTTAAGCAATAGATTCACATTTTTTACCACAATCAAGAATTCGAGGAATTTTAGTCAGTTTTAAGCATTGTCCGAGTAATAAAATCGTGAAGACAAAGAAGAGCAGGACATGTAGAGCGAATGGATAGTAGATGAAGAGTCGGAAGAATAATGAGTAGAAGACTTGAGCGAACAGATTGTCAGTAAGGCTGCACTGTAGATGGGAGAACAATATAAGGATGAATCTTGAAGATATGGAACAGATCAGTGAAACTTGGCAGGAACACACTCATGACAGGGACATGTGACGAAGGGTTGTCAACGATACTCTAAACTACCAAGTTCTAGATGACAGGTAATAATAAAATAATAATCATTTCTACTAATGGCTGATCATTAAGAAACAAGCATAAGAGAAATGGACCTAGAATGGATCCTTGAGGCACACCACGGCATACAAGAAACCACGACGATAACTGAGTGTTGTGGGGGACAATTTGCGCACGTTGAGTAAGGTAGGCAAAAGCTCAAGCTTAAAACAGAAAAAAAAAAAACGTGTTAGCTTGTTAGAAGGAAATATTAAATTAAAATTCTTGTAATAGTAATTTAAATAGGATTGGCATACTCTCAAATACCATAGGAGGCCTTTCAGAGCGAAAGATTGCAAATGTGTTGCTGATGAAAACCAGATTAAAACTGATATAGAAGCTTATCATTTTTGTTATGGTCTTTAATTTGATAACGCACGATCAGCTCGGCAATATTTGATTTGAATGGTCGATTTTCGTTAGTTTTATCTGCCTTGGGTAGCTGCTATTGTCGGAGTTTTGTACAGTAAAATGGTATAAGGGAGAAACAGTCTTACTGCCTGGCCATGTATGCCATTATTTATAAAATATAACACCGTTCAAATACCCTCCTCGGCTTCTTATAATCCGCGTGCTCCAATCTTCAACGACTTTTCCGCATCGATCCGGCTGAGTTTGAGCTATAGCTTGTGTTATGTTCACCTTAAGGGCATCGGTCGATTGTGGTTTATCCGCATAGATCTGCAGAAAATTTCTAAAGAAAAAGTCTAGTGGGGTCAAATGGCATGACATTAGTGGCCAATTCACGTCACTTCTGCGAGAGGTAACCTTACCCTCAAATTGTTCATAGAGAGTGTCAATCGTGGCGTCTGTTGTGTGGTACGTAACGCTGTCCTGCTGGAATCACATGTCGTTTAGGTGCCTATATGTAGTTCACTTTGGGTGGTAAAAAAATGGTTATCATCGTTCTGAAGGGCTTACCATCCAAAAATGCGCCTCGTGGATAAAGATGATTTTTCGTCCAAAATTGAGGTCCTCTTCCAAACACTCCGAAGCCCAGTCAGCGAATAAACAGCGTTTTCTATTGTCATAAACGTTGAGGGTGTAGGTGTAGGTCCAAGTTCCGATGCAAAATTCGACAAGTTTACACATAAGCCTGCGAAGGCCCCAGTTCTTGTGCACGGCGAGGTCTCGTGTTCTGCTGTACACTTTCACGAACTGCGGCAAGGTGCACGGCCGATCTTGCGTTCCTATGAATATTGGCTGATTGATTACTTAATCGGTCGTCTCGAATTTGACCAATGAACCTTGAAGAGTCGATACGATCGATACGAAAAGAGTCTACTGTAAAATGAGCGCAACGTGCACAACGTTTTCACTAACGATCACTTATTTTGATAATAAGGCTTTATTATCGTGACGTGCTATCAATCGTGTAAAAAAAAAAACTATTTTGCAAAGTTGATTTAGCATATGTAGGTTCGACAGATCTCATCAAAACAACATGGCTGCCACAAGTCGCCAAAACCTACCCACGCCAATTGAAAAATATTTTAGTTATTTTTAATAAGAATCATCGGGCAGTACCTGTACGATTGACTACAGGTGTGGTTCGTAGTTTAGGTAACTAGCGTTGTTGTGTTTTTTTTTTCTATAAAGGGTTCGCGTAGGTTCAAGAGTTACGCTGTTATAGTGTTAATCACACAACCTGGACGGGGTGCAGATGGTTTATTTCGAAGATGTTCGTTCACTACTCTCTGGGGGTGGTTGTCGTAGATAGGATTCAAGAGATTCAACTAAATTTGTCGCGTTGGTTGTAGTTCCCATTATTTTTTTTTTGTCTCCATGTCATTGAGGTGTTATATTGTAAATGCACACACGGAGTATGAATTTTGAAGTGATCTTATACTGCGAGCGTTATGCGTCCGTCAGCATTTTTTTGATCATCTCTCATTCACAACTGATGTTGTTGTACAGTTTTTTCCGTATAGGAACTGTCGTTGGCTGGGGGCAGACTTGAACTACAGACCTTCTGCTCAATAGTCGGTGATGATTACCATTGCAGCTCAACCGCCCCCAAATACCATACAATACATACCACACCTAACTTGGCATAGCCTGTCAATGCCAGTTGTTAAGATGTTTTGGAAAGAAACACTGCGAATTATAATTTCACTAACATGGCAAGATTCGAACCTAGTGTTTTGATTTGATTTTGGTGGGGGCTATACCCTCATTTATTGCGCTTAATTCAAGCTACAAACTTACAATCTAGGAAACTAAGAAAGGGCGATTGAGACCGAGTTTTAGACAAGGAGTGCAGATGTTAAAGTCGAAACAGTTTTTCGCATTAATATTCCGCAGCATACGGGAGATAGGTTCATTGGAGCCATAGGAGGTACGAGAGGTGGGTACATAGAAGAGACGTGGATAGCGTGTATTACGAGGGTTAGTGTTAAAAAAGATTGAGCTATAAAGGGTCGCGCGGTCGATTGTACCTGAGAGGAGTCGATGGATGAAAAGGATGTCGGATATCCTCCTTCGTTCTTCCAGCGAGTTCAAATTAATAAGTTTCAGGCGGTCTTGATAGAGAGGTAGGATCAGAGTAAGGAGACCATACTTGAGAGGCATATTCGAGAATAGGTTACGTAGAGAGACCGAGTGACGTAGGGATTGGAAAACTCTTTAGACCATCGTTTCACGAAGCCGAGTGCAGAATTGGCATTAAGAATTATATCGCTGATATGTGTAAGGAAATTGAGTTCCTGGTCGCATAATACACCAAGATCACGGATCACCTTTACGGTAGAAAGGGATTGATTATGGAGAAAGTAGAGGCGGGGAAGAAGTTTGTTACGTTTACGGCAGAAAGTAATAGATTGGCACTTGGAAATGTTAAGGTCGAGGCAGTTTTTGGAGCACCAGGTGGAAAAGCTGTTGAGGTCCGATTGAATAAGGGAAGAGTCATGTTCTGAGGAAATGATCTTAAAGAACTTAGCATCGACAGCATCGTTACAACATCGTTAATGGTAAGAATAAAAAGAAGCGGGCCTAAATGACTGCCTTGGGGGACACCGGAGGAAGCAAGGAAGGGGTTAGAGAGGGCAGATCTAAAGCGAACGCTGTAGTGGCGATTTTCCAGGTAAGAGGAAATCCACTTTAATAAGATGGGTTCAAAGCCAAGAGAAGACAGTTTGAATAGTATTAATCTGTGTGAAATTTTATCAAAGGCCTTACTGAAGTCAGTTGAGATAACATCGACTTCCTTGCCATTTTCTAAGGCTGAAAGGGTGAAGGAAACGAATTCAATAAGGTTTGTGGTTGCAGACCTACCTTTGAGGAAGCCGTGTTGTCTGGGGGAGATTAAAGACTTGCATTGAAAACTTAAACTATCATAAAAAATACTTTCGAAGATTTTAGGTATATGAGACAGTTTGGCAATGGGATGGTAGTTGTTAATGTCATTCTTCGGACCCTTTTTGTGTATAGGTGTTATAAAAGAGGTTTTCCATATCCAGGGAAATTCACCTTGAGAGTGGGATAGGCTGGAGATTTTTAAGAGAAGTAGAGAAAGGAAGGCCGTCGGGGCTAGGGGTGAATTCATCATTAAGTTGCTTTAATCTTTCTTTGATGATATCGGGGTCGACACTACGAGGCGGAAATGGTCCAAAGGAGAAGTTTGGTAAATAGTTGAAATAAGTAGGATCGGATACAAAGGAATCATGAATGAAAGATTGGTTGAAGAAGGTGGCAAAAAGTTTGGTGATGTTATGAGGATCATTGGAAGTTTTATTATTGAAGGAGAGAGAGTTTGGGTAGCCATCAGATTTTCTTTTGTAATTAATTGTAATTGTAATCTCGACTAAGTAGTGTTGATAGAGAGAGTTATAAAGCTCTACAAAATGCAGGTAAGTACCGAAATAGTTAGAGAAGTCATTTGGGGATTAAGTACTAAGAAAAGTTGTCCAGAGCTTGTTCCCTTTGTTTCTCAAAGAACGGAGTCTGCGATTATACCAAGGTGGGGAGGTGGAGGAGGTTTTATGTCGGGAAAAGGGTACCCAAAGGGAGATAAAATTAAATATTTCTTTGTAGAATATAGATATGTCATAATTTACGGTAAGGTTGTTGAAATTAAAAGGAGCGCTATTGAGATATTCATTGATTTGACGGAAGTTGGCTTTGTAAAAATCGTGAGAGATTCGAACAGTGGTGGGAGAGTTGTGAAATAACGAGAGAAGAAGGGTAGGGTGGTAGTTGTCGACGGTTGATACGGACAGGGATAAAGGGATCACTTGTGAAAATGAGGTCGAGTTGTCTGCCCATGTAATTTAAAATGCCGCTGACTTGGTTAAGGCTGGAATCAGCTAAGCGATCAGAGAAGAGACATTCTTTGGCTTTAGTGGGATTAGAGGCAATGTAAAACGATTGGTCGTCTGAAGAGATTCATTTAAGGAAGGTTGAAGTCACCGAAAACTAGGATCTCGTCTTGGGGATCTCGTAAATCAATTAAATTATCGACTGTATCAATGGCCAAGTTATATGTTTCAATAGGTTGTGATGGCAAAATGTTAAAGCAGATGACGTAGAGTTGCTATGAGGGAGGAGTCAATTGAGTTTCGGACGGCTAGAAGAACACCGCGGCATGGATAACCATCAGTAGGTCGGTTAACATCATCGTCGCGGTAAACGTTAAAGTTGGATGGGAATAGTTCAAGGTTGTTTATACTAAGGATTAGGTTCGTTTCGGTTAAGGCAAAGATTTCAAAAGGTAAGGCATGTGATTGCTGCAGAAGTGCCTGAGTTTTAGAGCGCAGACCTCTTACATTCTGATAATAAAAGGTAAGAGGAAGGTTTTCGGGGAGCGTTAGAGTGGCAGGGAGGGGGAGACTTTTAGGGACGAAAAAACCTATCATGGTCAGATTAGCTACGCTGAAGGTGCGATATACGAGTACCCTTTGAGTGTATATATTGTCTGAAGGTATGAAGATCGTTTGATACTTTTTTGGGTGAGATATTGAAAAACTCGTGATATTTAATGAAAAGGTCCTTGAGGGTAGTGTAATCGGTGGGGAGACCTTCCTGTTGTATTGCGACCATAACGCTGGTGTTTGTTTTATCTTCATAGCAAACCGAGTCTGATTTGTCATGAAGATAAGCCAAGAAGAGTCGAATGTTCTCATAGATCTTTTTATCTCTTAACCTGGAGAGAGCGTATCGACATTCGTTGGGGTCAATAGATTGCTGGCTAAGTTTGACTGAAGGTGGCAGTAGGTGATCAACGAAAGATTTGGATGTTGAAGAAAATTGGTTTGTAGATGGTGGGAGAAATGACGATCTGGCTGTAGCTGAGGTATTAGATAGGCCGGCTGTTGAGGGATTAAGGATGTGGGAGCTTTGAAAATTAGGATACTTGGCTCCGGACTTAAGGTCGAAATTTGGAAATGAGTTTGGATCCGGTTCGTGTGCTAGGGTTGGAGGTGATAAGCTTGTATTGGCAGAAGAACTATTTGGGTTCAGATTAAAGCCAATGGCTGACGTCTGATGCACGTATAGAATACCCGAACATGCTCCTCAACCACAGGGGAGCCATATACTTCTGTGTTTCTGTATCCAGGCCAGGCCTCTTAATCAATGTGAGCTTGTTAAAGAAGAGTTTCTCTTTGCGATTGAATTTGAAAACCTTTATCTAATCAGAAACTTTGTACTGTAGTTTTGTATTTTTATAGATACTGAACTGATTGAAGATTCAGAAGTAAAATTTGACATATTATCCAAAGAATTGAAGACTTAAATCATTTCGATAGTTAATGGACCTTATATGTAGCTTCTCCGACAAAGTCAGTCTCTTCGAATTTTTTTCACAGTTCTCTTTATAGTGATTGAAATCAAATTTGGATCACGAATTGGATAACTGATAACAACGCTTTTTTTAAGTCCCTGATGCAGCATAGAATGTTCCCACTGCAACGATTGAAACTTAGTTCCGAAATCCTATGACGCTTCAATAATTTTGTATCGTTATTTACTTTTTTTAAAGAATTCTGAGCAACATTCCTTCGTACCAACCATTTCATATCAAATAATTTTAGAGCAAGAGTCAATTGATTCGCCAACATCTTCAGCGATAACACTGATAGTATTTTCAAAAGGATTTTTGATCATTTCCTCTAATCTCTGATCCACATGACAAACAAAAACGCATCCTTGAGTCTGACTGGTCTACCCCAACCAGCTCCCTATTTGGTACTTGTAAGACAAGAGACCAGTAGATGTAAAACGTTTTAGTTATAGCAGTGATGAAAACTGGATCAGTTTTACATTATGCAATGATACTTCGAATGATATTGGTCCGGACTGAATGTCATTGCTTTTTCCCGACATATACGAGGCAGAAGCTTACACAGTGATAAGTATATAATTGCTGAAAGTACCAAAACCCACATAGACGCTTTGCCACCAGAATCAACCAACGGCTTGATTTGCAAAATCTTCCTGATCTATGATCCTGACGTTCAACTTTGAAGATCAAGGGAGAAGTTCTGTTAATTATTTCTAAAATGCGATTTAAGAGTTGACCACGCTTAGAGTACTTGAAAGTCTGTGCATAACTTGAAGCCATTTTGGTATGACACAACCGCTTGTTCTGTAATGCACTTATCAAGACGAAAAGCTACTCATCACCTAAGGCAGATTGGAGTAACTTCTATTGACGACTTCGATTCCTCTTCTTTTCCCACATGTCAACATGCCAATTTTCCCAAAATATTTTGAATATTTTTTGCAAACAACATTATGCTAAACCATGTCTCCATTAAAAAAAAAAAAAAAACAATTCTCTCATACGAGATATCCGCTTACAAAAAGCTGCTTCCTCAGATTTGCCGTCAACCCCATCCTTAACCATGTCTCCGACACCACCCAACAGTACCACGGAGAACACTTGCAATCTTCCCATTACGCAAAATCACATTACACTTAATCCCTTAATAACTACGTTTCCATAATTTCACTCTCCCTTTTCATATTTACCCTATTCGTCACGGCTAAGCCCCCAAGGGTAATTCCTTCACCATGCCTATTCCTATTCTCTTCATCGTCATCACTTCACAGACGATGTGAGCGACTTAAGCGTTTGCCTTTTACACCTCCACCACCCAGGCGACAGGGCAAGCAACTTGTCAGGGTTAATAAGGCAGCACGCTTGCTACGTCGAGTACCGTCATATCATACTAATCCGTTGCATAGGTTATAGTTACATCTATGGCTTCCTTTCCTCCGGCGACGAGGGAGACATTGTCGCCCGCTCATTCAATTTAATAATTTTTTAGCAATTTCATGGGTTTTATATGTTAATTTCATTAAAAGGACATTTTTGCATAAAGTCCGGAGAGGACTTGGACTATTTGCCGGATGAAGGATTTTTGTTGGATTTTTATGGATATTTATCGGATGACGGATTGAGTGACGTTTCCATGGGGATGAGGAATTTTCGGGTGGAAATTAAAAAGCGCAGAAGTGTTTCCAAAATTAAGATACCCTTGGTTAAATCAAAATAGAAAGAGGCACGCCTTGCAGCAGATCAAAGGATTTTATGGATCAAACTGTGAGTAATTGGCTTTTAGTGTTTAAATGAAATCGCTTGGTGTTATGAAATTATTGGAGTTTTATTAATAAGAATTATAATTGTGCACGCGTTTAGAAAGTCTTTACTTATTGATGTACACAATGAGTTCCACAGTTAAAATAGATACGTAAGAAGTTGCGTCTCTATGTTACTTGTTGAGTTGATAAACTGCTTAGGTTCTGCGATTTTAGGGCTGGCTCTTATAACTTCAACCACATGAATTTTAGCTCGTTAGAGTGGGAAGTTTGGTGAGCCTGGCTGGCACCTTAAAGTAAAAGTTTTTGTTCCTAAGTTGCACCGAGACACATTTGTTTTCGTTTCGACATTGTTTTGTTTTTAGCTTTTTAGACAAATATAGCTGATTTTGACGTAATTTGACGTTTTTCTAGCTTGTAGATCCATAGATCCACATGACAGTCTCCGTTATTTAACTTTCATCCATCATCTCCCTGTACTAGTCAGCACTGGCCCTTATCATCCTGTTGTTTTTTTAAATCAGGTCCTAAAATAAGACCTTTGCATCCTATTTTGAAAAGGCCTATTAGAAAAATTTTCTTCAACAGCAGCATGTCCCAACGGCTCCCCAATAATTCATGTTGAATTTTGTTTTTTGCAGTTTTTAATCTCTTAGTCCGTTTTCCAATTGGCGTGAGATCTGTCAAATCAGTTGTTTATTATTCAGTTGCTGAAGCTAAATCACCATGCCAAGTTGCACGATTGAACAGTACCATATGTGCAAATGCTAAAACTTTATTATCAAAATTACTGTTCGTTAGTGCAAACGTTACGCGCGGTGCGCCAATTTTGCGGTAGACCTGGTGGCACTTCACAGTCGACTCTTCAACGTTTGGTGGACAAGTTTGAGACGATCGGTTCGGTAATCAATCAGTCAACATTCGTAAGTCAAAGGAACGCACGATCGGCGGAGAACATCGTCACGGTCCGTAAAAGTGTACAAGAGCTCGGCTTTCGCAGACTTCAACTTGCCGAATTTTTCTTAGGGACTTGAGCCTACAGCCGTCCAAGATCCAACTGATCCAGGAGCTCAAAGTTCATGACCCTAGACAACGCCCTTAGTTTGCTGAATGTGTTGGGGAGCGTTTGGAAAAGAACTGCAATTTTTGCTGGAAAATCATCTTCAGCGACGAGACGCATTTTTGTATGAATACCGGACCACACGTACCCATCCGACATTCACCATGTGACAATGCATCCTCAAAAAGTTTTCGTTTGGTGTGGATTCTGGCTGGTGGCATCATTAGTCCATGTTTTTTTTCGAAAACGACGTTCGTGAGGTGGTCACCGCCAATGGTGAGCGCTATAGAATGAAGATAACCAATTTCTTAAAGGCCAAATTGAACCATATAAACTCAGATGTGAATACACTTACGAGGGTGGTCCGATAAGTACTTAGCCTTACCACCAGATGGCACCAGTATAGCAAGAGCAACTTACTATCGTGTAGTACATTCTAGTAGACGGCATCAAAATTTCAGCCGGGTCGGACTCGTAGTTTTGTTTTGACCGCGTGTGGAAGCGGGAGTGTGCGCGGATTTTAGAAAAATGGAAAAAGAGCAATATCGGTCGGTGATTCGATTCTTGTCTTTGGAAGGAAAATCGCGCAGCGAAATCAAAGAGCGTTTGTTTGCTGTGTATGGTGACCCTTTTCCTTCGATGGTGACAATCAAAAATTGGTTTAACAAGTTTCAACGTGATGAGTCACGTACAGGTGGCCCGAAAACGGCTACCACGGAAAATAACAAAGGTGCCGATTGAAGGTGCGCGAGATAGCTGAGACAGTAGGCATTTCAAAAGATCGCGTGGGTCATATTCTGCATGAAATTTTGGGCATGAGAAAGCTGTCGACGCGATGGGTGCCACGTTTGCTCACTCCGGACAACAAGCGCAACCGTGAGACCACTTCAGAGCAGTGTTTGACGCTGTTTAAGCGCAATCCGAAGGAGTTTCTGCGTCGTTTCGTGACCGTCGCCGAAACATGGATCCACATGGATCCAGAGACCAAGGAACAGTCGAAACAGTGGACTTGACCAGCGTGCATGCTCCGAAGAAGGCGAAGACTGTCCCATCGGCCGCAAAGGTGATGGCCACCATTTTCTGGGATTCACAAGGTGTGATCCACATCGACTACCTGGAGAAGGGCAAAACGGTTACAGGGCTTTACTATGCTAAATTATTGGGCCGATTCGACGCCGAATTGAAGAAAAAAGTGCTCTTCCACCATGATAACGCACCGGCTCACACCTCTGCCCTCGCCACGGCCAAATTGGTCGAATTGGGCTACGAACTGCTGCCCATCCACCGTATTCTCCAGATTTGGCTCCGTGCTACTTCTTTTTGTTTCCAAACTTGAAAAAGTCACTCGCCGGGCAGAAATTTCAGTCGAATGAAGAGGTCATCGCCGCCACGGAGGCCTACTTTGCATACCTCGAGAAAACGTATATCTCAAACGGGTTAAAGAAGTTGGAGCATCGCTGGATCAAGTGTATCGAGCTAAAAGGAGACTATATTGAAAAATGAATCGCCATTTCTCCAAAATTTTTGGCTAAGCACTTATCGGACGACCCTCGTAGTTGTGTATATTTTTTGGCCAATAATCGATCGTTGGTGTTAGCGCAGCGTGAATTTCGACGTCGATATCCTAATCGTGTCGCGCCGTTTGCGCAAACATTCCGGTACTTAGCTACTCGATTCGAACAGACTGGAATCACAGGAGACCACGCAGTGGCCGCCACTGGACTGGTCGTTTGGCCGAGAATATCGCGGCTGAGGCTGCCGATGTCGCTAAGAATGAAGAAACATCAGCCAGACGACGGGCCACGCACTTGGACATCACCGGCGAATTTTAATGAAAGACTTACACATGTTCCCGTATAAAGTGCAACGTTATCAACGGAAACCTTGCGGAAAGTCATGGAAAATGCGATAAAACGAGTACAAAAGTTTATCAACCCTGGCAGCAGCCACTTGACGGATATTATCTTTTCCGCACAACAAAAAAAATTGTAAGGGTCCAAATAAAGATTTTCATCACTCAAAATAATGTTTTTTGTTTAGTAAAAAAGGAATTCAAAAATAAAATAGAATGATTAATTTTGCGCCACCTTGTATAAAGTTAGTTTATTTAAAAGAAAAAAAAAACATTGTTTTTCGATCAATCGTCCACAGACTAACCCTTTTCAAAACTGATTATTTGGAATAACAGGTTCGAATTAAAATTTTAAAAAAATTAGGAAATCTATTGGCGTGGACAGGTTATCTCTTAGGGAAACGTCTGCAAGATCCCCATTGGGTGTTTCGGAGAGCTACCTTGTTAACTGAATTTCTCACAGGGCCTTACCTCGACAAAACAATGTCTGTTTTGTTCACGTCTGGTATGACGATCAGTCGGAAATTAGAGTCTTCAATAACCATTATTACACATCCAAGGTATCAGAGCGATATGTCCTGCTACGAGGCCTGTTTAAAAAATAAAGTGACTTTTATTTTTTTTTATCAAAAAAATGTTAATTTATTCATCAATGTCTAATGCATTTTGTTATTTTCAAAGTAACCACTTTTCAGTATTGCCTTGAGCTCTTCCAGCGATGTGGCCTTCATCTCCTTAATCGTGGCATACATGTCTCCGTCCTCTCATGGATCTTTTCAGTTTTGGAATGAAAAAAAAGTCGCGGGGAACCAAGTCCGGTGAATACGATGGTTACGATATCATTTTTGGCCACAAAATCATAACCATATACCCATGTTTCGTTACCAGTGATGATCGTTTTCGGCAAACCTGGATAGCCCTTTCAGATTCATAGAATGAGCCAACCGATATGCCAATATCCTCAGCAGCTCCAGTGATTGTAATTCAGCATAACAATTTTCTTCACAAGACATGTCTAATCTTTATACCTGTGAAAAATAAACTAAATATTCTAATCAGCTGACAATGTCAAAAAAACACATTCGAAAGTCGAATTAAGGTACTTAGCTCGCGACATTAAAAAAAGTCACCTTATTTTTTGAAAAAAACTAGAATGCTGTCTGCTTATCCTACCCCCTTTGGAACCCCGACAAAAAGGAATTTTCATTTTGAATTCTGCCTTTTTCTGACTGATTTACTGTCTCAACCTTCATACACTGGCCGACAAAATTCATCGTACGATAGGCAAATTTCTAATGTATTCGATGTGTATAGATAGGAATATTTTTTTATTATTTTTTTTATTATTTATGGTTTATGATGTTTTTATTACCCACATCCTTTCCCTCAGTCTATTGCTTTTACTCAAGTTATTAATAAAAGCAGTAAAATATGTAGCAGTCCAAACGACACAATTCATCGTACGGGGGTTGATCTCGCTAGTTTTTCTGTTTACAATTATAATTTTAGCAAAAAGGATGTCATTCGGTATTCAGTGCTTCGTGACTTTAAACCTTTTGCCAATAAAAACGATCATGTCAACTCAACAGCGAAGAAAAGAAACAAGCCAAGATTTCCGCCAAGTTGTGGTAAATTTGTTTTTAAAAGAAGGAAAATCGTTGGCAGAAATTGCTCGCACGGTCGGAAAAGGTAAATCCACTGTGCAACACATTATTGAAACATACAAAAAAACAGGAAGTGTTGAGTACGTGCGAAGAAGTGGTCGCCCACGCAAATTGAATGAAAGGGATGAAAGGGTCATTCTCAATACGATAAGAAAAAACCCAAAAACGAATTGCACAACGATTAAACAAATAGTCGCGGATACATGCAGCACAGACGTCAGCACGCGTACAATACAAAGGACACTCAACCGACATGGATATTTTTCCAGAACACCAAGAAGGAAGCCATCCATAAGTGACGTGAATAAGAGAAAACGCAAAGACTTTGCTTCCCTTCACAAAGACGATGATCTGTCTTTTTGGAAGAAAGTTGTGTTCACCGACGAAAGTAAATACAACATTTTTGGTCACGATGGTCCTTCAAGAGTTTGGCGAAAGAGTGGCACAGAAATGGAAATTCAAAATCTACGACGAACAGTGAAGCACGGCGGAGGCAGCGTTATGGTGTGGGGCAGTATGGCTTGGTCCGGCGTGGGAAAGTTGGTGTTTATTGAAGGAAACATGGACCAACACATGTATCTGGATATATTAAAAGCAAATCTGCACCCATCAGTGGAGAAATTAGGTTTGAATTCCGGCTGGATATTCCAGCAAGATAACGACCCTAAACACACCGCTCGAAAAGTAAAGGAATGGTTGTTATACAATGCTCCACGACAATTGAATTCTCCCCCACAGAGTCCGGACTTAAACCCAATTGAACATTTATGGGACTATTTAGAGAAACAACTCCATAAACACAACATTTCATCGAAGGCAACCCTCAAGGAAGCTCTTCAGATAGAATGGGATCGTGTACCCGAAGATTTTACCCAAAATTTGGTTTCTTCAATGCCCCGTCGGCTACAAGCTGTCCTTAAATCTGGTGGAGGCCCAACAAGATACTGACAGCCCGACTTCAATAAAATATTAAAGTCGAAGAAGACCGTACGATGAATTTTGTCGTTTGAATAAAATGAATTATTCCTTTTTGTTCAAGTTACAAGTAAATAAAAAAGAATTTTAATTTAATCTAATATTAAATAAACCTTGTTTTTTGTTTTGAATCTTAAATTTTAGTCCTTTTTTGTATGAACTGTGTAGCCACCGAACAGCTGCATTTATGTGTGCCGTACGATGAATTTTGTCGGCCTGTGTAGTTATTTTTATTTCCGTCCTTCTCAAATGCCATTCGTTCTGTGGAACAAAGTCTCGCATAGAGTTCTCATTCACCGTGTAAAATTGCGAGGATCTCACTGAATTATTTTTCATACTAAGCTATTCGATGTCGCGCGTTTATTAGTATCGCGGCCAATAAGCATTTAAAATGTATTTCCGCGCAATTTAATTATCTCATTCGGGTCACAATGTCAACAAAGAACAACAATAGTGTTTCCGAAATCCTTGTTTTATTGTAAAGAGACTTTTTAAGTGAATCATTTGACTGAAGCACATCCAAACAATGAAGTCTTGAGATTTAACCGTGTGCCCATCCCCCTGGGATCCGTACTTATACTCAAATAAATCAGTGCTATGCCAAATGGGCAACCCTCAACGGACATACTCGAGCCACTACAAAGCTCTCAAAATATGAAGAAGAGAAATGGTGTTCTTTTGTGACAGGACCCTCAGAGGTCCTTTCGAGTTATAATTTCACACTTTTTGTCACACCGACAGATGCCACTTGTTCCCCGTTAATATTTATCTACTTGTCAGACTTACAACATCATTTTCATATCTCAATTCAACCCTCGCCGTGAAAGCGAATGCGAACGAGAGTGTTCAGTCAATCCCTGGAGAGATAGACTGGCACATAAACGACTGCTGAATAAACAAACATTTATATTGTCACCCTGTTGTTCAGTGTTTGCGCGATTTTATTCATTATAATGTTTAAAAACATCTCCGACAAGTCCACGGGCTGTGCTGTCACCCCAAACATACGAGTAAACAGAGTAACAGGATGCAAAAAAAACTAAATCTGTGAAGTTCAAAATTGAGATGATATTGTCGCCGTTTTTTTTCGTCACCCTTGTTTTTGGACACAGTGTAGATTGGTGAAAAAACAGAAAAAGAAAACGAAGAGAGAAGAAAGTGTTTTAAACAAATTATGGTTTAAAATGTACACCGCTATTGGGGTTGAAAACACCCCTGGAGGTTGTTTATGTTTGTTTTTATTCGTCGCGTTATTTTTTCAATTTTTCTTCGTTACACAGGGACGGATGCCTATGTGTGGCGGTGGTAGATTGTGATTAAATGTGTTCTACTGTATATCATGTTGATGTTCGTTGGTTTTAATAGTTGGCATATGATGCACTTCTTTCTGCGACGACTTTCATTTGGCTTCAGAGAAAGTTGTGAAAGTATGTAGCTACGAGTATTAACGATCAGCCTATTCTCTGACTGATCAATAATGGGTCCAGGTACGGGAACTGAAGTCTACTCGCTAACCAAATAGGAATCATACAAATGGATATCCTCGCTGTCGAAGGAACAGCTTCATCTATGCATGATTCAGACTTTAGTGCAAGTCAATTTAATAAAATCTTCGCAATATTTAAAGATAAGCTGTGACTCAGCACGCCAGGGTCGAATAATGCCGGGTTTTCGCACATAGTATGATGACTGAGAACACAAAGGAAAGTAGACGAATTGGCTATCGGAGGTCCGACATCAGTTTAGCCGATTCGCAAAACTGCGCATTTTACTGGATCATAGACGACGTACTACGACGTAACTCGATGATGCCACCTTCCTAGGCAAGAAGACTAAATTATAAAGTGTTCTTCATTAAGTGTTCTTATTTTTTAAATTGAATAAAAAGAGTTGTGAATAAGTATGACAGGAACCTCCATTGCCGATCAAAGTACACTTAGTACCAATGTTGCAAGACTCAGTACGAGAGGTCTAACTTTGTATGACCCTCTTGCATAGATCATTTAATGATGTTTCCCAGTTAGTCCATTGTTGTTGGTTTGTTGCCATAAACCAGTCACGTAACATAGGCCCAGGAATAAGAAGTCTAAATGTGTTAAATCTCACAGTTTTGGCACCCATCTCACATCGGGTTTTCTGGAAATAACGCGTTTTGGAACGCTTTCTTGCAACAACTCTAATGTAATGTCTGATGTATGACACATTGGTCTGCCTTGTTGACACCATTAGTCGTCTACGTCATCATCCAATTGTTGATATCGTTTGCCATTGAGAAATAGTTTTGGCTTTCTTCTTTCAGAAGACGTATGGCTCAATATGCCTGTCCAAAATCCACACAGAACACTAGGTTTCTTCTGGATGTGTAATGGATATTTTTAATATTGCTTTGGATTACTTTCTCCCCCAATGCGGCAATTTTGCTTGATCACGAAGCCATTCAGCCAAAAATCGTAACTGAAACTGATTTTTTCGCCAAAATTTAGATCCCCGGTTTCAACTGCCATTGGGCCTGGTGATCTTGGTGACCATGGGGCTTTAGATCTGGTGTCAATTGGATCATATAAGGATTCGAAATTCGTCAAGCTGAAGTCGTAGAACACTTTCTGCAATATTCTCGCTTGACTTTGCGTCCCGGTATGATGTAGGCACTGCTCGGTTGGCGATTATGCGAATTTGTATAATAAATTATAATTTCGAAGTGTGGGTAATTAGTGTACTACTCCGGCATTGCCACTTAAAAGGTCAGAGTAATAAACTCTCAATGATCGGACGTGTGAAAGATCCAAAAAGAAGGAAATTTTGTTTGGCAAAAACGATGAGCAGACACAGGCCAACCATCAACCTCACAACCAGTTTGTTTTTGTCAACAACTGATAAATTTAAATTATCTTCGATCATAGCAATGCCTACAACATGCTAAGTAAAAATTTATTTGGCAAATATCAACTCGGAAATTCTGTCCCGATCAACTTATGCACTAGACTTGATCCATTCTGAACTACTTTCTTCCACCTATGGAGCAGCAGTGGAGTAGGACTTTCCATTTTAGTGTTTTCAGGCAGTTTTTTTTCCTTCAATACTTGGTTCAAACGCAAAAGTATGGTTAAGGAGCCGGCTCCCGGGTTGGTTTGATCCAGTTGCAACAACTCCTAACATACTACCCCGAGCTGATTTCCCCGAATACATAGCATAAGCTTGGTTCCATGGATGTTTTAGCTTCCTCGTCGATAGTGAGGTCGGCGATTACTTAAATGCAAACAGTACCGGAAGCCACTTTCGCCTTCAACATACAGATGATTGTTCGACGATAATCGCAAACGTTGCTGCTTTAAATAGAGCTATCATATTACACAACTGACAAAGGAGCTTAGGCAAGTCCGCTTGAGCGCTATATCAATCTGCCTGCAATGTCTTTGGCGATGTTATTATTGCCAAATTGTTGTATATCATGGGGTAATGCACCGCAATTAAAATAAAATTAACGATTAAGGGATTTAAACTCTCTTTAAAATGCGGCAGGTCCCACTCACGCAACTTCGTTGCTCCGCTCGGGGTAGGTGCTGATCGTCAGGCAGGCGTCTATGTCATCAATACCCTTCATCTACAGTACCCTATAATCGATTGAACTATGCTGAGACCTTTGCTGGGTTATAGCAGGGGAAATGCAAAAAAAAAAATTTTAAACATAAAATTTTTTTAGAAATATTTCCAAAAAAATTTCCAAAATTTTTTTTCCAACATAAATTTCTGGTTGAATACATGCACCGATCACACCTAATAAGGTCTCCTTCGAGCGAATTGGTACTGCATATAAAAAACACTGTCCATCTTCTCTGCACACACGGCCTCTGTTATACTTCCTCTTAGAGAAACACGATTGATCAATCTCAACAACTTTCCCGGGCCCACCGATTTTTATAGGCTTGCGAAGCTGTCCAAAAAGTACGGGAACAGACCTAATAAGTGGAATAATCATCTCCTGAAAATTGCCCCTACTGATATGAGTGAATACTAAAATACTAGAGCCGTACATCAAAATAAAAAATCCAAAATATTTTTTTTAGAATTTTTTTTCCAGAATTTTTTGAAAATTTTTTTCTTGTCTTTTCCCACCCCCAAATGTCCTCCATTGCACTTAGGAAGGATTATTACATCATTTGCACTCCTTTTGGAGCGATTCTGTTGGAGTGGTCCAAATAGAAAAGAACCGGGAAAAAAGTTCTCGGCTTGACAATATTCTTTTCCAGAAGTCAGAGTTTTTAAGGCTGTGAAAATCCTTATCTACGAGCCTCTCAACTCCTCAACTTCTTCATTGGATTAGCTTACTCTTGGATGCGAATCCTTTTTTTTTTGTTTTTTTTGTTTTTTTTTTTAGGCTTCTGCTATCTCTTGGAGCACACGGACACAAATATTGGTCTTTGGTCTATTGTACTGCCCGACAGATACCTTAGATGGCGTTAGACCTTATGAAGAGCAAGAGCCAAGCTTCTGTTTATTCACTTATGTTGTGTGCGATATGTTTTTCACACAAGTGAACGGAACCTAAAGCTTAATGCCGTTTCCGAACGTCGGGAGCCGAGAAGCTTTTTCAAGGCAAGTGTACAACGGGGGGAGGGGGGAGGTGGGTGCCAAATCAGGAAAAGGAGGAGGTAGGCCGAGCAAATCGTACCCTAAATCCGCACCCTTATGTACAGGTATATTTCCTGGTGAAATATTTTCTTAGTTCAACCAAACCTTTTCTTGCGAATTTTGGCATCGCAAGAATGCATCCAGCCGATCAAGAAAGTTTGAGCAATATTCGTCTGTATTTGTTCTGCCCTTTGGAAGGTAATCAATTAACAGGATCCCTTTCGCATCTCAAAACATGCTGACCACGCCCCTTCCGGCAGATTCGATCGACTTCGCTTTCTTTGGCGCCGAACCACCGGCTTATAGCCCCTGCCTGAACTGTTGTTTCGTTCTGGTGAACTCATGTCCTATCCATGGCTACTAATGGCTGGCAAAATCAGGTGAATCCCCGTTGAATCTGTTCACAGATTGCTGCAAAAATCGTTTGCTTTCGGTCGGCATTAGCAAATGCGGCACCGATCTTGCGCAAAGCTTTCGCATCCCTAATTCTATGTGCAAGTTATTTCGCACCCTTTCTTCCGACGTCCTCACGGCCGCAATAATCTCACTCATTCTCCTCTTCATACGCCTATCTACATATACGATATCATGCACTTTTTCAATGATCTCCCACGTTGTTGCGGTTTTTGGCCGTCTTTCACTTAGGTCATCTTCACACTATATGCGACCACGTTTAAAATTTGCTGCCCACTTTTTAACGGTGGGCATCGAAGGAGCAAGCTTACGGGAAAGTTTTTGTCAATTCGAGTTTAATTTTTTTAGGAGTTAATCCCAACCAAAACTATGAATTTTATGAGCGTACGATATTCAAGTTTATCTATTTTAACGAAAATCAAGAGAAATCTCTGCAAACTACAGAGTGCGCCGTGCTATATGGGTCGATGTAAGCTTGGAATAACTTCAACAATTGTCAACCGATTTTTGTATGTCATAGCATTTTGGAAACTTCAATTCAGTACAAAGTACAACCATGAATCGCGTCATACCAAAATAATGCGTGGAAATAGTTTCAATGTTCATTAAAAATTAACGCTCGATTGTGCTAACTCAACGTGCGTATCGTGCAAAATATGTATCGTGATCGTGTTGCGCCCAAAAAACATACAATTCATAGTTGGGCCTCGAATTTTTTTCAATTTGGTTCTGTGGCAAGCCTTCGTGAGCAACCTAGGCTACGTCCGCGGCGTTCAGACTCATCTATTCAGTATGTGAAGGCCAGTGTTCAAGAAGACCCAAGTTTGTCATATCGGCGCCGTTCGCAGCAGTTAGGCATCAGTGAAGGATGATCTTCACTTATTTCCATACAAAGTGCAGATAACTTAAAGAATTTCGCCACAAGATGAGCCACGGCTTTGGACCGCATTTCTTCAAAGTTGGCGATACAGTGGATGGCGATCGATATCGGTGGGAGTTGGTCCATTATGTGGTCCCAGAAATGCGTAAAAAAGTCGTATTTCACTTTTGGTTTCAATAAGACGGCGTGACATGCCATACTGCAGACTAAACAATGAACCTTTTGCGTAAGAAGTTTCCTGGAAGATTGGTGTCGAAAAAAGGGCGATATTGACTGGCCTCCGAGATCGCCGGATTTGACTCCTATAGACTTTTTTCTTTGGGGATGTTTGAAAAGTAAGGTGTATGTTAACGGCCCGAAGACAATAGAACAGCTCAAAAGAAACATTCGTGCGGAAATCGCAGAAATTTCGACCGAAATGCTCGAAAATGTTATGAGAATGCGCGAAAACGAGCCCATTTTTGCATCGGCAATAAATGCAGTCATTTCATTGATATTGTTTTCAAAGATTAATCAAAATAAATTGTAAAGGTCTAAATTGAAAAAGGTTTTTGAATTTCCAAAATCGGTTGAGAATTGTTGAAGTTATTCGAAATTTATATCGACCCATATGAGATGGCGCACGCTGTATTTGAGAGAACAGGTGTCATACGGTCTAATGACACATGTACCCAAGCAATAAACATACAATTTTGCTGATTAGAACGTCATCTCTGTGTTAGGCCGAGAACCTTTTACCTAACTCTCGTACAAACAATCAGCTCATCAGGATATCAACATATGGTAGCGCCTTACAAGTACATACGTGTTGTCCAGATACAAGATAGAATATGGACACAAATGTTATGAAATGTCGATCATCAATTTGATGATAAGCTGTTGAAAGATACCCTATAACTATGTCATCTTTCGGATCTGATATTTCTGAGCAGCATATACCGCTGATGCCATCTAGTGGAAGATGGTGAATCTACATTTAGACACATGATACCCTCGTATGTTTTTTTTTTTCAATTTTGATTTTTAGGCTTTGTCAATAACAAAAAAAAAAAAGAATATTGGAGTTGTCAGGAAGTCCTTAGCCTTTAAGGGTACCAACGAGGTAGTTGGTAGCTTGGGTAACTAAGTCGCACCGGAAAAAGTCTTATTGCTACAATATTATTGTTGTTTTCAGTTAAGTGGCATAAATTTGAAAAAAAAAAAACAGATGACCTTTTAAAAAAATAAGATGACCTTTTATTTTTCACGAAAATGTTTGTTTATTCATCAATATCTGTTTTGTCTCCTTTGGATTAATCCCCTTCAGATATAATGGACTTAGGCTAGCGCTTTTTCCATATTTCTAAGCACTTCTCTTAGCGTTTTTGGTATCTAACTAGTTTTTTGGTCTTTATCTCCTCAATTGTGGCAAATCTTCGCCCTTTTAAGGGTAATTTCAGTTTTGGGAAGAGAAAAGAATCGCAGGTGGCCAAATTCGCCGAATAAGTTGGCTGAGGCATGATTTCGGTATTGTTTTTGATCAAAAAAGTGAGCTCATTAATGATGAAAACTTCGCTGAAACACATTTCATGCCCAGAATCTCTGAAAAAATTGCAGGGCATGAGACAACCGATATGCCAATATCCTCAAATCATTCTCTGATAGTGATTAAATGATTCTCCACAACAATTTTCTTCACTACTTCAACGTCTTCATCCTTTATTTATATGCTGTGGCATCGAGAGCGGGCATTTCAAGAATGTTGGAGAACAACACAGACTCTTAGATCCATTTTTTCAACAGCAGAAACCTAAAATTCTAAAAGTCACTTTATTTTTTGAACAAACTTTGTACATACTGACTGCCTGTCTCCCTCCTAAAGGAATTAATAAATGATTTCTTATTACAAAATTAAGCAATTCTCTCCAATATTTGTTGCTTAAAAAAATAATACTTCTCATACCCGCTCATAGATTGGATCCTTTTAAGAGCCAACTACTGTTACTATGTGCTGCAAGTGAATACTTATAAAATTGTTTTTAAAAAATGTTGTCGATGGCTTAGTGATCATCAATCGCCTCTATGCCCAACCCCAATTGTGTTGCACATACTTAGAATAAAAAAAGGTTTTCGGACTTTTTTAAAGACCCTCGACTACTTTCAAACTAAACTTTTCTAACACAACATTCAAATCCAATTTGTCCCCAATCTGAATCTTATTTATATACAAACCTTGCCAAAAAGCTTCTAAAAAATGTCCGCAATCACTTCATAAACAAAAAAAAAAAAAAACTCGCACAGTAAACAAAAATCCATCAACTCGCCGATTCGCATTTATTGTTTTTTAGATTTGTTTTTTAATAAATGCATCGCAAAACTAAATCACATCCATTTGGTGCATCCACAGTTCATTCTAGCACTCTCCATCGAGCAATTGTCAATTGATTACATTTACATTCATAGCTTAGGATGAAAATCATTTCATTCGACGACTTTGTGCGATATCCACTCAAAATAGATACAAAAACTATCGAAATTGGAAAAAATATAAAATCAAATACAAAACACCTACTCACGCGAATAAAATAAATACACGCGAGCGATATTGAATTTTTTTTACGAATTCATTCATAGGTTCGTCGTAACGAGCCTAACAGAACGAATTCAAACCATTTCACGGATTCGAGTGGAGGAAAGAATAATAAAGAGAATAAAAAACGTGGCACAATGCTACATCAAATCCTTACAGAGAAATCCAAAAAAAACGAGATCTACTTGGTGGAGCGCTAGTAGTAGCAGCATAGTTCGTTCCATTACGAGATGTGGATGTTCTCATCCTTTTTTTTTTTTTGGATTTTGGATTTGGTATTTTTGCAAGAGAATAACTTTTTTATTTTGTATCTACATTTTTAGCAGATGCATTCAGAGGATTTCTGAGTGGCTATAGCAGTCGAAGCGGCTAGAGGACGAGCACTTGAACTAGCTGGATGCATGGTTGCATATCACATGCGGTGGATGTGGATGTGCGCATTTTGAATTTTGCAATTTATTTGCAAACATCGTTCCGTTCAAATTGAATATGTTCATTCGGGGAGTTGATTTTCATCTGTCAATTTGAGAATGACAGTTGTGTGTTTCGTTATTCCGTTGTTTTTACATATAAAGTAGCTTTTGTTCGATTTTGTTCTTTTGGGCGCAATCAATTCTTATTTTTGGAACGCGATTCCGACGACGAAATGACATCCGTACGAGTTGTCTATAGGTAGGTAGGGGACATTCGTACCCGTACGTGAACACAGAGGATCTGGGGGATGGATGAATTTTAAAAAATTGTATATTATTGAAGAGCGCTCGTTAAGTTGACAAATGAAATGCACTTTACCTGGAAGAGAGTTTATTGTTTTATGTCGTTTCGAATGAAATGGAAAATAATTAATTTGAACACTGAATGCCGAATGAGATATGAAGTGAAGGGATTTGTACGGATTTATGGATGGAGGCGATGCCGGCAGCGGTCAATCGTACACGTTTTATTGCGTGTTCATGATTAACAACTTTTTTTTGTTTTTCTTTTCTGTATTTATTCGAAGCCAAGTTGTTTAAGCGATTTTTTATGCGATTTATATTTACTTGAAAAAAATAAAAAAAAACGTTGAATTCGCAATTTCATTTGCAAGCCCATGACACAATCGTACGTGCCGTCTTAATCCGGGACAGATGATGTTGATGTATTCGAAACAAGTTTTACTTGGATTTTGACACTTAAACAATTTTCTGAGAAAGACCTTAAAAAGATTCCTGAATTATGTATCTTCTATAGGTGATAGCGATTAAACAATATTTATAAAAAAGAAACCAACTTCGTACACCGCTTAAAATGTTGATGGTTTCCTCTAAATTATTGTAAAAAAGACTAGCTAACCCAAGGTAGCGATTATCCCCGAAAATGGAGCACATCTTTACGTTCTTTATGATTGCATAAGTCATAGAGTAATGGTAGCTCTGGTCGATGGTAGCTCTTACTTTAAGTAACAAGCTAATTTTTTTCAGTGCTGTTTTCGTTTAAGAAATCTCTCGGGGAAGCCTTCAACCTAGAGGGCGCGTCATCAGATGGCGGATCGGGGAATGCCCGTCAGAAAGCCACAGTTGTTTGAGGGTAGAAGGGAAAACAATAATAAAATAAAAAAGGCCGGAGGGAAAACTTCTTCTCCGACATATCCGGGGTAGAGGTCCTCGTTTGTGATGGACTCTTAGGAACTCATAGGTCTGAGAGTTTATTAGAGAAGGCGGATGAACCTATTCTGGTCAACGGCGGTTCTCAAGTCTTTTACGAAGATTAAGGCCTTAATGTCAGGTGGCAACCGATTTTAAGAACCAGTAGCCAAAAGCCAATTTATATATGTACATATATGAGGCACAACATAAAGGAAAGAGAGGCTAGGGCTTCTCCTTTAAGCGACGGCGATGCAAATCCGACGAATACTAGGGCATCCTACCAAATCCACTGAAAATCAAAACAACAAAACGCTGTAACAATGTCCAACTACGTATGGGAACTTGGAACAGTGGCACAGTGACTGGAAGAAGTGTTGCACATAGCGGTAATCTATACAGACGTCGCATAAACATTTGTTGTGTGCAAAAACAAAACGGAAACACACCAAATCACGTCAATTCGTTAACTGTTTCAAACTCATATAAAGGGTTTTCCAATGGGGACTTGACAGCTTTGAATTTAATTTGTGAACGCACCCTTTCACTTATCATCGGACTGTTATTGCCAATTTATTCAGTAAACTCAACATTTTCATCATGGTAAAGTACACGAACGAAGCAGACGCTGCTGCAAATTATAAAAATTTTCTACCGAAATTCGGAGTCGGTGACCGCAACTTTAAGAGCGTTAACTCCAATTTTCGGTCGTAATTCTCGCCCTAGTAGACAGGCAATAACAAGCTTGGTGCAAAAATTTAAGTCTACATATTCGTTGTGTGATGTTGCCGTGTCAGTGAGACAACGGGTTGGTCGAAGTGTCGAAAATATTGCAGCCGTTCAGGCGTCCGTAGCAAACGATCCAAATCAGTCAATTCCACGGCGTTCTCAAGAATTGGGCATCGCTCAGACCACATTATGGCGTATTTTGCACAAGAATTGAAGCTTATGGACCATTTGAAGGGACGTACGTTCTCCGATTGGGCTCTGGAGAAGATGCGCCAAGATGATGAATTTCATCGCAAAATCATCTTCAGTGACGAAGCTAATTTTTGGCTCGATAGGTTCGCCAATAAGCAAAATATGCGTTATTGGTCGGGTGAAAATCCACATGTGCGTCATGAATCACCACTTCATCCCCAAAAAATAACTGTTTGGCGCGGTTTGCATGCCGGCGGCGTTATTGGGCCATATTTCTTCGTCGACGATAACGATCGTCACGTTACTGTGAATGGCCAGCGTTATCGCGCCATGATTACCGATTATTTTTGGCCCGAATTGGAAGATATGGACTTGGACGACATGTGGTTTCAACAGGATGGTGCCACAAGCCACACAGCACACGTTACAATCGATTTATTGAAGAGTAAGTTTGATGAGCGTGTTATCTCAAAAAATGGGCCAGTCGATTGGCCGCCTCGTTCGTGCGATTTAACGCCTCTAGACTATTTTCTTTGGGGCTACGTTAAGTCATTGGTTTACGCCAACAAGCCGACGACGTTGGAAGAGCTCAGAGCCAACATTGATCGCGAAATAGCGGCCGTTTCGTGTGGAGCCGAGTCATCGAAAATTGGGTGCAACGAATCGACCACTGCAAACGTGCTCGCGGTGGCCATAAGAACGAAGTCGAGTTCCATTGATAAATGTTTTGATTGTACTTCAAGCCGATAATAAAGTTTTTGAAATGTCTCAAATGGTTTGCGTTTTATTTAAAAAAAAAGCTGTCAAGTCCTTTTTGGAAAACTCTATACAACGGCAAAGAGACCGTATCATGTCTGTGAAGCTGGAAGCCCTGGAGAAGCATCCATGCATCAACGTCATCTCGCGGGCAAACAAGGATACTGGGAAGACCTGCAGACGCATTTAGTAACAATAAAAGAAACTGAATAAAAAATCATATGCGGAGGCCTGAACTGTCATGTGGGGATGGACAGAGACGGTTTCGCCATGGCGGCTTTGGATATGGAAAGCAAAACAGTGAAGGTCAAACAGCTTAGAGAAGTAAAGGTTATTTCCGGGGAGAACCTCTCCTCCCAACATAGGTTATAACTGAAAGCCCTGAAATTGAAAACACCCACAAAGATAAAAAGACCGAAGATAGAAAAAATTAAATGGCAAGAACTAAACAAGATGGGATCAATTCGCCGGAAACCAAGCTACAATTCCAAGTCTTGAATTTTCCAAACTTTTACCAGGATCTCAGGAGCCACAGTAGCTAGGGTCTTAAAACCGGTCAGTATGAGCTCCAAATCATGTACTCTATAACACAGCCAAGTTTCAGACTTATAGCTAATAGACAGAACAGCATTTGCAAAAGTCTTCCCTACCCCAGCTTTGTAAGGTAGAAAACTAAAACGGATAAAGAAGGACCTTAGGAATAGGAGTATATGTTGTGGGTTACTTGAATAAAAACCCCTCCCGAGATCCGACTTCTACAGAAACGTGGACAGACTTTGAGAAACTATGTGCTACTGTAGTAAAACATGCGCTAGGGATAACCGTTACACAGTGCAAAACATACGACCACATCAAAAACAGTGTAGCTGTTTAAAATTTGGCAAGATACAGGCTCCAATGAAGATAAAGATAATTTTAAGCAGACAAAGAAGAGCACAGGAAGAACAGCAGCTATTGAAAGGGGAAAAGTTGATCAACATTTCCAAAATGACGAGCCATAAAGGTATAGGCCCAGAAAGCATACCAAATTAGTTCTAGGAATCTCTGAAAGGGGACGGAGAGGTATGGCTCTGTGAGTTATTCAATAACACGCTGAAAAAGGAAATGATGACAGCTGCCTGCAGAAAGAGTATACATATCCTCAAAATCTAGAGATGAGTCCTAAGTTAACGCCTTAAAATCTTTTCAATTTAACAGAACGGGACAACATACGCGATCCATGGAATTAGACTGGCCATTAAAAAAGTTCGCGAAAACAAACAAAATCTGTGGAAGGTATTTATGGATTTTGAAAAGGCTATCGACCATGTGCCGAGGACCATAATATGGCAAGCCCTAAGAGCTCCAAATTTCCCTAAACACTATATAAAACTCACCCTTGCTGTGTAATATCACTACTAACTAACTTACGAATCCAGGAATCCACACCATGGAACCTTTTATATGCGGATGATGTTTATAGGGCTAGCGCAGGTTCAAGAGTTCTGTCTTATGGTGTTCGTTCCACAACCTCGACGGGGTGCAGATGGTTTTTGTCGAAGATGTTCATCCACAACTCTCTGTGGGTGGTTGTCCTAGATAGGATTCGAGAAATTCGACTGAATTTGTCGCGCTGGTTGTAGTTCACAGCAAATTTTTTTGTTTTCATATCATTAAGGTGATTTTACACTGTGAGTGTTATGCCTTCGTCAGTATTTTTTTTTTTAATATCTCTTATTCACAACTGATGTTGTTGCAGAATTTTTCCGTATAGTAGTTGTTCCTGGCTATAGACAGACTTGAATTACAGACATTCTGCTCAACAGTCGGTGATGATTGCCGTTGCACCACGGTGCCGTTGCACTTTCACATATAAACGAAATACAAGGAAATTTTAAGAAATGGAGGAAAACTCTTGAATTAAACGGATTACGCATAAGCAGAACCAAGACAGAGTATATGGCATGCAACTTTAACCCCGACGAATCTATACAATCAAGCGTGGAAGCCAAATGAAATGGCACCGGCCACCCTATTTAGAGTAGATAAATTTAAATACCTACGATTATTATTCGTGGATGGCGTATCAATGTGGGTGGAATAAGTGGCGTACACTAACAGGAGTTCTCTGCGTTCCAAAAATGCCGATAAGAACCAAAGCAAAGTCTACAAAACAGCTGTAAGGCCCGCTCTTCTCTATGGAAGAAAACCCATGAGTAAAAACTTCATATCACTCAAATGCGCATGTTACGTCGGGCTGGTGGACTCACTCTCAAAGACAAAGTGCGTAAGGAACACGTAGGGGGAGGTGTAAGGTGACTACTGAGAGGATTACCGAGTCCAGGCTAAGGTGGCGCGGACGTATTATGTTCAGACCCGATGGCCATATCGTGGAAAAGTGCCTTTCCAGTGCTACAAAAAAGCGACGGAGGGGTGAACCGCAAAATACCTGGATGACAAGTGTCCGGAAAAATATGCAAAAGCTTGGCTTTAGAGATGATGATGCTTAAAATCGACCCCACGTATTGGGAAGAGGCGAGGGTAAAGAAGAAGAAAAAGTTTTCGGCTAAGAAGTATGTAGATTTTTTTTGGCTTAGGAATTGGTGGTAAACTGCTTTATTATTTTACTATAGTAAAGCCAGTATATTGACGAATTAGCTTCATTCATAAACTTAGTTTGATCCCTATTGTTATGATACAAATCGTGATATCTTTTCATCACTTATCGCCAAATCTCTTGTCACATAATTGAAATGTAGTTTAAGAAGATCGGTGTTATTTCCATTTCAAGATGTCGCATATAGTTTGGAGATGTACTAGGTAGCCTGAATGTACCTTTAATAAAGTAACGTAGGAACTTTTCTACGGCTTGAAAATAACGATATCCCCATGTCTGTGCTCCACAGCATAGAATTGCAGTTGCGGTTGCTCTAAAGATTTCATACTTAGCTATATTCGACACACTATCCTTAAGAATGCAACTTGTATACACAGAACACATGGCACGTTTGGCTTCCGCTAATTTAGTTTTGATGCAGCCTAGACTCCCAGGTACTTATACTCTTTAACTACTGATATTGGCAGCTCCTCAAAAGTCTACTTCTTTCTTCTGAAATATCTCTCTCCGCCGTTTCTAAATATCATCATTTTTGACTTGAAAAGATTATCCAGGTTTTGTAGAGGTGTTGGGTCCTATTTATCATCAGCTGCATCCTGTCTGTAGTTTAAGTTAGGAAAACTATGTCATCAGCAAACATCAGTCCTGGAATATTCTTTCCTATCACGACAATACCCCCATTCACAGAAACAACTTTGTCATTTATGTACAATATAATAACAGCTTATAAAAAAATGCTTCCCGGGGGATTGAATCAAAAGGTTTCAACCGCCACCACTCAACAGAATTTTCCGATCAAAGCCAAAGCACGATTCTGTGATCATCCTTAAATTTTGTTCACCTCAGGACAAATACGAAACACTAAGGAAAGTTGCAAATCTGCGTAAAACTCACTCGCGACAAATTAACTTAAGAGATGTTGGCCTTGATTCGGACAGAAAAATTTATATCCACGAAAGCCTAACCAACAACAATCGCGACATTTTACGGCGTGCCATCCAACTTAAACGTCATCGTCAACTTGCTTCAGTTTTCACAATTCGTGGCCATGTATTAGTGAAGGCTGATGTAAACACAGCAGCCATTATCATACCCACTATGGAAAAGCTGAGGGAAATTGCCCATACGCATAAACAACAACAACCTGCGAATGACAGCTCACCAAACGAAATCGATGATGATCATCCGCCCGACGTCACCAGTGGTCTACAACAGCGAACATCAAACTGTTAGGGACATTTTATTTATTTTATTTATATTTTTATGTTTTATTTTTTATTTTTATTTTATTGGGTATTTATCTAATTTTAAAATGTTAGGTTTAGCTAGTAATTTTAATGTTGTTCACATTCAGTTTCTTCTTAAACTAATAGTCCGGCCTCTCAGGTTTTGTTATGGGGTCATTTTCAATACTGATGCTGTTGTTCTCTCTCATATAATGCTTTCGTCATATTTCCGCTTTCATAATATATGAGCGCGGAACTCGAAAGACGGAGGAGTGAGTACTCTATGTCTTACGGAAGGACCGATATAGAATTTAATAATACGCGCACAATGCTCGATATTTTTTGTAAAAGGTATTCAGGACTCTCGGTTTGCCATATAAATGCTCAAAGCCTATTAAAACATTTTGATGAGTTTAAAAATATTTTCAACAACTCAAGAGTCGACATCGTGTGCGTTTCGGAGACCTGGTTGTCCTGTAGTATAAACAACGTCGTAATTAATATTGACGGTTTTAAATTATACAGAGCTGATCGTATTGGTAGGCGCGGAGGAGGTGTAGCGATATTCATTAAAGAAAACATTCCATCTAAAATAATATCTAATTCGAGTGAAAATGATAACATGGAGTTCATCTTTATCGAAGCTAAATGTGGTTTTAATAAATGTCTTTTAGGGGTGATTTACAAACCACCCAATATACCCGATACAACTATTGTTACGAGTCTTATTGAAAACGTCGGACTTAACTACGACCACATTATTATCACAGGTGACCTCAATGTTAATTTGTTAGATGAAAAAAATGGATATGTCCAACATTTTCTGAATAATTTAAAGTCCTTACATATTTCTTCCGTTAATACCGTATGCCCCACTCACTACAGTGAAACAAATTCCACGCTCTTAGATGTATTTTTAGTGAATAGGATACGCTGTACACATTTTTATAATCAATTAAGTTTACCAGGTTTTTCAAAACACGACCTCATTTTTTTGATATATGATATATCATGCGACAAAACGGAAGTTGAGAAGATGGTACAGTTTCGCGATTTTAAAGCAATTAATCTGGGCGGTCTAATAAATGATGTCAACTCTGTTGACTGGCATAGTCTATACTTTATGCCTACTGTCGATGAACAGGTAAACTTTCTTACTCAGTCAGTCAACAATCTTTTTAATATGCACGTTCCAGTGAAACAAATTGTCATTCGCAATCGAAAATGTGAATGGTTCAATCACCGAATCCAATCTCTGATTTCGCTAAGGGATATCGCGTATAAAAGGTGGAAAAGATTCAGATTGCCTATACTTCATGAAGAATTCAAAAGATTGCGGAATACCGTAAATCTGGAAATTAGGAAATGCAAAACAAAATTCTTTGCATCGAAGTTCACGTCTAACTTATCAATAAAAAAAACGTGGAACAATATAAAGAGAATGGGTATCAGCAAACAAAAACCTTCTGATCCTCCTGAACTCGATTTAGACAATTTAAATGATATGTTTGCTCATGCTTCCATTACAACCATTACAACTGATACTCTTAATAGTGACAATGACAACGAAGAATTACCCTTCAGTTTGATACAAATCGAGGATAATAACGGTTTTCACTTCAATAGCGTGAATAGGTCTGACGTTTTAAAAGCTGTTCTCGCAATCAAGTCGGACGCGATTGGGCTAGACTCTATGCATCCTAGATTCCTGAAAATTATTATAGAACAAATATTGCCTTTTATCACGCACATTTTCAACACCATTCTAACCACCTCCACCTATCCCAAAGAGTGGAAAAGATCAAAAATTGTCCCGCTACTGAAAAATTCCTCAAATTGCACAAAAGAGTATCGACCTATTTCTATTCTCCCATACCTTTCCAAAGTCTTTGAAAAGCTAATTAGCTGGCAAATCATGAACCACCTAAATGACCGTAACTTGCTTACGGGCTTTCAATCAGGTTTCAGAACACGCCACAGTTGTACTACAGTATTACTGAATTTAGTTGAAGACCTACGTATCAAAATGGACGAAGATCAAATATCATCGCTGGTGCTATTAGACTTCTCGAAGGCCTTCGACACTGTTCCACACTCTCGTCTTCTGCACAAACTGAAAGACTACTTCTATTTTGATGTTACAGCTTTAAAATTAGTTAAAAACTATCTCGATGGCAGAACTCAAGCTGTTTACGCAGGTGGAATTATGTCGAAGTTCATAGCAACTAATGCGGGCGTCCCACAGGGATCAATTCTGGGCCCCCTTTTCTTTATCCTTTACAACAACGATCTGCCCCAAGTACTTAAGCACTGCAATATTCAAATGTATGCAGACGATGTGCAAATCTACTTAAGCTATCCCTTAGGTTTAGTCGAAGATGCAACCGCAAGAATAAACGAAGACTTGGTACTTGTCAACCAGTGGTCAGAAAGAAATAAGCTCAAATTAAACTCGAAGAAAAGTCAAGCAATTATTATTTCTCGGAAAGCTATTGATACATCCTATTTTCCTAAAATTGCGATCAATGGTGGAGAATTAAAGTACTGCAAATTGGTTAAAAACTTAGGAGTTATATTCAACCAAACGCTTACCTGGCATGACCACATAACATATGCGGTAGGAAAGGTCAATGGCGCACTACGTATGCTTTATCAGCTAGGAAAATGCCTTCCAGTGCAGATAAAAATGATGCTAATAAAATCTCTTTTGACACCTATTCTATTCTACGCGCATCCTGTCTTCTGCGACCCGGACTCTTCAAGTAAACGAAAACTTGAGATCGCGTTTAATAACATGGTACGGTTTGTTTATAATCTTAGGCGGTACGACCATATATCAGAATTTACCTGTAATGTGTTTAGCATGAACTTGAGAGATTATTTAAACTTTAAAATACTTTTATTTTTGTTCGATCTTAAATTAAATGGAAGTCCACAATACCTTTTTCAAAGGTTACAATTTGCGAATTCTGGCAGAAACCCGGTTCTGATTTTACCAAAGTTTACATACAACACCACCCAAAAACAGTTTTTTGTATATTCCATAAGACTGTGGAACTCACTTCCTCCCAATATTAGGAGATTGAACAGCAGACGTGGCTTTGAGAGAGACCTTATTCGTTACCTGAATGGACAATCGTAAAGTATATTTTCTTTCCTGGTTTTGTCTCTGAATTGTGAACAACATTATATACATATAAGTGTAATTATATTAAACAGCAGTAGGGTAATAGGGTTTAGTTTTGTATTAGATTAAAGTTGTTTTTACTGAAGTTAATTGCTTGCTAAATTACCTCTGTCAATATAGTGTTAAGTAAAAAGACAATAGTCTTAAAATACTATATGTTTGTACAAGAAATAAATAAATAAAAAAAAAAAATAAATAAAAAAAAGCTACCCGAAAATCGACAAAAAAAGCTTTTATAAATGTCGGCAATATTTCTAAACGAAAAAATGCGGTCCAGTGTCGAGTGATTTTTTTTCTGAACCCAAATTCTGCTTGGATTCTACACATTTGCTGATGCAATATTGAGCTTAAGAGCTTTACTGTAGTATTTAAAAATGCGATGCCTCTATAGGTATTCCGATAATCAAAGCTCTCTTTTTTGTGTAACGGCGAAATAATCGCCTAGTTGCTACATACTGAAACGGCGGAAATATTTGATTTGTGTTGGGCAGATTTATAAAGTGCGTTTTAAGTTCAATGTGTAGAGGTGTGGCTGTTAAAATTATTTTGGCACTCACAAGCCTTACTGCTTTCCAGAACTCCATTGAGGATTTCGCTTTGTTTATTGTTTCAATGTTTTCCTTGACTAAAACTAGGGTTTTTCGTGATATAAAGCTCTTTGAAAATTTTGTCTGCTGTTGCGAAAAGGATTCCAAAGTTAATATTGTTAGTCTTTCTAACTAATTTCAAATATATACATGGTGGCGCAAAATTAATCTGCCTATCGGAAGATGTTATAACTTTTGCAAATGGCGTCATACGTCAATCTGTTTGTCATTTGTGAACTAGACAGCGCTATACTTTGCAAGGGCGTGGAATAATTGTGTCCAATAATTGTGTCAGTAGTGTTAGCGCAGCGTGAATTTCAACGTCGAATTCTGAATCGTTTACGCCAACTGGAGAAACATTCCGACGCTTAGTTACTCGACTCAAACAGACTGGAACCGCAGGTGACCATGCAGATAGTGGCCGCCACCAGACTGGTCGTTTGGCCGAGAATACCGCGGCTGTGGCTACCGATGTTCCTGAGTACGAAGAAACATCAACCAGACGATGAGCCACGCAATTGGGCATCACCAGACGGACAATACAGCGAATTTTAGTGAAAGACTTACACCCCCGTACAAAGTGCAAACAGTGCATCAGTTAATGCCTGCTGACTGTCAGTCGCGTGTGATTTACTGTCAAGCCATCCTTAATCTCAACAACGAAAAGGACGATTTTGTGTCGAAAATCATCGTGATCGACGAGGCGCATTTCCACTTAAGCGGTTACGTCAATAAGTAAACTGAAAATTGTTGTGATGAAGAGCCATTACATCCACTCAAAGTCATTGTGTTGTGCGGCCTTCACGCGGGAGGGGTCATTGGGCCGTATTTTTTTGAGGACACGATCGGCAATACGGTCACTGTTACTGGCGTAAGCTACAGGGGCATGATAAACGACTTCCTACTGCAGGAACTGGATGAGCGGGGCTTGGTGAACCTGTGGTTTCAACAAGACAGTACAACCGCACACACAGCACGGACCCCAATGGATATTACTAAGGAAGCGTTTCCTGGTCGCGTAATCCGCCGTTTTGGCGATTTGGCATGGCCAGAAAGACCGCCAGATTTAACTATCTCCGATTTCTTTCTTTGGGGCTACTTGAAGTCGGGCTTATGCCAACAAGCCTCAGATAATAGCAGACCTTAAGGAGAATAATCGACAGAAATGCGGACAGTTATCACCGGAAATCTTGCGCAACGTCATGGAAAATGCAATAAAACAAAAAAAAAAGGTGCGAATGTGTATCAGCATTGGTGGCAGTCACTTAACGGATATAATCTTTCCCACCTAACCAGAAAATTTGTAAAGGTCGACGTAAATATTTCCATCACTCAAAATCAATTTTTTTTTATTCAGTGAAAAAGTAATTCAAGAACAAAATTGGATGATTAATTTTGCGCCGCATTGTAAAAGATAAGTTCTTATAAGTTCTTCGTATTTTTCTGAAGTTTTTTTTCTTGATTTCTGTTAAGGAGCCGCTTACTTGATAGCTTTGGTTAAGTAAAGATTACCTGAAGCGCTCAAAGCCAACTGAGTTTCAAGCTGCCTGTATAGATTAAGCTTGAATAATTCTCCAAAGCTATTTTTCCAGTATAATTTCGGAAGATTCTGATTCCGATAGATTCCGATGTTTCACCTCCTGAAGATCTAATTCTAGAGGTATTAATAGATAAATGGCATGTGGTCTGAGTATGTTTTTACTTTCAACCCTAATTCATTTGAAATGAAGACCCTGTCTCCAGACAAAAAACAATAATCTACCAGAGAACAGACTTTTCCACGGATAAAATTGAATTCTCCAAAAAGATTGCCTTCGCAGCCTTCATTTAGTACCTAGCAGTCCAAAGCGACTGCCAGTTCAAAAATGTTGCTCCCTTTCATCTCATCTTGCTTCGCTTTAAGGTTTGACAATTCGGCATAGAGCAATTGGAAGTGTCTTTGTCACAAGTTCTGAGATCAGCTTGAAATTGTTCTTCTTCAACATGTCCTTCATTTCGTCGACGCTAATGGATGATGACACCATTTCGACTACAAGAAAGTAGAAGGGCTTATTATAATGCACAAGGAAAGTTGCTTCAAGCCCTCTCTTGGTCATAAAGTTAGGTTATATTTGCCGGTAGCCTCACTTTAGATTTCACGAGTCTTAAAAAGTATAACCCACTGATATTACATCATCGGCCCTTAGCCAAAGCAGCAATTATTGCAACAAGCCAGCTCTCTGTAAAACTCTTAAAATGATTGTCCCAACGTCCATTCCACCGAAATGTAATTAGAAAACCCAACATGCTGAACTCCCACTTACCTTCACAGCTCCCATAATGACTCCCATTTGACTCATAAATCGTCTATGCCACGTCAGCAGCATGAGAGGCGTAACTGCTCCCTCACATCCATCCATCCATCCATCTATGCTGCCACACAATTCAACTTTCCAATAACCAGAAAACCAATCAAGCGAAAAGAATATCGCCAACACGGAAAAGATACATTTCCTAAGCACTGCTAATCATGAAGGGTCCACGCACACTCAAGTATTTAACTTCTCCTTCATCTCACTTGACCAATCACTTATTACATTACTAGATGTTCAATTATATGAGTATACCCCTGATCGGCGACGACATCTGTGACCTTTTTCAATCCATGAAATTACGATTACACATTACCAACACCCTCACAGCGCGACGACCTGGACCGGAGAGACTGACATCGTCACGAATACTTCCCTCAATTTGACAAATTTCATCTCATGTAATCCAACAGGAACAAAAACGTTTTGAGAACAAAAACAAAAAAAAAACGAAAATAATTGGAAAAGTAAAACGGAATCTGAAATTAACCTTCGCTAGCCAGTCGACCAAAGACTAGGTGGGTAGAGGGGTGTCCCGTCTCACCATCACCCCACCAAAGGAAGAAGAAATTAGAGATGAAAAAGCACGAAAAAAGGTAGAAAAATCCTAATAAGAACCAAGAAATGCTAAGCATCCTGCTAACGCATTAAATCAATACAGAAACGGACATAAATTATCTGCAAGATACATTTCTACTCCACCGCCATCCCCCATCCCCATCCACGATGGTGCTTTATCCCTAATTTTGCATAGCTGTGTAAAACATTATTCGGCTTATTAAGTCTCAATGCCAAGCGAGATTTTGGGGAACGACTTTCCTGAATTTTAATTCAGCTTTTCTCTTCTTTTTTTCTGCTTTTCTTTTTTATTTATTTCTATGTCTGTGATTATAATTGCAAAATAAATCAATCTATTGCGTTTGGTTGTTAATAAGAATTGACAGTTGAAAGCGAAGGCTGGTAAACAAAGAGCATGTCCTGCTGCGGAATGTCTTATTGGCTTCGCGTCTATTTTTGGGGAGTTTTTTTTTTTTTTTATTTCGAAAATGTATTTTAAATAAATGAAAAGGTGTTGGTTGGAATGAGCGATTGGCAGGTTTTTGAATTTCAAATCTATTCAGATTGGTATTCCTGGAAAGATGTACAGGATATGCCATAATGGTCGACAGGAGAACCAAATGTAATTGGAAGTGAGTACGACAATGAGTGCTTTCGTTGAAGAGGTTTGGGGATTATTGACTTGTTGAAAAAACGTTAATAATTAATACAAAATTACCATTACACATCCTAGAGTGACTTGTTGGATTATCATTATTTTTATCATGTTAGTGGTTAGTGACTGGTATATTACGTCCGCTCTTCGTATGGTATCAAACCGGTAGAGATTTGGATCATGAGGTCAGGTCGGCTTGACTTTCAGAACACATACATTTTAGATTACAGTGTCTCTTCTATACAGGAACCTAGTCACCACATTTTGGATATTTTGCAACTTAACGATGTATGTTTGCGCAGCATCTCCCGAGCCAGGATAATATACCTTAGCGTGGTACAGTTGCTTTATTACACAAGCCGTTTATTTGTATTACACGCCTAAGTTCGCTACGTAGATAACTTGTGTAAGGGCCTCGGAGAAAATGCTTGTCGATAGTGATGCAAAGATGGTTATGGTAACGTTTGGTACTCTAAACTTTGATATATATTTTGTTTTTGGCGAGCTGGATTCTAGGCAATTGTCATGACATTGTTTACGGGCCCCGTATGAATTACTATGCATCAACCTCACTGCTAGTTGCACAGATTGATTACATACAACGATCGCTCTATCTTCCGTATAGAATGCAGCCGTTACATTACTGTATAGTAATGGGCCAAGTTTTCAACCTTGCGGAACACTATGTTAAACTCCTTTTTATAGGTATATAACTTAATTCGTGCGGTTTTTTTTCAAAACTTGCACGTTTATTTAAGAAAAACATGTACAATAGTATTATTCAAAGTATTGCCCATCTGAAGCTATGACTTTTCCCCATCTTTCTGGCAATTTGTGGATCCCATCCCAAAAGAACTGCGCCGGCTTGGCAGCCAAGAATGAATCAAGCCACTTTTGGATATTCTGCTCTGATGTGAACCGTATTTCAGTGAGGGCGTTCTGCATCTTCCGGTCGATGCAAATGGTAGTCAGAAGGGGCAAAGTCTGGGCTATAAGGCCGGTGGGGTAAAACTTCCCATCCACTGTTTTCCAAATAGTTCTTAACCGGAATAGCAACGTGGGGCCGAGCGTTGTCATGATGGAAAATTATTGCCTCGAGTCTGGTCGCATATTCCGGGCGTTTTTCGGCTACTGCTCTCTTCAAACGGATTAACTGTGTTCGGTAGCGTTGTCCATTAATGGTTTCACCCGGTTTTAGCAGCTCATAATACAGCACACCCTTCTGATCCCACCAAATATAGAGCATTACCTTCGCGCCATGGATATTCGGCTTTGCCGTTGATTTGGCTGGTTGGCCGGGTTTCAGATATGATTTTTTGCGCTTGGGGTTGTCGTAATGGATCCATTTTTCATCACCAGTAACAATCCGATGCAAAAATGACTTCCCTTTGTGGCGTTCCAGCAGCATTTCGGACATGCAAAACCGCCTTTCGACGTCTCTCGGCTTGAGTTCATGTGGAACCCAATTTCCTTGCTTTTGAATATATCCAGCTGCTTTTAAACGTTTTGAAATGGCTGCTTGAGTGACACCCAAAGATTCTGCGAGCTCTTCTTGTGTTTGGCAACAATCTTCATAGAGTAATGCTTCCAGTTCTTCATCTTCAAACTTTTTTGGCTGCCCAGGACGTTCATAGCCTTCCAAGCCAAAATCACCACTTTTAAATCGTACAAACCACTTTTGGCACGTTCGCTCAGCTAGCGCATGTTCACCATAAACTTCCACCAAAATACGATGACTTTCGGCAGCAGTTTTCTTCATATTAAAGTAATGAAGAAGAACTCCCCGCAAAAACACTTTTTCAGGCACAAAGTTCGACATATTTGAGTGAAAAAAAAATATTGTTGTTTACGCTTCAAATGAATGACATATACTGAAATGACGTACAATGACAGTAGCTTTCCAACGCATGTTCCAATGGAATAATACAAGTTACGCCATCTCTTAGCAAACCGCACGAATTAAGTTATAGACCCAACTACGGCAAACCTTGATGAAATTCATGCTTTCATATGAAAGTTCTTTTACTCTTTTTTACTTGCTCCACTTCATGATGAGAGGCAAAATGGCTATTGGACTATAGTTTGTTAGCTGGGTTAACTTCCCATGTAAGTACATTATTTGAACAAATTACTCTAAGATTTTAAGTACTCCTATAATGGCTTTTGATGTCAGAGCTATCGTTCAGATACTATGTTGCGATAACATGGCACAACAAGCTTTCTACCTCAGAGCAAGGTATTTAACTACGAATTCTCTAATATAGATCCAAAAGAGCGAAGTCGTATATCCTTTAAACCCGAGCCCGTAACCCGGTCCATATATGGCACTAATACAACTCCCTTCTTCAAACCTTAACTTCTTGTGAATAATTATACACACTCCCACTCTCAGCCCAAACTATTCCACCTTTTCTGCCTCTTTTTATAGATCCACTCAAACACCATGCCGAAATTAACGCACAAGATCAACATGTCATGTCACGGTTGAGAGGCAGAATAGTCTGCGAAACGTGCCTCTCTATCTTGCCTACCTTCACTTACATCATCGACTCACCAAGCAGGCTTCCCAACTGATCCTCACAAACTTAAGGAAACCTTTATCTAGAGCCTGAATATTTCATGCGATGATGTAACTAACGATCTCTCCTCGTTCGCTGCCTACACCTGCAGAGAAACAGTTCAAATTTAAGAACTATTTCCACTAACTATTTGCACCTCTCCCCAATCGGACAGTTTACCCTGAAACATTTTCTTCTATTATCAGAATGTCAGAGGACTGGGCATCAAAACTTCCGCAATACTTCTTAAATCCCAAAATTTGCCTGCCGTCGCGAGTTTCAACCTTACAAGCGCCTTTATAACTTTCCTTGCTTTTACATTTGTCCCCACAAACCACTTATTGTTATCAATTTGAGAGCGACTTCATAGTTTCCATATTTGAGATTGTCCAAGCAGTGCAATACGCGGCGTCGAACAGTACTCCAAACCAGGATCAAATTCCGGTTAGTCCGCCGGAAATACGACAAATGGTGAACGAAAAACGGAAAGTGCGGAAGCGGTGGGCACAGACTCGCGCACCGCTGGATTAAATCCGATTAAACCATTTGTGTAATTCGCTCAAAAGGGCAATTAAAGACTACAAGAATGAGCGCATCGGCATTTACCTACAAAACTTGACTTCAGAGAAAAAATCAAATTATTCGCTTCGGAGAGCTGTAAAAAGTATTATAAAGCCACAAATCCAGACACCGCTAATAAGAAAAGGCCAGGGCGAATGGGCAAAGGGAGATAAGGAAAAAGCAGACATTTTCGCCGGTTACCTTGAAGATACTTTTAAACCCTTCCAGGGCCATCCAGTGCAGGACAACGACAATCGCTTGAATACAGAGACGGACTACCGAGTACCAGCTGCAACGCTCTTGGAACTTAAAAAAGTAGTAAAATCGTTAAAGTCGCTCCTGGTCACGACTTAATTACGGGAGAAATTCTTAAAGCCATGCCGGAGAGAGCGCCGGAGAGAAGTATCTCGGAATGACATTTGATGCGAAATTAAAATGGAAAGCACACGTTAAGAAAAAACGAGGAGAGCTGGAACATAGGTATCGGGAATTGTACTGGCTATTAGGAAAGTGCTCCAAGCTCAGTATTTATAGGAAACTGCTTATATACCTATAAGCAAGTGCTAAAACCTATATGGACTTATGGTATACAACTATGGGGTTTTACCAAAAAAAAGTAATACTGAGATCCTGCAAACTTTTTAAAACAAAGTATTACGGGCGATTGTTAATGCGCCGTGACGATATCCATAGAGATCTCGGAATCTTAACAGTCGATACGCAGTTAGAGATTTTGCTCGTAGACATAAAAGACGACCAGAGGAACATGTTAACAACGCTGCACTTACAATCTTAGAAGAAGATAATTTATGACGCCGTCTACAAAGAACCAAACCGTTTGAATTAGCGCGATAATAAATAACTCTTGTGAACTGGCCAGCTCTGCAGGAACCATCGCTGGAAGGTGACCAGCCACATTTTAATTTATGTATTTTGTTTTCTGATTTGAATAAAATTCTCCTATTTTCATAGTGCCTTTTCAAGATTTTCACCTACCCTCGTAGACAAAAAAAACTGCTCCATCCATATTTATCGAGAACATTTTCACTCAACAAATACTTCACCGTTCTCCATTCCGAAATTACGTATTGTTCCAATTTTCGAAAAGCAGGCTTCACACAATCACAATCTGTTCAGCAATATTAACATTAATTTTCTCCGTAATCCTAACGCGCATATATCCTTACATGATACCCAAGCCTTATTTTTCTCCAAAGTCATCAGATATCTTATTCAATCTGACCCTCTATTCACCAAAAAAGAACTGCACCTCATCTCTATCCTGGTTCACCAAGGAACTACTGACTATGCGAATTTCTTTATCACCGATTCCACTTCTGTTGAGCTTCTGTTGTTTTACTTTATAAATGCAATAACAAAAGCTGATACTATACCTTACTTCTAATTTACTCAATACCTCTTCCAATGATCCAAAAATAGTTCTCACTTTTTTGCCAATTTCTTCAGCCAGTGGTTTACCGAACGGGTCTTGCAACCCGATCATGACTACTTGCGTTATATGTATAAAAAAACTGCTCCCAGACGATTCTCGTGTCAATGAATATAGCTGCTGCCTTAGTCAACGAGAAAAAAGGTAACTTAAAGGACGACGCGAGACATCTGATCCTAAATCTCACTGCCTTATTTCATTGTATCGTATGCGACACAATACTCTTTCACTACAAGCCTATGAAAAATGTTCCTAAAAGTCCGACCAACAACACTAACCTAATTGAATTCGTCTCACAATTCGAGTACTTGCGTTTCCTTGTGGATGTTGGAGAAGTTAACATTGTTGCCCCAGACTTCAACAAGGCCATCAACAAAGTCTTGCATCAAATTATACTTCTTAAATTCACTGCTCTTCATCCTTCCACCTTCCACGACCTACCTTATCTGTCTTAAAGTTGTTTCCCCTGCCAGCCTTTTGGTTGACTTAGCTGTTATCTGTGATCGAGAACTTAACTTTCGCCTTGAAACCGACAACATTATCAAACGTGCCGATTCCGCCCTCGGTTTTGTAAAACCTTGGTCCAAGGAATTCTCTAATCCTTAGCTCACGAAGCTTTTACACACTAATCTTGTTAGGCCCTATCTTCAACATGCTAGCCCCATCCTCCTCTTACGGTATCCACACTCCCCGCTTTAAGGCCATTCAATAAAGGCTTATTCGTTTTGCCTTCGCGGTCTTCTCTGGGCTTATACCTATACTTACCACCTTATAACGATTGCTTTAAAGTAATCAATTGCAAGTCCTAGAAGAACGAATGTGAATGAAGAACGTTGTGTCGAAATGTCGGTCATGAAATAACATAGTTTTCCTGCTCCTTAGGATCTGCTAGCGTGGCAGGCAATGAAACAAATGTTGAACCCATTTATAGTACTCGTACGAGGGTGGTCCGATAAGTACTTAGCCTACAAAAGAAAAACAAAAATTTTGGAGAAATGGGGATTTATTTTTCAATATAGTCTCCTTTTAGCTCGATACACTTGACCCAGCGATGCTCAAACTTCTTCATCCCGACTGAAAAATACGTTTTCTAGAGGTCTGTAAAGTAGGCCTCCGTGGCGGCGATGACCTCCTCATTCGACTGAAATTTCTGCCCGGCGAGTGACTTTTTCAAGTTTGGAAACAAAAAGAAGTCGCACGGGGCCAAATCTGGAGAATACGGTGGATGGGCAGCAGTTCGTAGCCCAATTCGACCAATTTGGCCGTGGCGAGGGCAGAGGTGTGAGCCGGTGCGTTATCATGGTGGAAGAGCACTTTTTTCTTAGCTAAGTGGGGCCCTTTTTCTTCAATTCGGCGTCGAATCACCCCAATAATTTGGCATAGTATAGCCCTGTGACCGTTTTGCCCTTCTTCAGGTAGTCGATGTGGATCACACCTTGTGAATCCCAGGAAACGGTGGCCATCACCTTTCCGGCCGATTGGGACAGTCTTCGCCTTCTTCGGAGCACATTCGGTTAAGTCCACTATTTCGACTATTCCTTGGTCTCTGGTGTGTACCAGTGGATCCATGTTTCGTTGACTGTCACGAAACGGAAACTCCTTCGGATTGCTCTTAAACAGCGTCAAGCACTGCTCTGAAGTGGTTTCACGGTTGTGCTTGTTGTCCGGAGAGAGCAAACGCGGCACCCATTGCGCCGACAGCTTTCTTATGCCTAAAATTTCATGCAGGATATGACCCACTCGATCTTTTGAAATGCCTACTGTCTCAGCTATCTCGCGCACCTTCAATCGGCGGACTGCCAATACGAGATCGTGGATTTTTGTTACGTTATCCTCCGTGGTAGCCGTTTTCGGGGCACCAGGACGTGGCTCATCAAAAACCGACGTGCGACCACGTCGAAACTCGTTAAACCAATTTTTGATGGTCGCCATCGAAGGAGAAGAGTCACCGAACACAGCATCCAAACGCTCTTTGATTTCGCTGCGCGATTTCCCTTCCAAAAACAAGAATCGAATCACCGACCGATATTGCTCTTTTTCCATTTTTCTAAAATCCGCGGACACTCCCGCTTGCACACGCGGTCAAAACAAAACTACGAGTCCGATCCGGCTGAAATTTCGACAGTGGCCGTCTACTAGAATGTACTACACGCTCTTGCGATACTGGCGCCATCTGGCGGTGAGGCTAAGTACTTATCTTTCAACATCTACAGGCGCTTATTGAAAAACGCTTTATCTTAACTTCCTGTTGCTAATGTATAATAGTTGGAGACCATTCAAAGCGAATACTAAGGAGTTAAATGTGTTTTTTACATTTAGTGCCACTACTGTCCAGTATTCTATGGTTTCAGACTCAATGTCTATTATTGTTTTAACCCCATCTACAGTAGAGCGCGATTTCTCGATGCCATACTGATGACTTGACAGAGCTTTCAACTCCTCTACTACAGTGAGCAGTCTATCGAATATCATTTGCTGAAGGATCTTCCTCATTGTGCCTAGCGGAGGTAAGGGGCAATCGCTGAGAGTGCTAAGTGTTGATTAAAGGATCATGTCTTAAGCAATAATTCATCATATATCAACCCGGGCTGGTTCTACCAAGTACACGACATGCCAACAGTTCCCATCGTCAGCCTGCCTACCATGTCTCCCATGCACTTTAATTTTTACCTACGAAGAGCCACAAGGAAGTCATCACAGTTCTCTACTATTAACACATACAATAAAATTGAAAGCATTTTTCAGTCACAAACTACCCTTCGATTATTTTCGAAGCAAACCCCTAGACAACAATATTTGCAAATACCAAACAATCACTTTAAAACCTACATAACGAAGCCCCTTCGAGAAAACACCTCATAAACAGAATACCCCAATTAGCTCCTTCAACGTGAAGTACGAAATCGAAACCAAACACCGCAACCTCTTGCCTCGTCAATTTAATACTCAATGTTCACTGAACCCTAAACTCAATTTCACAATAATTATCGATTCAACCCAGGAAAAGTTAAAAATCAAGATAATAGCCATTGCACTTAAAACGATTCATCCCCTCCCCGCTGCTTGACGCACCGACCGTAAAGACAAAACACTAAAAAGCCAACTCAAGTCAAGCTGAAAGCCCAAAAACCCAAGGCATCCAAGGCCCCAGTATACAATACCATACCACGAACGCCACACCAACACCACATCGTGCCGCAATTACCAGCAGCAATAATAACACCAAAGACCGAATGCAGAACTAGTTAAACAATTGCCTCATGGATCAGGATAAGGCAGTGGGGCAAAAATCTTTCAAGCAACTTAAATACCGGAAACAATTAATTCCACTTGAATTAACATATACTCGTACCATACCCCGTCCGCATTCGCATTCGCATCCAGGAGCCGAGAGGCAATTAAATTTTCGGTCTAAAATTACTTATTACACACGCAAGACATGACTTTCATCGCCTGATCCATCCGAACCAGAACTAGAACCGGCTCCTGTCTATAATCGATGTATGTACATCGCATACACGTCTATCTGGTTGGGTGGCAAGATATCCTCCTTCTTTCTCAGTCATCAGCCCGCTCCTTGGCTAAGAATGTCCCTTTCCAAGGCGAACTTTCCACACGAGGCGAGGAGAATTCTTCGTCCTTAACTCTATACAACGAGACTCGTTGGTGTATTTGTATAAATCCCTTTTCATTATGAGAAATAATTTTTTCCGCCATCAAGGTACCAAGCGCATTCAGTTAATTATTTACGGCTAAGCGAATGGTAGTTTGTAAACAAGGTACGAGAGACCGACCATCATTGGCCGCAGCACGAAAGGACATAATCAACATCAACACACTTTGCTTGGGTTTAAGTATGCAAAACGCTATTGAGGGTGATACGAGTATCTTCGAGTCCTAGTTGCACAGCACTAGCAGGACTCCACCGCTATAGAAAGAAATTAAGGGCAAAGATTAGAGAACGCGTGCCGACATTTAGGCGTAACAAATTGCTGCCGACCCGAGTACCGCAGTAATTATCGGCACGACGGCGTTTTTACGGGTATCGTGTTCCTACGAGCCTGAACGCGTGGCTAAGTGCTGCCATTCAGGTGGAACTATAGTCCTTGCTGTTCCAGATTTAATTGGAAATGGGTTATGTGGTGCCGCGGCAAGGTGGCACAGACTCAAGCCGCTCGGTTGATTTTTATTAGTTTTTCATAATTTGCACGGCAAGGTGGCACGAAAGCGAACGGACGGATGGTTTCAATGATTGCCGTCGTGATATCCGGTTGGAAGAAATGAAACAGAGATGTTATCCAAGCGATTAAAGTTGAAAATTGTTATTGAACGAGTGTTATTGCGTGGGTGAAAGGCAAGGACTTGTGGTCGGTTTCGAAAGTTTTAATATTCGCGGTTGAAGGGTGAATAGTCCTATCTAACCTTTAAGGCTGTAGAATCTTGTTGCAATTAATAAGGCCTTTTAGGAAGGGCGGGTACGAGTATCAAAGAGAGAAAAGAAATATATAAAAACTATATACCTAGGAAGAGGCTTGCTCCAAACTAGTGTTGAAGAGATTATCTTTTTTGTCTGACATCCTCCAAACGTTGGAAGATTTTTTGGAAGCAGGACGATGTAGAAATAATGCCAGCCTTTGCTTAAGTTCATGAGATCAAACAAGCCTATAAAAATTTTCCTTAAAATAATTTCAGCTTTTTAAGTAACACAATAGCTTAGTCGCTGAATGGTCCTTAGGGGGAGCTTTTTAACGGACAAAGCACGCGATGCGAAAAGGCTGACCACCATCTGTTGCAGGTGATCATCAAGGCTTTTTGAAGAATTAAAAAGGGTATGTGCATATTATCAATTAGAAGAAGAAGGAAAGAAAGACCAACTATATTGGCTAGCATCCCGCCATCTGTTGGCTCACCCTTTATTTAGCGAATTCTTTAAAAGACTATAAATGATACTTCCAAACGTATCAACAGGGTCATAAGCAGGAAGTTACATATAGCCAGTTGTCGACTGATAACAAATGTTGCACCCAAACCCCTTTAAGCATCAAATAACCTAAGAGTATAAGCCTAAAGATCAGCGAACAAATTACTCAGATTGGGTGTCAGATTTCAGTGAACAGTTTATTATTTCATTAGGCGTGTTTTCACTTGAGAATGCGCTAGAAATAGAAATACCCAGGACAGTTCCGTCAATGGCTACATTTTGCTTGTAGGCTCATAGGTAATAAGTAAGGGAACTGGTTGAGGTCTAGTCTTTTGTGCCCTTATGGGCAGTTCATCGATGATTTCATTTTTACGAACCCTAGGTCCAGCTTTGATTAAAGAGGTCCCAGGTGCTCATATATAGGATTTTCCAAAAAGGACTTGACAACTTTTTTTTTTAAATAAAACGCAAACCATTTGAGATATTTCAAAAACTTTATTATCGGCTTGCAGTACAATCAAAACATTTATGAATAAAACTCGACTTCGTTCATATGGCCACCACGAGCATGTTTGCAGTGGTCGATTCGTTGGACCCAATTTTCGATGACTCGGCCACACATTTCGGCCGGAACGGCCGCTATTTCGCGTTCAATGTTGGCTCTGAGCTCTTCCAACGTCGTCGGCTTGTTGGCGTAAACCAATGACTTAACGTAGCCCCAAAGAAAATAGTCTAGATGCGTTAAATCGCACGAACGAGGCGATTTCGACGAAATGACTGGCCCGTTTATTGAGATAACACGCTCATCAAACTTACTCTTCAATAAATCGATTGTAACGTGTGCTGTGTGGCTTGTGGCACCATCCTGTTGAAACCACATGTCGTCCAAGTCCATATCTTCCAATTCGGGTCAAAAGTAATCGGTAATAATGGCGCGATAACGCTGGCCATTCACAGTAACGTGACGATCTTTATCGTCGACGAAAAAATATGGCCCAATAACGCCGCCGGCATGCAAACCGCACCAAACAGTTATTTTTTGTGGATGAAGTGGTGATTCATGAAGCACATGTGGATTTCCACCCGACCAATAACGCATATTTTGCTTATTGATGAACCCATCGAGCCAAAAATGAGCTTCGTCACTGAAGATGATTTTGCGATGAAATTCATCATCTTGGCGCATCTTCTCCAGAGCCCAATCGGAGAACGTACGTCCCTTCAAATGGTCCATCGGCTTCAATTCTTGAGTCAGCTTGATCTTGTATGGGTGTAAACAAAGATCCTTACGCAAAATGCGCCATAATGTGGTCTGAGCGATGCCCAATTCTTGAGAACGCCGTGGAATTGACTGATTTGGATCGTTTGCTACGGACGCCTGAACGGCAGCGATATTTTCGACACTTCGACCAACGCGTTATCTCACTGACACGGCAATATCACACAACGAATATGTAGACTCAAATTTTTCCACTAAGCTTGTTATTGCCTGTCTACTTGGGCGAGAATTACGACCGAAAATTGGAGTTAACGCTCTTAAAGTTGCGGTCACCGACTCCGAATTTCGGTAGAAAATTTTTATAATTTGCAGACGTTGCTCGTTTTTGTACTTTACCATGATAAAAATGTTGAGTTTACTGAATAAATTGACAATGACAGTTTGATGATTAGTGAAAGGGTGCGTTCACAAATTAGATTCAAAGCTGTCAAGTCCCCATTGGAAAACCCTTTATATCATGCAAATGGTTGTGAGTTACAACATGCAACGTGGCCTGACTGTTGTTGCATACGCAGATGCACCTTTTTTTCAATTATCGCTATTTGAGCATGATAAGGAATCCCAAAAAAAAATAAATTCATTTTTTTCAACGCATATTCTCTAATTATTTTTGAATGATTTCAGATACGAGATTGGTTCAATAAATAAGGTGACTTTTGGAATTTCGCGAGCTAAGTACATTCGATTTTCAGAAGTTCTTTTATTATGTTGGTTGACATCGTCGACTATTTTAAATTGTTAGTCTGTTTCTCACAGATATAAAGGTTTATGTGTTCTGGTGTGCTTTGTGATTTCTTGCTAAGGCACCAGGATTATAGAATCTGTTTTAAATTGTGTGTGAAAAATACAATTAAGTGTTCCAACGTACTTGAAATGTTGACTGTGGCATTTGGCGAGTCTGCTTTGACCAAAAATAAAAGGTTTGTAAATGGTACGAGCTCTTCCGAGAAGATGTTAATGACCATGCCGGCTGTGGACGCTCCAGCACCTCAACCACGGATGAAAACGTTGAAGCAGTTGAAGCAGTTATGGAGAATCCTCGAATCACTATCAGAGAAGTTGCTAAGGATAATGGCATATTTGTTGGCATTCCAAGCATTTTTTTTCAGATTGTTTGGGCAAGTTCATTCCAAAATTGCTAAATTTTGACCAAAAAAACCGTTATATGAGCATCTCTCAGGAAATGTTGAATGACTTGAATAGAAATCTAAATTTGCTGAAAATGGCCATCACTTTTGACGAAACATGGGTACATGGTAATACGAGGAAGCCGAATCCGATGATTGCATCCCAATAGAAGCGACCAGATGAGCCAGGTTCGATCATATACAAAAATATATAAAAGTTTTATTCCATGTTTTGTTTGATTACAATGGCTTTGGTTTATCATGATTACTTTGAATTTTTGCGCCATGAAGCAATACGATAATTCACTTGCTCAGTCATAGTTGCTTGTGCGATTTTGTTTTAGTAAAAACAATAGCGTAATCGTGCTTCAGTCATTGTAGCGACTTTTTTCTCTTTCCCAAACTGAAAAGATCAATGAAAGAACGCAGATTTGCCACGATTGAGACAATGATAAAGAAAGATCTTGCCAATAGAACAGTTTGGCTTGAGGAAACACCACAACAGTATTCATTAGGCTCACCGCATTTCCAAGTACATTTAAAGTAGTTTTACCGCACGAAAAAGCACTGGCATGGACATAGAAAAAGCCTTCCATACAGTGTGGCATGAAGGTTTGCTTTGTAAACTTAACACTTTTAACTTCCCGACCTACTTGCTGAAAACTATCCAGTCATTTTTATCTGGATGGTATTTTAAGGTGTCTCTTAACAATTGGTTTTCAGACGACTATTCTGTTGTTGCAGGTGTACCCCAAGGTTCCGTGATTGGCCCTATTTTATTTACTTTATATACATCTGACTTTCCACGATTAAAAAATTGTGAAATTGCAATGTTCGCTGACGATGCCAAATATTCCTTTGGTATCAATATTGAAACACATTTCCAATATGGTTTGAATACATTTGAAAACTCGCTAATGATTGTATGCTTGAAAGACTCATGCTGTCTTTTTCAGCAACAAAAAAGAAAAGCCTGCTTCTTGCCAAGCAACAGCCTTCAATTAAACGGCTACATGACCGAGTTGAAGGACAGTGCTAAGTACCTTGGGCTTCACCTGGATAAAAGACTAACCTTCGGCTTAAATATCCAGCAAGTTATTAACAAAGTCAACGTGACTATCAACATGACCTTCATAAACCGCAAGTCGTTCTTGAGCGTTGAAAACAAACTTATTATTTATAAGATTATATTCCAAGCAATTATGCTTTATGGTTCTCTTGTGTGGGGTAAGTGTGAAAAAAAACTTCTTCATAGTCTGCAAATACGGAACGCCATTTTCGTCTGGAATAGCATTACAAGGAGTGTTGAAATGAAAAAATTGCTAGAGTTGAATATCTATAATAAATCCAGAATAAATCATCATTTTATCTCAACATAACCTCAACATTTTCAATTCACCATGGCAAGTCCACTAGAAGATTGCACATTAGAAGAGCAGCGCTCGGTCATTAGATTTTTAGTCGCAGAAGGTGTAAAACCAAGTGAAATTTTTTCTAGAATGTTGATACAGTACGGTAAAAGTTGTATGAACCGTGCGAATTTTAACAAGTGTGTTGATCGGTTTAAAAGTGGCCGAACAAGTGTAGGTGATGAACCCCGATGTGGACGTCCAGTGGAAGTTTCTGATCCCTCGTTGGAATCGAGGATTGACGGACTTATTCGTGATAACAGAAGAATTACTGTTGAAATGATAGCTGAGGAAGTTCAAGTAAGTGTTGGAACTGTTCACAATGTCATTCAGAACAATTTAAAGTATAGAAAAACGTGTGCCAGATGGGTTCCCATCCACCTTACTGACGCTCATAAAGAATCAAGGCTTTTCATTAGTCAAGACTTAAAGCAACGAAGTTTGATTGAAGGAGACGCTTTTTTTGAAAGAATAGTCACCAGCGACGAGGTCTGGATCCATCACTACGACCCTGAGACCAAAAGGCAGAGTATGGAGTGGAAACACACTAGCTCTCCAGTTCGCAAAAAATTCAAGGTTCAACCTTTCGCCGGTAAAGTGATGCTGACCATCTTTTGGGACTCACAGGGTCCAGTCTATTGCGATTTCCTTGAAGATCAGCGAACTATCAATAGCCAATACTACTCTGAGATACTAGAACACAAAGTTAGACCAGCTATCAGGAGCAAACGCCGTGGACTCTTGTCAAAAGGAGTCATTCTTCAGCACGATAACGCCCGCCCTCATACAGCCCAGCTGAACCGTGATAAGCTTCAAGAATTGGGTTGGGAGGTTTTACCTCATCCTGCCTACAGTCCCGACCTCGCCCCATCTGATTTTTACCTGTTTGGCCTACTGAAAGACGCCCTACGTGGAAAAAGATTTGCTAACAATGAGGAAGTTAAGGAAGCGGTGCAAAAGTGGCTTCGGGGTAAATCGAAAGAATTCTTCGGCAAGGGAATTAGGAAGTTGCAAGAAAGATGGGACAAGTGCATAACTGTGGGGGGTGATTTTGTTGAAAAATAGCCTTAATTTTGAAAGATTGAAATAAACCGTTTTTGAGCTATAGCCATTTGTCTCTTTACTTATTGAATGACCGATGTACTATGTGGTCCAATTGAACTACATCCAACTTCCGAAAGCTGAAGCTTCCTGAGCAGTTGGTTAAAGTTCGTTAATGTTTGCTATTGTAAGAACCTGCCAACACCTCGATGTCAATAAATCTTTCGTGTCTTGAACCATAGCACGTTACATCTATACTGACTTCACTTGCCTTTCCAGCACTAAAGAAATATCAAAGTGTTGGTACGCTTATGAAAACTCTATTTCGAGAATAAGAGAAGAGTCCGCAAGCCCAAGATCGTGCAGCTTTTACACGGCTTTGTCAGCCGATTTAAGGCCATATTTCGAATTAAGACAGCCAATATCGAAAATTATATAAAAGGGGCCATAGCATTTTTTGCTGGTCTGGGAGAATTAGTTATATTGGTCCCAAATTAAATTATCATTACCACGTCGAAGGTTCTTAATACTTCACGGACGTATGGGGTCCTATGAGGAAGAAAATTGTTGAGAGGGATTAAACAAGGAATTAAAGCAAATAAGAAAGAGCATATGTCCTAGGAGTGACCCTTGAGGAACCTTTCAATTTGCACAAATTATACGAACACGAACAAGCTGCGATCTATTTTGAAGATAGGAAGAGATTCAGTTCAAGATATTATCTCTTAAAACGTACCGGCAGAGTAGTTAAACACAAAAATGTATGATTGACTGCGTCAGATTTTATATTTATCACAAAAACTTATCAATGCTTTCGTAATTGTTTCTTAAAGTTTTTTTCAGAACACTGACGATAAGGAAATCGGCCTACCATTGTTTGGGTCATTAAGTCCTTGGTTGCTATTTTTTCCATTTCCATAAGTAACTTTTGCCTCTGTGATTTTATGTGGCAATTATAAAAGGCTGGACAATGGCGGAGCAGGTTTTGAACCGACTTTAATTTTTTTCTTATTTCTACAGACGTCACTGAACTCCATATACCAATTTTGTATCAAAGTTTATATGAATGAGAGGCTTGGATCACTCGAGGATAGAGTTAGAGATTTACTTAAGCCTTGGTCGTAGGGATTTGGTGCCTCCGCAATTATCTCTCGTGAGCTATAGGTGTGCTATGAGGTGTGCAAATTGATATCGCCGTTTTTTCTTCATAATTCGGAGCTCTCTTTCAGGCAAATTGTTATATGTTTATTGTTAAAAGGATCCTCCATTGCTAGCTATATTTTTCGCCAAATTTTTTAGAAAGACTGAGTAACTACAAAAGATTAGAAACGGTGCTCAATTAGGCCATATGTTGTCGATCGAAACAGGTAGTATTCAGGGCGATGTCTGGAAATTCTTAACTAAAGTTTAGTGCTTCCAAATAGCTTTTAGTAATCTGAAGAATATAAGCTTAGCCTGTTGCAAAATCACTTTATCGTGTTTTTCCTCGTATTGTGTCCGTTTTTCTTTCAATGCTCAGTTCCATGGATTCTTTCACTTTGGATTTTCGTAATTTAACCAGTTTTCATCATCGACAAGATGCAGAAAAATTGTACTTTCTTACCGCAGGGCTTCAACTCGTATGACGTTAAATTTTTGGAACATATCCAACGTTTTCAAATGATGCGGAATAGCTTGTCGTATTACGGCTAATTTGTAAGTTCTTGCCCGCTTGACAAAGATCTTGACTATATAACCATTTGACGCGCCCCGGCCTCTTTTTTCGAGTTGAGGATAAAACGAAGAGCTTTCTGCAAATGCCGCTAATTTTGCTAGAAAGTTCGCGCCCCCCCAAAAAAAAAGGGGTAACACTGTTTTTTTTTTATCAATTTGACCGGAGAAAGTTAATTTGAAGTCAGTATGCTTTGCCAACTTACAATGAATAGATTAACGCCAGAACAACGTTTGCGATTTGTGTAAACTTATTTTGAAATCCATAGTTCAGTATCCCTTATAAGCTTATCGTGCGCTACGTCCATTTTAATGTCGACAGAATCATCCATCTGAGCAAGTTATTTGGAATACGTTAAATCGTTTGGGCACCACATACTCTCTAGTGGATAATACGCGTTCCCAAAGATGACAAACAGTGCGAAATTATATCCGTTTTGGACCGCAGTGGTGAGGAGAATCCGAATGAGTCGATTCGCCATCCTGCATAGCAATTGGAGCTATGCCCATCCACTTTGTGGAAGATTTTACGGAAAGATCTTTGCTTAAAGGCTTATAAGGTCCTTTGCAAGAGTTGAAATCGCGTGACCATTATACGCGTTGTAGGCTCACATGATTAAGCCTGATCCTCATTTTCAACGCAAAATTTTGTTCTCCGATGTAGCCCATTTTTTGGTTAAATGGATGTGTAAACAAGCAAAATTGCCGAATTTGGAGTCTAGAACATTCAGAAGCCTTTGTTGAGGTCCTTTCACCACCATTAAAACTTACTGTTTGGTGTGCTTTATGGACTGGTTGAATCGTCGGCCCATATCTCTTTAAGGACAATGCCGGCCAGTGAAAAGATGATTGATTGGCATTTGGAAATGTTAAGCTCCAAGTAATTTTTGGAACACCAGGACAGAAAAGTTGTTGAGACCCGATTAAATAAAGGAAGAATCTTGTTGTGAGGAAATGGTCTTGAGGAACTTGGTATCGTCGCCGTATAGTGAGAGGTGGGAATGTTTGATGACAAACTTAATGTCATTAATGATAAGCATGAAAAGAAGTGGACCTAGGTTTCTGTCTTGGGGAACGCCGGATCAAGCTAAGAAAGAGTTAGAAAAGGCAGATTTAAAACGATTCTAAACCAAGGGAAGACAGTTTAAAGAGTCTTAGTTTGTGGGAGGTTTTGTCGAAGGCCTTACTGAAATCAGTTGAAATGACCTCGACCCATTCATTCATATTCATTCTCTATTTCTGAGAGGGTGAAGGACACAAATTCGACAAGGTTTGTGATTGTAGACCTGGATTTGAGGAAGCGATGTTATTTAGAGGAGATTAGAGATTTACAGTGGAAACTTAGAGTGTCATACAAGATACAAGATAGAGTGACAATTTGGCGATAGTTGTTAACATCACTCTTCGGACCTTTCTTGTGAATGTCGGACGTCCGTTCACCTCTCAGGCAACTTTGCCGTCAACAAACAAAATTGTTGACCCCAAGAGCACCCCTCAGTACCCCACCATCTCGGGATCCAGTTTTTTTTGCCAACAAAGTTTTGCAGACTTCTCAACAAGTACAAATGTGAAGACGCTTACCTAGAGAATAAGGCTGATGCCCTATTTTTTCCCTACTGAACTCCTATAACTGTGTACAGGTGGTTCTGAGGGAATAGATTAACCAAACAGCAAACTTTTGCGGTAGAAGGCTCACACCTTCCATTTCTTTCTTTCTGCCGTGATTGGGATGGAAGGATTGCTGCCTTTGCCCTTGCGGAAATGGGATATCAAACTATCCGAGAGCCTAGCAGATTTTTAGAGCAGACTTCCGCTGGACTCTTTAGAGGGACAACCTTCCAACTGAATACAAGGGTAGTCATGTCTGATTTTTGTATGCAAAAAGTTTGATCAACATACGAATAAACTGCGGTATAGCCTCATCCAACATCGGGAATGACTAACCAAAAGCTGCACTACCTTGTTGCTGTCAATGTGATTTCATTTCCATTCGGTTGCCAAATCGACACGATGGACGTGTCGTCAATCATGCGATTGATTAACATTTTATTTCCAACTCAAAGCTCAGTGCAGTGCCCGTTCCGACTGTTATATTTGCAATGAATCCGATTTGATTGGTTTTTAATTAACGGAAAATTCGAAAATTCGAAAAAATAAATTTCCTTTTTCAAATAATATTTCAAAAGTGCATGTCACCAGAAAACAATATGGACACCCTCGGTCGTTGTTGGTGAACAATTTTCCGGTGTCATTCGACACAGTGTCAACGTGACATTAGGGATATCCTTATGACAACTAAATATGACGACTTGACGCATGTGAAGAATTTTCCACACGATCTAGCAATTATGTTCAATATTCAGGGGACGGTACCGGAACGACGCGAATAGAAGGGGTACCGGTTGAAGGGGTGAGATGCGTTCAAATCAAAGCGCTTGTCACACAATATCTGGGCTCATTAATCTGTGAACAGACATATGTTTGAAAAGAGATGCGCACTCGTTCCTGCCATCGTAGTGATGAGAGGATGACAGCAGTTTGTTTGTTTTTAATATCAGAAATGTGTTTCAGGAACTTGGTCGACTTGCAGTACACGATCTAGAGCAAAATCGATCAACGAATGTCAGGGGAGACCAAATCCAAATCCAAATCCGATTCAGTAGCTGTAACTACACAACCACGTCATCGATGAAATCTGTTTAATTGTTTTAAAATTTAAATCACTTTCGAGCAGTACGAATACAGATTAAAAAAAAAATTCAATTATTTTCATCATAAAGGTCGATGGATGGCATGGCGTGTGTATTGAAAATTTCCAATTAATTTCTGTAAATGACTCGCTCGGTTCGCTCGACCGTCGAGGGGGCATAATTGGATCTGCTGTTCGAATTCACGCTAAAATGCATCCAAAAAGCCTCCAACCGGATATGTCATTCTGTCCTGTCCTTCGGGTATATGAAAAACTGTCAGTTCGCCAAAGAAACGGATTACTCGATACTTTGTGTGGACAACACATCCGTCACACACAAAAGCACGTTACAACTACTACTGCTCGTGCTCTACTGGTAGTCACTGGTGTCGTCTTTTATCCAAAAGGATATTTTTGGTCTTTTTTTTTGGGATTAATTCCCATTTTGATTTGACGCCACTGAGGCGTTGTAATCTCTTTCGATGAGGTTTACCTTTGAGTACACCCTCAAGGCGCTGACCAACAAGTACTCGTATCGTATCCACCCATCAAACCAATGCGATATGCGTATCCGATTGAAGGCTTTCGCCTTTCACTTTGTATGAAATGTGATGCAAAATTATTTATGAGGTTTTACCAAAATCGAAAAAAAAACCGAAATTGATCACTTAAAATTCTGACCAAATAAACCGCAAGGCGTTTACGCCCGCATCGTGTTCACACATTCGCTATTGGTCGTTTCTCTGTTAGATCATGGGAACATGAGGTGCAAATGATGGCGCGGAATTGAAATTTCCAAAGTTATGGGTTTTTCTACCTCGGTTTTTTCATTTTTGTTTTTTCGGAATTTTATCATTTTGAAGTTTTGCGCTCGGAATTTCAATTCTACCAAACATTCAAACGTTGTGAGATACATAAACTAGTTGTAGTAGATTGGGGGATAAATAACTCGAGGTGGCGCGGATTAGGTCGTTGATTAATAGCTGGACATAATCGTAAACTCAAAAATAATTGTGCAATGCAATGGAGTATAGGAGAAACCAAAAAAAAAAAAAACAAAAAGAATAGAAAAAAGAGGAAATAAGCAAAAACGAAATTTGGGTGAGTGATTAGTGAGTGGGCTGGCGACAAGATGTCCAATGGCCAATTGACGACTCGTGAGTGGTTGTTAGATTTGAGAAATAGATATGACTGGGAATGAAAATTGTTCGACACGTTTATAAAATCGGTAGAATCGATTTTTTTTTTTGGATGATTTTGCTTGTAATTTGTGGGCTGTGGACGCGGCTTGAATATGAGCAGTGGTTTCTTGAGGGGCCCATTGATGGCGTCGATGAGATGTAAGTGGAGTGATTGTGATGACATTTTGTGGTTGATGGAATGATAGTGCGAGGTACCTATGTATGTAGGTACCTATGTGCGACTGATTTGCATACAAATACGATGTTAATGGCGCTAAACAGTAAACGTTCTTTATTGCTTTTAGACCTAGACCTATTGTATAGCTGCTCTTGCCATCATTTAATTTTCCAATATCAAGAACCGTCAGTAAATGCTCAAGGAAATATATGGCAAAGATTCAGTAGATCTTTGCTTATACATACATACATATATGGAATATCATAATTACCAAGTCTTTGTCAAGAGTAGTTCATGAAAGCATGAATGCTATCTTTTCTGATAAGATTCGCAAGATGATTTAATTAGCCATTCGTTTTTTTTTTATAACGAAAAAGTTTTTTTAAAATGGCTGTAAAATGTATACGCTAAGCTCGAGGTTATCCCTCGTTCGATGCTTCCGCTTCGCACGTTGGCTTCAATATGGATCCCTCCACCGGTTCCCGAAAAGGACGAATCCATATTGAAGCTAATTGACAAGCAGAATAAAGAGCTTGACACTTACAGCTGGAGAATAATTTCTTCAGCCAAGAGTAAGAACGGAGTGGGAAAGGACCTCATGGTTACCATTGACCAAAAGTCACTCGACCACATCCGCAGCAGATCTGGCAGCATCAAGTTCGGTCTGGGAACCCTGAAGGTAAGGCTCCCCACTGAACGCGGCAAGTCAAAGGAGGCTGCTAGTGGTGCAAATTAATTTACACCACTGCAAAGCAGCCACCGACGGCTGCAGGAAGATGTGGATATAGCATTAATCCAAGAACCTTGGTTCCTAGGAACAAAATTCAGGGATTAAGGTCTAAGGTGTATAATTTATACTATCCATATACCGAAGATAAGCTACGAACCTGTATAGTCGCCAAGAGATACTTAAACATTTTTCTCCTAGGTACATACAGCAATGGAGACCTCACGGTGGTAACGAACGAACAACAGGACAAATCAATTTTGCTCCTATCGTCCGCATACTTGCCATGAGGACTTACGATGAGGAGGATCCACCTTCAGACGCAGTTCGAGCACTCGTGTGACACGCCAAGTCACGCGGACTGTGTCTATTGATAGACTGCGACGCCAATGGACACCACACTCAATGGGGAAGCAGCGACATCAATAAAAGGGGTGAGTCCATTTTCGATTTCATTATCTCCACCAACCTCAACATATGCAACAAAGGTAATTCACCAACGTTTCGCAACCGGGTTAGGGAAGAGGTAATTGACCTCCCTTTACTAAGTGAGTCTGACTCCATCCGAGTAGAGAATTGGAGAATGTCCACTAAATGTTCCTTTTTGGATCAAGAAAAACCGAAACCTTTCAAAAACCCTCAGAAGATAGACGGGAATCTTTTCTCAAACCTAGTTGCCAACAGGTTAGTACCGCCACAAGCCATCACTAATCCTGATCCAACTTACATTGAGAATTCAGTCGAAAATCTTGTGAGAATTCTGAAAGCGGCTTTCAACAAATCCTGTCCTTTGCAACGTGCTCGCAAGAAGACCAACGCAGTCTGGTGGACCACAGAGCTAAAGCAACTCAGGACCAGGACCCGAACTCTATTCAATAGAGCAAAGATCTCAAAAAGAACCGAAGACTGGAATAACTACAAATCCAGCTTCAACGAATACAAGAGCAAAACAAGAGCAGCAAAGTCTAAATCCTGGCGGGAGTTCTGCGAATCAATAGAGATCAATCAAAATCTCAACGAAGCTGCAAGGCTCAGAAAGATCCTATCCAAAGACTCCTGCGTTCCGGGATTCATCCTTAAACCAGATGGTTCTTGGACAGAATCCAGTCAGAAATCCCTAGAACTGCTGACTGAAACCCACTTCCCAGGTTGTAAAACCCCTGAAACGACAGTCTCCTTCGAGACGACGGTTCCTACGGTTCACACAACCCAAGAAGTAATAAACAAGATTATCACAACGGATTAAGTATCATGGGCAATAAATTCGTTCAAACCCTTTAAATCTCCGGGGCCGGACGATATCTTGCCAGCGATGCTTCAAAAAACACACACTGTACCCCACCTCGTAAGCATTTTTTCCAATTGCCTGCGTGCGGGGTACATCCCAACACAGTGTAAAGAAATAAAGGTAATTTTCATACCTAAGGCAGGTAAACCAACCCATACTGCCGCAAAGGACTATAGACAAATTAATCTCTCGTCGTTTCTATTAAAAACCTTGGAAAGACTCCTTGACCTATACATCAGAGGACTCATCAACTCACGCAACTTATGCAATACTCAACACGTCTACCTTAAAGGCAGATCAGTGGAAAGTGCTCTGCATAGTGTTGTCCGTGAAATTGAGGGCTCGCTGAACCTAAAAGAGTTTACAAAGGCAGCCTTCCTCGATATAGAGGGGGCCTTCAACAATGTAAACACAGAGGCCATAATAACAGCTCTTGAGGACATAAAAGTAGACAAATCCATTGTAATCTGGATTGAAAATATGTTGAAGAACAGAATTATCAATGCAGACATTGGACACAGTTCTATAAGGAAAGTGACAACTAGAGGCACACCACAAGGAGGAGTTCTCCCCCCCTACTGTGGCTTCTCACAGTCAACAAAATCCTCAAATTCTTTATGGAGAAAGACACAAAGATCATAGCGTACGCGGATGACCTGGTTATCTTGATAAAAGGTAAATTTCTACCGACTATCTAAGTATCTAAGTGGCAGAGCAGATGTTGGATCGTCTCAGTTTCTTCCTCATCGCCGCAGCTCCGGCAGAGATCGCTGGATCCCGAGTCCCATTTCCGGAGCATTGCTCCAATGGGACAGTGTCCTGTGATCACCCCGACGAGCATACGGATCGAGTTACGGTCCAGCGCCAGGAGCTTCTTTGTTTTTCCGACGTTGAGCTATGGCCACGATGATCTTGTCGTGTAGCTGTGGTTTCTTGTAATCCAAGACGAGTTGGCCTCTTTGATAATTGTGTCGTTTATGATCCGGTATAATGCGCTGATCGGTGGTTGCAATGACGTGTCCGCTTCGCTGATGTCCATTTCGGAACCTTGCCTGGCCAGTTCGTCTGCTCTTTCGTTCCCTGCGATTGAGTTGTGGCCCGGGACCCAGCAGAGTTTAACTTTATGGTGTCTGATGGACTTCAGTGAGTCGCGACATTTCTTGACAGCCTTTGATCTCGGTATACAGGATTCTATTGACTTCAGTGCAGCCTGGCTATCTACGAAGATGGTGATATCAGATGGTGGGATATCGGCTACCTGTAGGTGTTTAGCTGATTTCTCTATTGCCAGGATTTCTGCTTGGAACACGCTACACAGATCAGGAAGTCTGAATGATTCCTGTTCCTGGGTATCAGAGTAAAACCCGGCCCCAGTGCCTATGTCCAGTTTCGATCCGTCGGTGAAGAGGGTGATCTCATGGTCGTTGATTACGGCGTTTGGTAGCCACTCTTCTCTGTCGGGGAAAAGGATAGGTATACTGAGAGAGAAGTCATTTTGGGGGGGAATATAGACGGTCGTAGCTGCGAGGCTACTAAAACCGTGTTTCCTTCCCAGGTCGTCTATTATCTTAAGTATGGCCGCATGTCCATAGTTGGCTTGCTTCCACAGAGAGGACTCTCTTAGTCTGAGAGCGCTCTTTGCAGCGTATCCTTTTATGAAAAGATCCAGGGGGAGGAGATGAAGAATCATGTCCAACCCTGCTTGCGGCGTGCTTCTCATGGCTCCCGTTGTATAAACAGCGGCTGACCTTTGTACTTTATTGAGCATGTTCACATAGCTTTTTGTGCTGCTAGCAGTCCACCAAACTAGGGCCCCATTAGTTAAAATGGGTCTGATGATTGCTGTGTACATCCAATGAATGATGTACGGTTGCAAGCCCCATCTTTTTCCGAAGGTCTTTTTGCATAAAAGGCGTTCAATCCTTTTTTCATCCTTTCCTCCAGGTTCCTTTTCCAGGAGAGTTTAGAGTCAAGGATGATGCCTAGATATTTGGCTTCCGCTTTGAGTTTGAGTGGAGTGCCCTCTAACTTTGGAGGAGCAAATATCAGAATTTTTCTTTTCCTGGGGAACAAGACCAGCTCGGTTTTCTGGGGGTTTATTCTCAGACCGTTCTGTCTTGCCCACGAGGAGAGTTCACTAAGCGCAGATTCCATTAGTTCACTGATAGTTTGTAGAAATTTATCTTTTATCAAAATAACCAGGCATCCGCGTACGCTATGATCTTTTTGTCTTTTTCCATAAAGAATTTGAGGATCTTGTTGACTGTAAGAAGCCACAGTAGGGGGGAGAGAACTCCTCCTTGTGGTGTGCCTCTAGTTGTCACCTTCCTTATAGAACTGTGTCCAATGTCTGCATTGATCATGCATTGTAAGTAGGAAACAGGCCAATTTAGATCTTCTTCCTAACAGCTACAGTTTGGGCTGGTTCAAGAATAGAAGTAGTAGCTATATGATGTGTATATGACCGTGCAGGGACGGGTTAAGAATATCCCTGCAGCGATACCTCCCGCTTGTCGTAAAAGGCGACTAAAACAAAGGTAAACAAAAATCACATCTAGGCAATTTAGAAAACACCAAGGTGAGCCTAGGGACACATATACCACCATTAAACTGCCCCACAAGTGTACATGCAAATCAATGGGTTGACACGACTGGAGATCACCGGTGTTGTAAGAGTAAGATCAAACAAAAAAAATCTGGAGCATGCCCGTGTCACAAAAAAAAAAGGCAGGCCGAAAAACAATTGGTGCAAACAAATGCAAAAACACCAGCATTTGATTGGCCTCAGCGATGAAGTAATCCCAAACCGGGAAGCCTGCCGCTCCTTTCTGAGGTCAAACCGGCGGACCCCACAAGTGGACCAGTAGGAATGCAGTTAAGTGGGAAGGTTATGGTTCTACACTTTTGACCATAACAACGCCGGAAAAAGGAAAAGAAGAAGATGATGTGTGTATGATTGCTAAGGATTGCAACTTGAAAAGTAAAGTTTAAAAGTGAGACACGGTGGATGGCGCTACAGGTTTAAGATTATGGACTCTTTTGTACCCCCATTGGGTGGCGCTGATCGGGAAAAGCAATAGTGTTTAAACGGTAGTGGAACACCTCACAGCATGTGCTACAATCAGTTTATTGTAAACGGTCATCCAATAAGAAGTGCTACTTTTCGCCATTGTTGAAGTGCTATAATTCGACTATCATTGCAGTGATAAGTAAAAGCTGGAAGGCTGGCTGAAAGCTGGCGAATTTATATTTTCTAAAGCGAATAAAAGAAGAAGTTCGAGAACTGTTATTTTATGATTTTGTTTGTTATACAAATGTGTAAGGAATGTGGGTTACATTGGGTTTCATGCCTCATTTGACTTAGAAAATAGTAAATTTCACGGCAGATATTAGGACAATGTAAAGTGAATTTGGTGTTTAAGACGTAGATTACGTGTTCGTAGGAAGTTCCCATTAAACGAAAGTGGGCTTCGTCACTCTAGAAGTCCAATATTATCTAACAAAAGTTTTCGCATATTTAAGTGATTTTCTTTTTTGGTTGAAATTTCTTCTTCCGGCCTGAGTATTGAGAGAATACAAGAAATCCTTATAGAAAATAACAAAAAACTCGTGGAACAACTAGCTTCAAAGGCAGACTTGCAGATCTTCTTCAACCAAATCTCTACTTTGACAGCGCGACAAGAAGAACTCGAACAAAAAGTTATCTACTTGGAAGAACATAACAAGCTTGACCGACTTCTGCAAAAGAGTACTGAAGCAAATCTGGTAGTTCATTTGCCTGCTGAAGATCAAATGGACTTGAGTGAGAAAGCAAAGGCTATTTGCGCCAGTTTAATTGACTCCACCCCGAACCAAGTCGTTGAGAACACTGTTCGGTTTTCGAGATAACCTTGAAGGGATCTGTACAACATTTAAAAAAACTGGAGAATTAAATGTCAATAACTTAAAATCGAATAAATTTGATGTCATCTTGGTACCTATCTACTTAAACTGTAATCCAAGGAAATCCAAGGACCCAATCTGTAATAGAAAAGGAGAAAAACTCTTGAACTTACTGATGGGTATGACATGCGTCTGTTGAATGGTAGTTGCAAAGGTGATTCAGAAGGTGAACTGTCCTTTATCAGAGGAACTTCGTGCTCAGTAATTGACTACTGCTTTGTTTCGGGAAACTGGCATAAGTTCCTAGACAGTTTTCAAATTTGAATTGAGATTTTATAATTTATAATTTATTTGTATAATTCATCTCTGTACAGATAAGCTTTAAACTTTTTAGTTTGCAAAGGCTTAGTACTTAATTCTATAATGATACAATTTCAATTGATTAAAAATATAAAAAATAAAAAATATAAAAAGCTAAGATATAGGAAACGGATGGGACAGAAAATAGGAAAATATGGATATCATTTCAAATGTTGTTGTTTAAAAGAAAATTAAAAATATGGTTTTGAAATTGCTGTACTGTGTTCATTGTTCTTAGGTGTCGGGGAAGACGGTTCCACAATTGAACAGCATGCACAAAAAATTGTCGACTTGTCAATGAATATTTATGTTTTGGAGGAATTAATTGAAAAGATCTTTGGGAGCGTACAAATTGGATCTTACATTTCAAATAATTGGGTGATTTGTTATGAATGTTCATAAAAAGTTTAAGAAGCGTCCTATAGTTTAAATATAACTGTAGGGTACAACCAATTATCTTTTTTGTAAAAGCAGATATGTGATCGAATCTGCTTATATTAAATATACATATGTATATCTAGTGCAGCTGTTAAAGGCGACATTAAGTTCTCTAGCCAAGTCCGATTCTAAATCTGAGAAGATTTCACACCTATATGTAATTAAGGGTAAAACATGCGCCTTAATAAGTTTCATCTTAATCTCTGGCTGTAAATAACGTCTGGTTGGACTCAAGCCACGAAGAATACCATAGACCTTAGACACAATGTGATTCACGTGATCACGCCAACTTAGCTGCATTGAAGTAAATACCCAAGTTTTTAATTTTTTTGACGACTTCAACTGGGCAATATTAATATACCATTGAAGTACTCTCTATTTTTCGTAAATGTCTATCGAATTTAAGGGCTTTCGTTTTTGAAGAATTTAGCATCAGTTGGTTTTGTTGTGACCAGATGAAAATAGCATTCAAATCACTATTTACCGCTGCAATTTCATCTTTTTCATTCGACTGCGAAAATTGATTATATATCTGGACATCGTCCGCATAAATGTGGTATTTGCAATTTGAAATACATTTAGAAATGTCATTAATGAAAAGTGAAAACAGAAGAGGACCCAAAACAGAGCCTTGAGGTACGCCCGAGGGAGCAACTAAGCTATGCGAAGACTTAGATCCACAGTATACAATTTGCATACGATTGTAAAGGTATGACGTTATTAGCTTACGCACAGATTCTTCAAAACTGAACTGATTTTTTAGTTTGTGCAGTAAGATTGAATGATTTACTGAGTCGAAAGCTTTCGAGAAATCTAAGAACACAGCTAACGTTACGAGATCTGAATCAAACCCTGATCTGATATCATCACTTACTTTTAAGGCTGCAGAAATACAACTGTGCTTATTCCTAAAACCAGATTGAAACTCTCCTATCAGATTCTCTTCCTCAAGAAACGTTTTGATTTGTTTTGCTATCAATTTTTCAAAAACTTTGCTTAAAAAAGGCAAAATTGCAATCGGCATGAAGTCAAGATTATTCCCTGAATTTTATTTAGGGGGAGGCATGATTTTGGCACATTTCCATCTATCAGGATAAACCCCAGTGGGAAGTATTGTATTGAAAATATGGGTTATATATTTGCATACAAATGGCAAAAGAATCTTAATCATGTCTGGATGAACGCCGTCTAAACCCTGTGCTTTAGACTTAATAGAGAGGATTGCCTCGCCTACAGACAGGGCATCGATATTTTGCAAAAGGAAACTCCTTCGTATATTTGGAAAAACGGTCTCAGAGACAGAAGAATCGATCAGAATATGCGTCTGTGGTGGCGACTGCACGAATCTTTGATTGAGCTCATTGAGATCAACAGTGATGTCAATAGATTCTTTTTTATTAGTAATCCCAATCTCACGAATGGTTTTCCAAAACTCTGCACTTGACTTGCTCAAACTAAATTTGCTTTTATAATACGCAGCCTTTGATCTGCGGATTAGCAAAGTAGCAACATTACGCACGCGTTTGTACTCATCATACATCCATTGGCATTTGTATCGACGCCATCTATAAAAAAGAGTATCTCGTTTTGCTAACAACCCTTTAATATCCCGGGTGAACCATGGTATTTTGCTAGTTTTTGTCTTTCTAGTTTTTAGTGGTACATGCTTATTAAATAGGAAATCAAGATAAGAGTTAAACAGCGAAACTTGAACATTTACATCAGAGGTACAATACAAAGCCGACCAATTTAGCTTTTGGCAATCATCAAACAGGGAAGCAATATTAACCGACGGAAAGTGACGAAACTCATTGACAATATTATGCTCCGCAGACGGGAAAATGTTTAAACACAAAACAATTAAATCATGGAAAGAAAAACCAGAAGAGACGGTTCCTTGTTTGGAACGAAGTGAGTGGGATAAACAGAGTTAACTAGATAAAAACCTAATGAGTCAATTGTATCAATAATTTTTTTGTTCCTGTCATTTAAAACATCTAGGTTAAGACCATATGCCCTTGGAAGTAACTGTCAATTTTGCTGCTAGTTGCAATCATGCTAACACGAAGCCACTGAGTCTTTTGCCAAAATTTGTTTGGAACAACCGAATACTCGAGACTTCAATATTCCAACGAAAGATGAATATTCACCTTATGGAACTACACTCACAGAATTATACGGTCAATATTGAAGCTTTAACGGAAATCATAAAGAAATCTATTCCGCAACAGAAGAACCCAAAATCCAGTAAAGTATATAAACAAAAATGGTTTGATTCAGAATGTTTGAAAGCAAGAAACCAGTCGTTTAAATTTTTGAAACTTTCGAGGAGTAATAATGCCACCATTTTTAAAACACTCTACCAGGATGCCAACAAGGAATACAAGCGCATTTGTCACTGTAAAAAAATAACTCTTGAACAGCAAAACATCGCGCTCATTAACACCACAAGGTCTTCAGCTCATTTTTGGAAAGCTGCCAAGTACATAAACGGATATACGACTAACATCTCTCTGTCTCTCAAAGCCTCGCAACTCAGGATCCACTTCGATAAGCTTCTTAATGCCCCAATAACCTCGGCACAATTTTTATATGCAGCCCCTCTGTTCACGGACGAACAGGGAGACTTCCGAAAGAGCTGTTGATTTTTTTTTTCTTCAGAATTTAGAATTCAGAATCTGCAGGTGGTTGTTAAAAATAAAATTTGTTTTGAAGTGCTTTCAACATTGAGTGAATTCATTGTGTACAATTAATTTTGGTTTAAGTTTTTAACATTTAGGTTTAGTAATTTCAATGAGTTGACTTTTTGAAATAAACAAATAGAAACAAAGGTTTGACTTTTACTTTACAAAATGCGATTGGAGTAAATACTTTTTTAGTTCTTTTTTTTTTTCTTAAAGTTTGGTATGATTTTTATAAATTGAGGAAGTGTATTTAGTAACTTTGGGATGGTACATCTTAGTTCTCGATTTCCGTATGTGTTGAAGGTTTCCGGAATATATAGCATCTCTTGGGCTGGTCATCCATATAGTGTAGCAGTGTCGTCATCTGGAAGATTGCATTCACGTCTTTAAAAGACGAATTACTGGGTTTAAAATTTTTAACTAGACGATGTTGTAAATTAGATATTTTATCCAGATGGGATTTCGCTGCGTTTCCCCAGGCAAGAATATATCTCATGCACGACTCAGCTAGCGAGTAGTATACCTTTTGCACGTCGAAATTTGAGTATCGCTTAAGATATTCTTTATTCTTTAGTTGAAGACGCAAGACATTTACATGCTCACGCCATAGGAAATGTTCGTCGATGGTTACTCCAAGATATTTTATGCTTTTGACTACTTCAATTGATACGTTATTGGCTGATTGTAGAGAGCAACAATTTCGGTGGTAGATTTGGACTGCTTCCGCTCGTTTGTATGGGGCGCGTATGTGCATTATTTTTGTTTTAGATGTATTTATAATAAGGCCGTTATCATGACACCAATTCGAGACAGCATCGAATTCACCTTGCAATATCTCCACAGCAGAATTGAAGTTCTTGTGCTTGATCACAATTGCAATGTCATCAGCATATGCATAGGCAGTGCATGTTTTAAATCGTCGCAAAAGTTCATTGGTAAACAGTATAAACAGGATGGGGCCAAGCTTTGAACCTTGCGGTACACCATATTCACTACTTTTTCTTCGCTCACTGCATCAAACACTTTGACTCTTATTGTTCAATCAGTCAGATAGTTCCTGAGCCAGTTAGCCAGTACTCCTCTTAAACCATTTCTGTTGACACTTTCCAAAAGTTTTCCGTGCGTTAAAGTGTCGAACGCTTTGCTGAAGTCAATAAATAGCACAAGGACGTGATGGCCCTTGTTTAATCCAGCATTAACCGTATCCGGTACTTTTATTTTTTTGAAAAGCATACTGGTTCGGGTGTAATGTTTTGTGCTTTGTCAAAAAACGATTCAGTCTACTGACTACTACTTCTACCATGCATTTTTCGACTGCTGACAAAATCGCAATTGGCCGGTAGTTTTCAATGTTGTTTTTTGCTCCTCCTTTATACAGGGTGTCAGACAAGCAGTGTGCCGAAAAGCTAGAGCGTGTAGGTCTGGTCAACATAAGAAAAAAATCGTATGGGAGGGGGGTCTATTCCCCCCGTTTAGCCGGGAGGGGCAATTTTCTAAAAAATTGACTTAATTTGGAAAAAAAAATATTAAAAATCAACAGTTACATCCACAATGCCGTGATATACTTTTTTGTAAAGCCAGGAACCTATTCTTTCATCTTGTTTTTAAACGAAGCTGTTTTAAGGAATAGTTTTTGAGAAATTAATTTTCAAACTCAAAATTTTGAAAAAAAAATTAAAAAAAAAATTTCGAACTATTTGTTTTCAAAATTGTATGCAATTGAGTACTAACTTTTTTTCCAGAATTCAATTCTCTTATTAGTTTTTAGTTAAAAACAGAAAACCGGATGCAAAAATGTCTTGTAGTTTTTGAGAAATTAAAAAAAATCCCGAACCATTTTTTTCTAAGAAAAACCTTTTTTTGGTTTTAACGCGGCTGGACTTGTAGGCAAATTAATGTATGAAACATTGACCTCTTTTTTATTATTTTTAAAAAAATTCGGAGTTTCATTATAATAAATTTTCCATATAATCCCCATTTTTTAGAAGGCAAAGATTATATCGCCTTCTAATGGCTGCACATAAATCTATGCTTGACAAATTTTCCTGCAATTTGACTCCAGCGACTTCAATCCGTTCTTTCAGTTGTTCCAAGGATACTATTTCCACTTCGTAAACATAATTCTTCATGAATCCCCACACATAAAATTCTAGAGGAGTTAAATCTGGTGATCTAGGTGGCCATTCCGTGGGGCCCCTTCTTCCGATCCAACGGTCACTAAAATGATCATCCAGCCAGTTTCTAACCCGTAAGCTGTAGTGTGCTGGTGCTCCATCTTGCTGGTAGATTAAATTATCTGCTATGGCCAAAGGAATGTTGTCCATCAAATCGGGCAAAAGTTCTCCTAGGAACTGCAGGTATGATTCTCCATTAATAACGGCATTCAAAAACCGGGGCCCGATTACAATTTGTCCAACAATACCAAGCCAAACATTACAGCTAAAGCGGTGTTGTGATTTATTTTGTTTTTTGTTGTGTGGATTGGTGCTACTCCAATGATGCAAATTGTGGAAGTTAGTAACCCCATCTCTGGTAAATTGTGCTTCATCCGTCCAGAATATCCTTGAAAATAGTTTCGTTCAGTTTCATCTCGAAGCAGTAATGATCGACAAAATTTTGCTCTCAAAAACTTGTCGTTTGAAGTGAGTTCCTGAACTGGCCTAAATGGTACGGGTGTAAGTTTTCGTTATGAAGCACTCTCCATACTCTAGATTTGGGCACTCTAAGCATAATAGCTATCCTCCTGTACTAAGGGAGGGATTACGTCGGTCCAAATCCAAAATTCTTTCATCTAAGATTCCTGATCCATCTGTAACTGATCTTTCGCTTCTTCGATGCTCTAGCACTCCGTGCTCTCGCAGACGTCGGTGGATTCTTGAAAACATGCTACGACTGGGACACCTCGGATTGGGATATCTTTCAGCGTAGAGTCTTTCAGCTTCACGATCTCGACCATTAGCTAGACCGTAGCAGAAGTGCATTCTTAATTCTTATCGAGAGTATGAGTTTGACATCGTAATGTGTTGATGAGTTAACATCCAATTTGGAAATGGTTTTTTATTACAAATGCGATGCCTTTTATTTACATTTGGGTTGCAAATATTTTGTTTTTCAATAAAGAATAATTGCGGTTTTATTGTCTTAAGGACCTAGCGGGTAGAACCCGTCGGCGGCGGGCGAACTCAGACGAAATTGGCAGGTTAGTTTTCAGGCGTTATCAGTGAAAAAAAAGGATTAATCCAGGGTTATTCCAATACTGTGTCACCTTGCTGTATCCTCATAAAACTCAGAATTTTTTAAAAATAATAAAAAAGAGGTCAATGTTTCATACATTAATTTGCCTACAAGTCCAGCCGCGTTAAAACCAAAAAAAAGGTTTTTCTTAGAAAAAAATGGTTCTGGTTTTTTTTAATTTCTCAAAAACTACAAGATATTTTTGCATCCGGTTTTCTGTTTTTAACTAAGAACTAATAAGAGAATTGAATTCTGGAAAAAAAGTTAGTACTCAATTGCATACAATTTTGAAAAAAAATAGTTCGAAATTTTTTTTTTCATTTTTTTTTTTTCAAAATTTTGAGTTTGAAAATTAATTTCTCAAAAACCATTCCTTAAAACAGCTTAGTTTAAAAACGAGACGAAAGAAGAGGTTTCTGGCTTTCCAAAAAAGTATATCACGGCATTGTGGATGTAACTGTTGTTTTTTAATATTTTTTTTTTCCAAATTAAGTCAATTTTTTAGAAAATTGCCCCACCCGGCTAAACGGGTGGGGGGGAGGGGGGAGGGGGGATAGACCCCTCTCCAATACGATTTTTTTCTTGCCTTGGCCAGACCTACACGCTCTAACATTTTGGCACACTGCTCGTGGGACACTCTGTATAATGGTCGACTAATCGTTTTCATTAGCTTTGGAACATGACACTGAGATATACTTACATATGTACTTAGGTTCATGATTTTTGTAATGACTGGAGCTAGACACACAGCGTTCATTTTTAGATCAACTGGTCTAATATTATCTGCTCCAGGACCTTTCTTATCGTTCAATCGACATAGCATTAAGTATACTTCCGATTCTGTTGCTTGTTCTATGTAGATATTTCATTGTAGTTGCCAGTTCTCGTGGTTTGATATGCTGATATTGCAAACATGCAATATGTTTGATACCTGGTTCGAAAATTGCTCCGCAAATTTATCAACAATATCGTTTACACCTAGATGAGTATCCGGAAAATTATTTTGGATGGTTTCATCTGTTGAAGGTTTCTTTTTACCAAGAAGTTCCTTTATAATGCTCCATGTTTTCCTCAAAAAACAAAATGAATCCAACCGCTTTCTAGAGCTGCACATGTGGCAACGACAAAACATAAATATTTAACGCCCCATTTGTATCTGCGTCATAAAACGTTGCTTCAGATACATACAAGTACAACCGACGCAATTCCCCATCGTTGTCCTGCCCTTACTTCTGCAGCTAATTGCAAAGCAGCAAAACAACCAAAAACAAAAAAAAAGGCTAACCAAGCATGAAAGGACATTTATAATTACTTCTGGCTATCGGGGAACCACCCTCGCAAACTGTCACTGTCAAGGGATGAAATTTTATTCCTGCATCCTACCGCCAAACAATAGCTCTCATTTCACATCCTCATCGCCTCCCGCAACTGAAGAAATTTAATTCTTCCTTCGTGCTTCTTCATAACAACAAACGCAAAACGTACATAAGCACACGCAGATGCTTTATTTGCTCGTGGGTGGAATGTCTAAGTACCCTGATGGATACTGGATACACTTGCAGATACACATGCGGAAAAAAGGAAAAATATGATAATTAAAAATTCACCCTTGATGCGATACAGTTGGAAATGGAAGAGTTATGCTCGTAAATAATGTCGCCGGCAACAATGAGGGCTGCAGTGGGTATTTGTTCATTTTGCAGCCACCGATGGTTGCTTTTGTCGGTTTTTGCAACCCTTAAGCCGGAGTGGATATTGTTGTGGGTGGCTACGCAGGCAGCAGTGGTTGCGCCGCGTTAATGTGCATCGAAAGTTGTGGGTATTCACTCTGGTGTGTCTAGTATCTTAATTAGCAGTCATCTATCTATCTGTCTAAGGGGGTAGTGGTTGGTTTATGAGCCACACAACAGCTCTGCCTTGAATGGATATAAATAAGTTTGGATGGTATAGTCACGAACGTCGCGGGATGTCCAGCAAGACGGTGACAATGACAGAAAAAGTACTTCGATGACGGACCGATGGAAACGTAATTAAGTTGTAAATAACGATTGAACGAGGCGATGACTGTCTACTCACATGGTTTTCACTCAAATCACTCGACTACTCAACTCTCCAGCCCGCACTCAACGAAGCGACAGCGAATGGTCAGCTCAATCGCCCGGACGGGTAGACGAAGAGAAAAAGAGAGAGAGTGAGCGAGTAGGGGAAAGTGTAGTGCGCTCAGCTGGGGGTATTAAGCCACGCCTATGTGTGTCATAAGAGATATCATGAGATTTTGAGATACAAACACCGACTATCTGATAGAATTGAGTTTCGATAATTGAGAGGTTTGAGCTTAAAGTTGGTTTTTTTAATCATTTTTCGCTTGTGTTCCCGTAGACGACAAGGAAACAAGCCTTTGTTGTCTCAGAGAGCACTTTTTAGGTCGTTCATTATGTATGAAGTTGTGTGAGATGGAGCTTGTGTGACATAATAATTAAAGATGTTGTGCTTTAAAGGACAGTTGAGCGAAATTTATTAACGTTTTTGCAATGCTTCTTTTTTAAAGGATTTTCCCATTGTTTCCTGGAACATAAATTCGTGTCAATGAACCTTATACTACTCGTGTTGGCGATATCATGATAATGGGTTATAGGGGTGAAATGAGGAAGTAAAAGGGAAGATGTCACTCATTATTGATGACCGTCTTAATGGATACCAACTTGTGAACTGCATGTCGGATTAGTTCAATGGAAAAACTTTTCACTTTTTGAAAAACTGAATAAGTCATCTCTGAAACCATGAAACATTACGTCACTGTTTAGGACAGTTGCGCCTTGGTGATAGCTCGAAAATGCAATAAAGGCTCATTGCCGCTAAGTGTACTATGTAACGAAACCTTGCATCACACTTACAATGCTGAGGCAAGTGCTTTAAATATATCTAAGAAAAAGCAAAAAAAAAAATCGATTTTTGGTAGATTTTAGATTTATTTTTCAGTAGAACCTCCAAGCGTTGCCCTTATTTAAGCCGTTCAGATGGTATTTTATTATTATTATTACTAACGGTCATTTGGAACTCAGAAGTTCAGTGACCATCCGTCGCCAAGCTTCCCTGTCATGAGTGTGTTTCTTCATGTTTCACTGTTTTATCCCATTTTCTATGGATCCATCCTTATATTGTCCTCCAATCCACAGCGCGACCTTCCTGGCGGTCTTTTTTTTACGAGTTTTCCACTCATTATTCGTTGGACTGTTCGTCCACTGTCCATTCGTTTCATATGTCCTGTTCATCTTAGTCTTCACGATTTTATTACTCGGACAATGCTTGGGCTGGACAGAGTTCCTCGAGCTCTTGATTGAGTAGTTTTCTACATTCGCATGTTTCTTCGTCCTGTTGTGCAACAAGATTCTCCTTAAAATCGTTACCGGAAATATATTTTTGTCATTTTTAGTCAGAGATCGAGTTTCATATTCTTAACATATAAACGGTGGCCATCACCTTTCCGGCCGATGGGACAGTCTTCGCCTTCTTCGGAGCACGTTCGCCAGGTGAAGTCGACTGTTTCGACTGTTCCTTGGTCTCTGGTGTGTACCAGTGGATCCATGTATCGACTGTCACGAAACGACGCAAAAACTCCTTCAGTTTGCTCTTAAACAGCGTCAAACACTGCTCTGAAATGGTTTCTCGGTTGCGCTTGTTGTCCGGAGTGAGCAAACGCGGCACCCATCGCGCCGACAGCTTTCTCATGCCCAAAATTTCATGCAGGATATGACCCACGCGATCTTTTGAAATGCCTACTGTCTCAGCTATCTCGCGCACCTTCAATCGGCGGTCTGCCAATACGAGATCGTGGATTTTTGTCACGTTATCTTCCGTGGTAGCCGTTTTCGGGGCACCTGGACGTGGCTCATCAAACGTGCGACCACGTTGAAACTCGTTAAACCAATTTTTGAATTTGTCGCCATCGAAGGAGAAGAGTCACCGAACACATCATCCAAACGCTCTTTGATTTCGCTGGGCGATTTCCCTTCCAAAAACAAGAATCGAATCACGGACCGATATTGCTCTTTTTCCATTTTTCTAAAATCCGCGGACACTCCCGCGGGCACTCCCGCTTCCACATGGGGTCAAAACAAAACTACGAGTCCGATCGACAATAGCCGTCTCCTAGAATGTACTACACGATAGTAAGTTGATCTTGCGATACTGGCGCCATCTGGCGGTGAGGCTAAGTACTTATCGGACCACCCTCGTATTGACTTTGACATTGAGGGGAAAAAAAATCGTTCGAAATAGCTCCTTCATCGCCCACATCCAGTATTTTATTTATTTCGATCTTTATGTCGTTTTTGGCATTCAATACGGTTCGTAGATTTGAACTCGTCCACTTCCTCGAAGCGTTAATCAAGTACTGCCAAGTGCGAAGTTTGGATCAATAGAATTCAGGTAGTGGCCATATAAAAGGCGATTTTTATCTGCTTAGTTTTTTAGCGTTCTGCTTTGACAGCTTGTGCATGGCGCTGGACATGCGCTATGTCAAATATGCTCATCTTGTATTGCCATTTTATCATGAAATCACCTGCACCCGAACAATTTTCACATATTTTTGAATTTTATAATCAACATTCTTGCTCTGTGAAAAATGTTTTTCATGCCGTTATGGTCGTCAGAATCGACCTACTGAGTAACAATTCAAGCCATAGTAACCAAATTTCACACCAATTTCATGCTATAAGACATCAAGCCACCTACCTGTATGTATGTGTAGAGTGCGTACAAAGGAAAATATTGTCGCTGGGATAATGTTACTCTACACGTGAAAAATTTTACGCAAGGCTCTTGGTCTAGAACCTAACAAAATATAGCTCGTGCAACAACTGAATCCGAGAGACCTGTTTCGAAGCCAAATTGTAAGTGAGTGGGGCTTTGAAAAATTGCAGAAAAATCGAAAAGTTATTTTCAGCGGCGAAGCTCATTATTTGTATGTCAATAAATAGTCACATTCGTTCTAGGTTATGCCGACGATCCTTTCGTTCTGGAAAGTAGTGAAGAAACATTAAAGGGAAACGCAGAAAGTATGATAATTGAAGGGTTGTAAGTCTAAAGGGTCTAAGTGCCAATTTTATTATTAAGAGATATATGAAAAAATACATAATAAAAATAAATTTTCTGAGTTACGTTTTCTCTGAATTTTTTGATCACTCGATGATGTAGCGTCCATTTCGTACCATGTAATTTAATCAACTAACTGTTAACAAATATAAGCCCATGCTAACAGCCACCACCACCCGCTAATTCGCCCTGAACTCACACAGCCCCAGATCCTCTTGAGCGAAAGTTCTTTGGCACCTAGACCCTACCACAACTTTATTTGTGTGTGGGTAAAATTTTAAAAGAAAAAGATACTTGAATCCATTTGGATATTATTAGGCTTGGCACTTAGATTGTATTTTCCTAAAAATATTGAGTTTTGATTTTTTGGCACTTAGACCCTTTAGACTTACAACCCTTCAATTGTAGGAAAGGATGTGGACTAAGAAGTAAATGAAAAAAGAAATAAAAACAAAGTAGCATGTGATTTATTAAGCGTTTGGTTTTTAAGGAATACAGGAAAGTTTAAAAAAATATAAAAAGAAATTATTTGTGTAGATAAGTTCATATGTATGTACTTGCCGTTTATTTTTCAGCATTATTTTATATAAGTATTAGGAGCGCAACTAAGTTCTGTTTTTTTTTATGAAAATGTAACATTATCGTGAAAAAACGGTTACAAAAGAATCATTCAAAGTATTGCCCATCGCTAGCGATAACATTTTTCCCATCTCTCTGGTAGAGCTCGCATACCGTCACGTTAGAAATGTTCGTCTTGGCTATCCACGAATCAAGCCATTTTGAAATGTCTTCATATGAATGGAACTGCTGATCAGCCAGATCATGTGCCATCTGGACGGATCAAGTGACAATCGGACAGCGTAATATCTAAGGGAATATGGCGAGTGGGGTAGAACTTCCCATTTGAGCGTTTCTAAGTACATCTTAACGGGTTTGGCAACGTGAGGCCGAGCGTTGTCATGCTGTAGAATCATTTTTTCGTGTCTCTGCTGGTATTGTGGCCGCTTTTCGCAGTGCTCGACTCAATCGCATCAATTGAGTTTGATACCGTTCCCCAGTCATGGTTTGGTTTGGTTTCAACAGCTCATAATAAATAACACCGCCCAAATTTCACCAATTATACAGCATAACCTTCGCAGCGTGAATATTCGGCCGAGCCGACGACGTAGAACCATGACTTTTTTCTCTTTGGGGTGAATCCATTTTTCATCACCCGTTACGATGCGATGAAGAAAACGCTTCCTTTTTTGCTGCTGGAGCAGTTGTTCACGGGCGAACAAATGAACCTCAACGCCTCTTGGCTTCAGATCATCGCTTGGAAATAGCTTGGCGGGTAACTCCTAATACTGAAGCAAGCTCTTTTTGCATTTGGCATGGATCCTCATCGAGCAATGCCTTTAATTCAGCGTCTTCGAATGTTTTTGGCCTTCCTTCACTCGAGCGGCCGTCACCCTAGAAATCACCGTCTTTGAAGCGACGGAACCAATCACGGCACGTTGTTTCACTTAGAGCAGCATCTCCGTAAACTTTTTGGAGTTTTCGATGCAAATAACGCAAATGACGATTATTTGACACATAATCAGACGTTTTCACACAACCAAAAGTATATGACTCAAAAACAAAATCAATAATTGGTCAAAGCGGTTTGCTTACCATATGTCTAAGCTTGCTTCATGACGTTTTGGATACGTCACAATCGACCAGTACTTACAACTCGAGCCATCTCTCTATAAACAGCGAGAACTTAGTTGCACATAGTATCTAAGATCACGTTTTAAATGGCCCATACCGAGGTTCCAATTTTGAGTCACTTTTACGAGCATTGAGGCTGTTATCTCTCTAATGCCACGTATTATAGTTACTTCCAAGGCCAGCTTATCGGCATAGACGAGTGATTTGACTTATCCCCATAAAAAATAGCCTAAAGCCGTCAAATCGCACAATCTAGCCGGTTCACTAGTTCAAAACGAGGGATAAATTGCTCACTGAACTGATTTCTCAATTAGCCTATCGATTCACGTCCTGAATGGCATGTAGCGCCGTCTTGATGGAACCACATGTTGAGCAGGCTTAGCTCGATAATTTTCGGCGAAAAACTGTTTCAAATTATTCAATGATAGCAGGCGCAATTGACAATAACGTTGTCCTCACGGTCATCCTTGAAAAAATATCAATAATTCCGTTGGGCCATTTTTCGAGTAGGTACATTGGCTGCTCTTGTATGGCCTGAGGTTACTTATCGGACCAAATGCGGTAGTTTTGTTTATTGACATATTCATTCAACTGGAAAAATCTAGGTCACTTAAGACAATTTTTCGATAAAAAAGCGGATTTTCCTCCAACCAATTTACACAACCACTCACCAGAAATTCGACACTGCGGATGGTCGTTTGGTTCAACGAATGGACAAATCACGGTCTTTCTAAAAATACGCGCTCTACGCAAACCGGTAGGTGTCCGTATGATGTCCATTGTGAAATTGTTGGAGAATTTGGTCAGTATGACTAGAAGTTCTTGAGCAATATATCGCTTGTGACGGCCGCAAAATGGTCGAACTGGGAGTTAAATATTTTTAAGAGTACGAATTATGATAATAAAATTTAATAATTTGTAATTTTGGTGTCCATGATGAAAATGGCAAACCTAATTGAGTATACTTGGCCTTTACACATGTCACGAGTCGTACGTAGGCTGTCGAAAGTGGAACACTGAAAAACCAAGCCGCAAAAAAATCACCAGGTTACTGCTTTGTTAATTCATCTCCCGAATATTTCGTAAATTCTGTGGTATTAGGTCGATTCCTGCAGCCTTCTTATTCTTAAGCCGATGGATTGCTTCTTTCACTCCCTCGATGGTGATGGATTTCGAACTGGATCTCTCATCTCTGCTGTGTGGATGACATCGTTTGTCAATGCAAATTGCTTCACACGAACAAGTAGTTCTTCGAAATATTTCCTCTCTTGGGCTGCAACTCTTTCATTGTCCGAAACGAGGTCTCCATTATTGCTGTTCATAAGTCCTCATCTGGCTTGCTGTCCTTTGCATACAACGTTTGGCCCTACATACATGGCTTTCGTGTTTTTCGGGGTACAATCTTTACGAATTTTAGCAAATTTAGCAGAAGGCTGACTTCAGCATTTTCGAATGCTTAAAGTGTTAGAACATTGCGGGCGTAAATGGGAGTGTAACTTAACGGTTGCTCAAGGCATTGTCATCATTACTAGTCAATACTTTTCTTACGGATAGAACTTCCCATTTTATCACTCTCAAGTTTTGACTGCTTTGTTCGTGCTGCAAAATCACAAGCATGTCTTTTGCAGTATTGCGTTGATTTTTCTTCTCATGCAAAACTTAAACGCATTAAATCCAGTCGGCGGCGACCTGCAGTGATAATTCTATTCTATTCGACTCGCTCATAGTGGACTATATCTTTCATATCCGACCAAATACAGGGTATGGACTGATAGTTGGCCTGGCTTAATCCACTACATTCAGCACTTGAGTTCTCGTAATGAATCCACGTTCGATCGCCAGAAGCAATTCCATGTAAAAATCCTTTACTATTCTGCTGTTGAAGCAGCTGTTCACAGAGATTTCAATGAGACTCAGTTTCCTTGCCTTTGGGTGCTTCCCATCGATTCAACGTTTGCGGCTGTTCAGTCGTTTTCTGCCTTCTTAATTCTTAATTTAAAGGCTTAATTCGGTAAATACGGTGGATGATGAGGCTTTTTTTTTTCAAACAAGGACATTTGACCTTGCTTTCAAATTAGTCCCCAGTTATTGTTCGTACTCTTGTCAAGTAATTGATGTGGATGATTTCGCGTGCATCACAGCAAACCGTTCCCATAACCTCGCTGGGTTATTCCACTCTCTTCGCCTTCTTTGCGTAGAGCCCATTAGCCTTAAAAAAACACAGATGTTTGTTTGTCTCTGGGTAATAGTATTATCCATCATATATCGACGCAAAATCATTCCAGGGGCGTAAAAGCGCAAAAATAGAAGCAGAGCATCACACCATTGCGTCTATTCTCCACAAACATGGCACCCTTCTTTGGGTGAAATGTAATATTGTTTTTGTGTATGCTACGATTAGTTTATTCATAGATTTCAGTCTAGACTTAAATTGCAACAAGGCCAAGTCTTCGACAACGGATTACGAAAGTCATTACAAATGTGCCGCACGTCTCAGGAGAACGAGATCTGCTCTTGTGGAACATCAGATATTATTGGTTCCTTCGATCCGAAGACTGAAGTTCAATTTTAACGCAAGAACATTATAGATTTTACAATCTTGATTTATTCTTTGAAATCTACTTCGTCCCCTTCGACAAAATTATACTTACACCAAGCAATTGGTAACTATAATTGAGGTAAACTTGATTTTCCAAACGGTGTCCCCGGAGTAGAGTACGGAGCTAAATCCAATCCTCATCTCTAGGTATAAGGCTTTTTACCGCCTCACGATAATACGATTTTTAATAACCTAAGCTTTGATTTCCTTGACGTGTTGTTAATCAGTTGGTATTTTTGGCTGATTGGAAACCACATTGTAAACCTTTTTCTGCCTAATTAGATTTGGCCTTCTATAATGACTCTTCCCTCATTGCAATTTCGTCCTCCCCCCATCTCGACTATGTTTCAATCAAAATTGTCTTACCCCAAAAGACACTCTACATCATATGTTTCTACATCTTGCCGTCACAGCCCATTGAATCCTATCAACTGGCTATTAACACAATTGACCAAATAATTGATTTAAGAGACCCCCAGGATGAAATCCTTCTCTTCGGAGACTTCAACCTTCCTCATCTTAAATGGGCTCAATCAGACGATGAATCGCATTACATTGCCACCAATCCCACTACTGCCAAAGAATGCCTCTTCTTGGATCGCCTTGCGGATTCAAACCTTAGTCAAGTTAGCGGCGTCTTAAACTACATGGGTAGACAACTAGACCTCATATTTACAACTGATCCCTTCAACTCCTCTGTCTCACTCTGTCCCCTCTCTCTTTCAACCATCGATAACTTCCATCCCCCCCTCCTTCTTTCCTTTTTTCACGATTCTCCTTTACAGAACACCCCTTCCACAGCTTTGCCTTCTCACCATTTTCACAAAGCAAATTTCCACCAAATCAATGAATACCTTAAAAAAGCCCCTTTAAATTTTGATAATCTAACTATAAATGATGCAATATCCAAATTTTACAGGGAAATATTTAACTCTATCTCTCTTTACGTACCAATTTCCCAACGCAACATTTTGTCCACCTCCCCACCCTGGTATAATCGTAGACTTCGCACCCTAAGAAACAAAAGAAATAAACAGTGGACAATCTTCCTTCGTACCCAATCCCCTATAGACTTTTCTAACTACATGGGCAGCTATCTTAACTTTACCGCGCTTCACAACTTCCTCTATCAACGCTATTTAGCTGAAACGCAATCTTATAAGTGATCCTAAGTCCTTCTTTAAATTTGTTAACTACAAAAGAAAATCTGATGATTACCCTACCTCTCTCTCCTTGAATGATCAAACCTCTAACGACCCTAACACTATCGCCAACTTATTTGCCGCCTATTTTAAACAATCATTCGCCAACGACTCCTTCCATCCAGACCCCGCTTACTTCGACTATTTACCGAAATTTTCCTTTGGACCCTTTCTTCCTCATACAGTTGATCCCGATGTCATCGAAACCAAACTAAATCAACTTAATGATGAATTCACTCCTGGACCAGACGGTCTCCCTGCCATATTCCTGAAAAAATGCTCATCAACCCTCTCTCCCGCTCTCTCAAAGATCTTCAGTTTATCCCTAGCTTTAGGTGAATTCCCCCAGTTATAGAAACCTCATTTATAACCCCTATACACAAGAAAGGTCCGAAGAATGTTATTAACAATTATCGTCCCATTGCCAAACTGTCACATATACCCAAAATCTTCGAGAGCATTTTGTACGAAATCTTAAGCTTTCGCTGCAAGTCTTTAATCTCCCCCAGACAACACGGATTCCTTAAGGGCCGTTCTACAACCACAAACCTTGTTGAATTTGTGTCTTTTACCCTCTCGGCTTTAGAGAATGGAAAAGATGTCGACATGGTTTCAACCGATTTCAGTAAGGCTTTTGATAAAATCTCCCACAATCTAATACTCTTCAAATTGTCTTCTCTTGGCTTCGAACCCATTTTATTGAAGTGGATATCTTCTTACTTGGAAAATCGGTATTATAGTGTTCGTTTCAGATCTGCCTTTTCCAATCCTTTCTTAGCTTCCTCCGGCGTCCCCCAAGGGAGCCACCTAGGTCCACTTCTTTTTGTCCTTACCATTAACGATATTGATATAGTGATTAAAATTTCCCACATCTCACTATATGCCGACGACACCAAATTCTACAAGTCTATTTCCTCCAATCACGACTCTTCCCTTATTCAATCCGATCTCAATAGTTTTTCCATGTGGTGTTCCAAAAATTGCTTGGAGCTTAACATTAGCAAATGCCAATCAATCACTTTCTCACGTAAACGTATTAAACCCCGTCCCCGTCTCTACTACCTCAATAATCAGCCCATCTCCACCGTTCAAACTATCCGCGATCTTGGTATATTATGTGACCAACAGCTAAATTTTCGCGCACATATAGACGAGATAATCCTTAAAGCTAATTCAGCACTCGGGTTCGTGAAGCGATGGTCTAAAGAATTTTCTAACCCTTACGTCACCCGATCTCTCTACACAACCTTCGTCCGGCCCCTCCTTGAATACGCCTCTCAAGTGTGGTCTCCTTACCAGCAAATCCACATTTCTAGAATCGAGAGCATCCAACGCCGGTTCTTACGCTTTGCTCTGCGAGGTCTCCCCTGGAACAATCCTTTGCTCTTACCACCTTATCACGACCGCCTTAAACTAATTAACATGAACACCTTGGAGGAAAGGAGAACTGTATCTGACATCCTCTTCATCCATCGACTCCTCTCAGGCTCCATTGACTGCGCTACCCTCTATAACTCTGTCTCTTTCAACACTAACCCTCGCAATGTACGAAACCCCCGTCTCTTCTATGTACCCACCACCCGTACCGCTTATGGCTCCAACGAACCCATGTTACGAATGCTCGGAAGAGTCAACTCGAATCCCTTCTTCGACCTCAACCTTAGCACTCCATGCTTAAAAACCCTTCTTCTTCATGCCCCCCTCTCCCTTCCCCTTAACAACTAAGCTAGTTTAAGTTAGAATAAGGTAGATTAAGTAAGTTCATGTGCTTGAATTAAGCTTAATAAATGGGGGTGGTTGCCCCCACGAAAATTAAATAAATTAAAAATACCCTCAAGCATAATTATGAGGATAATGACACAGAAAACAACGACGGCACTATCAGCCTATAAAAAAATAATCCTGATCTACATATATACCTCCAAAGTTTATATTGGAAAGTCCCCTTTCAATTTGATCACTGTATATACCACCACGTAAGCTGGAATCTTGAAACCTAACTTATTATGGGACAGACTTTTTTTGTCTCGAACATCTTGTGAACAAGTTATAACATTGACTCCGCACCAAATTCATTCGACGCATAATCGCATAATGAACATTTGATGAAGCTCGCAAAAATATGGACTTACTGGAAATGGCTCCTCGTCTCGCATATCTCGAGGATAAATCATGAGAAGTTGGTAGTTGAAATATGTTAGACTAGTCGGTGTACAAGTGGCTTTCTTTCCAAAAAAAAAAATATTTGGGTTGTGAGCTCATCTTTTAGCACTTATCAATAGATTTTGTTCTCTAATTGTCTTGATCGTCCGCTTTATCATTAGTGTGAGCTTAGATGGTCTCCCAGATCTTGGCTTTGATTCGAACTGACTATTGTCTCTTAAGGGATTTAATGTTTATTGGTTTGTTGACCGGCTTCTTGAAGTTAAGCTGGATATATCAAGTAAAAACTTTTTACTTTGTGGATTCAACTGTCCCTCAGATAGAATAAACTCTTTGTTACCACTTTGTGGTCCTGCCCCAAATGTCCAAAAAAATATTTTTGTCACCATCCTATGTATATCCTCCACAGTCACCTCTATTTGACTACCTGGAGGTTTTCCATCAAAATTAAATTTGTTAAACCAATATTTGATGGATGTCATCCAAGGTGCAAGGTCCTTAGCAACGCCATGCAACTTCAATTTTGGTCTTCCCAACCAAAAGAAGAAATCACATTTACCAAGGTTGCCAGCCAACACGAACCTAGCTAGTGTTTTAAAGATGTCATACAAATTTTGCGTCAATGGTACAATCAGTCGCTAGTCACGGGTACATACCTATCATACAGCCCTCGTATGATAATTTCAATTTCAATAATTTTTTGCAAATTAAAAGCTAACATAAAGAAGGTCTTCTAAGATTCAGGCAAGAAACCTCTGTAGCTGCACGCTAACTCGAGATTTATTTTTTATCATATTTAAAAAAAGGCCAAAAGACAAAATCAAAAAAGATTTTTTTGAGAAATTTTATTACAATTTCCATTTCTTTACCGTTAGCGGTGTTCAAATCCTGCGTCATCTGGGTCAGAGAGCAATAGGGAATCTGTCATTTTCCGATAAATAGCGCTAGTGGCATCAATAGGTCAGAAAAATCAAGCTTGGTAAAACCTATCTGGAGACACTGTAATGGGAGGTTCTGTCTCAACCGCCGTATTCTCCACATATTGTCCCTACCGAGCAGATCTTTCGAAGAAGTCAAAATTAGGGCGACTCGTAGGTTCCCCCAACAAGACGTACAGTTTTCGTAATGTGGTATTCGTATGCCGCTGTAAAGATGGTCAAAATTCTTAACGAGTGATGGGTAAGGTAAACATGTAACTGTCTTTTTCTTCTTGGATTATTGATTCCAATATACATGGAGCGGGTAAATTTTGACGCTCTGAGTCGACCACGTTGTTTAGGTGACATCTCTCGAATCCATTATGTCAGTCACGTGCCAAGGTACATCATTGAACAGTCAAACTTTATCATCAAAATCAGTGTTCGTTAGTACAAACGTTGCTAATTTCGTCGCTTTTACGGTAGATATAGTGGCCCTTCACAGTCGACTCTTTAACGTTTAGTGGTCAAATTTGGGACGACCAGTTCGGTAATCAATCAGCCAACATTCGTACGTCAAAGACACATAATATTGGCAAAGAACATCGCCGCGATCCGTGATAATGTACAGTCGATTTCTAGGCAGTCCATTTCTCGCCGTGCACAAGGACTCGGCATTTCGGTGACTTCAATTTGGCGAATTTTGCGTCGGGACCTGGGGCTACATCCGTAAAAGATCTAACTGACCCAGCAGCTCAAAGTCAATGACCATAGACAACGTCGTTTGTTCGTTGACTGGTCTTGGGAGCGTTTGGAAGAGGATCACAAATTTGGCCGAAAAATCATCTTTAGTGACGAGGTGCATTCTTGGATGAATGGCTGTGTTAATAAACAAAATTGTCGTATATGGGACGATACCAAACAACACGAGGTTCACCAGGGGACAATGCATTTTCAAAATATCTGGTGTGGATTTTGGGTCGCTCGCGTCATTGATCCGTATTTTTTCCAAAACGACGTCGGTGAGTCTATCACCGTCAATGGCAAGCGCTACAAAATGATGATAACCTATTTTGTATGGCCCAAATTGAACAATATGGAGCTAGGCGACATGCTACACAGCGGATGCCACGATTGACATTCTGCATGAGCGTTTTGAGGGTAAGATTATCTCTAGCAGAGGAGAAGTGATGGACCGCCAAAATCATGCGAATTGAGCCCGCTAGTCTTTTTCTTGTGAGGTTTCCTGAAGTCGCAGGTCTATGCGAATAAACCACAATTGACCGATGACCTTAAGATGAACATAACATAGCCCGTCGCTCGAATTCAGCCGGATCTATACGGAAGAGTGATTGAAAATTGGACCGCCCGGATTCGTGCCACCGTAAGAAGCTGAGGCGGATATTTGAACGATGTCATACTCCATACATAATGGCATATATGGGCCTTATTTTAAGCTATTTTATTCTATTTCAACATCTACCCGTTTTTATTGAAAAACCCTTTAAACATAAAATTCCTGTTACTTCCCGAACATACCTTTCATTCCATTTTTCTCTTGCCGAAAAGTTTAGTATATTTAGTCCTTGCACCTTTGCACCTTGATGGAAAATTGAAGGAGTAATGAGCTGCCACGATGTGCTTATATTGTGTAACGATACAATAAGAGCAAGCAAGGTGGTCAACATTTAAATCCTGATTTTCTAGTCTGAGCTGTAGTGAACGAACCTAACTTTGCTAGATGAACTTAATGTTACCGATTATTCTTGTCGGCAATGTAATAAGAGAATGAATAATCTCGGGCACCTTAAAGTCTCACTACACTGAAAAGTCCTTGAGGATTAAGGGACACCTCATTGATTCATAGGAATCTGGTTTACAAATTGATTGCCCAAAGGCAAGCCAAGATTTTTTTAAGGTTTTTTTTTTTGCTTTTTAAAGGGGGTTATTGCTAACATATAGCATGGGGCGCTGCGACCAATGTAGATCTATTGTGTCTGCTAGCCGATTAAACGAGGAGTTCCTCTACTTTTTTAAGAAAGTTGAGGATTTCTCTCGCAGTAGTTGAGCTGATCTCCTCAGGAGTCATGATTTCTCTGAGGAGGATACGCTTCCTAAAATGGCAGAGGGCAGGACACTCGTATAGCATGTGCTCTGCGGTTTCCTCGTCCTCTAAACACTCGGTTTCAGACAAGAGGTTAATTTTGTTAAGATGATATCTCCGACTACAGTGTCCCGAAAGGTAGCTGACCAGTCTTATGACATCGACTCTATTATACGAGGGTGGTCCGATAAGTACTAAGCCTACAAAAGAAAAACGAAAATGTTGGAGAAATTGCGATTTATTTTTCAATATAGTCTGAAAAATACGTTTCCTTGAGGTCTGCAAAGTAGGCCTCCATGGCGGCGATGATCTCCTCATTCGACAGAAATTTCTGTCCGGCGAGTGACTTTTTCAAGTTTGGAAACAAAAGGAAGCCGCACGGGGCCAAATCTGGAGAACACGGTGGATGGGGCAGCAGTTCGTAGCCCAATTCGACCAATTTGGCCGTGGCGAGGGCGGAGGTGTGAGCCGGTGGAAGAGCACTTTTTTCTTCGCCAAGAATCGGCCCAATAATTTGGCATAGTACAGCCCTGTGACCGTTTTGCCCTTCTCCAGATAGTCGATGTGGATCACACCTTGTGAATCCCAGAAAACGGTGGTAATCACCTTTCCGGCCGATGGAACAGTCTTCGCCTTCTTCGGAGCACGTTCGCCGGGTGAAGTCCACTGTTTCGACTGTTTCTTGGTTTCTGGTGTGTACCAGTGTGTTTCGTCGACTGTCATGAAACGACGCAGAAACTCCTCGGATTGCGCTTAAACAGCGTCAAACACTGCTCTGAAGTGGTCTCACGGTTGCGCTTGTTGTCCGGAGTGAGCAAACGCGGCACCCATCGCGCCAACAGCTTTCTCATGCCCAAAATTTCATGCAGGATATGGCCCACGCGATCTTTTGAAATGCCTACTGTGTCAGCTATCCGGCGCACCTTCAATCGGCGGTCTGCCAATACGAGATCGTGGATTTTTGTCACGTTATCCTCCGTGGTAGCCGTTTTCGGGGCACCTGGACGTGGCTCATCAAAAACCGACGTGCGACCACGTTGAAACTCAATTTTTGATAGTCGCCATCGAAGGAGAAGAGACACCGTACACAGCATCCAAACGCTCTTTCATTTCGCTGTGCGATTTCCCTTTCAAAAATGAGAATCGAATCACCGACCGATATTGCTCTTTTTCCATTCTTCTAAAATCCGCGGACACTCCCGCTTCCACACATGGTCAACACAAAACTACGAGTCCGATCCGGCTGAAATTTCGACAGTAGCCGTCTACTAGAATGTACTACACGATAGTAAGTTGATCTTGCGATACTGGCGCCATCTGGCGGTGAGGCTAGGTACTTATCGGACCACCCTCGTATTTGAGAATATTCATAGAGTGTTTGTTCAGGGGCCGTATGAATTTCTTCGATTGTTGGAGTTCTTGAACACTGTTCCAAAAGTGCAGGAATTGCGATTTTTTGGACTTTGGATTTTTTTTTGCGCAGAAAGGTGTGGCAACAATGTGGAACCTTTCCTAGCGAGCTGATCGGCGATTTCGTTGCCTTTTATGGCCTTTTGCCTGCCATATTGTATTAAGTAATGTCGAAGGTTGGTAAAATAAGAATTATGAAAATACCATAGCTAACAGAAGTTGTAGGATCACCGATCCTGGGTAGACGAATGTATTGGAAAGGTGTATAAAACCTATATAAACCACCTCAAGAGAGGCACTTCTATGTGAAGCCAGGAAACAGCAGCCTCTATCGTCTCTATGCCTCTCATTATGATACTCACCATCACTCATTCAAAGGTGAAGAGCAGGAAATAGAATTTGATCCGTCAGAAATGCCGTCTATCTTACTCAAATTAGAAACCATAAGTCCGTCAAAACAGGATAAGCTCTTGACGACATAACCCTATTAGAGTTGTTGTCCGAGTCGAAGTTATGCCCTTAAAGGTTGCTCTAACCTTAGGTTGGCGATTTAGTCGCAAGTCTAAATGGCTGATAATCAATTTAGTCAATGAGCCCACTCACCCTTGCCAGATGTCCCACATCCCTTGCGTGCTTACCCAAACAAAAAAAAAAATAGAAGAAATTCCAGAAAATCCTCGAGTTGTATTTGTTGATTGAATCGGGCATATTCAACGCGTATCTGTCACCTGCAGTGGCGACAAACTCAATTACGCCAGAAGACGTACTCAACTCATCAAAACGTCAGTTCCAATAACTTGTTGCTGCTTGACTTCCACTCGACTTTGCCTGCCAAACAACATCCGCTCTTCCAAGTGCCCGAGGGCCATGACAACCGTCCTCCTCAAAGGTGTTCCAAATCGACTTGTATCCGAACCACCAAAACCAACGCCACCAGTCAGTCGACTCCGTCTGTCATCCCCTAGCGTTTGAGATAAATTTTTAATTTCGTTTTCCAATTTGCAATTCGTGGGGGTGTATTGCCTGCGGGTGCTCAGGTGCTTCCTTCTTTTTTTATTATTTCAAATAAATTTATCGTTTGTTTGTCAATTAAATGCGGGGGCGTTTCGGTCATGTTTCATGCATTTGACAGCAGCTTATTCCTTATCCTATGTGCCGAACACTTGTGTCCGTCCCCTTGCGATCGAGGTCGAGCACGCCACGAAACCGAAACACTCTTGGGAATGTCACTCGTGGAATGTCATCACCTTCTCAGGAAATCGGACAAAGGAAACAAAGCAGCCGGTAGATGTGCTTCGGGAATTTTTCGACTGGTGCGAGAAATATGCCCCGAAATATGCGTCTTCGAATTCCAATCGATCCCCTCCGTGCCGTACATGTACTATAGAACCACTCCGGATGCCATCTTGTGTGCGCACATCTTCACTCAAATCGCGATCACATAAATAACATCGACCCGCAAAAATATCATTGCGATCATAAATATTATTCTGCGTTATTCCGTTTATCGCACCTTTTTGGAGACTGCGTTGGCATGCATCCGCTCTCGGTCGCAGATCCATTTGTTCGTCCGCTTTGTCCTTTGTGATGATGATGATGATGACGGCGGCGGTAGAATACAAAACGCGAGTATCGTGCGAAACAGTAACAAGAACAAGTGATGTCCGCAGAGACGCTCTGTCTGCGGATGCTGCAAGCTGTATGCGACGTGGCTTTGAGGTTTTCAAAAATTTATGAAACACCATAATGCCGAGGGGTGCTGTTCGTCACCAACACGTCATTCTCCGGAGAAGTAGTCGCGCGAACAAGTTCCTCAAAACTCCTATGCAAAGCTGGACGGGGAATCGACGAAACAAAATCAAAATGAAAAAAATCCACAAAAGATGAAGAATATTGAATAAATGAATAATAATCGAATCGATCATGCATGCAGGATGTAGCTGGAGGTGTAGAAATATGATTGGTGTGGTGTGCGCGGCTGCATGAGCATCGTGTTCGACATGGACTAGTGTAACAAGCGCGAACTAGAGATCCTATCTGCCGTGCCGGGTGATTCCGTATTCATTTATTCGCTGATTGTTCTCGTGTTTCCGATGACTACGGAGCCGAGAGTCTGTGTGTGCATGAATGGGGTTTATCTGGATTTAAGGTCTGCGAAGGTGACAGATTTTTGACTTGTGTCTTTTGAGAGGCAAGTCATATCTGAAGTCATATGTACCTGTATTCGCCCAGGTTGTCGGAGGCAATGTTATTCTTAAAAAGGAAACTTGTAAGCTTTATCTGATAATCGCGAGGTGAGTTTAAAGCAATTTGCAGGATATTGGTTGCAGTTGAAGGCATCTGCGTGTGGCATGGAGCGGGTAGTTGGATGGCTGTGTAGGCGGTTGATTGTCTTCAATGGACATGAGTTCGGATGATAATTTTCAGTCAATTTTCGCGACTTAAGGTGTTATTGGTAGTTTAAGCAGATCAGAGGACAGGTTAAGTGGGTCTTTTAAATCGTCCACTTAAGTCGTTATGTAAATTGCTACTTGTATTTTTGAACCGGATTTCAATGCAGCTCTTGCTTATTGGAATCGGATAATCAACAACCTTCTAAAAGGAACCTGAGGGATAATATACTCGCATTGTATTTCGCAAGGAAGTGAGTATGACACTTTTTAGTCAGATGGATCCTAGTTAATGTAGGTTCCAATGTAAGACCAAATCGACTTACTCTTAACCGTCTTAAGATGGAGATGCTTGCAGCATTGTGGAAGCTTTTAGCCATTTTCAGGAAAATATAGCGTGAATGGTCCTAGATTTAGTTCCAGGACTCGTTTCTGAGACTCATCAATTTCCAATTTCACTGGGCATACATATATAACTAAAATGGTATCCAACAAGAGGTGTCATTTAAAAATGAATGTCATTGTTGAACTGTTAATATTCAAATATTTCTTCGATAACTTTTGATAAGTAAAAACCAGGGGATTGCTAAATATGGACGACGCAAACTCATACAACTTGCTAAGTAAGAAGAAAAAAAAATAAAAAAATCAGAAAACTCACCACAAAAGCGATGAAAATATTTGTGAACCATATCAAGCACCTCGCTATACAGCTAAAGCGGACTTAACCCCTTATATTGAACGTTTCGTCCTGAAAGGCCAGAAGAATATATCGCGACTGAGGATCAGAGTATCCGTTTGGACGCGATCGCATGAATTGGGTTTGTCCGCAATCACTTTGGTCTACAGAACTATACGGTCCATTTGTCACAGGAATTGAAAGCAGACCAAGCACAACGTCGTAGTTTCGCTTTTGTACATTTATGAACAATATCATGATTTTTTGTACTTTTTTTTGGGCTACAAAAGCTCTTTCCATGTTTCTGGATCCCGAAAAGACAATAGAAATAGTGGGCAAATCTCTCCATCTACAACAAGTGACAATTTAATGCGGTTCCTGTACTAAAAAAAACAGAGCTGTTATTCGCAATGGAAAAAGGTGATGAAAAAATGCATCAAATTTTTGCAATTGACTATCTGTAGCCAGGTTTTGCATTTTACTTCTATCCTCAGACCTTGTGCTTTAAATTGAATGAAAAGTAGCAGGACTCTTTATTAAAATTGTACATTTTCATACTAATTTAATATGACCTCTTATTGGATTACCCTATATGAGAAAGATATCGCCAGCCTTGGTTGGTCTGAACTACATATTGCCGCATTGATAACAGCAAAACTTAAGGGATCAAGCCCTGATTGAAAACTTTTCTTTACTTATTTTTGTTACGAATCTATTTGGACATACATATGTCATTAGAGGGCTTTAACACTGGATAACTGTACAGTCTTCTTGTCCTAGTCTCGAACAACAGCGCTACTTAGGTATATAAATTAATAAGTGATCAACTTAACAATGAATAGTTAGCAATGGCAAGAAGGAAAACTTATTTTTTATAGAAAGTCTTAGTGAATCCCACTTTATAAAGTTTGTTCAAGCTAGTCATTTTGAATCTTTCTTGGGTAAGGTTTGGGCAGACGGTCAGTAAGTTTTCCAGTAAGGTTTTCTTAGCCTGTCAACATCACTTACAGATTTCCCTGCTGTTAACACCCATTTTATAAAGGTGGTAATCACGTGCCCTGTTAGTGCTTCACATTACACTCTTAGGTTGGCTTTATTAAATTCTAGAACTTCTTTGGCACATTTCGGATTGTAATTCTGTTCCATGAACGTTCTTGAGTGAGACCTAGAATTAGGTCTTTTGTTTAATGATCTATTTATGTAGTTGTAGGTTTATATCCGAATTGTCGACGCCATCAAGGGCGGATAGCTACGTAAAAGGTATCTGAGCACTTTCCTTGACTTCATCGCTTTCATGGTTTCCATGAACTGGCATCCAGATCAGTTTTAGTCTGTTGTAAATAGAGTTTGTTTAGTGTTTTGTGACATTCCCAGACAGGCTTAGAGTTGAAAGTGTGACTCTGTAGCGCTTTCAAAACCGCTTGGCTGTTTGTGGGTCTCCCGTCGGTGACGCTGTGTGCTGCTTCTTTGATTGCAAATAGTCCAGCCATTTGTATATCATTTCTGGATTCGCATCGTTGTTCCATTGTTGTTCCATTCTTCTCCGCTTGGTATGAGTGCTTCGTAGTACGGTATATTATAAAATTCAACTCAGGGAAGCTTCTCTGTAAAGTTAAGCCTTGTTTTGCAGCTTCAGACCGTATGGCAATGTGTAATTGTGGGATGTTAAGAATTGCTTGCCTGCAGTCGGAATCTTTCTTATTGCTGCAGTTGTGTAGATACTCGCTAGCTTTTGTCACATTCACATTTTTTTCACAATACAGCAGAGCCATAAAGTATGGTTGGTTTAATCATTAGATTGTACAATTGTACTGACTCATTTTTAGGTTTAGCCCCCATGTTTTACCTACGAGTTGCTTAAGGGCCCAGAAAGCTTTGATAGCTTCTTAGTATATTTTATTTATTTGTGCATTTTAAGGGAGTTTTTAATCCAACGTTATTCTCAGAAACTTTTCCTCTTCCTTTAATGGAATGCAGGTTTTTTTGATTTTAAGGGTTTGTTTACTTTTCTTTTTTCGAATCGGATTATGTTTGTCTTGCTAGGATTAATGGAGAGTCCTTCTTGTGCACTGTACTATGTTATGATTTCTTCCTACGGCCACAACAAACGCCATGCTTTTGATTATAGGAGGGGTAGTAAGTCAATGTACTTTCGAGTCATCTTAATCAGGAAATTGTTGATTCTTTTTAGTCCTGCCCCTTCTTACAGGACCTAGCTTCAATAATATCTGTTATACTGAGATTCTGGTGTTCTGAACAATACATTATAGACTCTAAGGCACTGCCAACGGAATACTTGAAGTTATTTCATATACGATGGAATTAACCACATAGGACAACACAGCAACACAAGCCCGTTTTTAGGAACATAGTTCTGATCAACCTAGATTCCAAGAGACGTTACCAATAATGTTTGGCTGTCCTACCTAATTTTGGCAAATATCATGAGTGATTCATTAATTAAAGAAATATGTGTGTAAGATATGACAGAAACCTTTATTGCTAATTGCGGCACATTTAACAACATTTTAAAATAATATCACTCAAATAGCATTCGCAACCCTGTTTATTAGCTCGATCCGAAAGTTCCAATTATATGTAGATCTCCATAAATCAAGCTGGATCTCACTGATCGTTTATATGTTGTTGTTCTTCAGTTAGTCAATTGTCTGAATCTATGCCATCCAATTGAGGCTATGAAAAGTCAATTATTATCTCCCGATACTGTTCAATATTTATAGTCACAAATTCCTTCTGTAATCGGTAATTTTTCTTGAAGCCGTTCAACCAAAAATGTCCTTGAAAAGTAATGATGATTTTTTGGACAAAATTTGGATTGGTATTCCATTGTTTCAGAAGTCAATTAGAGAACATATGACGACTTTAGTGATCATGGGACTGCAATTCTTGTAATATTAGAACCTTATGCTGGTGCATGTCCAGTCTTTCCACAGAAATAGCCATGTTAAGGTTATAGAAAAGCTATTTCGCGGTATGCACAACATGGAATCCAGATGTAAAGGTCTCAAACCAGAATGTCAGCAACAACAACAATGAGCAATGGAATTGCTCTTCTTGATTTTCGCGGTAATTCCTTAAATTGCTGGTTCGGACATTTCGTCTATAAATATTTAAAATTTTTATTATTGAGCGAAGCGGACTTCCATCGGGTGACTTTTTGCGATCTTGCGATCTAAGATAAATTGTTTTTCAGCCATTTCTTAACCGATCCTTATGATTTTTTGACCCTCAGAAAGTATTTTAAGATATATAGGTCATTGTCGAAACAGAATTTTGATTTTGATCTTAATTTAAAAAATTTATTTGATGAAAAAAATTTAATTAAAGTGCAAAATATTTTCTCGCGCTAAATTTTGTCTTTTTTGAAGATTCTTTATTTTCGAATGTTTTTAGCCAAAAAAAGCATACATAATCCGTGTTTTAATAAAGAAATCACGAGTTCAAATTATTGAAGCTTTCTAGATCATTCCGGCCCTCCTTAACAGCAAAACTATATTATCGATTGCCAAATTAATTACACTAGAATAAAATTGAGCTGTTATTCTTGAATTAAGAGAAATCCACATTTAAGTCTCAAATATAATAACAAGCAAACAGTAAGATTCCAGGTCTTAGCAGGCTATCGAACATTATTTATCATAATATGGGCCCTATCACTGTCCCTTGTGGCACACTTGCGCATATACGATAAAACTTAGCACTTTTGTCGGGGTCAGAACCATTTTTCATAATGGTTTACTACAATTTTGATCAGGAAGTATAGAACCATAGCATCTGCTCTTCCTACATACAATACATATGTCCTCTATAGTCGAACGAGGTTTTACTTCATGGTTAACTTCATGAAGCCGGAGTTGACTTTCCAATATTTTTTTTTAATTTCAACCTCTCTTCGTCGTTGCCATTTCAGCAGTTAGCCTGTCTTAAGACAAATGTGTGAATCTGGAAAGCAGTTAGAAAATATATCACAATGCCCTGTTGGATTGACGTCTAGTTCTTCAAGCAATCTATTCGGCTCCAAACAGCAGAACTTGCTTGTTTTGGGCACGTGGCGTTCCTCAATCATTTGTTAAGGGTTACTATAAGAAATGTCGTTTTGTCTAATGCCTGTCTTGGACGTTTTCTTGAAGTGGTGTTACCTTATTCTAATTTGGCCAAACTGATTCACACATACTTGAACCACGTCAATCGTCTCTTGTTTGAAAGCCTTTATGGTATATCATGTAAGTGAGTAGCGACTTGATTTCTGGCTTGAAAATTTAGATATTCCAATCGGCTTTTCGTTCTTCATGTTTTTGTTGCCCTACATCAAAATGTACTTGTGTTGACCCTTTACTAAAGCTCCCTGTGACTTTTTCGTTGTCGTTCTATTCGAAAGTGCTAACGTCGCAAAGTGACCTGAATAGTCTTGCTTAGAAAATTCTCTAGTCAAAAAGCTATCTACCTACCAACCATATGCGAGGACCAATCGCTTTTTACGTCTATGCTTAATCTTAAGCCCTGAAACACTGACTATACCTATACGACCCCATTCCAACCCGTTGGCTAGCGCATGGTTCACCCGACAGTATACCTACGACCAATCCAGTTCTTAATCAATTCTAAAACGATTCCCCTATTCCCAACGACAGCAATGTTGCATCATTTTTTACTCCCATCTCGCCCATAATTTTAAAGTATTGTCCGTTCTACGTGCCTCCACCGGCGGGCAGCCTCTCCAGCTATTCAAGAAATTAATTACTGTCTGATTGTTGATTCATAAGATCACACACCAACCAGGCCATTAAGCCACACTTTGATATCGCGTCCACTTCATCTCCTCCACCATTCTCATAATCATACCGCGGAGCCCCACGACCGTTTCCACTTCCGTCTTCGTCTCCATCATCGCCGTCTCTATGTCCGCGTCCATGTCGTACTCGTCGTTCTTGTCATCTGCCTTCCATCTGCAACCAATTTAGAGCAATAAAAAATATTTTCCATGTCCATCTGAGTCCAGCTTAGTAATGTAGTCACCGCGAGCCGCCATCTCCGTCATCGTAGCCGCCTAGTGATGAAGAAATTGTTGAACGCCAGCATCAGTGCTATCGACACCGCCACCGCACAACGATGGACCTAGAAAAGTTACCTGCCATTAATTAGTCACTTGATTTATGAATTTCGCGATAGCACCAACAAATGTGGTACGTGGCCTTATATGCCATGGCACGGCGGCGCGGCGGCGTAAACAGTCATCGATCTATAAGTTGCCGCTAGGCTGCTGCTGCGGTTGCTGCTGCCGCTTCGGTTCCAACTCGCGCGCTTGTACATGTGTTGTATATGGTGGCACAGAGGGATCCGCGCTCGCACACAGGATAGAACAGCGCCATCCATAGCCATGTAAATATGATCTAGGCCGTTCATCTGTCGGTAGGGAAGGAGCCGGGGGAGGAGTGTGCCGGGCGGTGGGCAGCGGGCTGCGATAGCGCAGCCTTCTAAGGTCTCTAGTCAAGCGAAATGAGATGAATCTGTTGCTTTAATTCCACGGGTGAGCATAATTCTTCATCATTGTGTTAATTGGAGTGTTATCCTGGCCGGCAGGCTGTGTGTGTTTTATACACGGTGTTCGTTCCCGGGCAGGAACTCATTTGGCGGCATTAGTCGTAGTCGTCGGTCGGCCACAAAGCGAAACGGAATTTCCCATTTTTAGCGTTATACGTATTTTTAATAAATTACATGTGGGCAGTTGGCTCAAGTGGGAATGGGAATGGCGTTAGGCAGCAGGAGGTGATGGTGAATTACAGGAGCACGGACTTAGGGGGTTGGGTTTGGTAGGATCTGAGGGTGCGCTTGTACTGTTTGTTTCACCTTCAATTCCGTTTTGAAATAGGATGAGCTAAGGCTAGTGTCGGGCTTAATTGACTTCTTAACTGACAAAAGAAGGCTTCATAGTGCCAAGACTGTAGAGTTCAATCGTTCTAACTGTCTCAGGCTTTTTTAACTATGCGCAGTTGTACGTCAATAGAGGCGGGACCAAAAGATGTGCAATATTTTTTCTTAAAAATAGTCAATGGTATTCCCATCTTTGATTTGCACTTGATTTCTGCGACGGTATTATTGCAGCCTGTAATTCCGAAGCTGGGGTAGACCTCGACATTCCTATAGTCGTGACTTTCAATGATAACATTTTGGTGTAGGCATTGGTATTGTGCATTGTTCTTTGCTGAGGTGAACATGAGGTTTGTTCAAAAAATAACAGGAATGTTCGGTTTTTAAAAGGATTTTGAAATTGTTTCCCTCCGACAAATTATACTTATACATTATTGGAATAGCATTCTGCTCTCTTAACGATTCGCTTTTAGTCTATCGAGGCTTGCAAAACGACGGCCTTTTAACAAAAACGAAAAGCCGCAAGAACCGTGTCATTTGAATATTCATGTTCGATCCCATTTGATGCTTGGGCATTAATTCACTGGGTCGATTGAACCTTTTTTGGTGGAACACTCGAATACAATTATTTATTCATTGTACTGCCAAGTGGATACCTTACAATGCAAGCTGATACGAGTAAAGGACAGTCACAGTGGAATCTTCCGCCGTAATATTGAGGTGCCTTCCAAAAGCAACGCTGCCGGTATTGATGCCCATAAGCCTTTCAAGTCAATTTCTTTCATTCTTTCATTTCCCTCCAAGATCGAGGTGTATACGCTTTCTCAGCTTTTATTTAGGACTGTCTCACAGCCTTACCTGTTTACATTAAGTGCTGGATCATGAACGCATGATCTAACCAAAGTTAAAGGCCATCCTGGCAAGTTTATAGTAGATTGAAGCGACCTGGGCCCAAACGAGACTCAGTAAATTCAGTGGTCTTGAGGAGTCGCATTATTCTGGAAGTGGCGATAGGGTCAACTCTGAGCTTGACTATCGCTTCTTGCGGTGTGCTGGGAAAGGCTCCCATATTGCCGGAACAGACTGTTCCTTGAAGTTTGGAAAACGTGCTTGCACGATAGCCTATCCAATGAGACAACGGATGGGCTATTTATACCTTAAAGTAATAATTAGAAAAAGTAAACACAAATGTTTGGCTTCGAAGTGATTTTTGTTTTATTTTGAATTGTCAGAATTTTTTGAATAAGATGTCGCGTATATGATTGTCGTTGTTCGAGCTCGTTTTTGGGATTTTTAATCACTTTTTGGTCTGAGTAAAAGCCTTTTCCAGTCGGATATTGCCTTTCAAGGCTGCTAAGGACCTTCACTTGTTGACATAAACTTTGGGCTTAATATGATCTTGCACCACAAGTTTTGCGAAAGCGACCGGAAAACAGGCACCAATCTTGTGGGTACCAAAAGTTTTTCTGTTCTTTTTAGTCAGAATTTATATCAAAAAATCGGTCATCATTCTGATAAAGTTTCTTGTTAACGGTTACGGCTGCTCCAGAATCATCTACGAAGAAGAACGATCACACACAAATTCCTAAACATTCATGTTGGTCGTGGAGAGTTTCCTCTTGAAGTTTTTTTTAAGAGCTTTCATTCCCAAAAATTTGACTCATAGCTTGCACACCACGAAATTAGCATATTCCAAGTGGCTTATCAATCGGAAAAAGTTCCTGTTTAACTGATTCTTTTCCGGACTTCAAATCATTAGGAATTATAAGTCGGCAAGGGATGCCCAACTGCGAAGAAAGGCAATGGTTCAATGTAGTCGGTTATCTCTTTACACTGGCTTGTACAGACTCAATAATTTCATCAGACCTCGGGCGACGTCGTTTGTGATGACTATCTTTACAAAATTGTGGCTGTTGGATAAATGTTTGGCATAAAGGCCTAGTGGTGTGGTCTGAAGGCGCCTTGTTGGATTCATATTTTTGACAAGACTTAGATATAAAGCTGCTTTAGTGGCATGCACTGTTCTAACGCGGGCTGCTAAAGGTCGATATAAAACAGCACTAGCGATGAGGTTGCCACACGCCGATGGCTAACCTTATAGACCTTATAATAGCTCTATAAATCTAGAGAACTTTTCTGTGTATTAAGCCCAATATTGTGCCAAAACTGACAACCTTTAAGCCATTTTCAGCTTATAGCAGTTTGCCTAAAATTCTTCTAAGATAACTCCAAATATTTAGTGTCTTGGGAGATAGGGACGAAGACGGGAGAAGAGTATTCGTTTTGGAAGAAAACTGAAAGCCTATTTCCCGTGCATCAATCAACTGAATTTTGAGACAGACAGACTCGGAAAGTAGTTCGTAGAATATTGAGAAGAGAACCCATTAATGGACCAATGTCCTATGCGGCAACATTGCTCTAAGTCAGTTCCAGTATTTCATCTACGCCGTGCACTCTTGCTCACGTTATCAAAGTTACACTATCAAAGGCGTCTTCGATACGGCTAAAAGGGTACATTCAATTTAGGTAGGTGAATTTGAAGAGCAACTTCGCGTGTTCTATTAGTCCTTCCATACTAGTGAGACAGGCGATATTGTAAGAAAGATGTATTTAACGAGCGAATCGGAGACAGTCCATAATCTTTTCGTTCTTTCTCCACGTTCAATTGTTCAATTAAGAAATGAAATTCGATCTCATTCCTACGACCACTGCAGGCAAGATCGCACACATGTTAACCGGAATGTGGCCCTTTCAAATCCTGAGTTCCTCTCACATTGTTGCCTTGTTGGCATGAACCGGGGACTAAGCGTCACCTCATAAAATAAATCGACAGGACTATTCGAGAGATTATACGATTACCAAACTTTTCCTTCATTAGATCGGTTGCTTGATCTACCTGTGTGGCATATTGGGATGACATATTATTGATCACATTCTAGTTAAAAGTCTACTGATCTGTCTCAATTTGAATTGAAGCACTTACGGTTATGATATTTTCAGTACTTCGACGGGTGCGTTACCTACTGTCACATAGCCTTCAATAGAGAATACGAGGTCTGTTCAGGAAATAAGGTGACTTTTTATTTTTCTCGAAAAATATTTGTATATTCAAGAATATCTATTTTGCCGCCTTCAAAATCCCCTCAGACATAATAGGTTTGCGCCAGGTCGCTTATGATATGCGCTTTTTTATAGCCCTGAGCTTTTCCAGCTATATATGCGGTCTCTATCTTCACATACCTAACTCTGTCCTCTTATGGATCTTTTCAGTTTTGGGAAAATAAAAAAATCCCAGAGGGCCAAGTCCGGGCATGCACGGGCTTGGGCATGATTATGATATAGTCTATGGCCTAAAAATTATAAACAAGCAACGATGAGTCAGCCGTCGCATTACCGTGATGCAACATGTATTAGAAGCCGTGCCATTGAATCCAAAGAAAAGAGTGAGCAAAACGTTTATATTTGATCGAGCTTGGCTTGATTTTTTCGGACTTGGCTTTTATGGACGCTTGCATTGGAATGATTGGGCTTGGGTTTCGAAGTCCCATATACCCATGTTCCGTCACCAGCAATGACCCTTTTAAGCAATTTTAGCTCGTCATTCACGTCATTTAGCAACTCCTGGACGATACTCGTAGGACGGGTCTTTTGGTCAAAATTTGGCATTATCGGAACAAATATCGCTGACAAATGTTGATGCTCAAAAAATTTGAAAAAACGTAGTGGCATGCGCCAACCCATATGCCAATATCAAACAAATTCTTTGATAGTAATTCGATGATTTCCATAACAATTTTCTTTCCTGCTTCAACGTTTTTATATGCTGTTGAGCTAGAGTGCCCAGAGCGTGCATCGCAATAACATCTTCTGTGCTTTCTGTGGACAGCTTCTGCAACTTATAAACATTTTTTTTACTGAGAGTAGATTTCGATTAATTTTTTTTTAAAGCAAAAAGGTGGCCGAGCCCACCAAAACTCGTCTAACTTTTATATGTATCTTTGAAAAACAAATTAGGTACGAGTATCTAAAATCGGTGGTAATATCAACATATAAACATATAATTTTGCTCGAGAAGAACTTCGAATTATCATGAACTATGCGTCGGAGAGATATGGGATGCCCGATTGTGAAGAACATGGACGATTCGGTGTTTTCGGTGATCTCTCGACGCGGCCCTGTGCAGCCTCAGTAGACTGCCTCGACGCGGTTTGGCCAACATTTCTATACTTCTTATCTAACACAACTCTACATCGACATCCATTTTAGAAAAGCACTGGACACAATTTCTCGTGTACTAATTATTGATCAATATAAACGCTGACTGAGCTCTAGGAGAGACAGTTGAAAATCACCGGCGTAGACTCTGAACGCGCTTACAACCATGAGTAGAAAGTCGACCGCTATTTTTAGAGCTAAATATACAGTTTGACTCGTAGAATAGTAGTGACAAAACCGTATGAATAGGACCTATATTATTTGAATATGAAATGCCAATTTATCAGTTGGCATAACTACTTCTTCTTTTTCTTTACGGCGCGGTTATGAACCGGAGTATAATGATCACAGCCCTCCCACTTTACTGCATTCCTACTAGTCTACCTCTGGAGAATCGTCAGCCTGACCTGAAGAAATACCTGCAGGGTTCCTGGTTTGGGATCATTTCCTCACTGATGCGCGATTATGCGATTGTATTGGAATGCTGATCGATATTACCTTTTTGACGGGGTTCGAAGGATCTCTCCTTTGAACATGGCAATATCGACTGAGCCGGGGTCATTTTTCGACTATATAAGAGTTTAAGCGGAAATTTCCCGCCTGATATTGTCATTGCAAATTGCTTCATTAGTGATCATACATCCCAGATATTTAAACTCTTCGTACTCGGAAAGCACTTTTCCATTCAAGGAAATGTCTGGAATAGGCCGGTGTGGGTCAGAGAACGAGCAGCACACATGCTCTGTCCTTTTTGAACAAATACGGTACCCATTACCCTCCAAAACATCCACCTATTCATCAAGTGCTCATTGTAGGGACGGGTGATCTTCACTTATGATGGCTTCATCGTCGGCAAAGAATAATTGATGCAGCTTGGGGACCGTCACAGATAATCAAGGACTGTAATAAACAGCAATGGACTGATGACGCTTCCCTGGTGAACACCGATTTCAATTGGAAACTCGTCGGTGACTTCTGCGGGATATCTTATTCGTGTCTTTACTCCCTCATACGAGTACATGTCCATGATCATGTGCAAGTGGGTTTCTCGAACTCCTCGTTATATTAGCGCCACCCATAAGAGATCCCTTGGGTGTCTTTCAAAGGTTTTCTCAAAACCAACCAGCATCATATGCAAGTTTTTTAAGGAATCACGATGCTTTTCCATTATGATCCTTATACTCCTTATAACGCACTGGTCATCAGATAGCCGTACTATTTTTCACATACGGCCATCTATTACCCGTTTAACGATCTTCATGGTGTGTGACATCAGTTTGACAGATCGGTAGTTATCGCACTTTGGTGTATCACACTTTCCTTAATAATAAGATTAGGCATTGGTTCGCCGCTCATAAGTTTGGAGATAAGAATCATGAGCAATGTGGCCCAGATGTCTCTCATTTTTTTCCAGAACTCAGAGGGTATCTCATCTTGCCCTGGTTTTATTTGGTCATTTGTGGATCATTTTGTTGTCTGCCACAAGAAGCTGTCTTTGAGCATGGTTAATGAAAACGAATCTCCTGAGAATTTCTTCTTCTCTGGGCGGCTGTTTTGATGATAGTTGCTCCCTTATTCAAGTTGTTTTGTCAAAGTGCTGTGATGAATGTTATCAGACAGGCAGGCCGATTGTAGACACAACTTTTTTTGTCGTCGCGAAAATGTCGAAAAGGACTTGTGAGCTTTGATTTGTTCGTTTCAAAAGTAGTGATTTTGGCATTGACAGCAACGACTGTGGAAGACCGGAGAAAGAAGTTTGAAAGTTGAAAGGTGATGGCTCCACTCAAACACAAGAACAGATCGCAGAAGTCGTAGTTAGTCGTATAACTGCCCCTAAACGTTTAAAAGCCCTATGAAAGATTCAAAAAGCAAAAAGGGTTCCATATCAGTCGAAGGCAAGAGCCATCAAACGGAGAAAGGCCTAAAAAAAAATTATTTTAGCAAAACTTGGTAAAACGATTATTGAGGATCCTTGCCGTCAACTGATTTCGATAGTTCCAAAAGCGAGTCCATCAATTGTAGGAAAGTTGGGAAAATTTATGGCTTACGGTGGCTAAAACTTTGATTATTCAATTCATTTATTATGCTTCTTAAATAATTGAGCTTTTGAAGCAACAAAATCAACGTTTCATACTCACACATATGTATGTATATTACTATCAGGGAAATACGAAATTCCTGTTACTTTTTGAACGTAGTTCGTGATTTGTTGTTTTCTTTCTTAAGCCACTTATTTTTAAATGATTTCCTGGCATATCATCTTAAGGTATGCGTAAAGCATTTGAAGCGATATCAGACCTTGATAGCCTATCATACTGAATGACAATCCAGCTTTGCATCGATTTTAGTAAGTAGTTTTGGAGTTACAGAAGGACACTTATATAAATCCTGATAAATTCATAGAATTCATCAATGGTAATCGCATTTTCGCTTGCTCTCTTAAAAGAGATCTCTATTAATTGAACCATCAATTTCTGGAAAAATAAAATGTGCATCATCTATCCAATCGCAGCACATTTTAATATGAGAAACTTCTACGCGAATCTACCTCATACGAAAACCATTCCAGCGTTAGTCACCAAGGTGGTATGCAATATTTACATCACTCGACACTAATGAATGCTTCCTAGCCGCCGCGGTCGTTGTCGCTTGCTTGTCGTCTCCATGGTGCTCAGCAAGGAATCCTATTATTTAGCCCCTGTTACTCGTGAAATCGCCGTTCTCAAGCTTATCGCGGAATTCATTTGCTGAAGTTCAACCGATAAGCATTTGCGTCGCCGCATCCCATTGCCCCAAATCCTCCTTCGAGCACACTACCACTCCTGTCGGTTGTGGCCAACCAATGGCGTAGATAACCTCTTCTCATCGCTCCTTTCGCCGTGCTTCAGGCTGTTAGTTGTTCATTTTGAAAAATGTTGGTTTTTGGTTATTAATATGAAGAAAATGATCTTATCTCGGCGACAGTGCTCTTATTTATTGCCACCGCCATCGCCTCCACCATGGTAACCGGCCCGGCTCTATTATACCCGCGCGTGTGGTGTGCTGCGTGCCGAAGCAACTAGAACCACGGCCGTTGATATAACAACCTGACAAACAGCAAACATGCCGAGTAATAATACATACTAATGAGTTGATAATTTGCATACCCCCGACTAGTTCCCAGCCACATGCATCCAGACGCATATCTGTTACCAACTGCACTTATCTCAATTCTGCCAAATGTTTTCTCTCAGTGTATGATTGCCAAAATTTTATTTATTAGTCGAAAACTCAATTTTAATGAAGACCCACTAAACAAAACTCGATATTATTTGTTTTTCACTTCGAGCTTCCTCACTTCCCTCTCGCCAACCGATCGCTACCTGGTCTCGGATGACCGGCGACAAAAAACCACTTTGCATGTTTGCCTTGATCATCAGCATATCCACCTCCAATCCAATTTAAATAAAATCCAACAAAACTGAATCGAAAAAATGAAGGCAAAAAAAAAATAAGAAAAGAATTATTGACAGATCTGCATGTCGTCGGCTTTACGATATGGTTCGAGAGATAAATCCAGCGATTGATCTGTGCATGCAACGATGCCAACAAGCCACGACTACGTCCGGGGACGGCAACGATACCACGGTCACGGGACTACGACGTTGAGAAGATCGTTTTGTATCCGATTTTTATATTTATTTTCATTTTGTTTTTTGGTTATTTTTTGAGGAAGCTGCTTCACACACATCGGATTAACCGGTGTATCCGATGGATTGCACATGCAGATTTTTGAATTTCCAGAAAATTATTATTGAGGATGGATGGCATGGACACGATCGGTCGCGGTCCATCGTTCGGCCATCAGCCTGGAGGGAGGAATAAAGAAATAATTTCTGTGAATGAGAATGGTATTCATTAGGGAGATCCTTGGTTTGTTGTTGTTACTTTTTTGGTTTGTGAATCAAATTTGAATATTGCCACTGGTCGCCGCATTTGGGGACATGGATGATGGCTGGAGTTTCAGCCAATTTGCATGGCAGACTTATTAAGGGCGATATTTGAGTGGATGTGATGAGGGCAGTAGTAGGTAGAGGTAGTCATTATTTTATAGAAATTTATTGGGCACAACTCGATCTGAGTATTGATTTGATCGCGTTGATAAGATACTGGGGCAGGGGTGGGCCGTGTATGGTCGATGTGGGCTTTGGTCAAGTTTGAGATAAGGATACATGCATGAGCGGATCGTGATTTGGCGAAACGCAATTTTTTTCTGATTTAGTAAGAGATGTGGAGCAGGTGACACGACGTCGGAGAGGAGTTTTGAGTGACTTTTCTGGCAGTCAAGGATGGCTCCGTCGATATCCACAATTGCCTTTTTTCTCAGCTTAAATTCATTTCTTCCTCTACATTTTCAATTTAATGAAGAATTTTTTTCATAGTTATTCGTTTTATTTAAAAATCCCATTAGCTTCCACCGTTTTAATTTAGAGCCAGTTTTAAATCTCATAACTAAAATTAAACCCCATCCCAAGTCCTGTTCCCTGCCACATTAAAATGATAAATTTGTTTTCGCAAATGTGTTGCCAACAATTAAACGAATGCCTAACATCGTCACCCGACGCCCGGCCCAAACCCAAACCCATTCTCAGTATCTCATTATTTTCATTTAAATTGACAAGCGCATACATTTTATCTTTTACACGCTTGTGTGTCTAGATATATTTTTTAATGTGGAAATCATACTCGTGCACTTAATTATCATAGCAATGATTATTATTAATGAAAGCAATGGCGACAGATATTTTTTTTTTGCCTGACACATGAATTTTTTTCGGTCTCCAGTGCATTGGATCGTGTAATTGGCGAATACTTTTTATTTTTTATCGATATTTGTTAATTAAAATGATGTTCGATACAAATAGACAATTATTACAACTGATGAATGACGTGGTGGTGGAGTTGTGGCTTGAAGAGTAGTGAAAAAGTGTTGGCAGAGTTGAGTATTAAATATTGAAATCGAAATTTTACTCAAATTGTCCTTTAATAGAAAAAAGCAAAAAAATTCTGTTGCTGCATTTAATTTTTTTGAAATAAAGTCAACAAGAATTTAGGCCCATTTAAGAGTGATTTCTGATCTCCAATGAAATTTTGTACTTTGGCTAATGAACAAAATCCATAGAGGTCCTAGAGTCGATGTGAGCCTGATTTGTACGCACATACAAAATTTAAAATTTAAAAATTAATTCCAAAACCTTCGAAAGGTCTTTAAAGCCTTTGAGCCTAATTTGTATTAACCTAGAATATTTAGCCCTTTTTCAGTGAAAGTTCAAACACTTTTTTATCAGGTTCATGGGGGATCCCAAAGTCAATTTGGGCCTGATATGTACTTAGCTGCAAAACTTTCCCTTTTTCGCTGAAAATCTAAAAATTAATTTCACAATTTTCGAAGAGGACCGAAAAGCCAAATTTGTATTCACCTCTAAAATCTAGATATTTTCGATATTTTTGTACTAAAATTCGAAGATTGTATGTATATTTCGACGAAAATCTGAAAATTAATATTACAGTCTTCGGAGAGGTTCTAAAGCCAATTTGAGCCTGTTTTCCACTGTCCCACGAAATTTAAACTTTTCTTGTATGAAAATCCGAACATGTATTTGACAGGCATTGGGAGGGTTCTAGACACAATTCAGGCTATATTCGTACTCACCTACGAAATTAAGGCTTTCTTCGGTAAAAATCTGAAAATTCATTTCACCGTCACTGAAGGGGTCCTAAAGCTTTTTTAAAGCAAATTTGTACTAAAATACAAAATTTTAACTTTTTCGAGGAAAATTTGAAAATTTATTTCACACCCTTCGGAGAAGTCTTAAAAACAATTTGAGCCAAATTTGAAATCAACAAAATTCAGGCCTTTTCCTATGAAACTCTGAAAATTCATTTCGCAGCCTTCGAAAATGTGGCTTTAAGACATCTTCCTTGAGCCAAATTTTCAATTTTTTTGTTTTTGTTGGAGGTTTCTGCTATCTCAGACGCAAATACTGGTCCATTGTACTGCCAGACAGACACCTTACTTTATTGTATCTACCCCGTTTTCCGGAGAAAAGTGAGGAGGAGTTTCAGCGATGTAGAGGTAAGAGATCGTCGGCCTTCGCGCAAGCGAAGGTGGTACAGTCGCAGAGAAAATGTTCTTCTGTGTCATTTTCCTCGCAACATGCAGCAGAGGTAGGTGTCTGACTGATGCCAAGCACGCCGAGCTGCTTAGCAAAAATATAATGGCCCGTAATGATGCCCGCAAGTCTTCTGCAATTAATTCTCCTTAAGGGTAAGAAGCATATTGCGGATTTCTTGCAGACATCAGGGCCTAGTCATCTTGAATCCTGGATATTCCCTCCACCTACGATTCGGTGCGTTAAAAACCCAATCGTTGATGTACGGTTTTACCGCGGAAGCAGGTAGACCTTAAGCGGCTCAGGTCTTGAACTTATCTTAGAGCCCATTCTAGCGAGTTTATCAGAGATCTCATTTCCTGTGATCCCGGAGTGACAGAGGATCCATACAAGTTTTAAAGAATTAAGTCTTCCGAATTTGTTCAATTATTTGGAGCTGGTTAGAGGGTTGGGCACCGCTTTGAGTGAACATTGGCTTGGTCACTGCCGAAGAATATGGTTCCTCCCTACCACTCTTGCTTCATAAAATAGTGCATGGCCATTAGGATTGCGTACTCGTATATCTCTAACGAAAAGTGCAGTCAGACGTTTTCGTTTTCAAAGAAAACCCCATCTTCGGACCTCCGACTGGACTTGGAGCCACCAGTAAAAATGCGACCACAGTTCCAGGTTCAGGTTCAGTGTCTGGCCAGAGCCAGTCCTGGCGCCATGGTAATTTGACAGTACCATAATAGCGGAGACAAGGCGCCACCTTGCGGGCAGCCCCTGTTTACTCCAGACTTGACGCATAGTTCGAGGTCTGCATTAGCGATCAATGCCCTGTGCACAAGCATTGCTTTGATCCACAAAACCAGTGCTTCATCTACATCATGCCGTCTAGTAGCGTTACACATGCTGTCGGAAGTAGCGTTATCAAAAGCTCCCTCAATGATGACGAAAATGACTAGTACGTCCTCTTTCCTTTCGACTAGGTTTTGAAGCAACTCTACTAATCTCTCCATGCTTTTCAGCAAGAAGGATGTTAGACTGATTAGCCTAAAAATCCTGGTGAATAAGTAATCCTCTTTCCCTATTTTGGAAATAAAGACCACTTTCACCGCGCGCCAAGGAACAGGTATGTAGACAAGTTCCAGGCTAGTAGTGATAATTCTTTGCAAACTAAGGAGGATCTGTCTTACACATTTTGCAGCATAACAGGGTATATACTATCAGTGCCTGGAGAATAAAACCATCAAAAGATGCCACAGCAAACTCAATGGCCTCAGTCGTTGCCACGCGCGATGCCATATACCAGCTACGCCGAGTTATTTCCATCGTTTTAGTCGTAGTTACCGTTGAAGGAGTATGCAATGAATCGATGATAGTCTGATTTCCCAGGAAATGGATCTGACGCAGTAAACTGAGAGTTTCTGCTTTAGACTCAGTAAATAAACCATCAGATTTTCGGAGTACATACATACATCCAACTTTGTCGATTTTTCTCATCTGAGGGATTAAACCAGCTTGGAACTTTGCAATATTCATCTACAAAATTGAATCGCTCAGTTTTCGGGGAGGTCCTAGTATCAATTAAAGGCTGAGGAGAGGTCCTGAAGCCAACTTTAGCCTAAATTGTATCAGCATATGAAATTTTGACTTTTTCGTTGAAAACCTCAAAACTTAGTTAACAGTCTTTGAAACGGGCATATAGCAAATTTGAGACAAATTTGTACTCACCTACGAAATGTGGATTTTTGTCGATGAAAATCTGAAAATTAATTTTACAGAGGTCCTAGAACCAATTTGGGTCAAATTGGGGCTCAAATACGAAATTTTGATTTGTTCGACGAATATTTAAAATTTAATTTAATAGTCTTCAGAGAGGTCTTAACGCTTATTGGAGTCAAAATGGGCCGGTTCCTATTTGTACTAAAGTACGAAATTTAGTGACAAAAATCCTATTCAGAGGAGTCCAAGAACCGATTTGATGTCTTTTATGATTTCCAATCGTCTAATCCTCTTAAGTTATCAGTCTCTAATGGTATATGCGAACGTGTATGACATATACACATGCACCTGGAAGCAACCTCCATTTCGTTAAATATCCTAGATTCTCCGGTTTAGATTACGATAGGTCCCAGCATAAGCAAATTTCCCCCATTGCCCTAGTTGCAGCGCAAGTCCTTCCCCATCCCTCCTCTCATTCATTTCACCATCGAGGACACAAAAATATTATTATTCGTTCCAAAACCAAAAATCGATATCTTTCCCAGAAATCAGCTCATTAAAACAGATTTGACTCGTCGTCGTCCAAACTTGTACTTCCTTCCAACTGATCGTCACGCATACACTACCGGGCCTCCAACAGTCCCATACGACTTTTTCAAAAACAAAAACCAACAAAACAATCACCAAATCGTAGCCGATGATGCGATGCGATGCGAGGCACCATTGCGGACGTTCCATAAATAAAATCCAATGCAAGGAGTTCACATTCATTTCACTGCCGCGGCTGCTGATCTGATGTGCCCAGAGCAATACGGATACATCGCGCGACGACGACTACGACGAACAAACGCGATGATCGTTGTTCCTCCGTAACGTTGTCCTGTCCCGCCAACGACAATGTGTGATGTCAAATTGACAATGTCAAAAATATGGCCAGCTAACACTATCGATGGCATAAGTTATAAATCTCATATCAGATCCGAAAACGGTTGACACGAATATACGAGACAGGTATTTGTAGCGCAGGCAAACAAGTTGCATCAGGTAAGCTGGAACCAGAGCAACAGCAGTAGCAGGAGCAGGAACAACTCACGGAGCATACGGATATGTGTATCAGCTCGATTGCCCGGGCGACGAAGGTACAACTGATGTCGAATGTGAACGTGGACGGATGTGTGTTTAAGATACAAAATGCGACAAGTACGCGCGGTCACTGATCAAAACCAAAACGGAAAAATGCAAACAACAACGGCGAAAAAAGGAACAACTTTCGATCAACTTTCTGAGATGTAAACAATGGTGCAGCAATTGACAGCGAGGCAATCAATCATAATCACGGATCTGCTCACTGGTCGATGCATTCAAATGCGGCACGAATGATCAGTTCTACGAAGGAGGATCAAGGAACTTGTAATTCTCGCTCGTCGCAACAGATGTCGCTATTCGAGCTCAACATGCCGCTGCTATTGAAAACTCTCTATGAACCGCCGTTGATCGCGGCGATCACCGATCATGCAGTGCATTCGGATAATTGGACCACTTACGCCCGAGTAGCCCTGCAATAAAATTGAACAATTTTTCACCAATTACTCACCCTGCCGCGGCAGGTTTTGTGCATCCGCACGCGTTGGCTAGCAGCAATTATTTTTGCAACATCTGCAGCGGTATTTCGCTGCATAAGCCGATCTGTTGAATGCAATTGGATTCGAGTAATCTGATGACGGGGGAGGACACGGCAACACAATGAAACACGGTTGTCATAAATTATTCATAATCCTTGCACAAAGGTGTTAACCAGACACAGTAACCAGTAACATGCATGCGTTTTCCGGCTAGCGTTAAACAGATGATAAATTGACCAAACAGGTGATAATTATTGTTAAACCGAGACCCGCGGGATCCCTGCTAGGAGCATATCTGATGCACGGTTGAAACGTGGAATGCAATGCATGTGGTAATCAAGATATCACTGACGGTAAATGAATTTTTTTTTCTTCCTTGGTTCCCCACTGAGCAGCGAATGTCCTTTTGGACGCTTGCCTCGTTCAGCCAGGGGTCATAATTAATTTCGATTATATTTGTAACGCAGGCGCGCAGTGAGGACTTTTAATGCGCATTCGTGGATCTAGGTAGCTCCTGGGCTTTGTTGAATGTATTTACGCGGGCATAACATCCGAATGTGTCATGTTTTCAGTCAACAATGAATTATATTCCATTTTTAATAAATTGAGTCGTTTTTTATTTTTTTTTTCTGTGGTCGGTTGTTATCCTTTTGCCTGCGGGCGACACGGCACTACGCAGTTGGGAATGAGTTAAATGCAGCCGACAGGACTTGAAGAGTGATGAATTGGCTGAGCATTTAACGCCAGTTTAATTCCATTGATTTATTACGAAGGGCGTGGATGCGCATGTCCTTAAGTGAAAAGTAGTTGGTTTTTGATGTTTTAGTTCGTCGAGGATATGTTCAAAAGGATCTGCACCTGATCGCATTGAATGGCTCAGGTAATGGCCTTCACTTTTATAGCTGTGTGGAGTATTATTGTAAGAAGTGGTTGTAGGGATTACAAGTTACAAACAATGTCAGAAATATAGTAGACTCGGATGGTGGTCTTATCAAATGGAGCCAGGTAGAGCTTTGAGAAATATATGATCCGATAGAGGAGTGACTGTTTTCCAAGGCCAATTTTGGGTCTGAAAGCCATTCGCGAATCACGAATGTTTGGCAGGCGGTTTTTAATCGAAATATCCCTCTGGGAGTGCAAAATAAAAGTAGGTCAAAGTAGGTCAAGTAGCTTTACTCCTCGAAGGTCAGCACTTTGAACCTACTTTTTAGGCACACAGAGCTTTCGTAAATAAGGTTTATTGTGCTATTGATCCTTAAAATATTAAGGATACAGTGGGATTAGCGGTAATAGATTGCATACTGAAGACTAATCATCGGTTAGTGTCAGCTAAGGTCTTACTCGCATGCATCAATCATGCACAGTGGACCATTAAGAAAGAGGTAACAACAGATACCTAACTCCCTGGCGGTGTGAGCGAAAGAACCATGCGGAGGGATGGAAGGCTGGGGGTTAAAGCAGCCCTAACGAGATCCTTTGGGTGCTTTGGTAAGGCCCCTAGTATACATACCTTACCGCAGTAGAACCGGCAATGCTGTGGTGGACCTTTTTGCACCGGCTTACTCGTGGGATCAAGATAGAGACAATTCTTAGAAGACTGAGAACAAAAACGCTTCCCAGGCAGCGACATCGGCCCTGAGGAAGCACATAAGAGCAAGCACGACGCCCTATAGAAAGAGACTTTTAAGGCTTTTCAATTCCTTAACCGACTTGAAAAAAAAGGGCAAGGACAATTGGGATGAGAAGGACGCAGCTTTGTACCAATGGGCGTCAGAAATAATAGAAGAGCGGAAGAGTGGACCTAGAAAGGGACTTTCCGCATCCGCTACCACAGCCAAAAGAAGTGGGTGGACAACACAAAGGCCTCAATCTCACGATGAAACCCCAACCACTTCAATACCCTTAGTATCTGCATTTTGGCCAAATCCCATATTAATGTACATATTTCTCTTAACAACCCTTGTGACCTCACTACTGCCAGAGTTAAAGTCTCCCGTGGCGTACGACGACATCAAACACGATCCGTAACAATCAGAAGGATGGTCAGTGAGGCAGAACGGACAAAAACACCGGTCCTGATAGGATGTGATGTGAATGCTCACAACACCATTTGGGGCAGTAGCGACATCAACAAAAGAGGTGAGGTATTACTTACTCATAATATTGAAACAGACCTTGTTATTTGTGATAGGGGTAATAGGCCAATTTTCGTAACAATAAATATGAGGCTAACCTTACGGGCGTCCTTGACCCCGCTTAATTAAGTAATCCCAAGTCGCATGCAGACATTGAACGTCTGGCGAGTAAAGTTAGAGGAGCTATGAACAGATTCCTTCTAAAGTCGTACTCAAGTAGCAGACCAATAAAAAGAACCAAACCTCAACCGTCAGGAACAATTCCTATAAGGAAAAACTGTGCAACAACATCAGTTGTGAATGAGAGATGATCAAAAAAGTGTTGACGAAGGCATAACATTCGCAGCATAAGATCACTTCAAAATTCATATTCCGTGTGTGCATTTCCAATATAACACCTTAATGACATGGAAACAAAAAAAATTACTGTGAACTACAACCAACGCGACGAATTCAGTCGAATCTCTCAAATCCTATCTAGGAGAACCACCCCCGGAGAATAGTGAATGACACAAACCATCTGCACTCCGTCCTGGTTGTGTGACAAACACTATAAGGGCGTACGCTATTGAACCTGCGCGAACCATATAAAAAAAAAAAAAACAAAAGGGAACTTTAATGGGCAGTAAATAGTTTCCTTCCATTCAAATCTGCCAGTCCGAATGGAATCTACACGGTGGAGATTCAACGTGCTTACGGCATTCTCGAACCATGGCTTCTGGTATTATTCTCATCCAGTCTAGATTGGGGCTATATACCACTATCCTGGAAGGAAGCAAATGTTACAATACATTTCTACCAAAAGCAGCTAAAACTTCCCTCACAACTGCAAAAGACTACGAACCTATCAGTCTCTCCTCCTTTCTTCTTAAGACTCTAGAAAGACTGGTGGACCTGTACATTCGCGAAAACCTACAAAAAAGCATGCTTTCGAAATCGCAGCATGCTTCTTGTAAGGGAAAACACAGCTCTACACACGATAGTTGGAAAGAATTCACCATAAACATATGTAAAACCACTAGCCATCACCAATACATTAAGCCAACTTGAAGTTAATGGTAATATAATGCTTTCAAGCAGGTTGATTCATTCGAAATTCGGCTGCTACCAAACCAGTGTGAGTGGTAATGATACTGTGTGGACGGTTTTTTCCTATCGCTTTTCGAATCTCACTTTTCACGTACAACATAACGTTCAAAATCAATAAACGCGCGCGATCCCCAAGTTCCGGAGACAGCTCACTGTCCTTGGGTAAAAAATATAAATCTATTCCGGTAATGACTTCGTCATAAAAAAAAAGTCTCAACGCCAACTACTGGAGCTCCCTTCAATGTCTGCCGGACATTGTGACAACGGGAGTACAATGGACGACCTAGTGTTGCCACAAAAAACAAACAAAATTGCGGTTCCCCCTGTAAGGCTCCTTCAAAAAACTCCCGAGTTTGTACATACATTCCTTAATGAAACATCTTGGCGTATCCGACTACTCTATTAAGTTAATATCCCTCGGCATCAAAATCATGTGTGAATTCATCGAATCATATAAATCGCTTTTAGATAAATTAAAATCTTAAAACTGCCAATACTTCTCCCATGATTTAAGAGGTGAAACACCATTTAAAGTGGTGTTGTTCAGTCTCGGTGAATGTGATACTACCTTACTAAAAAATGAATTGCTAAGGCTTGGAATTAAGTGTGAAGATATTAAAAAGGTTTCCAAGAACTATGAAAAGTACTGTGAAACATTCTATATTGTGTTTATTGAAACCGGATTAATCAAACTAAACGATCTTAAAAAAAATATCGATCCATTTTGCATACACATAAAAACGTACTGCTCGCACTGCGCTGGTCATCATAATACTGCCGATTGTCCTAATTAAAACATATATAAGTTATAAGATCACTTCAAAATCCACACTCTTTGTATGCATTTCCATTATAACACCCAACATGGAAAAGAAAAAGTTACTGTGAACTACAACCAACGCGACGAATTCAGTCAAATCTCTCAAATCCTATCTAGGACAACCACCCCCGGAGAGTAGTGAACGAACATCCTCGATATAAACCATTTGCATTGTCCAGGTTGTGTGACGAACACCATAAAAACGAACACTCTTGAACCTTCACGAACCCTATAAAAAAAAAACTTATTTGTGCTAAATGAGTCCATTATAGTGATCATTTCCATTTTCCACTTCTTTTGTTAACTGCACTTCTGTAACAAGAGGCCAAGAACTGTATGCAAAATGCGGTAGAAATTGGTTCCTGCGATCGTTTTGAAATAGGTTTTTAGTTACACTCAGATGCAACGGCAACATTTTCAGTTGATCCTGTCGAAATGTTCAAAATTATCGACTTACTTCACTATAGCTGCGCGAGAAGGCGCTTAATGATCAGCAAAAAAGGACCAACTTTATCAAAGATTTCCTCAATATTTTTCAGATTTCATTTCATTTGTTCAGATATTTATCATTCCATTTTTAACAAGTAACTAGTTTTTACTTATTACAAGTCATCAGAGTGTTAGTCGAGTATTGACAGTTTAGCAATGGAGCGATATTTAAAATGACACCTCTTGTTGAATAGATCTGAGGGGATTCAATAAAATTGAAAAGTCAATTCAGTCTTTTTTCTCAAGCTATTGAGTTAAAAGTTGTCATTAGGAAAAAATAACCCAAACAGGTCTCGCGATTGCCCTGTCATACGCGTTCTACCTTATTACCTTAACGTTGTTTTCACAAAACGTTTTTTAAATAATTGTTTCAACTTCGTTTCAGCTCCAAATATAGCCCATCATTTCTTATTTTATAAAACTACAATCATAATAAATATCTGTACCGTGACCTGTGTGAAAACCCGAATGCGCCGCATTCTCCAGCTCGTTGCCGTCGATTAAAAAGGAGATAATAATCTGTTTACGAGCGCCAAAACGTTCGAAAAGTCACTTGCAAGTGTCTTTTAATTTCCAAATATTACTTTGCGGTCGGACGAGATATTGGATTTGATTTAATTTCGCATACGACCGTGAGCTCCATCCTCGATTCCCACACCATGTGCGACAGTTATTTATGAAACCGACCAGCATTATAATAAATTATGGCACAAAACAATAGAATACAAGTATCGAACCAGTCCATTAAGGCAACAAGTTTATGCATTCTAATCAAATCGATTTCGTTTCTCGGGACGGCCTGGGAAGATGCGAAGAAAAACGCGATACATTCCAAAGACTTCATTACATTCCCGCGAGTAAATATGAAGTGCAAGGAGGAGAGTGGAAAAACAAGCGAACAGAAATATTTCTCACACATGTCACACAATGGATTGCGATTCGAGTTATTTGAGGGCATTCGGCATTTAAAATAATTACAACCCGCAGGACGAGAGAGGATCGCGTATCACACGCCGCGCCAACTGGTTGCTCGGCTATAAATGCTCAACCGACTGACTGACTGACTGAGTGACGGCATAAACTGTTGCTCCATGACAGGCACGATCAAACATTTCATTTCCGGTTCGCAAACAATATAATAGCCCGTTATTGTTTCATCTCGATAATTATCCAAAATTATTCACATTTTTGTTGTTATTTTCGTCTCATACTTGTCCGGTATAATGCCATGCAGCGCTAACGCGATAGCGAATTTTGCAAATTTTCATCGTGATCAACATGGCCGGATGACGACGGCCATGGTGACGGCTTGACTGTATGATCGTTTGATCGTATTTCCGCTGATGGATGTTGACGCGGCACGAACGGAGGGGGTATCTGAAGCGAGGCAGAGCAATTTTCAGGTGGATACGGGATACGAAATTCAACTATAATCGCCTTCATCGTAATCATATCGGAGATGCTTGCGCTGGTTACTGGCTGCTTCCATCTGACTTTGGTATACAAATAAATTGTATCTGCAAGATACAATTTTTAATACGGTCCGATCTGACATTTAAATTATGTGAACAAGACAATTTCCTTCGTTCGCCATGATCAGCACCAGATGAGAGAAGGAAACCGAAAGCAAAGTTGCGAGAAAAAAGCGCAAAATACCACCAGATACGGCGGATAGATACCGCGCTCATGGATCAGCACTACGATCATCGTCATCACATCAGATACGAACGATTGTACGGGTATGTACATATCATGCACCTCGTACATGCGTTCTTGTTGTTTACGGAACAATGCAAAGCGATTGGGGATTGACTTTTATTTTTTTTTATTGAGTGTGACCGTCACCCGGTCGGCCAACGGTGCAAGATGACGACGGATGGCAGCCGTTTCGAGAATTGGCCGAAATGGAGAGGAAAATATTCCAGATAGTTTTAGTTTAATGTTTTACGAAAATACTTTACATGGTTTCCGATTGTACGGTTGGTCAAAATGAATACCCGATCTACGGCAGATGGAGCGAGTGAGAAGAAAGGGCGGTCGGAGGTCGATTTAGGAGCCCATGAGTTTGTGCTGACCGGGCAAGTCGTTTGGATATTTGAATAAAAAGTGTGCGAGTAGGTTGCATTGGGGAAACACTGATGACTGCGTGTTTTACAAGGCTTAAATGGAGGTACTTTATGGCCTTATTCCACTCGAAAACTAACGAGCTTAAGAAAGCAATTTGGTCCCATAGTCATAGATGGTGAAGAGAGTTTCCTACCGTGATCTTGGGATGGCAGCCTGGCTTATACAAATTAAAAAGACAACCCCTTCCAGCAATTAGTGGTACATAAGAATTGTTGTTGATGTTCTCCCCATTGGAAAAGAGATTAATTAGACGGTTGTTTTAACCCAGGACCGCATCTTAAATGCTCGTGTTCCTTCAAAGCCTAAGCACATAAAACAAAACTAAACCGTTAAAGCCATACAAAACCAAGGAAAAATACTAAAAATAAGTCTGATTCTAAATTTCCCACAGTTATGACAACTGTCAAATTTCAATTACCATAGAGATGACTCTTATCTTTGCCAAATATTTCTGGCCTATCAAGTGTACAAATGAGAGTCCACCGTTTTTCAATAGATGGAAACGTTACATTTACATCTGGTCTAGCGGTAAGGAAGCATAGGATAGGATACGAATAGCTGATGAATCTATCGTGAAATTTCCATTTCTTTTTTAAAAACTGTCGTATAATGAAAATCTGGTCACGGTCTCGGATTATTTTTTTAAGATATGATGTCAGTAGCTTTAAGAGAAATTTCGACAACACCTTGAGCTTACGTTTTCTGCCTCGTATTCTGAATACGATGAAAGTAAGCTCGTTGGGGTATGTTGCAACCAGATGAAACCATTACAGAAATTTGTTATCGGGCTTAACTAATGCGATTGTATACAACATTAGCCAAAAAACGGAAAAAGTTGTTTTTGCAGCACGGTAACACTCGCCTGTATGTTGGTTAGGTCGTTAAAACTTACCTGAAAACACTAAAATATTCTCTGATATTGCCTCAACTGATCTACACATCCGATCTTTCGATCTACAGATCACTCCAAAATTCACGCAGGTTTTCCAACGCAGAATTTGTATGCTGCATCTAAACGTTCGCCCTGAAAACCCCAGAGAAATAGTGGAAAGACCTCGCCATCCACGACGAGTACATGTTGGGCTGGTTTTCTGGCTGGCGGTGTCACTGGGCCATGACTATCCCAAAAAACAATCGCCATCACTTTTTCAGTTTTGGGGCCGATTCCCCCTTTGCCGTGCACTGTTTTGACTGTATTTTTGTTCCAGCCGTATAATGGTGTATCCAAATTTCAATAATTGATCGGCGCCAAAACTTAGATTAATTGCGCCTAAATTGTGCCAACAAAGCGTTGGAAATGTTAATTCGAATATGTTTTTGGTCTAACTTGTGCACTTAACGCGCGGACAGGTTTCTCATGTTTATGTCTTGATTTAATATTATAATGTAACAAACACGTTCTTTACACATTTTCATAGTCTCTGCTATCTCTCGCACTTTAATTCGGCGGTCATCTAGCAGCATTTGGTGAACCTTAGCGATATTATCATCAGTTGTTGCAGTTTTTGACTGTCCCGAGCGTTTATCGTCTCCCAAGATCTTACGGCGACGTTTTAATTCAGCTGCTCAAAATTTCACTTTGGTAAAAAATGGTGCAGAGTCCCTACACAGAGTCCAACTCATCTTTGATTCTCGTAGGCGTATTGGCTTTCAAAAACAAAAATTTAATGACAGCTCGATACTCAATTTGGTCCATTTTCACAAAAAAAAATCATAACACTCAAACGACTGTCAAATAAAAATTAAGTGTCCAAAATGGCGAAAACTTTGGTGAGTAACCGTCAAAATCTGCACAACTACATTTACCAACTTTTATCGACGAGTGCTGCTATCTCCACGTTGAGGTCGGAAAGTTTTCAGACCACGCTCGTAGTGAGTCAGCCCCATGTGCTTCATCGAAATGGCTAGTTACCCGGATAACTATGTGGGGAAATTCATTCGAGAGTCAGATTTTGATTGAGGAATACTCGTAGACATAACAAGCCATTCCAAATATGACTGTTTACCAATAATATGCGTCGAATCACATCTCGAAGCGACAAAATGTGTTTTTCCAATTGGTGTTGGTTCACGGAACAGCGAGTACGAGCTATTACGGAGAAATGTCTTGACAAGTCAAGTCTCACTTCCGTCTTTTGAAATTGCGAACGAAAACGGATAAATAACTAGCTTTCTGCTCGTGAAAAATAACCATTATCAGTTAAACTATGGCTCATTGGAGTTGAGTCCCACGAGATATGACATCAAAATCGTACCAGAAGACTTTAATGCAAAGCTATGTAAGGAAGTGATTGTTAGGACCGCCTGCATAGCATCACGTACGAAAAAGGACTCATTCTATTTGACTTGACCCCCATCATAAGCGGGGATCACATATGGGATCTGTCGGTCACTAAATGAAGCAATCGTCTGCCATAAAGGTCACATTGCGATCGATTTCAAACGCTCCTTAAACTTGTAGGTGTTAAGCTTAAAATTTGAAATGAAATGGAGCCAACGAAAACTACTAATTGTCTATCCCTTAAGATCATTCGAAACTCTCCCTTAGATGCACAAGCAATAGAACATCGATCGATATCAAAAGCGTAATCGGATGACATGGATTTCATGGTTGGATGACAAATGAATAAGCAGAGATGCCTACAGGCATGAGGGCGACAAAATTGTGCTGCATCAAAATTGAAAGCTGCTCTAGGCGCAAAGAATCTAAAAGTATATGTTCGCCAGAAAATAAAAGAAAAAGCATGTCTTTGGATAATCGTTATTATCGAAACAAAGGCCATCTAGCATTATTGAATCGAAGTTGAAGCTGACTGATCTGGCAAAAATAGGTTCGACTTCTTAAGGAGCCAATATTTCTTAGAGAAAAACAAGTTTCTAAAGACCACACGCAGACATAGTAGGTGCTCTGCAGTCTCGTTGTCCTTACGATGGAGGCCTCTGCTTCAGAAAAAAAGGTTCATTTTGTCAGGGGGGTGTGTTATGAGGTAATTGACAGGCCTTCCGATATCAATTCTGCGGAGGTTCAACGTTTTTTTCGAAATTTTCAAATTTTACAAGGTTCTAGCCTTTTAGTTCATTTTTATTTAAGTAACTTGGACTTGAACTGTTTTATGCTTGACTCAAATGCGAAAAAAAATAGCTTAAATATCTTAACTATGTTAAAAATACTGGCCCTATTCGGACCATCTTAGCTGAGTAGAATAACTAAAACTATAACTTTTGGCCTTACTATGTTGTTCTGTTCTTGACGTTCGGCAGGCCTGAAAGAGGCTGTAATATCAGAAGGTACCACTGACGAAGTCAATGGTGGAATTATCTGATGAAACCAATCTACGAGTATTAGACCTAAATTATATTTTTGATTAGCAGAGTCAAAATTGATAGATTGTCTTAAATTTGAGCAGTGGAAGTTTGTGTATCGCGAAAGTGATCCTTCTTCTGCTTGCGACACCTTTATGGAGATTTTAGAAGGACATATTAATAATTCCTACAATGTTATACCTAAATCACGAAGTGTTTCCAAATTGAGACGACTTAGGCCTTGGATTGGAAAGAAACTGCTTAAAATGATATCAAGGAAAAATCAAATAAGGAAAAAATGCCGAAAACATCCTCAGAATTTAGGGCTAAATCGATATTATATTAAGAGTTAGTCTGTGAAAAAAGAAATTGGAATTAGTCGAGACAAATATTATACTGATAAATTATATAAGTGCAAGGGTAATATTAAAGACGAATGGAAAGTGATTCTTAATAAACAAAAAGATACAGACACTATTCAGAAAATTGAAATAGGAAATAAAATAGTTCGTAGCTCGATAGATATCGCCAACAATTTTAATAAGTACTTTACATCTGTTGCTTCAGCTATGAAGCCCTCAAAGCCCTTGTTCGTGTGAATTATATTCAGATCTGGTTGCAGATGAATTTCAAATGAATAGTTTTGTACTGGAGCCCTTTACCTCTTTCGAAATATATAAAAGAATAATGTCACTTGATAATAAATGCTCAAGTACTTCTGATGGGATAACTAACTGCCTTCTAAAAAAAATTGTTTTCTATGTTGCTGATGTTATTACGTATATACTTAATATGAGTGTCAGTTGTGGTATTTTCCCTAGATCTCTAAAAGCAGCTGAAGTTATTCCTCTTTTTAAGAAAGGAAAAAGAAGCCTACTGGACAATTACAGACCAATTTCATTACTGCCCACATTTTCGAAGCTTTTTGAGAAAGCAATAAAATATCGTGTGGTGTCCTTTCTAGACAAAAATAAGTTTTTCAGTAGTGACCAATTTGGATTTCGTAAGGGTAAGTCTACGGACGATGCCATTTTAAAAGCGAAATTTGTAGCAGTTTTAGTAACAGCCTTATTTATTGATATGTCGAAGGCATTTGATATGGTCAACCACGAAATTCTACTTGATAAACTCTATAAAGCCGGATTCAGAGATCAGTCTTATAATTGGTTTGCTTCATACTTATCGGGAAGATCTCAAAAGGTGAAGGTTGATGGAGTTTTCAGCGAACAACTAACATTAGATATCGGTGTTCCACAAGGTTCAGTTTTGGGTCCTATCCTTGTCCTCATTTATATAAATTCCATTTTTAAGCAAGGCTTTACGAGTAATATAACAGCTTTTGCAGATGATATGGCTTTCACATACACAAGCAACACCTTATTAGAATCGATGGTTAAGTTGCAGAAAGACTTACAACTTCTCAGACAAAGACTGGTTTGCAAAACACGAACTCCTTATAAGTGACAAAACGAAGCGTATGTTTTGCAATCTTAAAAAATCAGATGCGATAGACTGTGATTTATTTTTTCACTCCACTGCGTGCGAAAAATTATCTATATCTACTCACTCTTGTGGTAGGGTTAATTATTCCCATAATGGTCGCTGTTCATCTCACTGTTTCAAAATTGAAAGCGCCAATTATTTCAAGTATTTAGGTGTAATAATTGATCAAAACTTGAACTGGAAAGCACATGCAAGTGAATTGAAAAAATATATGTTATCCGTTACTCGAAAAATGTATCTGCTGTTCCAAAAAATTACTGACAACTGTATATTATGTTATGCACAAAAGTACAATACGGCATTTGTAGTTGGGGTGGAGCGTATTTCAATGTCCTGGATCCATTGTTGATAGCACAGAAACATATTATAAGAATTATTTGTGGTACAAACAGGTTAACTGCTAGTTGGCCATTGTTCTGCACTATGCGGGTTTTGCCGATCAAACATCTTTATATCTATAAGGTTCTTAAAGTGTTCTTTATGCGAAGTGGTTATAGCTCAGTACTTAGAAGTTCCAAATGAAATCTGCCTAAAAAGACCCTGCATTCATGACATCTATAGCAACTGTCGACGAAACATGGTGCTTCCAATACTAGTCACTCACAGTAGAGTGCAACATGCGTGTCCCCAGATAAATCAAAAGAGAAGAAAGTTTGGATGCAAAAGAGTCGATGCTCACTATTTTTTTCATTCCAAGGACACAAAGTTCGTGAGTATTTTAGGTGAGTTTTTGACTAAGAATCACAACCTGCGTCTACCTGTCTTTCTCGTTTGATTTAGCGCCGTGTGACTTTTGACTGTTACCTATACTCAAATGAAGGGGAACACCTACAGTACGATTCCAGATATGTTTCGACGAGTTTTATTATTTATTTATTTATTTTTTATTTATTTATTTATTTATAATAAAGTATCGCTGTACATGTAAGAAAATTTACTTATAGTTAGTACAGGCAGTGAAAGATAGAAGTGTTTGTACATATAAAGAAAATAACATTAAAGTTAATAACATTAAAGTTAAAATTAAGAATAGATAAAGAAATATACATATATAACATATACTCGTAGATGCACCAGGTAGACTATGAAATGTTTATGTAGTGAGAAGAAAGCAATTTCAGTATAAGGTAGAAAAATGTGAAAAACATGCCGATTGAAACTGTCTGTATTCGACTTTAGATTTGACCTGATATGGCAGGTGATTCCAAAGATTCACAGCATGAATGAAGAATTGTCTGCGGGATGTCAAACAGGAATATAAGGCCGGTCTTATAGTAATATACCGAGTAGATCGAGTTAAGGTGAGTTTATTATATAGATATGCAGGTTGTTTCCTGTGAATAATTTTGAAGAGTAGAACGCAGGATCGATATTTTAAGAAGGCATCTAAATCACAGCCAAGGATTTTGCGTCGTTCCGCAGAAACATGCTCGTACCTCCGAAGGTTGAAAACATAGCGAGCAGCTGAATTAAGTGCCCTTTTTAGCTTAAGAAAAGAGTTGTGCTCACAGTCAGCAAAAAGTTCACACCCATAGGCAATGATTGGTACGATAAGTGACTTCACAAGTTTTAATTTAACGTCAGTGGGTAATATGGATCTACTAACAGAGAGTCCTCTAAGAGATGCATATATTTTAGACACTATACTATTAATGTGGTCATTCCAGGTAAGCTGACTATTAAAAATGATTCCAAGATTCCTTACGTGTGAGACGTATTCAACTTTTACTTTCAACATATTTCTCTATATCACTGCTTACAAGCCTTTCAAATACTTTAGAGAGAAAAGGAAGAATAGATATTGGTCTATATTCTGGAGTATTCGCTTTTTTTTTGAATAGGAATAATTTTTGCTTTTTTCCAGAGATTGGGATATGTCATGATAATTGTATTGAAAATGTGGGTAATGTGGGGTAATATAACAGGAAGTAATATTTTTATAAAATCTGGATGAATATTGTCTAGGCCAACAGATTTACGTTTGATGGCAAGTATCGCTATTCCAACCGAGGTAGTGTCATACCTATTGACCGTGAACGCGTCTTCACTATTATTTTGCGTCAGAAGTGGTGGAGATTCGAAGTCCACCTAGGAACGGCAGTAACAAAGCGATTGTTTAACTCGCCTAAGTTAATGTCCTCTTCATTGGGCTTATGATTTTTTTTTACACAGTCCTATTTCGCGTACTCGATTCCATAGAAATTTGGAGGAGCGATCTGAATTAAATTTATTGTTATAATAATTAAATTTAGCTTTTTTTATCATACGTATAACTTGGTTTCGACTGATTTTATATTTCGTGAGCATTTCTGTGCAGCGAAACCTTTTCCACCGCCGGTATAAGGTATCCCTACCCTTAATAGCATTCATTATCTCATTGGAAAACCAAGGACAGGTTGTATTTTTCAGGACACGGGTATTACATGGAACATGTTTATCGAAGAGATACTCGAGACTGTTATTCAGAAACTCAATTTGACTATTGACATCTGACGACATATATATATTATTCAACTCAATACTGATACAATCACCAAACAGGTTTTGTACATTAATGCTACGAAAATCACGATATTGGATAGATTGTGAAGATCTTCGACAAATATTTACACTGAAAGTTGCGAATATAAGATCATGATATAGGAAAACTGGAACAGAGAGTTGACTATAACATTTGACAATGTCTTTATCGCTCGTCAGAAAAACATCTAACAATGATGGAGTACAGTTTGGTTTAAAGTGAGTTGGTTCTGTTGTATTTAGAAAAGATAGGTTAAGAGATCTTATGCTGTCTTTAACGATGCGCTACGTGACATGCTAAGGAGATTCATGTTGAGATCTCCACACAAGATGGTATTTGGTGTTAGGGAAGATATCCCTTCAATAATATCGTATACGATGCTGGGATGTGCGACATCTGGTGCAATATATATCGTACCAATAGTACACTTATCGTCACCATTAAAAATTTCTATAAAATAGAATTGACTGCGAGAGCTATTATTAGAGCAGCAGAGGTGTTTTGACTTAATAGTGTTTCTTACGTATATAGCAGCACCACCCCCTTTTCTACCATGGCGATCTGCACGGTAAAGCTTAAATCCCTTAAGGAGAGAAATTCACTATTTAAGTTTGGGTCAAACCAAGTTTCAGAAACACATATAATATCGATCTGACTATTCTCAAAAATCAATCTGAACTCATCAATTTTGTTCACAATCTGAGGATTTATGTGATATAGCTTACGACGCTGCGTCTTCTTTACTTTAGAGCAGTCTCATCAGAAATTGAACAGATTGTATTTGTATATAAAAATTGGTCGAAAGTTCTCAACGGAATTATATAATTTTTCCGGAGTACCTCAAGGAAATCATTTATTTTTTTTTCATTTTATTTTATTTGACATACAGTGGTTTCGTACAATTAAGAACCAAGTTCTTTTGCTATTTAGGACCTGTACTTTTCATTCTCCTCTGAAACGGCTTGTCTTTTAATGCCTTTAATTTCATCTGTTTATATAGGCCGATGACTTGAAGTTCTATCAAGATACGGAATCTTTGGCAGACTGTTGGAAAATTGAATGCGATTTTTATGTAATATTAAATTGGTGAAAATGTAATTGCTTGCAATTAAATGTTAGTGAAGGCTGAGCTCATAGAATTTCAACGTTTCTTTGAATATAAAATGGTCGTTAGGAGGATCTCAAATAAAACAGATTTATGTAGGAGTTATTGTTGACAAACAAATTAATGTTAGAATGCATTATGGATAAACATATTCAAGGTTTCTCAATAAGGACATAACAATTTCGTATTTGGATAAAAACGCATTCTTAATTTCGTTTTATAATCACTTGATATAAGAACGTCATCTAAGCTCTATATTCTAATTGTGATGATATTCAGGAACGAAATTCTGAGCGAAAATATTACAACAATGAGCCGTAATTGCTTTAGTGCAATGAGCAATTCCACATAAGTATTGGGAGTCTCTCAGTCAACATGATGGCGATCCTTAACAAAGTTAATCTAACTTCAACCACGCCTCTATCCCAATTATCTGTTCCGAATTAATTTCCTAACTTTAACCTCGCCTCCGAAGCCAAGGGTCCAAGCTCCCATATCTGTAACCAATCACAATCCTTTCCCTCCATCACTTCCATCTCCATCTCCATCTTCATCATCCTTCAACCAATACTGACCCCAAAGTGGGACATATGAGAATATTCGTCTCCTTTTGGCTTACTTCCACAATAAATCAGACTCGGTTTGTTATGAAAGTAAAACAAACACAAACGTGATGATGACCTCCATTCAACAAGAAGGCCTCTCTACGGATTTAGCTAGGCTCAAAAACTTTTTCATCAAATACCGTGAATTCTTCAATATTTCGCCATAAAAAGGGTCAAAGAATCTTGACACCTTCCGCCAATACATTTTGACCACGACAAGCTTTTCGTCTCTAATTGTCTCTCTCTTCCAACAACCCCCTCACCTTGCCATAATCTCCTTCTTACCTTCTATTGTCAGAATGTAAGAGGTCTTCGCTCAAAAACCCAAGCTGTCTTCCAACAGCCCCATGCTCAACCTTTTGAAATCTTTGCTCTGACCGAAACAAATCTGATTTCCAGCATAAATAACGTCGAACTGTTCCCTTCAAATATTAATGTTTATCGCGATGACGAACTCAGGCGACTAACTGAGGGTTGTCCTTGTCGAGGCGTCCTACTAGCCGTCCTTAATACAATTGGCTCTTTCCTCATTGAAATATCATCCTCCCCACATCTCGACCTTGTTTCAATTAAGATTGTGCTATCCTAAACTGCAAGCCTATATTATAATTCATCCAAGGTCCCTTTTTAAGTTTGTTTAATTACAAAAGAAAATCTGATGGCTACCCTACCTCACTCTCCTTCAATGATCAAACCCAAAATGACCCCAAATTTATAACCAAATTTTTCGTTTACTTCCACTATTTATCAATTTCTCCCTTGGACTGTTTCTTCTTAATACAGTCGATCCCTATATCATAGAAAACAAATTAAATCAACTTGTTGGGGAATTCACTCCTGGACGTGACGGTCTCCCCGCCATATTTCTCTCTCTCCTCTCTCAAAAATCCTCAGTTTAGCCCTATCTTTAGGCGAATTCCCGCAGTTATGGAAAATCTCTTTTATGTCCCCTATATACAAAAAAGGTCCGAGGAACGATATTAACAACTATCGTCTCATTGCCAAACTATCACATATACCTCAAATTTTCGAGAGTATTTTGTACGAAATTTTAAGTTTTCAGTTAAGCTTTTGATAAAGTCGCCCATAGACTAATGCTTCGACCCCATTTCTTTGAAGTGGATATCTACTTACTTGGAAAATTGCTATTATTTCGTTCGTTTTAAATCTGCCTTTTCTAACCCTTTTCTTTTTTAGTTTTCTCCGGGGTCCCCCAAGGCAGCCACTTGGGTCCACTTCTTTTCTTTCTTACTATTAACGGTATTTAAATGATGATTAAACATTCCCACATGTCACCATACGCCGATGATACCCAGTTGAAATACTTGACCATTTCCTCCAGTCATGACTCTTCCCTTATTCAATCAGATCTCAATAGTTTTTCCATCTGGTGTTCCAAAAATTGCTTGGAGCATAACATTTCCAAATGCATTTTTCGCATAAACGTATCAAACCTCCTTAGATTAAGTAAGATTAAGTTAACTTGAATTAAGCCCAATAAATTAAAATTAAAAAAACTAAGAAACTGAAGCCTCTTGATCATATGAAGCTCTGAGACTTCACCGATTGGGTTAGCAAAATTAAAAAAAAAATGGGGATTTCATTTAAAAAAATATTTTCAGATAAGAAACTCATTTTCAGCTTAATAGCTTCGTCGATAAGTAAAATTTGACTTGTAGGCCAAGAACAAATCCAAATGTGACTCAAGAGATTCCATTGCATTCACAAGAGTGACCGTGTGGTGTGGACTCATTCATGCTGGGTATGATTAGACCGTGTTTTTAAGTTTAATAAAAATGATCGCCGCGTTACGATCAGTGGAATTTTCTATCGTTCCATGTTGCAAGACGATCTTCGGCTAGAATCGGATGAACTTGACATCAGTTATTGTGTTTCCAACGAGAGGGTACCACAAGCCATATAGCTCCAATCAATTGATAATCTCCAGCAAAGGTCCTGTCAAATAGCTAACTCGCTCATTTGATTCTGGATTTTGTTTTTTGTTTTTAGAGTAATGTTAAGTCTAAACAGTCAACTTCGTTAGAGGAGTTCAGGGATAATATCGAACGCGAAAGTGCCAACATTCCAGCCAATATGTTTAGAGTTTTGGAAAATTGGTGCCAAAGAAACAATCGCTGCAAATTAGCTCGTGGTGGTTATAGATACGAGATTGAACTCGATTCTTAAATTCAACATACCTTCTTCATCTGGAATAAGTTTCAGCGCGATATCTCAATTTTTCTGCTTTTTTTATTTAAATGCAAAGTTGTTATGTTCTTAATGGAAAATCTTGTATGAGAGAAAGCTGCAGGCGATTTGAGCCGTATCACATTAATAACAACGTGAATTACAAGCTAAAATTCAGCTAATATTTGCCAAAGGCTTTAAGCTCATTCCAAGTTAATAGTAAATTTTGAAAAATGCTCTGTAGGTCTCTTTCTGCCTAACCTACCCTTGTCATTTGCGGGAGGTGTTACTGTATTACTGGAAGCGGTCATGTACGTTAAAGTAGGGTTCACGTCTCTGAAGGTGGAGAGAGTGAAGTTCATATGCTTATGTTGAAACTATTGTTCGAGGCACTTCTGCAATGCTTAAGGTTCATTAATGCCTAATGCCAATTTACATACATATGTCCCTCACCTAACATTAGTCTAATGCCACCCTTACAAGCTTACGTTACCTGTCTCATCCACTGGTACTTTACTGGCATTTTCATCTCCACCTGCTCGCATCATCCACCTACGACCACCTGTCGGCATTACCCATTTCGAAATCCATCATAAGTCCATAGTCGGAAGTCAGCAAAAACAACCTGCACCGACCACACAGCGTACCTCTTGCATTTACCATCCGCGTCACAGCACCATACCACGTCCAAACAGAACCATCAATGCCAGTTGGAATTCCGATCCCATAATTCTGACGGCCGGCAATAAATTCATCATCGACAAGTAGGTAATCTCATTAATTAATAAAAAAAAAGCAGCGGCCCGGCATCGGCCCGAGCAGTGCACTGCGCCCAGTTGCGATTTGAAGAAACTCATAACCGCGCCGTCCGACGATCGATTCAAAAATGAAGCGACATTTCAATAAAAATTGATCTCATTTCGTAACGAGCCATCTAATTATGGCGAAGACGTCCCGAGGTGCCTTGCCGAGCGAGGCTTCGTCATCCCGAGCATGGCTTCGTCGAACTCTATGTGGCATGCCAAATGCGGCCACGACCGCACGCATCCACAGTCAGCGTCGCGCCGATCGTTCGAATGAATTCTTTACGATACGATTGAGTTTTATGCCACTGAAGCGTGATTGTTATTGCAATAAAGCGACCTTGCTGCCGCGGCCAACGCTAATGACAACAATGACAACGGTGGCAGAATGATGATTGCTCTCTCTCTGCTTCCCCGTGCCTGGATATAGATTTATGAAATTTTGAATGCCGCCACGGTTATGATTGCATTCGAATTCCATGCCGCGCAACAGGACTCCTTCGATACGGCCTCGACATTCTGCACCTTTGTCTGTCGACCTGTTTGGATGGTATCGGCCGATTCAGCGAAATCTCCCGCTGAGTTCGGGATGCTACCGGGATTCGTTCGTTTTGGCGGCGAATGTGTAATCTGCAACCTGTGCAACCTGCAAACTGAAACGTGCAACATGCAGCGCATTGTGATTTATTTGTTAATGCCCGCAGGCAGCGTTTTCTCATTACTCCTTCTGCGATATTTCGCTCCTGCCGATGACGTTTCGTACATTTCCATCCCCTGGGAGGCGCACTTACACAACTACGTGCCACGTACATACGACTAGTTACGATTTGCTTTCATTCCAAATGCAGTCGAATAAAATCATCATTAATCACAACTTAACCGGGGGGAGGCGGCTGCGGAGGATCCAACTCGCCATGAACGGCTGTTCATAAATTAGTTCATTCCTTGCGTGTTTTTCTTCTTTTTATCTTTTGGTTTGGTTTAGTTGTTTGGGTTTTTGTTTTTGTTCAGTCACCCCCACACTATGGACAAGAACGAGGTAAGAGTCATCCATGAATAAATGGCGAATTTGAAATGATTCCTGGTTGGCTGGTTCGGCGGCGTTTAAGCCGCGCTGTAAGGCCAACCGGCGCAGCGACTCGGAATACGACTACGATGGTAATCATAATGAATAGAGGGCACATAATCATTTTGTATGCCTTCATAACGAGGACGGAGTGGAATGGATATAAAACAAAAACTGATTTGCATTTCTATACATTGTGCTGCAGCAGGAGCAGCGACGGTCATGAGCCGAGCGGCTCTCTAAGGCGTGGTTCTTCACGGCGGGTGGCTTCATTTTAAATTGACTTGTCACATTAAACTCGTTTCGTTTCTCTTTCTTTCTCTCGCTGCCTCGGTATGAAAGTCATACGTACGAGTATCTAGAACGTGCCTTGGCCTTAGTCGGGCAGCCTTATCTGCACACAAGTTACTCAGCTAGGTTGTACGAGTACACACAACTGGCGTTGTAATAAATTAGATTATGCAAGCGCAAAGCAAAAACCATGTTCCGCTCTGGTGGCTTGTGATGCCAGTTGGAGGCGGGGGGCATTTGAAATTTTCATAAAACATCATTTGTCGGACTAATAAGTCGTTGGCCTCTCGACCTAACCGGGGCAGCCATTGTTTCCTTTTTTTTTTCCTTTCATTACTTTGGTCACTCGTGGTGTGAAAAAATCGTTGTTTTTTCGTTTGTTTATCGGCGTCACCTGCTGTCGTGTGGATTTGTTGGGCTCCTTTTTTATGACCCGAATTTAGGTGTCACATATTTGATAATAATTAAAACAGATAATGGAGTAACGCCATTAACTAGTGACAGATGGACAGATTAATGGACGAGGAAGAGAAAGTCATGTCTGCCTTCGACATTTGTTTGAGGTGAACGCAAAACAGAGTAGATGAATCACCAACCCCAGTGGATACTACAGACCAACGTAAGTTTCCAATTTGCAATTTAAAACAATTACGAGTATAAGCAGCATGAGTGGCACCTCGAGACTCAGTTGAATAGAAAGAGATTGGATTCTACCTCTTAACATACAATAGCTAGTTTGACACTACTCGTACGCCACACGTTACGTCCTCGCAGTACAACTAACAGCTTTTATTTTTTGTCAGACAAAGACCGGATCTTCCCACCAACTTCCAAAAAAATCCGAACCGCATCTCCTTACGTTTGGCAGACCAACCAAGGGAATAGGCCTCGAATTTCAAAGGAGGTTAACTTAGTTCGTTTTTTTACCAAACACTGGAAAACCCAGGGGCTGCCTGTCCTATTAGTCCGACCTGGCTCCAGAAAAACTACTTCAACTTCGTCTCAAAGGAATGCTTCCAAAATTAAGTTTACTGAAATGAACGACTGGCCGATAACGCCTTAAACCATTTAACTGAACATTTTACTCACTTATGTACTTACTTACTTAAATGGCGATACAGTTCGAGCTGAACCAGGGCCTCAACTGACAAGCCTCTCCGGGAGAGTCTTTGCCCTGTTGCTACCAGTGCCACACGTCCAGTTAATTAGGCGCATCTGTGGTCGGCACTTTAGATTGTCCTCTGCTGAGTTGGAGTCGAAGCCGGTGCCGTAGCGGTGGTGTCCATTCGTTATACATGGCCCAGCCATTTTAGACGTTGGATACGTAAAAGTCTGACTATAGCGATGTCGCTGTACAGCCCGCACATTTCTTTGTTGAATCTTCTTCTCCACTTTCCGTTTACATAAACGGGATTGCTCGCAGAATTTTCCTCTTGAAACACCCAAGGACCTCTTCATCCCCTTTTGATAACGTCAAAGCCTCAGCACCATGGAGGTGCTTGATTCTTCTTGAGAGGGTTTTACTATTCGATTGCGTCTTGAGTCCAAAGAAGCAACGGATGGCAAGAGTTTGATCTCAGTCCTGGTGTCGTTGCTGCTTCGGTATCGAGCCAAGGCCTTAACTACTTCAAAATTATAGCCGCCGACATCCAATTCGAGGTCCGGATTTGGCATCCATGTTTCAACCATACGAGTATGGTCGCTCGCCCGAAGATTTATCATTTTCCAGGGTATATTATCCAGTGATAGCTGATCGTAGTAGAATTGTGAAAACTCTATACAAAAAATAATGATTCTGTAATGGATATCTTTACGAGCACATTAAGAGCAGATTATAATCGACATAACCATATATCTGGGCCTTTTTAGTTGTAAAATGGTAAAAAAATTCGAAGAGACTGGAGACTAGTCTATTGGTCCATGATGAGGATGATGTAACAGTCACTGAAAATTCTCTCAGCTAAGGGCATTTTTTTGGCCTCAAATCGAAGATGTATGTAGAAGTGGAAATAATGGGGTTTCAACAAAATGATGCAACTTTTCACCCAATAAGACGCGGTTATTATTTGTTTTTATTTTGCCTTTCTTCTGTATTTCTTTTCGATGTGATTTTTAATTATTTCCTATAATACTTATAGCATGACAAAATCGCTTAAAAATTAACTTGGTTAACCTATGCATTCCAACTAGCCTATTGGATTTTTATGGGCGCACTAAGCTTCACTTAACGGGTATTACTTATATAGTTAACTTATAGTAATCTTGTGTAAATAAGGAAAAATTTAAACAACAAGGCTTAGTGACCTTAAATCCACCTCGGGTAAAAAGGGGACTACGACGTAGTCACGTTCGCTGACCACCAAAACGCCTGTCATTGATAGTAGCTTCTGCTCTACTAAGCCGAAGGCGCTTCGTGATGATTGATCGAGCTTGTGGGATGTTTTGATCGTAATCTAGTTATCTGTTTAGCGGAGTGGGCGACGTGGTGAATTAGTGGAATTGCACAGCTATCTTAAATCAGACCGATTAAGGCGTGCATTATCATGATATTGAGATATGGGCTAAGAGTTACCAGAAATTAAATTGTTTTTTGAAGTCATTGCTCTCGAAATGTGACGACGAATTAACTTCAGCGGGTAACTGTCCACTGCTATATTGTATAAAACCTCGTTGCTATGAAATATTATGTAAACCGATTCGGTAGTACGAAACAGGATAGGCATGCCCAGAGGCAAGACCACTCAAACATCCCAATCTCTTCCTTCCGGGCTGCTCCCATAGGTTGTATGGATTGTATAGCAGATAATGTTCACCCTAGCATCGAACAGACTGTTATGATTGACTGTTGAATTGAGGCAAGAACTAAGGGTACATTTTTATTAAAATTTTGAAACTGATCCAACCAGATGCTCAAATATCTAACTAGACTTTTGCATATTAGTGGCTGCCCATGTAATCAACCAACTTGGAATTTTCGTCATTTTTTTCGCCCTAACAGACCACAGAGAACGGCGTTCTAAATAGAATGGTTTCCGGCTTCTGAATATTTATTTCAATCGTCGCAATACTGCTGAATCGTCTCATTCTGATGTTGAGATCTATACAAATTCAAGTCGCGGCAATATGCAATTACATGTATATGGCGAAGAGGCCTACTATGTAGATCACTGGTCAATATACTGAATAAAATCGGGGAATTATCTACCCCTTGTTGCAAGCCATGTGACGATTTTCCATCTCTATGAATGTCAAGCTTTTCCCGAAGCATAACACAAACATGAAGCCTGAAGATCACCAAATTTATCTAAGGTTTGCTAGTTGGACTCTGGGACAGTTGGAAATGGATCCAAATTGTGGGGAAAATCAGTTTCAGTCATACATACATTTGAATGGCTTAGTGAGGAAGCAAAATTTGTTGCATTTAGAGAGAGGATTATTAAGAGTCTCTATTGCATCCAGAGAAACTTAATCTTTTTGGCGGATTTTGGGCAGACGGGTTCATTGGAAACGAGAATGGAGACGGTGACTATCAATGGCAAACGGTTTTGAGCAAGATAACAGATTCTCTGTGGCGTTAAACGGATGATATGGATCTGAAATATATGTGTCCAACATGATAGCGCTGTGGCTGTTATATTGGCATAATCGCAGGAAAAGTTTCCACAACGCATTGTATCCGTTTTAGACTTTTGGACCTACGTTAGACGCTGGACCTACGTTAAATGGCTGATTTATGGCAAAAAAATAACAACAATCGATCCACTGCAGAGCAATATTATTTAAACTATTGGTGAGATCTAGCTCGACTTAGGTTACCGAGTGATAGAGATTTCGGCTTCTAGGATCCAGTCCTGTAAACGAAGCCACGGAAACTATTTATACCTTATCGTGGATTATTTATCGTTATTGTGATATGTTCCTTTGCTTTTGATATGTTCAACCATGCAATTTCGCTGAGAAAGCTTCAGTATGCTGGTTTTCGTGGGTTCATGTTCAAGTGGTTCAGTTCTTACTTACATATATACAGGGTGTCCCACGAGCAGTGTGCCAAAAAGCTAGAGCGTGTAGGTCTGGTCAAGACAAGAAAAAAATCGTATGGGAGGGGGGGGGGTCTATTCCCCCCCGTTTAGCCGGGAGGGGCAATTTTCTAAAAAATTGACTTAATTTGGAAAAAAAAAATATTAAAAATCAACAGTTACATCCACAATGCCGTGATATACTTTTTTGTAAAGGCAGAAACCTCTCCTTTCATCTTGTTTCGAAACGAAGCTGTTTTAAGGAATAGTTTTTGAGAAATTAATTTTCAAACTCAAAATTTTGAAAAAAAAATGCTATCCTCCTTGAACTAAGGGAGGGATTACGTCAGACCAAATCCAAAAATTGCGGTTTTATTGTCTTAAGGTCCTAGCCGGTTGAACCCATTGGCGGCGGGCGGACCCAGACGAAATTGGCAGGTCAGTTTTCAGGCGTTATCAATAAAAAAAAAAGATTAATCCAGGGTTATTCCAATACTGTGCAGTTTGAATTGAATCCTCATAAAACTCCAATTTTTTTAAAAATAATAAAAAAGATGTCAATGTTTCATACATTAATTTGCCTACAAGTCCAGCCGCGTTAAAACCAAAAAAAAGATTTTTCTTAGACAAAAATGATTCGGGTTTTTTTTTAATTTCTCAAAAACTACAAAACATTTTTGCATCCGGTTTTCTGTTTTTAACTAAAAACTAATAAGAGAATTGAATTTTGGACAAAAAATTAGTACTTAATTACATACAATTTTGAAAAAAAATAGTTCGAAATTTTTTTTTTCATTTTTTTTTCAAAATTTTGAGTTTGAAAATTAATTTCTCAAAAACTATTCCTTAAAACAGCTTCGTTTCGAAACAAAATGAAAGAAGAGGTTTCTGCCTTTACAAAAAAGTATATCACGGCATTGTGGATGTAACTGTTGATTTTTAATAATTTTTTTTCCAAATTAAGTCAATTTTTTAGAAAATTGCCCCTCCCGGCTAAACGGGGGGGAATAGACCCCCCCCCTCCCATACGATTTTTTTCTTGTCTTGACCAGACCTACACGCTCTAGCTTTTTGGCACACTGCTCGTGGGACACCCTGTATAATAATAGATCTCAAAAAGTAAAAATTGATACGATTAGGAGTGGGACAAAATATATTAATCTTGGTGTACCTTAAGGTTCTGTTCTATGACCCATACTAATTTTAATATACATAAATTCACTGCATGTGCAGATTATGTTGGCTGACTTAAATGATGACTAGTTTCTGACTTAAATCTACTAAGAATCTGGTCTGCAGTGCATAATTTAATCATAATTTCCAAAACTAAAATTATATTCCTTAATTTGTCATCACAAAATATTTTCGAAATTAACTTTCTCTACCATGCACCTGAGTGCCAGAGGTTCAAACCGTCGAACTGCTCTTGTAATTACAAACAATCTATTATTGTATTTTAGACTCCAAGTTACAATATGGAATCAGTTGCTGGGGAGGGACATATTTTAACAAAATTGAGCTATTATTTTTTTTACAAAAACATATAATTAGGAAAATTAATTTTCCATTATTTTAAAATATGAAAATTATACGATATTATCTAATTGCTTTAAGGTTTTACACATATTTTTATTAAGATTAGGAAACATTATTTTCAGAATGCTTCATAGCCACAATTTATGCACTACAGCCTTTAGAAATCTGTTTACTGTGGCTGCATCTCGTTTATTTAATAAACTTCCTCTATCAATCAGGATCCTTTTTGGTCTTACGTTCGAAAAACAACACAAACACTGGCTCTTAAACGTAAATCCACAAAATTTGGAATCTCGGTTTAGAGTGTATATTTATTTTCAATTTGAGTTTTTTGAACTTAAATCTAGTATTAGTTCTAAATAATAATTGAATTTTGATATTTAAATTTATAAAATATAAGCCACATTTAATCGTAATTTTAGTAATAATGTTATTGTATTATTTAAGGAAAAAGAAAATATTATACATATAGGTATATATCTATCTATCATTTTAAAATATAATTGAATTCGCCACTTTGGTTATTTTCGAAGGTATTTTTCATGTGCTAAGGGGGCACTCCCTAGGCTGAGGCTGATACAGAAAACAAATTCGGTTGTAGAATTTTTAAGATTTTTTTGACCTCAATATGCTTTTTTACTAATTCCAAATGAATAACGCGAATGAATGAATTTGTGGTTCAATAAGAAATGACCTATTAGATTATCGTTCATCGTTTTTTTTTCTCTTTTTTTGATACTACTTTTTCATGAACATGTGTCAAGATTTACGTAGATCTGTTAACTCGTTCGTATATTGACAGCTTTTCAAAATTTATGTCCAACAGTTCTTTTTACAATGGACAAAATTGAATATTCTGCGGTAACAAAATTAGTAGGTAGTTCCATTCAAAAGTAGATATACAAGGACAAAAAAAAATGAATCAACACCAGAAAACATAGCAAAAATACAGGATCGGTCGATTAACCGAGCCAGAATAAGTAGGTAGCTATAGGCATCTTATTAGGCAGCAATATTTTAGCTGAAGTTTTTGGTTACAGAAAGATGTGTGCAAAATGGGTGTAGCATTCGCTAACAATGGACTAAAAGCATACTCTTATGCGAATTTTTCAACAGTATTTGGAGCATTTTGTCACTGTAAATGAAACTTGGGTCTTCGAATATGATTTTGAAACAAAATAAAGAAGCTAAGGAGTGGTGTGAATCCAGTACTTCGTGCCAGAGCTAGAGTCCAGAAATAGGGAAAGAAGATTTTAGTATCAGGCTTCTGAGATGCAAAGGAAATTTTGCTTGTAGAATATCACAAAACTGGTTTAAACAAATAAATACTTTGTTTTATAGAAGGAAAGACTCTTTTTTTATCAAGAAATTTTTTTTTAGTGGAAGAGTATTTCGACAGTCTTCAAGAGTTCCAATTCAGGAATGGAATTCATAATTTGTAAATAAAATATATTTCAATCCATATCTCTGACTAAGAAGAAGAAAAATAAATTTTAGGTCTTTGAAAACAGAATCTTAAGGAGAATCTATTGTGGAAAGCAGGAAGACGAAATGGAGCAAACTATTGTACAAAATCAAGAACTCGAGGAACCCTAAGCATTTTCAAAGTAATTAAATCATAAGGACTAAGATTAGCAGGACACATAGAACGAATGTATAATCGGAGAATAATGAGGGAGGACGCGTCTGCTGTAAAAGGGTGGATATGGAACAGAACGGCGAAACATGGAAGCAACACACTCGCGACAGGGAGGCTTGGCGAAGGGTTGTTAACGAGGTTCTGAGCTTCCGGGTTTTAAATGCCCGTTAATAATATTAATAATTTCAAACCTTAAATTCGTGTTTTCTTATTTCTATTTCTTTCGGTGGGCTTGTTATGAGTAAAAGTATGTTTTCCCAGTATAATTGTTCTCTAAAGATCCGTGAAGGCTTTGAACCTAACGAATGACGTGGATGCCATTGCAAGAACAAACATCGTTTCGAAATCGAAAAATGGGTTCATGGGTTCATTACGATAACCCTAAATGCAAAAAAATTAAGGGTGTTAAATTATGAGGTGTTTAATAGTGTTGGGTAGGACACGCATTTTTATTGAGTTTGTATGAGGTACTCATTTGGGGGAGTGAAGTGGTACATTGTCCCACCTCATTTGAGGTAAAGGATGTTTCTTATAGAGGTATAGAACTTTGAAATGGAATAAAACAAAGATGATTTTTTTAAATTGTCATGAAATTGACTTTATTCGAAAGATAATCTTCTACCATTATAATTTAAATATAATTTCTGGTATACGAGCGCCACGGCTGGTTCGAAAGTAGTCTAATCTGGAGGTCCAATTTTCAATGATTTTTTCCAACATTTGTGGCCGTATATCGGCAATAACGCGGCGAATGTTGTCCTCCAAGTGGTCCATCGTTTCGAGTTTATCCGCGTAGACTAGCGACTTCACATATCCCCACAGAAAATAGTCAAGCGGCGTTAAATCGCACGATCTTGGAGGCCAATTCACGGGTCCGTAACGTGAAATTATGCGGTTACCAAACGTTTCCTTCAATAAATCAATTGTGGCACGAGCTGTGTGACATGTTGCGTCGTCTTGTTGAAACCACAGCTCCTGCACATCATGGTTGTTCAATTGATGAACGAAAAAGTCAGTAATCATGGCTCTATAGCGGTCACCATTGACTGTAACGTTCTGGCCAGCATCGTTTTTAAAGAAGTACGGACCAGCCCATAAAGCACACCAAAAAGTCAGTTTTTGTGGATGTAACGGTGCCTCAACATACACTTGAGGATTATCATCCCTCCATATGCGGCAGTTTTGTTTATTGACGTATCCATTCAATCAAAAGTGAGCTTCATCGCTAAACAAAATTCGCTTATGAAAATTGGGATCAATGGCAATCTTGTTTTGGGCAGTCATATGCCAGAAATTATATTTAAATTATAATGTCAGAAGATTGTCTTTCGAATAAAGTCAATTTCATGTCAATTTAAAAAAATCATCTTTGTTTTATTTCATTTCAAAGTTCTATACCTCTATAAAATACACCCTTTACATCTTGTCACATGTCCCATTGATAGCTTGCAATATGTACTAATGCAAAAGCCGTGAGGTGCCTCTGACTATGACAAGAATTGAAGTGGTACAAATTTGAGGTGTTGGGATATTTTTGTACTGGTGTATGGGACATGAGGATGTGAGGTGCTCTGGCTATGACAAGAATTGAAGTGGTACAAATTATTTTTTTGAGGTGTTGGGATATTTTTGTACTGGTGTATGGGACATGAGGATGTGAGGTGCTCTGACTATGACAAGAATTGAAGTGGGAAAAATATTTTTTTTGAGGTATTGGGATATTTTTGTACTGGTGTATGGGACATGAGGATGTGAGGTGCTCTGACTATGACAAGAATTGAAGTGGGAAAAATATTCTTTTTTGAGGTGTTGGGATATTTTTGTACTGGTGTATGGGGCATGAGGATTTGAGGTGCCTTGACTATGACAAGAATTGAAGTGGGAAAAATATTATTTTTTGAGGTGTTGGGATATTTTTGTACTGGTGTATGGGACATGAGGATGTGAGGTGCTTCTGACTATGACAAGAATTGAAGTGGGACAAATAATTTTTTGAGGTCTTGGGACATTTTTGTAGTGGTGTATGGGACATGAGGACGTGAGGTGCTTCTGACTATGACAAGAATTAAAGTGGGACAAATAATTTTTTTGAGGTGTTGCGACATTTTTGTAGTGATGTATGGGACATTTGTAGTGCATCTTGTATGAGTAACCCAACACTAGTGTTTAAACCAAGTGAAACAATCATAGGTGCTCGTTATCGAATGCAATTAATCTGTTTGAGCAGAGCATTAAAAGACAAACGGTCGCAATACAGCGAGAGGCCTGATAAAAAGATTTCGCAGCACGACAGCGCTCGACCCCACGTTGCAAAAGAGGTCAAAACGTTCTTGGAAACTATAAAATGGGAAGTCCTACCCCGCCCGCCGTATTCTCCAGATATTGCTCCTTCTGACTATCAGCTGTTTCTGTGATAGTTGGCCTGGCTGACCAACACTTCCGATTTCATGAAGAAGTCACAAATTGTATCGATCCGTGGATCGCTTAAAAAGATGAACAATTTTTTCTAGGCGGGATTCGTACATTGCCCGAAAGATGGGTGAAAGTAGTGGCCAGCAATGGAAAATATTTTGAACGACACATTACATGTGTTACCAATTTGTTTCATTAAAGCCTCAAATGTTGGGGAAAAAACGGCGGAAACAAAGTTTTACACCTAGTATTGTACTTTATCGCCAGATACGGCAATTTTGATTCTTCACGAAGTCATTTAACCAAAATTTGCTCTTCATCAACATTTGAATTTGCTTTCCAACCTCCACTCCAGAGCCTGTCAGCTAAAGCGCAAAAAGCTTGGTGATCTGGGGACTTCAGTTCTTGTGTAAATCGGATCTTATCTAATTGTATATTCAAGTCTTTTAGCAAGATTCACAAGTTGTGATTGCAGAAAGGTCAACTCTGTGTACGACGAGGAATTCGGGGATGGGTCTTCAGCCACACTTGCTTCAATTGAATATTACTTCAATTCTCGCTTGACCATGCGTCATTGCTCGATCAGCAACCAAATAGCTTTACCCGAATTTCGCCATAATGCCTTAAATTGGTCCCTCTGTTGAACGATCCTTTCGAATATTTCGTAGCTCGGGAAAAGTTCGGCTAGCACTACACGAGGCTTACGGTGGCGTAAGCCCTTAATGATACTTATGTGCTTAAAACTCTTCTAGTTCTCACTGATCAGAAGTTATTGTAATGATAGTTGAATACTCACAATACAAAAATGGCGTGAAATCAAAATGACACCCCTTGTTGGATAACCAGTTTTTCCTAAAAACCATCAACTTGTTCACCAAGAGGCGAGTGCATATCATTCGAGAAACTCGCGCAAATCACAGCAACATGCGCCGAAACATCTAGCAAATATATTCCAATTAACCAGAACTGGATTCCGGTTTTTGGAAATTTTGCTATCTGAACAGCAAAATTTATGACCGCCTGAACCCTAAGAAAACAAACACGAAGATATTTTATTTGCAACACCATAATAATCGTTTCCAGTTCCTCGTAATTCTAATAAGCAATTAAGGTGTTCGAAGCAGGCGATTATCACAGCGGGCGACCATTGTGAAGTTCAAGCCACGTGATGGCACTAGCATGGCCCAATTAAGTGTGTTCCCCTACCGGCGCCGAGGTGTCGATAGTGCCGACCCCAAAAGGGCTCCAGTGGCCATAATTCTATTTTGGACAAATAATATCATTGTGCCAATGCATTTATTGCTTTATGGTTTAATAGGATTAACTTCAAATAAACAAACATCGAACGGGAGCCGGGCGTCGGCCATACATATGCATCTTGATACGAATACATGCAGGTAGCGGTGAGAGGATTGCCAGCTAGCCGAGGCAACCGCAGCAGGAGACAGCAATTTAAAATTATAATTTTGTGGGCGCTTACATCTCGGCACCTGAGGATCACAGGCGACGATGGAAACATGGAGATACGAATGCGAGTACAAGTTCGATGGGTTGCGAACGGCAGATACAAACGAGTGCACGTGTAGGTCTGGTATATCGTTTCCCGGATTGCCCGAAATCCCAGATGTCTTCGTTGCGCCATAAATTTTTTGGCAGTTTTTCTATCCGTATGCGCGTTTATAGATTTATTTTTCTAATTTTTTTTTTTAACAAAATATTTATGACGATTCAACGACGGTGCGTGAGATAGAAGATCGATGAGTAGTAACAAGCAGGTGTGGATCTGCTTTTCATTCAACTATTCCATATGAGAAGCAAGTGCAGAAAAACCTTTAATTGCCGCCGAAGTGTGTTGTTTTACGTTAAATGAATGGTCCGAAGTGCTGGGGCGTTATAAATGCCTGTCCACGCGACGTAAGTTTGGCTAATAAATCGGTAATTATAAATCAGTCTGCCGTGATAGATAAATATTTCTTCAAATAGATAGCCCATTTGTTGGAATCTCACTTATGTGCAGACTTCGTAGCATAAATCCACATCTTCGTCCTTTTTGCATATTTATTCAAATCAAGCATCAAAATCTATAAGTCACCAGTCGGAGACGGTATTGCAACAAAGTGCCTACCAATTCCCATGACACACACTGCATATACTAAAATATGCACCTCGCCGACCGTAAATACCACGAGTGTTTCGCCGTCGCATAGTCACAACCACACCAAACTCCATTGGTACTTCGAAACAATTGTTTATCCCCCAAATCAAAAATACAACACAGCCTCAAACAGGGACCTGAATTTAGGCTCCACACAAAGAGTCACACTGAATACCATGACGCGTCCCTCTCAGCTCCACGGTTACACCCAGTCGAGTCGCGGCCGAACCTCGGCCTGACTCGTTTGGGAAGCAGCAACTTTTTGAGCTATGCAATCGCCGGACAAAATCAGTGAAACACAAAAAATAACAATCTTGCTAATTGGATGATTTTAGCATAAACAAATGTATTTTAGGACCATAAAGAATCCCAAACTGAGTCGGAGACAGTGTAGCGCAACAGTAGTAGCCTGCCGTATGGTTGGGGAATAGGAAACGGTACACGAGTATGCTATGGTGTAGCGGTGACCGGCTATGCTGTGTGACCATAACGAAATAACTGGCGAACATATGGTCAACGAAGCAAGGAAATGGATTGAGAGAGGCAAAGGTGCTCATGCATTATCCTTAGGATGGTAATGGTTATATCAGAGTCGATTGTATTGGGTCCCTTGCGATTTGCCAACGTCGAAGGGTATGCAAATGGCTGGATGGGAGAAATGGACCTTTATCCTTCTTCTTTATCTCAATTTTCGTTATGTACGGCGGTATCGAGAATTCTTTGTAAAAAATCGTCATAAGCACTTGGGAGTTGAGCAAATATTTTGCGCAGAAAAAGTATGTTTGAGGGAAAACAACCTCTAAGCACGGTTAAGTATTATGTTCATATGAGTTTTGGGGTTGCGACACCTGGCATGGTGAAAAGAGCTAATTCTGCTCGCCGATTTGCATCAATAGTACCCATAGAAGTAAACATAAAAATAACTTTTAAAAAAATTATGCCAATACCTATTGCCCATTTTTCAAATTTCAATGCAATCAGGGAAATAACATGCATTTTTTTCCGCATGCAGCAGGTCACATATGCATCGTATTAGGATAAGTAAATATTTCAATAAAATAATAAATGTTCTGTTCAATAGACGATTAAAATCGTCCGATACATTAACAAGTCCAAGGTTTAAGGGGAGCATTAATCTGCGAAGCCGTAGTGATTTATAAGTAAATCGTTTCAAACATTTCTCAAGGCCCGTCGACTTATCTGCAATAATCAATTTGACTCCTTCCCACTTTAGCCTTACAAACTCTAAAGAGATCGGTTTGTTTATTGTCAGTAACTTTTAGAGCTTGATTTTCCTGGCTTCTCAAAGCGCGATCTTATTACACATTACAAGTTGTTGTAAATCAATCGGCTATAATCAGCTACTGAAATTTTAGAACTACCACTATGACTTTTTTGATCGATGACTCCCACGTCGTCCGTTGATGACCAGGTTGAGTTTTTCAAACGCCTTGTTGCAAAGTCAGTCAAGAGGTCGAAAACTATGTGTCTTGCATCTAAATTCAAACCCGGTTTAAACATTAAGCAAACATGGAAGATCATTAAGGGGTGAGAACACTTTGGGATTTTGACATTTTCGATTTTTTTTTTTTTCATTTAAAGTTCAATTTTAAATTTTCCGGAAGCGCTTAGGAGCGCGCGTTAAGCGCTTAAAGGTAAGTCACAATGCCGCTTGCGTGCGCAACCACAGAATTTCCAAAACATAATGAGGCTTCGATGGTAACTCAAAAACATTCAAAGGTCTCAAAAAAGGTCACAAAAAAAGAGTGTGCCGATCACGTGCAGAAACGGATGGGCACCCGACTTCGCAACCTGAAAAAATAAACCATAGGCCTTGGAGGAAAAAACAAATTGACCGGCAAATTAATTGATAATTTGTCTAAGTACTATGGCTTGGCAATAAGAAGAAACTTTTTTGTAAAATGCGCAATGACATTAACTTTACTTTGTACCACAAACTATCGACTAACCAAAAATCAAACATGACAAGTGTCCGCACGGAGAAGGATCCTGGTGAAAGAGGCAAAAGACACAGGCTATTGGAGATACAAATTACTCAAACAAAGCATCACACTCTCGAGGAGTTTACGAAGCAATCACTCCAGTATACAAAGAATTAAGTACCAATAATCTTCTCTCTCGATGTCTCGGCGGATTCACGCAAAATTGGAATGAAAGTTTCAACGCAACAATGTGGCCTATGATTTAGCAACCTCCAGTAGAAAAAAAGTACTTGATGCTGCAGTGTATATTGCAGTAGGCCTATACAATGATGGATTATTAAGTATAATGCGTCTAATGGAAAATGTGGGAATAAAAATTGGGCCAAACTGTTACAACTTCCGTGTAGAAGCCGACAAGCACCGCATTAAGCTTTCGGAGCGATCACTCACTAATGCTGAAAAAAAAGACTCGATTGCCTTTGAAATCGTCCAGAAAGGAGCAGAAAGAGGAGAATATTGATATGGAAAGTCAGATGTACGGCGCAGGCATCGCAGACTAAAGGTAATTTGAATTTTTGAAAGGTTTGAGTAGTTCTACAACTTTAAACGTGTTTTTCTCAAAATCGGGCGAACACGCTGCTCAATGCTCAAAAACTGCTCGATTGATTGCTTTGAAAATTTGACTGTAACTTCACAATCGGTTTTTGATTGATCAACAACTTTTTCTTTTTCACAGACGATTTAGTGTCCATTTTTTTTGACGAAAAATATAACTTTTTTTCAAACTCGTGCCATTTGGCGAAAATCATTTAGAAAAAAAATCGTATGTACTTCATTGGTTTTTGATATGTATGTACTTTAAGAAAAAAATTACTTTTTCCGTTCCCGAGGTATGTGTCCGTTTGTTTGGGTATGTCAAAAAAGGTATTCTGCAAGAATGGTTCTACAACCGCCATTTTGTATCCAAAATTGGATAAATTTTAATTTAACATACTTCTATGTATCCGTAATATTCTAAATATCAAACCGAATTCTTTTTCCACCTTCTCAAATTAAATTATCAAAGTAATTCCTCTTTTTATGCCTCTAGAGTAGTGTTACCCCTTAAGACGTTAGGTAACGATAAACAAACCAAGACTGAGACTTCAAAAGATATCAATGTCGAAAAGATAAATAAAGAATTCACCTCAGTCGCAACTCTCTCCGACATTGGCATTAGTGATCCGACCGGGTGTAACATCGTATATCTTTGTAATACACCCAACTTAACCGAAAGCTTTGGCTTTTCTAAAGTCTATGAAGAGTTGGTTTCTACTTTATGAATCCCGAATTCTTAAAACTAGTCACTCATGCCGTCTTAACACCTATCACATATGAATTTAATAGCTTCCTAACCACCTCCGTCAACCCTAGGTCCTGGAAGGCTTCCAAAATCAAACTTGTCCCTGACAATAATCATGATAAGGATTATGATTAAGGAATATTGGCGTTCACATTTAAGGTTCTCGAAAAGCTTCTGAGCACCAAATCGATCTCGTTCCTTAACCAATTTAAGCCACAACACAGCTGCACTTCCACGCCACTTTAGATCATGATATTAATAACGACCATGTGTAAGGTTGGTACTACTAGACTTTTCTAAGGCATTCGTCACTGTTCCACATGAAATCCTGCTCAAGAAATTGAAATATTACTTCAATTCGGATTCCCAAGCGCTAAGACTTATTAGGAATTATCTTGGAGATCGCAGTCAGCCAGAAACGGGAGTCCCTCAAGGATCTATCCTGGGACCCTTACTCTTCCCGCTATTTAATAACGACATTCTTCAAATTCTCAATCACTGCAAGGTACATAAGAGGGGTGATCCAAAATAATTATAATGAAAATTAATCACGGTGATTATAGTTAAAATAATAATTTATTGTTCTACATAGTGTCCTAATAAGTCAAGACATTTAGTAAACCTTTTTTCTAAGCCCACGATTTCTTTAGAAAAAAAATTCTTTGCCTTGATTCTTTCAAAACAATACAACAGTGGCCATAACTTCGCTAACGTCTTCAAATTTCTTGGTTCGTGTTCCTTGAACCGAGTAAAGAGGTATAAGTCACTGGGAGCTCTAGAATGGCAACCATCGCAACCGCGCTTTTGTAAGAAGATGCGTTGTCTTGGTGAAAGAGCATTCTGAATCGCCGTTTGCCGCGTCTTTTTTCTTGAATGACCTTCCGCAGAGCAGTGGGTAGAGTGTCGGCCTCTGACGCACGATGAGCGAGTTCGGATCCCGCTAACACCAAGGCCATCGAATGTTCATAACGCAGTTTCTTTCCTCGGCGGATTACTGGCAAAATCCCCCGTAGTACACTTGCCTTGAAAAAGTTTCTCGGCGCTCGCCGTTCGGAACCGGCATTCAACTCACTTGGGTTCACATGTGTGAAAAACAAATCGCACACAACATAAGTGAATGAGAGAAGCTTGGCTCTGGCTCTCCGTGAGCTGTAACGCCATCTAAGAAGAAGAAGATCTCCCGCAATGTTGTTTTTCGGACAGCGTAGTAAGATCTCGACATAGTGGAATCTTTCAGCGCTACAAAAAAAAAACGGATGCCATAATTTGACATTTTGAATTTCTTTGGCGTTGGTAAAGAGGCGATTGTGTAACGAGTTTTCTGGGCCGGGGTATACTCGTCGGGTCACTGTCCGTCACATAAATTTGTTCTTGTGACATCCGCAGAAAAATACAAAAATGCACCCAGCGATTACACTACTCTGTCTTATTAGTCGCCTTATCGACACTTTCGCGCGCGCAGTATCTAGTCAGTTCCTTTTGGGTAAGAACCCGATTCTTGATTCTGATTGATAGCGTTGGGAGTAGCCTAAGGCCAAGCTCGTTTGGGTGAAAATCCGAGTTCGGGCTCTAACTGTTGTTGGCTTGGGCCTTCGAATGCGGCTATAACGCTTGACCAGACTCTTCCGGATTTTCCTAGGAAGTAGGTATTGATAAGACTTGATTAACCTCATATGGGTTAAAGCCCGAGTCGGAGTATTAATTTCCCTCTTACCAATCTCTACTGACTGTTTTCCTCGCTGAGCGACAACTCCAGCTATTGTAGGCCACGTCATTCGCACTTTGCTTTTAAGCGACGTTTGCGGGATCTGTCAACGATGACTCCAGTTATGGTTGCACGTCTTGGCTGCCATTGACCTTCGGGCACTTTCTATTGATTATACGCTAACCTAGTGGATGTTACAATGTACCATGATCTTACAATATACAAACAAACTTATGCTCAGCGCCACCAGGAGCCAAGCCATTGTCATAGGTCGTACCATCCTAGACTTAAGTAAATTCCCACAGATCCAAACCAACGGAAGCAACGTCGACTGTAACATCTTAGAGTCATCTATAATCAACACTTTACGTTGGGGGATCTGACCACCGATAAAGCTTACGGCGTTTTGCGTATACTACAATATGTTATTTTGGAAATTGGTTTTTAGTTAAATCAGTGCTCGTTAAGACGTTACTGATCCGCCACAGCTAACGCAAGCTTACAACGGCGTTTAGCAGCACAGTACGCTTCATACGGAGCGTGGTGACATCTGGTCATCCGCTAAAACCCTGCCTGGCATGGACTTACTTTCCTTTTCAGAGTCAAACAGAGCAAGGCACTACACACTTTTACCAGAGACCTTGGTTCGCTACATCTGAGAGAGGTGGAATGTTGTTATACCTAAGTTTAGCTACAGGGTGACAGAAAAACAATTTTTGCAATAATTCAATCTCAGTTTACACGAGAAGATCACAAGGGTTGACTTCGCTTCAGGATATTTTTAGGGGCATCTAGGGTTGGCTAGTCTGGGTTTTTTTCTTCTTATCTGTTATAAATTGACTATTTTCTGTATCTTCTTTTTTTCCCTTCTGCATCCTCCTCCGAGGAGGGCCAATCCCCGCTTCTATTCAAATTCAAATGAAGACAGACTTATTTTAAACATTTGTATGCAGAATTTTGCACATTCAAATCCCAACTATGTATATGAGACAGCAATATCGTTTGAATGCATTTCCTGACCAACTTCGAAATTCTGAATCACAATTCCCAAGCCAACGTCCAGTCCAAGAGCAGAATCAACTCATTCCACCCTGTCATCTAGGTCATTTCGCATCGCACGACAGTTTTTTGACTGTCAACATCAAAACTGAAATGCGATACTTCCAGCACCGGCTCACAGGCCAGCTAACCGGCAAGTTTCCATGTCACCGTCAAGCAACATCTCTTTGAGTTGCAGAGAATTTTGCGTAGGCTGTCGCTGCACACATCGTATGCTCACACCAGTCGTTCCTCCCCAAAACCCCAACGACACACAAATGGAGATCCAGGACAGAATGAAACCGAAAAACAAATGCAAACAAAATATAAACGCGTCCATGATTATGAATCAATGCCATGTAAAGGAAATTGGACCTGACTACGAGTCCTCTACAAACCGGCCGACGCGGACGCGACGGACGACATGTTGCTCTTTTGCATACGCATGTCAACCCCTTTCGCCATCTCTCCATTGCGACGTCTCGCTCCCTTTTGTTCCAGCCCCGGCCATAGCTGGAGAAATACGTGTTTATATCGCGGCACTGGTCATAATTCATGAACAGAAATTTACATCTTTTCGTTGCCAAGTATGGCGAACGACTTGCAGCCCACGCATCAATTCCGTTCATGTAAATCAATGCAAGCAGAAAAGACCGCATACTATACAAATGGAGTCTGGCGCGTGTACAATGAGATTATAAATGATATTCGTTAGCAAATGACGTAGAAATTGCTCACTAATTCAAAGGAACCAAGTATTTAGATACAAGCTGCTTTACGGTATACGAGTCTGCATGTAGGTGCAGTCGACGCGACGCGACGTTTGCTTCTGACTCCGTAGTGAGTTGTTCCATTGATCCGGAGTCACAGATTAGAAAGGCGCCAAAGACAAATGACCTGCAGCGAGAAATCACGACTAATTGCTGCATCGATACGCCAATTAAAGTGCATACTAAACCCAAGCAAGCCACAGTCAGTGGTCTTACGACGTGTAATAAGCCAGTCGGCGGTCATCACATAACGCACTTTCCACAAATAACCGCTCGGCATTCAAATCAGCTCTTATGAACCATAACCGAACGGTTCGGTCAATCGAACAGCCCGTGACATACAAAGAGCCTTCCCCATCGATTCGGCAAAACCGTCCGCGGCTCGCCCGTCCGCGGTCTCATATTTTATTCAAATCGGACCGTCATACGAGCGGCAGATTTATGCCAACGGAAACATAATATTCGTTTTTGATTTGAATCATGTATCTGGGGGTTTTGATCTAGAAAACGTTTTGCCCCCGTAGTCGGTCGGCGGCTTGTTGGGTTGTCGGTCGTGTTCCTCGAAATGCCCGCGCTCTACTGCTGTCGATATGCAAAGTTGCAGTGGCAACTGAGGGAAAAGTAGCAGCTGAAAATCAAAAAAAAAAAATAAAACTGCAAAGAGGTAAGCGTCGTTTGGCAGCCGATACGCGTTCGAGTACGACTTCGAGTATTATGTTAAGGAAAAAATTTCATAGATTTATTCAATCGTGTGACGGACATGGATTCGTGTAATAGAGTGGACGTGCAAATAGGTGGGGCCAGCCTACGACTACGCCGCGCCGGCTTGGCTTCGGGTGCACGTACGGGGTAAGCAGATAATCAGTGCAGCACAATTATGTGTTATTGGTCATTGAGTGTGCGGAGCATGCAAGAGTCAATCGAACTTCGAGTGATATGTTTCCAGTGTGTGAACATGATAATTCGCTGCCAACTAGTCAAAGTTGCCAAACATGAGTAGAGAACAGATTTTGATGGTCGCGGCTAGTAAGGTGGTGAATGTCAGGGCCTCTTCGGGATCAGTTGGGTTTCGTGAGATTTCCTGCCAGGAAAAGGGTAAATGTTTTATAGATTTACTGATCAGATTCTTCTCCATGAGGGCGAATTTGCTGAAAATTTCATGTAGAAAAAATATTAGAAAAAATTATCTTTGTTGATTGACAAACTTTTCGCGAAAGGTCTAAAAATTACGAAATATTTTCGGCCGAAACTATTATCCGACCGAGCGAGGAATTCAACAAATTATACCGAAATTTGGGGAAAGCTCTTTTGTTACTGATCGATCTACACCTGTACGACGTGAAAGGCAGAATCAAGTGAGAATATTGCTGCTTTTTTGCTGTGTTGTTGAAGACCCAAACCTCTCCATTAGTCGTCGTCTACAAGGTGTTGACCTGTTACTTCAACCTGGCGAATTTTGAACAAAAAAAAAATGGGCATTCGACCGCATAAGATCCAAGAAAACCAAACTCGTTGTACGTTCATTGGCTGGGCTTTGCAGCAGTTGGAATTGAATCCAAACTTTGACAACAAGTCATCTTCAGTGATGAGGTATTGTACATTTGTGGTTAAACGAATAGGCAGAGTGACCGCACAGACCAACAGCAGTTTCAAGAGACTTCATATGCAAAGAAATTTTCTTGTTATCTGGGCTTTGGTAAGGCGGTGACATTGGGCCACAACTTTCCCAAAACGAGAATAGACAGACAGTGACTGTCAACGGTGATATATTATCGAGCCATACAAAACTAACTTTTGTGGCCCTAATTTAATGACAATTGATAATTCCAACAAGTCAGTGCAACGTGCAATACATTGGGTGTTTTACGCTGGTATTGTTACAAGAATAGTTCCGAGAACGCGTTGTTTCCAGCAGCCACAGGATTTTTTTGTGACCTATGGCAACTAATCGATAATTGACCAGCTGGAGAACAACTTGACTTATGCAACAAAGTGATACGAGGTTTGTTCAAAAAAGAAGGGGACTTTTTATTTTACTGTAAAAATATTTATTTAATAATTAATATCTAGGATGTTGTCCCTCTCGCGCATTTTTGAATTCTCGAGACAATTCTGATATGCGCCTTTTGGTATCTCATCAATCGTGGCAAATCTCATTCCGTTCATGAGTTTTGGGGAGAGAAAAGAGTCGCAGGGGGACCAAGTCCAGTGACTACGGTGGCTAAGGCATGATAACGATATTGTTTTTGGTCAAAAAATTACGCACAAGCATCGAGCAATGTGCAGGTGCATTATCGTGATACCTTGATTTTTTTCCTCACGAATCTGGACCTTTTTTTTCGTATTACTTCAGTCAAACGGCACATTACTTCAAAGTCAAATCCCTAATTGACCGAACGACCTTCCGACAAGAACTCATGATGAACCACAGTTTTGTATTCGAAGAAAACAGCGAAGAAAACGCCCAGTTTGGCATGCTTTTATCGGTCTTGACTCTTCTGGTTGCTTCCATTGTGATAACCATATATCCATATTTCGTCTTCAAAGCCCTTTCAGTAAATCTGGTTCTTTGAAGGCTTCTCAGACACAAATACAGGTCCATTGTACTGCCAGACAGACCTTAGATGGAGTTAAAGCTCATGCAAAGCTAGAGCCTAGCTTCTTTTATTCACTTTTGTTGTGTGCGATTTGTTCTCCACACAAGTGAACGGAATCTAAAGCTTAAAGCTGATTCAGAAACGGCAAAACGCGAGAAGTATTTTTCAAGGCAAGTTTACAACAGGGGGTTTCGCCAGTACCCGGTCGAGGAGAGAAGCTGCGAAACAATCATTTAATGGCGTTGGTGTTATCGAGATCCGAACTCACTCATCAAGCGTCAGCGGCCGACACACTACCCAGTGTGTCACGGCGCTCTCTAGTAAATCTGGTTAGTCACAGACGTTATTCAAGAGCTTCTGAGCGGAGTTCATGCGATGGTTTTTTTAGTCAAAGTTTCGGAATCAATTTCGGAACAAACTTCACTGACACACAATTCATGCCCTAAATATCAAAAAAAAAAATTCCGTGCCATAGTCCAATCGATATGCGAATATCCTAAGCCTTCTGTGAGAGCATGTACTACTTATAAACATTTTTCTTTACTCAGAATAGACTCATTAAATGCCACAGTCAATATTTCGTACGTACGTTGGAGCCCTCCATTTTATTTTTCACACAAAATGAGGATTAAAATCAAGTCAGTCAACTACCCCTTTCACATAAGTTCAGGGTTCTTTACACATGAATGAGCTTATTTAATTGGTGACAAAAAGTTGATAGATGGTAATCAGTAGTCTGTATACCTCTGTTCAAAAAGTAAAGGGAATTTCATAATTCCTGAATAGTATCTGTAGATTGCACAAACTTAGCTTAGTCATCAAAAGTTTAAGAGCTTTTATGGATAATCTGCTTACACATCATAGCTTGTTGGTAAATATTGAGGTGAAATCAACAATGTCATGATGCTTCAACCTACCTATGCGCCAACTCCTTTTATTTTGTTCCATTCGATAATTAAACATCCCTAGGGGCTGTAGTTTTGAAATAATAAAAGGGTTTAATACGATAGCTAATAGATAAAGATCGAGTTCCAGGCATTGAAAAGAGCGTCGTTATTAGAATAACAGAAAGTCTTTTCAAAAAACTAAAATTCCTGACACATTTTTGAACTCAACTTGTACGCTTGAATATAGTAAATTTGAGCAGAAATTAAGCAATAATAATCAGTGAAAAAAAATTCAAGGAACATGTTTTCAAGATTTCATGATTCGAGCAGCTGGCCAACAAAATCTTGCGACTAGTTGTCTTAAAATAAAATGAATGCTATCGATAGCGTGCCACCAGTAAAACCTTCATCATCCTATCTGTACCATTGGGTAATTGGCAACAAGGCGCATGTACTGGCAAAGTGCAGTTTGAAGGTAGCTCATTTAAAATTATTGGTCGTGATTATTGAGTATCCATTTCGGATACAAAGGATTTTCATTCTAGCAGTTCATTTATTTTACTATATGTTCAAGGCAGACGTTGTAGAAGGCAACTAAAATAGAAATTTAATAAAGGACTGAAAATAATAACTAAAAGAAGTAAAATTAATCTAAGGTGATCTAAGTTTTCATTGGCAATCTTAAAGAAACAAATGGAAAAGTACCTTTAACTGCGGTTATAAAAGACTTGCCGACAATGAACGCAACCCATTTAGCTCGTGCGGGAAAGCTACCTAAATTCGATAGTATGGGACTTGATGGCTTGAGTGCCAATTAACTAGAATCTTGCTTTCTAGCCTTAGCCCTCAATTATATCTCACCTATTGTTAACCTAAGACTCATTCTGCATTCGTTATATCGAAACTATAAAAAAACATGAAATGGTTATCGATCGACTATGCCTCAAAGCTATAGGGTTATCCAATTTGTGGTCTGGATTTGATATGCCCGTTTCAATCACATACCTTAAGCCAAGCTGTTACTTAAGACTGGCTGTGTTAAGCTTAAGATTTACAATACCATTACGGGTCACTTAACTATTGAAATTGTACTGTTAGAATTGTAAAAACTTACTACAAAACAGTGATTTTGTAGAAATTACATTTGCGTATTACGAGCAAATTATGGTCAACATATCCGTCCATTTGAGCAACTTTTTAAAAATATTGTAAAAACCGGTTCTGTAATATAAATCTCAGGGCCTATCCATTATTGATAGCTCGTTCTGCAGAAAATACAACTTGTAACAGTACGTATATTTTTAGTATTCTGAATCATGTTTTTGTATTTGTAAATTTATATTTATTTATTTACATTTATAATTATTAATATTGAATTCTATTCCATTACTTTATACTTTTACAAATTTATTATTTTTTTAATATATTATAAAATTTATTTTTGAAAAATGCAACCTGGCAAGCCTAAAATTTAAACAGTAACGGGATGCGCTCGCAAATGTAAACACCACAGGACTGTTTAAAAGCCGAGCTTATGCCAGTGTAAAATCACTCAGGTTTAGCACTTCGCAACGATCAGTCGGGTCAATTCCACTCTCAAGAAAAGTGCTACACTTGAGCATAAACGAAAGCCTTATTGGTTATTCGAGTGAGTTTAGTTGTTCCATTCGAAAGTCGGATTCTCCACCGCCAATAGAATACGTTAACACGCTTGAATAAGAGCGCATAATTTTGATTAGGTGAAATCTATTCTTTTTTCAATTTTAATTTCCTCTTAATTTAATAAAATTAAATTTGATTAACATTATAATATAAAGCCAAAGTGTTTTATTTCTTTCGGCTCCACTCCGTCCTTTTGGACTTACTTCTTCATTTGCATGACTGCCTGTTCAGCGGCTACTGGGGTCTTCGGACAGCACAACTCGCGGCGGAGAGAAAAGCAAAGCTGCGTTGTACCAGAGATGTTGTGTTACAAGGGCTTAGCATACCTCGACGACTCACCCCATTACAAACTGCCGTTTTTAAGGTTTTGAATAAGATCACGGCGAGCACAGCATTTGGGAAGCGAAGACATGTATGAGGAAGACATGTTGTTTCAACAAAATGGTGCCACATCTTAAACAACACGACCAAAATAGTGTGATTTGTCAATGTTGGATTTCTTTTAGTAGGACTAGGGAAAAGATCGTGTGTACGAATATGCACATAATATAAAACTAATATTCGTCAAGTTATGACCAACTCGGTCAAATAAGTTTCAAAAAAAAAACTTAAAAAATTACCTTATTAAAATTTAGTCCTGCAAAAACTTCGGTGCGGAATATTTGAATGATGTTTTATTTCCTTTATAATGACAAGATCTAGGCAATATACTGAAATTAAAATTTGTTTGAAATCAAGATCTTAACTGTGCTTTTAGAAACACAAATTGGATGACCAAAATGCCTATTATAAGCAGTACATAAGGTCCATATGCGGTGTGCGACAGTATACATGATTCGTGGCTTACGACGTTCGAGGGTATTGGTTTTTCAACCTAACTTTTTATTTAGAAGAGGACCCATGATTTTGAACTTGACGGTTTCACGGTTGGTATTCCTCAACTAAGCAGAGTGTTTTCCTAAAACGTTGAATCTGTTAGATTTGTCTCGTGAATGACGGAGAGCAAGACACAGGCAATATTGCTCTCTTATAGAGATTATAATACTAAGAACTTTCCATCCATCTGTATAAATGACTTCAAGGTACCATTCTCAACGACAGTGACAAGCTTGGGCTTCAGAGTGAGCACACATCTGTCCGGTACTGACCATATCAGATCGACTATTGGGCGAGTTTATGGAGTATTGAGAAAACTCTGGATGTCTAGCAACTTTATTCCAACGGAAATAAGACTTCGTATAGCCAAAACCTTAGTTTTGCCGCTGATTTCATATTCGGAGGTGGTGTATCAAAAATTGGACTCTGTCTCTGAACATGCTCTACTTGTAGCATTCAACGATATCACTCGGTACGTGTATGGCTTACGAAGATATGACCACATATCGGCGCATCAAACCAGCATCTTAGGATGTACTCTATTGCAGTATGTCAATGCAAGAAACTGCATCTTCTCCACAAAATAATATATCAGAAGTCTCCACGCTATCTCTATGAAAAACTAAACTTCTGCCAATCTGTTAGAAGGCTTAACCTTGTAACACCACGTCATAGGTATTTGAATTCATCGCGCCTCTTCTTCGTTAACAGCATTCGTCTCTGGAATTCATTGCCGGCATGCATCAAACAAGTCAGAGAGTTCACAAGTTTCAAAAAGAATATTTTTAAATATTTTTCTAATCAGCGCTAATCCTCATCGCTTTTCCTCATCCTTTCCCGACCCTCCCTCTTTTCAACATTTTTCCTTTTCTTTCTTTTCTTATTGATTTAACTTAATTTTATGTTAACTTTAATTTAACCTTATTTTTAAAATATCACCAAATTGTACTATAAAAGACATAAGTCTTACTTGTACGAATCCTCCTAAACTGTAATAAATTGAATTGAATTGAATTGAATTGAATTGAGAGTATCATCAAAATAATTAAGCTTAGCCGACTCGTCAATACAACTCAATAAAAGTGTCCAAAATTTCGCACCATCAGTGTGTTTTTGATAAAAACAAGTGGCCGATACACACCTGAATAATATTGTGAAATAGTAAAAATTCACCGTTTTGTCGTTTCTAAAATAAGGAAAAATAAACATCGCCATCCAAAATGAAAAAATGATTTAAGATAACACTTATGATACCTCAAAAGATAAAACCAAAAGTTTTCAATCCCTCCAAAAGGATACCATTGATATGCAGAGTGCTTTCACGAGATCTACGTACATACCAGCGTGGCAACAGTCGTCTTGCCCACATCCTTCTCAAATACCCATTAAAAGGGCTCATGAACATCCTTAGACATTGGCGTTAATTTTAAGTTGTTCTGTTTGCTTTAGAGTGTTCGTATAGAGCCAGTTAAGTATTTTATCTTAGTTGTTATTTAAGCCAGTTTTAAATATTTTTGTGTATAATAATATAAGGTACTTCTAAGAATTGTAAAATAAAAATGAATTAAAAAAAAAACAAAAACAAAATGAATCTGTGACAGACAGGATTATTGAATCTGTGACAGACAGGATTATTTTTGGCCTGATTTTATCAGACCTAAGTAAGTAATCGTCAAACACATATTTTCTACGTTTCACATCACATCGGCACCAATGACCCCACACCTTTTGTGGTGCGAGAGACTTATAAGCTGTGACCACCTCTTTCTGAGTTGACTGATTGTATTCTCACCAGACCGTTTAGATGGCATAGACTATTCACAGAATTCGATTAAGTTGGTCGCCTACGGTCGTCGACCATGGGTATAATTGACTCTTAAAAGCGACCCTCTTGGTTTCAGTTAGCTGCCAGGTTGTGAGACAACAGTTTGTTTCGATTATACGACCATTTTAGACTTCGCATTTTATTGCCTTTTTATTTTTAAAGCGAGACGACCTTTAGTATCCTATAGCAAAGGCCAAATCTTAGGCTAAGATTTAATTTGCGGCACTTGATCATATTTTTCTTGCATACATAATAAAGAACTTGTAACTACTGCCAGAAAAAGTATTTGGTAAGGTGTGTAACAGTGTGTTTATGTAATCTAGATGACAGCCCCCAGCACCAGAAAGAGTTTTTAACATACGGTTGAGGAGCTCCTAATTATCGACGATCAGTTTCAATTGTCTCGTTGCTACGGAGTGAAACATGACTGACGCTTCCCTTGAAATAGGAGAAATATTCGTAGACGATTCATAGCAGTGGGGGCTAATACCCACCCTTGAGGCACGCCGTCGGTTAGTCAAACAATTGAGTTCCGTAGTCGGATCAATAAAGAAAAGCTTTATTTGCAACGTAGTTCATACCAGATATTCTGGTGATCCATAAAGACAGGCTTTAAAAAGCTTCCAATTCGCTGAATTGAATTTTTTATATTATTAACCTAACCTAAAGGCTTAGTCAGTATGAAATACTCTTGATTTATTCCAAATGTCTAATAATCTAACGACGAAAAATTCACACAAATCGGACTAATACAATCCATGAAATCACTAAATTCCTGATACTTTCTGAACATATCATTTCATGCGTGGGTCTATGAAGCTCTAACGCCTTCTATCTCCAGACACTGGAACTCTTATTAATGGCATTAATGGTATCTACCCTAAAACGTGATTTATGAACCGTGTTGATACCAAAACACCTATTTGGTTGGTTCCCGCCAAAACTACTTGTTGACTATATTAGGGAATCCAGTATTTTAAGGTGGTGAAATCGTTTCAAATTTCGCTTTTTATACCTATTTCGTTTGCTTATCTTTCGTGTGACGTCTATGTTTATGACAAATCATCGGCTTCAGGTAATCAAGCCGAATTAAAACCTTTTCGAAGCTGACTTCTAGGTGCAGTTGAGAAGTAACCACTATTGCCAACTAAAGAAAAACAAAAAAACCTTTTCTCTCTATACTTGTTAATGTCACACACTCAAAGTCGATCGTATCACAAAACGCTCCAAACAGCAGAAACTCAAATGTTTTGCTCATAATTCGATTGCCCGATGCCGTGTTCCAGTACAACACGAAGCGAAAGTACCCGTACACAGATCCTCTACGTGCATTACACTCGTATGTAAGGTGTGTACCGCCACGACTATCCAGAAGTTATGAATTTGAAAAATTCCTAAATGCAAAATGTCACCATCCACAAGGCACCAGTTGTTCTATCAGCAATCGATACATGACGCGAGAGTGATATATTCAAATAGTCGCAGCCCACAATCGAGTATCGAGTTGAGATAGGCAGATTGCTGCCTCTAACTACGGAGTCGATTTCTGTTCCGCCGAGGCACTGACATTTGGTAGCGATTTTTCGGTCAGGGCGTTATCTGTCGCTCCATTCGGAATGGGATTTTCATAGACTGCCCGCTCGGTATGACTTGCTATGATTTGGTATCGTTGGCAGAAAATATTTCACGTAACCGCTCCCCGATCCGGTCGTGATCGGCTAGTCGAACGTACAGGTGCTATTGCAGCTCGGCGCATAATGTGTGCATTCATTTGAATGCCGATTGCATGCAATGTGCGAATTTACAACAAATTAATTCGTTGTTAATGAGTTGTGATAGTGTGAGGCGTTTAGTTGATAATTAGCGTCATTTGAATGGCATACCTGCTGTTTAGTGCTGACACAGACGTATTAATCAAATGAATTTGTGCAATATGCTCGATCGGGGCAGAGGTTGGAATGTCTGGTGATTCGGCTGGTAATTGGTGTCCAAGGTTCATCCGGCATCCAGAAGGGATACATTGTGCTTGAATTTATGACCTCTGCCCGATGACAGGCCTTTAAATATAAGAGTTATTCCCATCGATGATGCATAAAAATCAACTGGTTCTCGATGCCTCCTCGCGGGATCACGGTTTTTGCTTTCCACATCGTTCTATAATATTTCCGATCGAGATTCCTTGATCCGCTGATGGCCTTTGTCGTTGTTCCCGTCATCACATATACCATCATTGGGCGATAGCAGTAGGTATGTGGACATACGCCTGTTGGCTGTTTTTCATAGGCCGAGTGGTGATCGTCGCGGGTACGAACATCAGTTGGCACATATTTCCAGACCAGACAGTGCGGCGTCGTTTGTTGAGCTTTCGCAGGAGGAACACGCGCGATGTGCAGGTTTTAGGTCTGGTGTAGTTGTGCGATAGGTTTCTCTGCGCACTTTGTTGCGTCTTTTTTTTCTGATCGGTACTTGGAAGTGGTGGACAGTTGTCATAATATTTGGACATTCTGGTCATGCCATTCATGTTTTGGCAGGTAAAGGGTGTTGAGACAGATTTGTCTGCAATTGATATTGAAAGTTTCGGTAACAACTCTTGATAGTCATAGTGATCAAGGATCAAAAATTTGACATGACTTCTTGAAGTTCGGAATTATATTCGTTGTTAACTGTAGCTTTAAAGCTGATCTGAAATTCTCACGTTTCTTTGGAAATAGTGCACTTCACTGGTATGGAAACTTACTGATCTCCAAAGAAATCTTTTAATCATGCTCAGTAACCCGAATGTTACATATATTACTGCCGTGTTCTTTATGAATAAGGCCAACGGACTTAAGTCTTCCGACCATTTCCAACTTTGAAAAGCTAAGAAGATTAATCACCTTGGAACCGTCTTTATTGAAACTCTTGATAAGGTTCAGTTTACTCTATCTGCCAGCAGACTTTGGCCTGTAATTTTCTCTAAAAGGCGTGTTAAAAAAATATCAGGAATATCCTATTTTTTATATGTTTCTAAGATATTTTAAACTTAAGCCCACGATTTCGCCAAGTGCATAGTTTTTGATTTCTAGAAGTTAATTTTTAACTGTCAGTCATCATAACATTGTTGAATTTCTTCTTACTTAGTCTGCAAGGAATGACAATGACATTGATCCTTGGGCCTGCTCTGTACGCCGTTAAAACGTACGCGTGCATTATTGAATGCTGAAAAGTTATGGGATCACTGAAATTAATACCAAAAAAGATCAGCCAATTGCTCTGTTGCAGTTCATTTTTAATTACAATTCTTTGAGTAGAAGTAACGATGGCAATGTTCGCAACGAATGTTCTAGCGGTAAATATATCAAAAATTATGTATGCAGTGGTGTACATATGCTAACAAATGACATTCGGCTGAAATAATCGACCAAAAGATGACAATACCGCGGCCTTTTATAGATTTAGCCTCTCTCTTGGTCAATATTACAATACCATTAAGTAGGTTATAGATAAAAAGATTAGTTTAAAGCGATTGTTATAAGGCAGCAAATTATAATATTTATTACTAATTATATTAATTATTTTTCCTTGAGTGGACATCTTCTTACTTGGAAAATCGCTATTACAATGGTCGTTTCAGATCTTCTTTTTGTAACCGTTTTTGGCTTCCTCCGGTGTCCCCCAAGGCAACCACTTAGGTCCACTTCTTTTTGTTTTTACAATAAACGATATTGAAATGGTGATTAAATATTCCGGCATCTCCACGATCTTGGCATATTATGTGACCAATAACTCGTTTTTCGCGCACATATCGACGAGATAAACCTTAAAGCTAATTCAGCGCTCGGTTTCGTGAAACTATGGTCTAAACAATTCTCCAACCCCTACATTACCCGATCCCTTTACATAACCTTTGTCCGGCCCCTTCTTGAATACGCCTCCCCAGTGTGGCCCCCTTACCAACAAACCCACATTTCTAGAATCGTGAGCATCCAACGCCGGTTCCTACGTTTTGCACTTCGAGGTCTTCCCTGGAATAATCCTTTGCTTTTACCACCCTATCAAGACCGTCTTAAACTAATCAACATGAACACGTTGGAGGAAAGAAGAACTGTATCTGACATTCTTTTCATCCACCTGCTCCTTTCAGGTACCATTCATAGCGCGGCCCTCTACAACTCTGTCTTTATCAACACTAACCCTCGCAATGTACGAAATCCCTGTCACTTCTATCTACCCACCCCCCGTATCGCCTATGGCTCCCAAGAACTCTTTTCTCCTATCCTGGGAAGTGTTCATTCGAACCCTTATTTCGATTTAAAACTTAGCACTCCATGTCTCAAAATCCGTATTTTTAATCGCACACACCTCTCATGTTCTTTTTAATTCTTACGTTAGATTAAGTTATCCTGAATTATGATCAATAAATGGGGATGTTTGCCCCCATGAAACTTATAGGTATCAGACCAGAAAATACCACGAACGTCACAAGAACTAAACTTAGGTTGGGCGACGTCAATATGCGCAGAGACTTGACCAGGAGGGGCCTAACGAAGATAGCGAGTTAGTATTCCATAATGTAAAGATTTAAGAACTCTTCGGACCAACGTTTGACAGAGTCGAGGCGGACGGAGTTGGCATGCTTGATAATGTCGTGGATGTGAAGGCCAAAGTTAAGTTCCCGCTCACAAATAACATCTAAGTCAGCCAAAGGGTTGACATTACGATAAATTAGATTTTAAGGCGTGCAAGAAAGCACTTACGGGAGTAAGTTATAGCTTTGCTAAAATTGAGCACGAGTTGGTTTTTCTTGGACACCAAATAATGGCCCACTGGAGGAAGCAGGGATCGTCAGGGTATGATGTATGTTTAGGGATTTTCATATAATAAGAGTATAAATTATTAGGATAAATATCAGTGAGCCATAGATGGCATTTATTTGACCAGAAATAGTAGATCTAAAGTATGTAGATGTATAAATTTTTGGTTGTCGATCTTCCTTTTCGGAACCCATGACGCCCCATCCCAGGTGGTTGGCGCATTTTTTTAAAACTTTAAAACTAGAGCTAGGTGACAGTCAGGACTCGACGAGTAGTCCTTCTTTAATTCACTGAATAATTGGGCAAAAAATGAGGCAACTATACTTAATTAAATACTACTAACTTAATTAAATGAATCAATCCTGAAGCATTTCTGAAATTCGACATCTAATATGTTAATTAAAGTCTCTTGCTCCACGAATTCATGGAACACTCTATGTACCATTCACACTTCGAATAAATCGAAAAATCCAGTGGTCATAAATTTGTCGAGGTTTCCAGTCTTGGGGTCCACAGTGTCTCCACTAGGACGACTGATCTTATTTTCGATAACACATAGGTATGTAAGCCCTTGTTTCATCACCTATTATAATTCGTTGTTGACACCATATGGCAACTCTCGAGGAACTTCCATTCTCTGCTTTTTTGTTCAAAAGAAACGAGCCTAGCACCACATGCTTGTATAAACTTTGAGAAACTCCATGGTATGAGGCACCTCATGTATCACTATTTTCAGCGTGTTTCTGCATTGGTTCGGCGACCGTTCATAATTATTTCCTTCAATTATTTCCCATATTTTGATAATTTGCCAGAGCATCTAGGGCACTCGTCGTCTTCTATGTGTTTACGGGTTCCGTGGAAACGTAACATTGAAGGCTCGCAATATTTAATATTCCTGAGACTCTGCTGCACCATTTTTATATTGTAGAAAAATTGAATACAAATTCTATTCACCGACATTACCAGAACAAAATTTGACCTTAGCTTGCTGTCAAATCAAACATCAGGTTTGGACAGTAGCGTGAAAAGGTTTTTCAGACATGTTTTTAAATATTATGGTTATAAACTCATCCCAATTTGCCATGTTCAAGCTCTGAGATTGCAAAATTCCTGATATTTTTTGAGCACACTTCATATTATTTAATGTAAGCCCATTTTGGACTTTGCCAAAATTCGTTTCGGATGCTCTCCACTATCAGGCTCCACTATTAATGTCGGAGACCCGGAAATAATTATCCTCTTCCCTCAATTTAGAGGTTTAAGCCCTTATCAAGTCCGGGTAAAAGCAGGCGCCGCTCCTCTGCCACAATAATGAAGGTATTTAGAATTTTAAAATTTTCCCCAAATTTTTTCTTTCAGTACCTTGAAGCCTTATGTCTTCTAAATATTTTACATTTCGACGTATTTTGCTGTTTTCCTGATATAAACTAAGATGCTTTAGGTTCTAAATAGCTTTAAGTTATAGAACTTAAAAGATACTCTGTCAGTCTTCTATCTTGCAAAGCTGGGGTAGGGAAGACTTATGCAAAGGCTTTTCTGTCTGTCCGTTTGTCTGTCCGTATGCATATATTAAACCAAACTGGAGAGTAGTTATGAGTTTGAAACTTGGTTGAGTTATAGAGTACATGATTCTGAGCTTATAGCGACCAGTTTTAGAACCCTAGCTAATATGGTTCCCGAGATCCAGGTAAATGTTTTCCTAATTCAAAGTAGAAGACCTGAAATTGTAGCTTGGCTTCCGGCTAGCTGATCCCATCTTGTTTTAGAATAGTCTATCCGCTTTTTTTATGCTGTGGATATGATGACTGATTAGGGTCTGGAAACGTTGGTTATCAAAGTTTTCCAACGCTGTAGTCAGTTCGTAAATTTGTTATAGCTCTTAAAACCCTCATGCTGCCTTCTGCACGGTTCCTTGTTGACAGTAGTTAGAGAGTTTGATTTTGTCGATATAAATTTGTGCTGCTCCCCATGCCAGTATACCGCATCTCAATCGCAACTCAAGTAAGGCGAGAAAGACATGTCTTAAGATACATCTTGAAGATTTTTGTTTTAGGCATGCAAGTGCAAATAAGGACTTATTGATAGTTATTTTTAGTTTATTTTTATATGTATATGTCCCAAGGGACATCGCTATGCCCAGGTACTTGTAGGTATCCACAATTTCTATAGTTTACAGCTATCTAGATCTTTGCAGTTAAAAGCTGTATACTGTACATTTCGTATGTGCCTGAGTTTTATTCTAGACCCATTTATTATTGTACAAGACCAATACCATGGCACCACTCCGCTGCTTTATTAAACTTCGCCTGCATAGGCCCCCAAGCCCCATCTACATTTCAATTCATTTTTGTATAGGTATATTAAGAAGAGAAGTGGACCGAGAGTAATGAATACTTGTTCGGTACTGTAGCTGTCTGTGATTCTTACTCGAAAGGTCCTCCCTCTTAAACTGCTTCTCAGCAAGTCTATCAGTTTTTCTCTAATTTCTTCTCTCTACAAGCCATCAGTGAGTTTTTGGTGGTTAAAAGTTTCGAATGCATCAATAAAGCCATGGAAAAGCACTTAGACATGGGGACTTTTGTTACGGCTACTTTTGATTGAATTAACAAAATCGGCCAGAAGTAGATTTGTACTCTTTCTCTTCTGGAATTTTGCTAATTGATTTATTAATTCTGGACGAAATTGCGTATCTTATCTACGTATCTTATTATTTGCTTCAATCGCTTCTCAACAGTGGGTAGTATTGCTATAGATCGGTAATTTGTAGTTTCGTTCTTGAAGGAAGTAAATACGTCGAACGTTTGCTTTGTTGAGCTTTCTTCGGATAGTCGATATGTCAAGGCTGATGCTAGTAAGTTTTGTATTCATAGGTGTCCAAGAGGTCTTTCGGATATTTAATGGAAATATGGACTCTGGAACAAACTCATTCTTTCATCAGTCTTTCTTCTTTTAAGTTTTAAATTAGCATTTTTTGTAGAATATTTGATCAGTGATAGGCACCCGGATGTTAGCAAGTACATCTTAGAGCCCGAAAAGTTAGGATAGTATAATCCCATAGAGTTGCTCTTAACGCACTCAGTCTTGAAGATACTCGCTTTGAATGTAGTTGTTTTCGGGTTAGAATAACACTCGTTGTCAATCATTTTCTTCTAGGTAAGCCTCTGTTCCCTTTTTTGGCTGTCTCAAAATAAAAAAGATTGCTTTATCTGAGGCACGTGGATTTTATGGTATTTAATCAAAGCAATCCGTGGAGTTGGATCCTTCTTCCTACAGCCACTTCTATATTAGGTAGATGTTCATATAGCTTTTCTTAAATGAAAAAAGTTACACGTATCGGAATACGAGAATTGGTTCTAGTCCCCCCCGACCTAAATAGCGATTGGTTTTGATATAATCCACGCTAAAACTGCTCAAGCTGCACAGGGCCAGTAAGATCCATCATATCCACCTTAGGTGCTTTAATTTTTTTTTTTGAGGAGTTGACGGCTGATTATTCGGATATTTCAAGTGGTAGTGCTATTATTACTCAACGATTGTATTTAAGCTTACTTACCATTTTATAAATTGTTAAAATGTTTTATAAAAATTCGACTTCTGTTCTCCAAATTTTTCGAGAGTTAAGCAATATTAAATTTTGGCCTAATGATCATCCAATAAATTATCGCGAAATTCAGGAAAAGCGATTTGGTTACTGATCGAGCTATTCCTGTACATTGAAATGCGCAGTCAATGAGAATATTGCTGAAAATGCGGGTGAAGACCCACATCTCTTGATTCTTTTTATTACACAAGAAGTTAGCCTTTTTGCGACTTCAACTTTTTGGGAAAAAGCTTTGGCACGCCACATTAACAGATCCGAAGATCATCAAGCTCGTCGCATGTTCGCTCATCATAGACGGCAGTTGGAAACGGATCTTAAGTTTGATGTAGATTTTGGACAGGCGGCGTCATTAAATTTTTGAAACGAGAATGGCTCCATAGTGACTGTCAATAGCCAATCGTATCGGGCCATTATAACTGACGACATGTGATTCATGCAAGACGGTGCAATGTGCCATACATTGGGCTTTATTTTGCGAAAAAAAGTATCCTGAACGCATTATTTGTAGAAGAATGACCTGCAAGTTCGTGTGGTTTAATGCCGTTGGACTTTTTTTCTTTGAAACCCAACACAAGTTGCATAATATCATATTTAAGGCATAATGGTATTAAATGTACTTCAATCCACAATAAAGGTTTCTGTAATACAATACGTTAAACTGACTCATAAGTTGATGAGATGGACTCTGGAATTTGAAGCTAGCAAAGTGGAGCTTATACGAGTAAATGTAGCATAAACAAGGTTTTGGGCTTTTAATTTCTCTCCCCCAACTTTATTTAGTTTTACAGGATGTTGAGAAACGTCAGTGTTGCTCACCCAACTCGATGTCAGTAAAGCAGCCGTTTTTTTCTAACCTCTAGACATTCACATTATTTTATTCAAATATATCCCTGTCAACACCCACTTACTCCTATTGTCCAGGTCCTCAACAAACCTCCGAAAAGTGATCCAAAACAAAGAAACCCAACCCGGGGGACCGAAGCAACGATCACAACGAGAAAGAAATCAAATTCAATTATCGATCATCCCTCTCCTCTTCAAGCCACCGAGCCGCCGTCCCAACCAAGCCACCAAAACCACCAAACCACCGACCACCATCCACTTACATTCATATATATCACTTTTTGTCACTTCTAGTCAATTTTCGTTTCGGCTGTCTCTTCTCGCACTTCTGTATTCCGTAAACTGTTGTGTGTCACAGCCGGGTTCTTCGTTCTTTTTTTTGTCTTGTCCTCAAGCCTTCCTCCGTTTGGTCTCGAAAAGGAACTCGTTTCATCTCCCTACCCTCGTTTGACTATATATTTATATAATTTTTTTTATTGCCAAGATACGTATGATGACCGGTCGGTGGATCGGTCCACCGGGCGAGAGGATCGAATTCATTCTCGTGCACGAGCACGGTATCTACGGGTTTATAGGTGTATCTGGTCAGTTCATAACGAGTATAATTTCAAACATTTCCGAACATTATCATAAATTTTGACTCTCGAATGTTTGTTGATTTTTCAAAAATTTATGTTTCATATAAATGTGTATAATGGGTCGCAGCAAACTGCGGAGGCAGGGCACGAATGGGAAAGAATGAAAATGTTTCGGTTCCTTTTGTGGCTCCTTTACCGTTGATGGGACATTAATAATTTTTAAATTCCGACCGAGGGTCTGGTCGATCTTTTCTTGACAATTTTTTTTTTTCTCTTCTGTTGGTTAAAGATCTTTCTGAGATTCATTGATCCGGCGTGGAGAGGTGTAGATTATTATTAAAGGTCCACATGTATAATAAAATGAAAGGAATACGAAACAGATAAACGAGTGGAGACATAAAACACTGATAGTGGAAACAGGTAATTATCATCGTCATATCTTTGTTGGATTGCTCGTGAACGTCGAGTTAGAGTTTTTGATCTCGAAATCGATTTTGTGGGTTCACTAATAAAACAAAAGAAAACCAAATACACTCACAATTAAGGCAGAAACGGAGGGAAGGAGATAAATAAGTAAATTATTTAGGCATAATATTAAATTAAGAAAAAAAAAATACGAAGATTGATAGGCGGTTGGCGAGGGATACTTAACATAAAACCATGGTTGCTTCTTATTTTTTATTGACGCATAAATCAGTCGATTCCGAGATATGGCATGTTTCAAGGAACTCATTACAGAGCATGTTGGCGATGGTTTTTGTATGTAAGGAGGGAACTGTACACACTTTTTGCAGGATGCTGTGTCATCTTTACGGCTTCTACAGCTACCACGCTTATGTGAGGACATAGGATTCAAGCTTAGGCGTTTAACTTCCGAACTCTGAGTGGGACAGTTCAGGAATCTACTGCCATTTACCGGGGTCTCTGCTTTTTAAAGACAAACTTTTAGATTTATTTTTAAAATATTTGGTATGAGTCTAACTTCTATAACCAACTGAACAATCTTCTTGCTTCCATCACCATTTAAGTTTTCTGCCGGTGTTTAAGATTAATGGCCCTTACCTCTTCTACGTTATTTTGAAATCATAGTTCACTGCAAGGCACCCGCGATAGGGGACTCTCCTGGACTTCTGGTGTTACAATGAGCCCTATCTCAGGTTCCCTAATGTCGTTTTTCAAAATGTATCAGACATTTTATAATTGTAGGTCTACTTCATGCTATTTTTCGCAGCTATCTTGGTGTAGGTACAAGTCAAGTCAAACTGGTTGTTAAGTCCGCCCTCGGTTGGCACCAAATATTTTGGTAGGATCAGCCAATATAAAATGAATCAGAGATATTGAATAAAATGTTGCTGGAAGAACTAAATTAAATGCAACAAATTTTAGGAAAGAATAAATATTACTTTTGACGATCCAAAAAGAGGTGTCATTTTAAATGAATAGGAAAATGCAATTTTTTTTAAAAATCGAAATATTTTTTTTCTTTGGTATAAAGAACAAATTGTGAGGTTAGTAATAGATCAGACGTCTGTTTATAAATACTCAGTCTTTTGATGAACTTTTTCATCACGATTTCATAAAATTGCAGTTTTTTTTTTGCGAATAACATGTCTAATATTTACTTCAGTGCAAGAACAACTGATGGAGCGTTGGGACAGGCTTTAAGTGTAAACATAGCCCTAAAGGAAATATGAACTCTATTTGTGCTCAATTGCAACTACTAGCCAGTTGAAATCTCCCATTTAAGTATCAAAAGCATCGGCATGCCTTCAGGCCTAATAATGCTGTTTGTTAAGCGTTACGTAATAAAAGTTACAGTTCTGTGATTCCTCCGGCCACGATGTGCGAGCTAAAGTATGAAATAAGCGCCTAAGAGATAAAAGAGCTCCAAGTTTTGACTTCGATACTGCGGAAGTTCTGAAGCGACTACCAAACAAAGCGTTAGTTAAACTCTCACGGTTAATGAATAAAACAATTTGCTTTGATTATAATCGCTGAACCAGGTAAGGATCCTCACCAATATCTCTTTTGACCTCAAAGTTGTTTGAGAGATTGATCTTTAAGCATTGATTTGACTTCCAAATTGTCAAATATCTCTGCTTAAGCGGCACAGACTGCTGACTTGACATACCTACAAAGAAAGTAATCTAACCAACGATCGACGTCATTGCCACTCTCTTGCAGCATGACTTCGAAAAAATTCAACAGTATTGTGATGACTGGAAGTTGAAAATCAACTGCGAGAAATCAGAAACTATTTTAATCAGAACGCCTTTATCTAGGGCCTCTCGAGACACTAGAAAAAAATGGCGCAGGTTCTCAATTCTTGGACCGCCCGGGCGTCCACTGGCGAAACAAAGTGTAGTCAAGCCCCTTGGAATCTAGCTAGACCAGTATCTGTATTTTGACAAACATATAGACGCTGCTCTGGCGCTTTCGCTATTACAAGATGGCTGTTTCAAAGCAGCCAATTAGCAGACAAATAGGGCCTTAATCAGGCTCATGATTGCCTATGGATGTCCCGTGTGGTTCAATGTAAGAGCCAGCTTAATGGAAAGGATTAGGATGTTTGAGAGACAATGTATCAGGACGAAGCCACGTTGCAAGAGCAATGACTTCGGTCAATAACCTGATCTCCGAGGCTTTCTTCCCTAATTACGAATACATGTATCACGAGAAAGTGTCTTATTGGCTTTGTCCCTCCAGAGGCATTCCTATATTTGGATCAATGTGGGCTGATCCAGAATGAATTGGCCGTTCCGCTAATCTTCCACGTGGCCCGCATGTCCGCGAAGCGGCGACTCCTCTACGAACGTGATGTTGCGCTCCGAGAACCTCAGCGCATCAGTTTAGTAGATCAATGTCGCACCAATATCGGGGAGACGTCGTCCGACAGCACCAACGCTTTTGGTGGCTGGAGCGGACTGCGTAGTGGTTAACTTTAATAGGTCAGCTTCTTTAAGGCAAAACTTGCCACATGCCAATGGCAGGCTTACATAGACTAAGGTAGGTTAGGTTAGAGTAGGTAAGGGCAGGCTTAGGCAGGCTAGGGTGGCAGGTAGGTTTAGTTTAGTTTTAGCTTTAATTTTAAAAAAATAAAAAACAAAAAATAAATACAAAACAATAACGAAAACAAAATAAATGTATATATTTTAATTAAGGTAGGGTTAAGTTATTCTTAGCTATAAATTTCCTTGTTTAAAAAAAAATTATCTGATTCCATTTTTTTTAAATATCACTTTTCTTGGCCTAAGTTGTTTATTTGCTTTAATTATTACAAGTAAATCCTAAGGCCGAAAGGCATACAATTAAGTTGTCCTATTTGCTTTAGAGTGTCCGTATAGGGCCAGTAAGGTATTTTATGTCAGTTGATATTTAAGCTAGTTTTAAGCATTTTTGTCTAGTATAAGCGAGTTCTAAAAATATAAAACAAAAATGAATTTAAAAAAAAAAACAAAGAAAGTAATCTAAAAGTGTGATTTTACAGGATCATGAAGGCCAGTTTATAGCTGTCGCGCCGTGGGGCATGTTGCGCCTTCTTGTTGAAACCAAAGCTCTGTCACGACGATAAAATTCTGGCTTTAAAGAAATATCGGCCGATGATTCCACTAAAGCTCAAAAAACACAAAGTTTGAATGGTTGTAAGGGCGTCTCGACAAAGGCTTCTGGGTTTTCATCCCTCCAAATTCGGAAATTTTGCTTGTTTACGTATCCATCTAACTAAAAATGAGCATCATCGAAGAACAACATTTTGCATTGAAAATGAGGTTCAAGCTGAATCATGTTTTCGGCCCATTCGCTGAAACTACGACGCGTACACAAACTGGATGTTATAAGCGTTTAAAGCCAAGATCTTATCCCAATATTTTTCACAAAGTGGACGGGTATAGCTCCAATTGCTTCAATGGCGAATCCACTCATTCAGATTATTCTGAACGCTATGCTCCACAGCGGTAATAACGTCTTCTCTTCGCGTTGTTTCTCGTCTTTAGGGATGTGTATATCAACTAGAGTGTACGTAGAGTGAAAATGATTCATCGTGCTCTCAACCGAATCATGGTTTTCAAAATAAGTTTGAACAATTTATTTTCGTTATTTTGGCAGTTATTTATTTACTGTAAGATGGCAAAATACACTAAATACAAATCAACTCTCAACTGTTCAATTGATTATCTGTAAAAACAGTGTTGCCAGTTTAAAAACCCAAGTTCTAAAAAAAAAACACCTTTTACCTGGCAGAACAGTTCTTCTACCTATTGGAATCTTATGTAACATCACGTTACTTTCGCATAAAACAGGAAATCTGTTATTCTAGGCTTGTGCAGATTGAAGCCGGAGTTCCTAAAAAAACTGTACACGGGCCTCTCCTATACCTCCTCTACACCAAAGACTTACCAGTGGGAGACACCACGTTAGATTCGGCAAAAAAACTGGAAGCTGCTACACATCAAATAGTCACATGGACTCAAAAATGGTACATATTGACTTCACATATATCTCAGTATCATACTCCCCTACTCGTTTAGTGATATCAAGCACGATTATATCATTTGTTAATTTAGCGGAGTATGACCCTACATGTCGAGCTTCGTTGGAAAGAGTACATTAAAAAGAAATCGTGCAAAAGAATAGAACTAGATATCAAGCGGCGAAGATCGCTGGATCCCGAATTCCGTTTCCGGAGCATTGCTCCAATGAGACAATGTCCTGCGATCACTCCGACGAGCATACTCATCAAATTTCGGTCCAGCGCCAAGAGCTTCTTTGTTTTTCCGATATTGAGCTCTGGCCATAATGATCTTTTCGTGTGGCTGTCGTTTCTTGTAAACCAAGACGAATTGGCTTATTTTATGATTGTGTTATTTATGATCCGGTATTTTTTTTTTTTTTCATATTTCATTGGTAGGCTTCATCGTGGGCTTCATTGCTTTGCTTCACTTTTTTTTCAAATCAGAATCTTTATTGGCAATTTCAGTCAGTCAGACAGTCCAGTGGCTGAGACGTGATTGGGGTATTGTTCTCGGCCAAATAATTACATATATACAAGCCACGATGAGTGAGCAGGTTCATTTTGTATGAATATTTTAGCATACGAAAACTCTGCTCCAAAACCTCGTTTCCTCACAGTCAATCAAAAACAACAACGCGCCGACGATTCAAAGTGATGTTTCAATTGTTTTAACAAAAAAGTAATTATCATGCGATATCTGATAATAGATAAAACATGGATTCGCCCCAGAGTCATATAAGCAGTCTAAAGCGACCAGAAACTGATATGTAAGACAATAAGGTTTTGACGTTCATATTTTGAGATGCGCACTTATTGAGTGATGTGTTATTTGTTATGTGAGGGCGTATCATCTATATTTAACAACTTTTTTTTTTCTTATCAAAATTACAGCAATTCACCATTGGCGCCACATTTAAAATAACACTTCTTGTTGGATGACCCTTAAGAACCACTGAACCGTATCAAAATATGAGATGGGTTGACGGATATCTCATAGAAGCTAAGGTTAAACTGGTCTAGGGCAAGCTTGAAAAGAGCATTCAAATGTAAATGTCATGCTCAATGTGTTATTTGATTTAATGGTATAGTGGGTTATGAGTTTTTGCAGCAAAGACGAGCGATTATTAAGGAGTACTACCTCCAAGGACAACGTTAGCCTTCAACTCTAGAAGCCATAAGGCCAAGTCGAATCGTTCCGAGCGCAAAACTTATTTCTCCCCCTCAATCGGCCTCTGAAACACCAAAGCAATGCCGGTCTACCCCACATAATAATAGATATTTATCCTCATCAATTGCAAGCGATTCCCCAGCGTATAGACTCGCACATACGGATTAATAATTCCTTTTCATTTTCCGATGTAGCCATCTAAATCGACATTTGATTGAGCTCACCGCTCCCCGACTGATAGACTCACTGATGTACCCTTAGTATCATCCTCAATCACGTAATCCGTCCCGAGGGAGGATAGCATCACCAATATACAATAGCTGACCAGGGCGCAGTAAAATCATTTTTAGTTATTAGCCCAAATCATGAACAGAACTACGAAAGAAGAGAAAATGTATCTCTCCTCGACGTTTCTCATTGTTTCACCGATGAAAGTCATTATCTATCAAACGCAGACGTTTTCTCGCAGTATGTGATGGGGAATGGGAAATACATAGTCCTTCTGCGCTGTAAGGATATCAAAGACCAAGATAATACATCTTAATTGGATATACTTGTGCATTTCAGTCAAATTCGTCAGAGAGCTACCCCATCGTGTTGTAGGTATCTGTGACTCAATTAGAGATAGGCTGGACAGTTTGTCATCGATTTTTTGATTTTTGGCGAACAATTAATTTTGAGTTTGTCAAATGGAGTCTTTATAGCAAGTCGTAATGGAGTCGCCTTATTAGGGAGGACAAGATAATAAAATGAATCAATTTCTTGCCGGTCGCAAAGGCAGAAAATATACTTTATTCAAAAGTATATAAATTAAATGGAATTTTTATGAATATTGCTTGTATTCAAATTTAATTGTATCCAATGCCTTAAGTGGGGTATGACAGTCGTAAAACATTCCCATCGAGTGGGAAATATTATAAATTTACTTTGTCTTAACGGACATTAAGCCTGAATATAGTATTTCCTCTTATTTTATACAAGTTTTTTGTCTTTTTGATTCAACTAAAATGTGATAAATTGTTCCCCTGTAAGCGAGGTTGATAATGACAGATGAGTGACATGTGCCAAAAAACCATTTTCAATAACTTTCCCCTGTTTTTTAAGGTACAGGGGAGAGCAACCATCATAGGGTTTTCTTTAGATCTCTCCAAACAATGTAAACGCTGTGCTTCTCGTCGCGTCGGCGAGAATATCGATATGGAGCATACCGGCTACAACATAGACTGTTTCATCCGAGATTGTCAAAAACCGTATACTATTCTTATTTCGAAAAGCCTGTATGCAGACGAGAGCTTTCTTTTTATCTCTTTCGTTGTAAGAGCTCCTGCCCAGACCGGCGCGGCGTAGCGTACCGGAGTACTGAGCTCATCACATTGAAATGCAGAATACTCCTCGCAGAATCCCGGTCCACTGATGTTTGGCAGCATTCTAAAAAGCGCCGCCTGCATTTGTGACGTTTTTTTACGCAATATTCAACACGGGGCTTAAAGTTAAGTCGGCTGTCGAGCATTGCACCGAAGTATTTTAATATCTCTTTAGACCTGATTGATTAGCTGCCACAGTCTTTCGGATGATTATTGAGACAGCCTCCGTCTTGTGACCTTGAACTAGGTCGGCATAATTTTTAATCCTGGTGGTTGCTTCATTCAATGCGGATCTCATGGATATATTCCGCTACAGTAACTACGGCGGTGTCGTCAGCAAAACCGATAATATTGATTCCTTGTGGCAGCGTTAATCGCTACATACATACATTATGTTCCACAGAACAGGCCCAAAGTCTAATCCCTGGAGGACTCCCGTGGAAACATCGTAGTATTTCAAGTCTGGTGCCTCAACTCCCTGTTAGTGAAGTAGTTAGGAGTTATCTGCACAAGGTAATGTGCTGCCTCCATTCTAGTCAGAGACCTTCTAACACAGGACCAGTTTGTGGAATTAAAAACATTTTCAACGTCCAGCTGCACAATATTTCTTTGAGTCTCCACGCCATCTTTTCCCCAGTATCGCTTTAGCTACTGTACAGGGTGGTCGTGGTGCAATGGCAATCATCACCAACTGTTGAGCGGAAGGTTTGTAGTTCAAATCTGCTTAAAGCCAAGAACCATACCTATATGGAAAAACTGAACAACAACATCAGTTGTTAATAAGAGATGATCAAAAAAATGTTGACGAAGGTATAACACTCGCAATATAAGATCACTTCAAAATTCATACTCTGTGTGTGTATTTCCAATATAACACCTTAATGGCATGGAAACAAAAAAAATACTGTGAACTACAACCAACGCGATAAATTCATCCACCTCCGGAGAGTAGTGAACCAACATCTTCGACACAAACCATCTGCACCCCGTCCAGGTTGTGTGACAAGCACCATAAGAGCGTAACTTTTGAACCTGTGCGAACCCTATAAGAAAAAGAAAATGTACTACCACCATTAGTGGTAGTGGTCTGCTCCATTGCAGAGTTGCTGAAAGCATCGTCTAGCAACTTAAAGGTGTCTAATTGTTCTTGGAACTCTGGTTTTTCCCTAGAACGTTGTGATCTGCGTCGGGCCTGGAGGCATTCTGTTCTGCCCTGAGCGTTTTCCACCAGTAACAAGGTTCACTCTTTCTGCTAGCCGATCTCCTGGATATCGCTGTATCCCACACTGTCGCGATTGTTTGAATCAATTGGTGTGATAGGTCGCCTGCTGATTCGTTGCTGGATAAGAAGATGACATTTAACATTTCCTCGACAGCCTCGGCGAAGGATGCGCCTTTCTTCTTCGGCACTGTTAACTTGGGGCACTGCCTAGTCTTCTCATTGCCAATGTTGAGTATAATTGCCTGATGGTCGCTGTTCGTATATTCCTCGCTGACCCGCCATTTTGTTTTACGCAGGTGCAAGTTACTCAATAACCACTGGGTGCGTCAGCTACATCCAGTAGCTTCAGATAGTCTTTGCATTTTAGCAGTGATGCAAGAAGTTCGCTGGGGCACCGATTTTTTGCAGAGCGTGGCTTCTACCGCTTCATATCGCAGCCTGTGCGGCCGCGCAGGTCGTCTTACTACACTGTCAATTCCGAAAGGACGTCTCTCATCCGTCTCTCATACTTGCCGCTTTCCGTATAAGTCACCCTTGAATCAGGCTCACCTTTTAAAACACCTTAGACATTTTTTCCACTCAACAGATTATTCAAAAATCATTCTCATTGTGTTTGTACGGTCAACACAAGAACGTACGATGTCTAAACCCAGCCTGTTCAGGTTGAAGGTGTTTCTCGAAGGTTGGTGCGATCACCAGCAGCGTGGCGAGCAGTCTCTGAATGGTGTTAAGAAGAATGACGCCGTTTTAATTTTTACACTCACTCAGGTTGCCTTTCTTCGGGATGGTGATGATGACACCGCCCTTCCGACTCTCGGGGATACGAGGAGTAGATCAAGCTTCTACGATGATGGGATGGAGGATAAGAGCCATTTGTGATGCAGATGCTCTAAATAGAGCAGAGCGGCTTTGTCCCTCTTCAGTCTGAAAATCGAGGCTTCGAATTCAGGAACTGTTGGAGGCGTTGTCTGGATCATTTTTCGTGGATTTCTGTGCACAGAAGGGGAGTATGGAATGTACGCCCCACTATCAGTTGGAAGTGACTCTGCGAAGAATTCCCTCCAGCATGTCGCCACAGTGAGCTGCAACCTCTGCTTCGCATGCCAGGTTTTTGAAGAAGTTTCGTTAGTCTTCTCGCATCATGCGCCTGACCGATTTATCGGCCTCGTTATATGCAGATTGGATCTGTCGTCTTCTCTTGCGTGAGCTTGGTCAGTGCAGTTGAACTTTGAGTTTACTTCTGGCCTCGAAATTTAAAATCATAACCTTGGAATTACCAGTAGTTTACTGCCATCCCCCGTAAACTTGATTGTTCAGCTCGTTAGGCGTCTTGATGACTTGAAAACTGTAACATTTCTTAATATAAACGACGATACCTCCATCTCGTTCCTGTTTCTGCCGGTACAAATAAGATGCAAACAATTTAAAACGCAATCTCTTCTTTAGCTATTCAGAGGCACAAATAACATCAACCGTGCTATCAGCATCGTAAACTTGTTTCTAATGCTTTGGGCATTCAATTGGCAGATATGAAAAATCTTCTTTTGTTTCAAGAGTATGTTAACAAGAGCTTGCGATACTTTTATGGACATACCCCATGGGATCGTTCGCAACATGTTACTCATGAATATGAGCATAAACAACGACGCAAAATTGGAGGCGAGCATAACAATAATATGAGGCCAACACACTAATTAATTTTAGAGTGCAGATTTGAATAATGGAAAGCTCAGTATATCTACAGACCACATGTAGGAGAGTAGTAAAAAGGGGAATTTAGGCCAGAGAGTAAAATATAAAATATAATTAAGAAAAAAAAAATTAGTTTATGTTGCTGCTGTCACAGTTGGTGTCTAATTATGTGTGTTTGCGTTCAGGGTCTGTCTTCCACGCTTCTTCCATGCTTGTACTCTTTTACAATAACAATTAACGGTGTTTCTAGTTAGTGGAGTTCTCAAAGGCCCCTCTGTAGTATATTTCTCTTATACGAGCCCAACTCTTTGAGCGCTGCCGGACTGTCTGAAAGTATATTGATTATTTTACCTCTTATGCCAGTCTCTAAGTTTAGGTTGAAGCACATTAGGATGGCGTATAGTTCGGCTTAGAAGACAAGTTGCCAGGGCTTTCGATAACTACTGATTTGGTCCAAAGATTCCAGCGCCAACGCCGGAATCCATCTTGGAGCTATCTGTGTACCACCTGAGGCCTTTGACATTTAGCAAGGGATCGCCGCTTTCCCAAGCTGCGTGGTTTGGAATCGGTGTCTCAAGTCTCAATTGAACGTCTGTGGAAATGCGTCCGAAACTGTGGTAATCATATTCAGCTCAGGAAGTTGTTGTAGGCATGTTGGACATGTAATCCAATGGTCTACATGGCTGGTCCGTATAGCAATCTTTTTAATAAAAACGTTCAGTGCAGTAATTCCGATCACTGCCACTTAGTCTGCTGTCGGGCAAGTTAGCATGACGCTTGTAATGTAAAGACATGCTAACTCCTGAAGGAGTTGAAGTTTAACTATTGTTGTACTCTGTTCAACTTTTGTCCACCACACAGCAGACGTATAAGTGATGATATGTCTTATTATTGCGGTATATAACCAGTGGATTACCTTAGGATCCAAGTCCCAGGTTTTACCATAGGTGCGTCGACAGACCCACAGTTCCTTAATCGCCTTTACAAGTTTGCTTTTGATGTTAGAGTTCCAGTTAAACGATCAAGGTCAGTACCTAGATTCTTGACTTCTTCTGAAAATCCAACATTTGTGCCATTTAGGGTGACGGAGCAAGATTGTTTTTTCCTCATTTTTGTAAACAGGGCTAAGGTAGTCTTATTTGGGTTTATCGATAAGCCCTCTATGTGACACCAGTCAGAGATAAATTGAAGCGCAAGTTGCATGCGTTCACAGGCAGAAAAATCGGCGTATGACTTGATGACTTCATAACCGAGGTTGGTTAACTTGTAGAGTTACGCTCTTATAGTGTTTGTCACACAACCTGGACGGGGTGCAGATGGTTTGTGTCGAACATGTTCGTTCACTACTCTCCGGGGGTGGTTGTCCTAGATAGGATTTGAGAGATTCAACTGAATTTGCGATGGTTGTAGTTCACAGTAACTCTTTTGTTTTCATGTCATTAAGGTGTTATATTGGAAATGCACACAAGTCGACACCGTTTAGCTGCCGATACTGCCAAAAAGACCTCTCCGGATGTAGCTGATATACTCGTAATACGGCTCTCAAGCGTATGCAATCGGCTATGGTTGCGTCAGCACACACAAAGTAGAGCCAACCTGACCTATATGTCGACCCCCTGAAATATAATTTTGCCTTCTTACCTAGCAGTTTAATTGAGGTTTCAATTACAGCCTCTTGAATTGCTGCCATTGGGCTACGGGGGTTTGCGCCCAGATCATTGGGTACGACGCCGAGTCTTGTTTTTTCAACTACATTGCTGTAACTTTCTTTGTCGGCTTACGGATTGCGTATTCTCCTATGTACGGTGGGGTGTTGTTGGCGGAACGAACACGTTTCGGTCCCGGACCCCTAGTGGCAGAGGCAGGTTTTGCGTATGCTAGAGCGTCATCTCCAGTTTTTCCCTACTTAATGGCAGCCTTAAAGTGTTTATGTTGAGACGACTTCAGTGTGATGAAGCCACCAGGTGGCAGAGACTTATTCTCCAAAATAGTGGTTTCGTTTTCTTCCGCGTCTGGGATTTCATTTGAGAGCATACTCACAGAATCTTCACAAAGCATGGAGCCGGAATCGAAGAGTTAAAACACATTATCCGTGTGGCGGCAATGTCGGCAAAGGGTATCGAAGCTGCTGCTTTTTGTTGTGCTACTGTGGGCTCACAGGCCCTAGCGAACGATGGCATTTGAGAGACATCACTCCCTTTAGTAATTTTTGATTGAAAAATGTTGTTCCCACAAGTACACGGCTGGAGTGAAATCAGAAGACCGGTATCCGAGGTTCGCATACTAATAGCTAAGCACCGTTTTAGCCATGCATCCTTAGCCACATTAGAGTTAGGTGAGTGTGGGAATGTAGGGTCAGTAATTGCTTCTTGGCTTCGGGTTCCTCAATGACAAGTCTCGAGAGTCATTACCTAAGCCTCTCGTAGGTTAGAGTGATTGGTCTGACTGATATGTCATTGTGATGTCATTTCAATCTTTAAAGCTTTCTATGTGGGGCGTCTGAAAGATTAAATTCAGATCAACATAAGCTCTTACACCAGTTGTTGCACCAGACAAGGTTTAAGACGGTTTTTTAATAATGAGAAAGTGAACCAGAGTCTCGTCCTATTTACTTCCCATTTGTCATCTACCAACTGGTTCCTAGAAACTATACAACATATTGTCCGCCCATTCACAAATGAGCATAGCGTCGAAACGTCTCCCAAAGTCTCCCTGCGGTCTACGGTCCACCGAGCCGACCAGTCTACCTCGCTCAACACTACACCCGTATCTATGATAACAATCAGACAAAAGTTGGAAACCAAAAAATAATAAAAATAAAAAGACAAACAGCCATTGATGATCCTCGTTCCCAACCATTAATTATAGGCCACCAAATCTCGCTGAGCCTGAAACTCGTTCCCCCCGGCCCCCGCCCACTCGACATCGTTTACTGAATGAAATTCCAGAATCTGAAACCGAAGTTTATATAAAATGGATAAAAGTTATGAAAACGAAATGATTGTCATAAAGAAAATCCCGTTCGATAACAATCTTCCTCCGGTTGTACGCGCTGTCGATATCCTGTCTCCACTGGCCGGCTCGCATGCATGTATGCATGAAGATGATCCATAAACTCATTCCGAACTTATATGCAGGTATCCGTAGAAATGGAGAACATTTAAATGTTGAACAAGTGTCACCACGATCACGAAGACGGAGAGAAGCAGCACCCAAATCCCGACGTTAGTTTGCCTGTCTCCCTTAGCTCTCGATCCGACCGTGACGATGTGTAATAATCAGAAATGAAAGATCAGGAATTAACGACTTCAACGAAAAATATTCATAATGAGGCATTTTTATTTTTTCACCTTGGCTCGTTAATAACTTTGAATCGGCTCCATTCCCTGCGACTGCCTATCCCCGTCCAGCTCGGGTCCATGCGCAAAACAAGTTCCTTTCCCAGTCCGAGGTAGATCGGGCCACAATACTCGTATATCCCCCCATCTTCAGATGATATACACTTTGGGCAGAACTAAAACACAGAGCAAATGTAAAATCGTGTCGCTGTTTAAAAAATATGCGAAGCGACATTAAAAATAAATAAATAAATAAGAAGAAGAGAAACAGTAAAGATGTCGTTGTCAACAGCAGCGAGGCGGCAGCATCCGGGGGCTTGGTCACCACCGATGGTCGGATATCTGGTCAAGCCTACGTCCATGTGCAGGCATCGCAGATGAATTATTGGCATTTTAGCCAATATTCATTCGCTGGATTCGCTTTTGTTTTTCGTTTTATTTCGAAGGTGTTTGTCTCATCCGTTTGTTGGTTTATCGTTTTTGTTTTGGTCTTTTGGTGGCCGACCCTGTTTTGTCGTCGTATCTTTTGAATGCGGTCTTTCAGTATTTTTAATGATTTTAAATCGCCTCCTTTATAATATTTAACAGCTTCTTTGAGGTATGCGTACGGGTAAGTATGGGCAGCATGGGATAGAGGTGGATACGAAAGCGGATGAGCATGACATTTTGGGTGCCATAATGGCGATTTGTCTCGTCGACCATGTTTTATATGACAGCTGTTTATTGTTCTTGCTCTCTTTGCTGTTTGGTTTTGAATTCAATGAATGGTTTCCGATGACAAGCAAGGTGACATGTCGGTGTCTGTTCTTGTTTTTCATTTGAAGCGTGGAGGATGGAGTGGCAATATTCTTCCTTATCAATGGGGTAAGGACTGTTGACGTGGTTTGTATGGAATTTATTACTCAAGTCTATTTTTAAATATGTATTGGCAATATAGGGCAAACAGAAGCATAATTTATCTTGAATTTTGAACCCTTTGTCAAGCCATAAATTGATTTGACGTGATCGTACCTCAGAGGAAGATAGACTAAGAGAGGGAGAACCGTATTCTGTTCACACAGTGACGGGTCCAAGTCAAGAAAAGTGTCGTATCTACTGATCAAGCCAAATGAATGCGGATGATCAAGCCAAAAGCGTGATGACATTGAGCTTCCCGACACCTGCAAATAGCAAAGCAGAGGTTTACTACAAGGCGTACATTGAAAAGATAATACATTCGCTGTCGCCTATAACGAGACAAGCTCTTCCATCATCAGGGAGTACAGCAGGCAGAGAAGCTACTACAACAGCACATAGAACGTACCTCCAAATTTTGCCCTAACAAGGCAAACAAACTTCGGCTGGTATTTGCTGTCATAAGAGTCCTTCAATTTTCGTTTAGATGCCATAGAGGTGATTTCTACGAGATTCTAGTTATGATCTTTGGCCAATCGTATTTGCCTTGCATAGACCACTTTAAACGCTTTGGAGTGTCGTGAAACTTAAATCAGAACCGTAAGATCTATTCTGATGCATCTTTATAACAAGTTCGTTATGTGCCCTTCACAGTCGACTCTTCAACTTTTGGTGGCAAAATTTGAGACGACCGGTTCAGTAATCAATCAATCAATATTCATACGTCAAAAGAACGGAAGATTGGCCGAAAACATTGTCGAGGTCTGTGAAACTCGATTCCTCGCCATGCACAACAACTTGGCCTTTCGCAGGTTTCAACAAATTTGGGTCGAGACTTGACCTAAGAGCTTCGTTCGTTGACTGCACTCTTCGGAGCGTTTGAAAGACGCACCCACTTTGACCGAAAAATCATCTTTAGCAAGTCGAATTTTTTGATGAATGCTAACAGGCAAAATTGCCGCACATGGGACGACACCAATCCACACGAGGTTCGCCAGGTGACAATGTATCCTCAAGGAGTTACTGTTTGGTGTGGATTTTAGACCAGCGGCCTTATTGGTCCGTACGACATTGATGAGGCGGTCACAGAACGATGGCAACAGAACGATGATAACGAATTTTTTTATATCCCAAATTGAACCATATGGACATGGACGATATGTGGGGCCAGAAGGACGGCGCTACGTACTACACAGCCGATTCAAGACTGACATTCTGAATGAAGGATTTAAAGTTAAGGTTATCTCTCGCAGAGATGATGTGAATCGACCACTAAGGTCATGCGACTTGATACTCGCTAGGTCTATGTGAATAAACCACAATCGGCCCATGCCCTTAAAGTAAACATAGCAAAGGTCATCGCTGAAATTCAACCCGAGTCATTGAAAATTGGACCACTTAGATCCGTGCCATTGTAAGAAGCCAAGGTGAGCCTTTAAACGGTGTTATACTCCGTACATAATGGCATACAGGTGCCTTTCAAATAAAGAATGAATTTTGTTAAAACCTAGTACACAGCTTGCTTTATTCCATTTCAACGTCTACCCGCCCTTATTGAATAGCCTTATAGTATGAGAGCTGCTGACCATCATCATACCGGTGCTCGACCCTCTTGGACTTCTGGCAAATTTTTTGACCGGTGTAAAACTATTGATTCGTAAGGTATGGAGGTATGATACGCCTTCGAGCGAGCCAAATCCAAGCAGCAACTACGGACATGTTCTGTGAACACATGATGCAAATTAAGATTCCACGCAACCACTCGTACTTCCTCAACATTTTACCCAAACAGTTTCAACTTCACACGCTGTCGAAGCAAGTTTTGTTGAATGTGACTAAGTGGATTGACTCGTAGAACCTTGTAGCCTACCGAGGTGTCCGAAAAGGGAATCGCCGGCAATTAAGTATGTTCGAGAAATAATGCAAAACAATCAAGATAAAATACTAATTGATTAAAAAAGGTGTTGTCTTTCATCATGACGACGCTCTACTATACAACTCTCTAATAAAGTTGTTATGCACATCATAGAAAGTTTGTTCAAGAAATAAAGTGACTTTTCATTATTCCCAGAAAATGTTTATACTTTTTGCCCATAAAAGCAACCCTCCTCTGATTGCTCTTTCTCTAATCCTCGAAGCACTTCCGATGCGTCCTTTTTGGTATAGCCTTGAAATACTCGAGCGATGCGGTCTTTATCTCCTGAGTCGTGGTAATAGTCCGTCCTATCATCGGTCTTTTAAGTTTTGAGAAGAGAAAAAAGTCGTGGACGGCCAAATTCAGTGAAAACGGTAACTGAAGTGTGATTACGGTATTATTTTTGGCTAAAAGGTCAAGCACGATGAGTGAGCAAGTGTACTATCGTCATGTAGTCACGAATTTTTGTTTTCCACGAATCGTATTGCTTCACGCAAACCGCGCATTACTTCAAGGTATTATTTTTTATTGTCCGAAAAACCTCCCGGCAAGAATTCGTTATGAACCACACCATCATTATGGAAGAAAACATCTAGCCCACTTTTCAAATTCGAGCGGACTAGGCGTGCTTTCTTCGATCTTGCCCGATCTGGTAGCTTTCATTGGATTAATTGGAGATGTCGTTACCAAACACCGGGGTCTCGCCACCAGTCATGACCCTTTCAGTAAGTCTGAATCTTCTTTCACGTCATTAAATAGCTCCTGGGAGTTGCCATGCCACGGTTCTTTTGGTCAAAATTTAGTGATTTTGGAACAAAAACTTCGATGACACAAGCTTTGTGCCCGAAAAACTTGTTTCTTTTTTGCCAAATTTTCTTCAGTGCTTCAACGTTTTCATCGTTTCTGACGTGCTGGATCAAAAGTCACTTATTTTTTGAACAAAACTTGCATTTTTGGAGATGGCGATTAACTACCGAGCTTTTGCACTACTTGATGGAACCGTACTTTCGAACTCATGTACTTACATATATGTAATTTATTTTTATTATATGTTTCAGAAGTTTTATGTGGTGTTGGAATTAATGGCTGCTGAGCGACTCATATTCGCCTTTATTATTATTCGAAGTTCAAGTGCTGCTGCAAGCATTTGACAAAGTGTCATTGCATGAGTCAGTGCATATAATATCTTCATCAGTTTTTATTATGATTCGGATGCCGATTATAATGATTTCGTTCACCTTTTTTTATACTTTTTTATCGGTGATTGATGTGCCGGAGCATGCAGTCAACGTCTCTTTTTATAAGATAAACATGCAAGTTTAGTTAGAATAGGCAGACACTTTTTAACCATGTTAAACAAAAAAATTAAAACAAACCGCGAAAAAAAATTTACACACCCCGAGGAACTACAACATTCCTGTTACTTTTTGAACACATTTTTTGCCACATCCCATGCCTTCAGTCTTTTTCACCATAGGCGTAGAGATAATATTGCAAAAATGTCACTTTTGAACTTGCTCTAGGTGAATTGATATGGTCTGAGAGGATTCTCTAACCTCAGGCTTCTTGGTTCTTTTCCAAACTTGTGTAGTGGCATTTGCATTTCCTGACTGAGAAGCTAAATAATTCCGGAAACATCGGCGAAGGTTCGGAAAGCGAATAGATGAATAATCAAACGAACAGAATTTTGGACTGATTCTTTATTCTCTTTGCTTTGATGCGCTTTGCGACCTTCTTATATATACATTAGCTTCTAAGCTGGTGAAGTGGTTTCCTCCCTTTCTTCTTACAGATTCCGCCGTATGCGATTTGCTGTCTGCATGAATAGACTGGCCTGCCCCCATGTGCAACCGTTGCACTTGTGACGGTGGAGACTCGGATCCCTGATTTGTTCTTGCAACACTAAAAAAGCTAATTCTAATAGTCACCTCTTTTCAACTCACTTTTATCCCACTCCGGCGAAATTTATTTCAGTTTCCGTCTAATTGGCCGATAATGATTGTTTAGCTCGCGATTTTCCTTCTCTCCGGACATTTTTTACGTTTGCTTATCACAAGATCCTATATTGGTTCAAGCCCTCGGCAAGTAAAGTCATTTGAGCCAAAAAAGTATTAGCCACACCCGAGCTACAGGAAGTACGGGTCTATTTCTTCGTTTTTTAAAAGTTATTTTTAGCAATACTTCCATGCCGTTTTAGGCATTTTTTTTTTGCAGTAATTCTAGGCTTGTAATATTAAGGCCTACTCTTTTTGGAGGCTATAATGAAGTCTTCTACTATTCAAAAATGTTGCCCCTCCCTACCCCCCACTAAAATGTATGATCAATCTGGTTCGTATATTTTTATTTTATATGAATCTGTCCTTAAGTGCCTCCTAAATTCGAGATAAAGACAACACCTACTTGCCCCTCATTATGCTCACTAAAACGTTATTTTATTACCTAAAAGAGCCCACTGGGATCTGGGAAAAAATCCAGACAAAGTAGGTTTGCTACTTTCTCTTTATCACTGAAGGTCAGCATTCCCGCTTCCATGGGCCGTCGCAATATTCCGTGGTCAACTAAATTTTTTGGGTTAACAACTCCAACGTCATTACGAAGCTTTTAATGATCGAATAAAATATACATTAGTCAGATATTCGCTATAAGATAAAATTACCTCATGAAATTCCAAAGTTTTTACTGGCATACATGCCTGATAACTCAGGCAAACATATTTAAAAGTCGATCGTAAATGTCTCTCCTATGCGCCTCATCCCATCTTTCACGAGAAACCAGCGAAAGAGCAACCTTGAACCGCTCCATTCAACGCCACGCTTATCAATCATATCGTAATGCTCGCAAACAGCCTCCAGCTCCGCCGATGGACACATCAATGTTATACTTGCCTAAAACAGACATTTTAATTATTTATCATTCATCAATTAATGGATTTGAAAGCAGCAGAGAGGTAGAAAAGAAACCTTATCCTCCTGGGAACATCATCGGGCTCCCAAGTGCTTTTGTCAACGACGACATTAAAAATTCTGAATATCAATACCAGTGACAGGTGAACACAAGCTCGGCCGCATCGAGCCATAAACCATACTCATGGCTCTCAGCCACATTATACCGACTCATAGATACATCTAAATATGAGTTAACAAAAAAACTTAATTAAAATGGAAAACAAAAGCAACAAATTGAAATTCCAAAATATTGCAGTAAAAATAGGAAAAGATACATATGAAATGGAATATTTTGAGATTTATCTATGAGATACAGACAGAGTGGTAACGTCCCCGCAAAGCATGCTCAGCTTGTATGATACCTGCGTAGATACCAGGCGTCGAGCGGGAGTGCGTGGAACCATAAAACTGAAAGTTTCGTGTTAATTAATTGAATTAAAATTGGCAAAATTGAAAATCAACGTTGAACGGGCGTTTTTCATAAAATTTACTTTTTTGAAATATTTTATAGTCTTACTGGTTTTTTGGTTTTTTTTTTTATGCGGCAGCTAACCTAGCTGTGGCTATAGCCGTAGGCGGCCAGCACGTGTAAGTATCGAGTGGGAATTTTTATATCTTTTCATCTGTATTGGTTTTCTGTCTGTTTTTTTTTTTTGCTTTTTCTATATAGTATTTATGTAAGTAATTTAATTATTGGAAATCGACATTTTGTGCGATTTAATTACATTTTTAATCCGACGGAAATTGGATTTTATAATTCTTTTTCCCATTCACCTTTTCATTTTTTTTTTTTGATTGGTTATCGTTTGACGTACACTCCTTTTGACTACATTTCATTTTAATTTATGACGCGCTTTTGATTGCTTGTACTGATTAAATTATTAATGATTTAATGAAATGCTAGTGCCTTGCAAAAAAAAAAAATATTAAATGACCAGCTGCGGTAAAGTAGTGTCTGAGGTGGTGGCCGCATAACCTCTGATTTTAAAGTTATTAAAATGGGTCGGCTTTAAAGAATTATGAAGTGTACAAATAGAAATCCGCCATTCTCCGCCATTCTCCGCCACAATGGCAGCACATGCTGATCAGAAACATTGTAAGTTGGTCAACGTGAAAATGCAGACTTTGAACTCAAACAAGCATCATATCGCACTTTTGCTTGTCGCTTTCATTTCAAGAATATTTGGTAGCAAAGACGCGCTGAATAATAATAGACATTTACGACGAGGCTTTTTTATCTTTTGCTGTGAAAGATAAAGAGCGTCATTCTTTGGAGCTATCACCGGATTCATGGGTCTTGGCTAAATAAGTCATTTTCCGTTGTTTTAAAATCCTGAAGCTGATCCAAAACTAAGGAAATTTGGAAATATTTTAATTAAAGCGGAGAGACATAATTTTTCATGAGTGAAATGCTCTTCCAGCGGTAAGAAAAGAAGAGCCCTTCATCATAGTCGGTAAAAAGTGAAAGAGCACGAGGTTGGTCCGATAAGTATTTAGCCTCACCACCAGATGGCGCCAGTATCGCAAGAGCAACTTACTTTCGTGAAGTACATTCTAGTAGACGGCTACTGTCGAAATTTCAGCCGGATCGGACTCGAAGTTTTGTTTTGACCGCGATTTTAGAAAAATGGAAAAAGAGTATCATCGGTCGGTGATTCGATTCTTGCTTTTGAAAGGGAAATCGCGCAGCGAAATCAAAGAGCGTTTGGATGCTGTGTACGGTGACTCTTCTCCTTCGATGGCGACCAACAAAAATTGGTTCAATGAGTTTCAACGTGGTCGCACGTCGGTTTTTGATGAGCCACGTCCAGGTGCCCCGAAAACGGCTACCACGGAGGATAACGTGACAAAAATCCACGATCTCGTATTGGCAGACCACCTATTGAAGGTGCGCGAGATAGCTGAAACAGTAGGCACTTCAAAAGATCGCGTGGGTCATATCCTGCATGAAATTTTGGGCATGAGAAAGCTGTCGGCGCGATGGGTGATGCGTTTGCTCACTCCGACAACAAGCGCAACCGTGGGACCACTTCAGAGCAGTGTTTGACGCTGTTTAAGCGCAATCCCAAGGAGTTTCTGCGTCGTTTCGTGACAGTCGACGAAACATGGATCGACTGGTACACACCAGAGACGAAGAAACAGTCGAAACAGTGGACTTCACCCGGAGAACGTGCTCCGAAAAAAGCGAAGACTGTCCCATCGACCGGAAAGGTGATGGCTACCGTTCTGGGATTCATAAAGTTTGATCCACATCGACTACCTGGAGAAGGGCAAAATGGTCACAGGGCTGTACTATGCCAAATTATTGGGCCGATTCGACGCCGAACTGAAGAAAAGACGGCCCACTTGGCGCAGAAAAAAGTGCCAACCATGATAACGGACCAGCTCACACCTCCGCCCTCGCCACGGCCAAATTGATCGAATTGGGCTACGAACTGCTGCCCCATCCACCGTATTCTCCAGATTTGGCTCCGTGCGACTTGTTTTTGTTTCCAAACTTGAAAAAAAGTCACTCGGACAGAAATTTCAGTCGAATGAGGAGGTCATCGCCGCCACGGAGGCCTACTTTGCAGACCTCGAGAAAACATATTTTTCAGATGGATTAAAGAAAACGCTGGATCAAGTGTATCGAGCTTAAAGAACACTATATTGAAAAATAAATCGCCATTTTTCCGAAATTTTTGTTTTTGGTTTGTAGGTTTAGTAAAGGGTCCGCCATCTCACGTTTTTTTTCAAGTAGTGCTTATTTCGTGAATGGTAACACTTAGCTCATGTCTGATTTGACAGATAATTAGTTTTATCCTTCCGCTGAACGAATATGGTTGTGTATACGCTTGAACAACGCTGGGAAATATTGCGACATTACTTTGAAAATCATGGTAATGTTGCAGAATGTGTGCGAAAATTGCGTACATCTTTTCAGATGAAGCTCATTTTGATCTTGGCGGGTATGTAAACAAGCAAAATTGTCGCATTTGGGGCACAGAAAACCCGCACGTATACATTGAAAAGCCGGTGCACTCAAAACGAGTCACTGTTTGGTGCGGATTTTGGTCCAGAGGCATAATTGGGCCATTTTTCTTCGAAAATGAGCAAGGAGTGGCCGTTACAGTCAATGGCGATCGTTATCGGGCCATGTTGAACGAATTTTTGTTCACAAAAATTGAAGAGGAGGATATTGGCAACATTTGGTTTCAGCAGGACGGCGCTACGTGCCACACAGCCGAAGCTACACTCGATGTTTTGCGCCCAGTTTTTGAAGATCGCATTATCAGCCGCAGAGCTGATGTCGTTTGGCCACCTCGGAGCTGCGATTTGACACCGTTGGACTATTATTTGTGGGGTGCCGTCAAAGATAAGTGTTACGCCGATAAGCCAGAGACAATTGACGCTTTAAAGGACAATATTCGTGAAGCCATTGGTGAAATACAGCTACACACAATCGATAATGTGCTTAAAAATTTGACCGATCGTGTAGGCTACTGCATGGCCAGCCGAGGCAGCCATTTGAATGAAATTATTTTCCATTATTAACCGGAAGGATTGTACTTTCAAATAAAAAAAGAAATTTGAGAAAATATTTAGTAGTTTTTTTTATAGCATTTTCAAAAAAAAAAAGTTATTTGGCGGACCCTATATTATTCCACAGGTAGAAGTCATGAAAAAGCGCTCTGTTTCACAGGTCGCGATTTGAACGAATGTTATCGTTCACCTTATGCTTCCTGGAAGAAGAAATCGTAATGCAAGACGACTTTAATTGGCAGCACAAATTCTGTGCTTAACCTACAGATTCTCTGTAATTTTTCTCGATCAATTGTTGGAGATTTTTAATCAGGGACTTTAGTGCCCTGACCTACGATTTGTGTTTGTCGGTAAGCCGCCTATACAAGAGTTTAAGTCTTGTCAAGAATTTATTTTTCTGTCTATGCAGTACTTCGATTACCGGGCTCGTGGTATCGTACTGCTCATCGTCGTGGACGTTGGGAAGAAGACACCTGAATCGAGCGCCATCGTCACGGAACTGGTAAAGCGTTTCCAACGCAACTTACTTTAATAGGGGTGCGTTTGAACATATTCAGTCATCTCTACCTAACTCTAAGACTGTCCGTTGCGAGTTCTGCAGACTAGTGTTGGGAATGTTATTTTCCCAATCCTTATGTTTGAAATTTATATCGCTGGCCAAAATGTAGAAGTTTTCTCCCAGGTTTAAGCGCAGAGATCGAGCTCTGTGATAAACATTTTGGGCAGTCATAGAGTACATTCAGAGAGGAATACACATAACGTAGGCCTCTTGCACCTAGAACCTCCGCATTTCATCCCTATATATAATTTTATATTTAAAGTTATTTCTAATGAAGATCGCAACAACCCCGCCTCGTGTGACTTTGGGTGAACTTTCCTTCGTCCCACGTATCCTGTGAAAAAATGATAAACTCTGTCTAATTAATTCAGTCCACATTGGTTTTAGATTCTTTTTGAATGCTGATTTGTTGGTTTTTACAAGGACAATATCATTTTGAGGGAGTACTAGTGTAAACTGAAATGTTAGGGGTTCTACTAATGTCCCATTTTTAAGGCTACTTTAAATGCCATTTTAAGAGCTTTTTGTTTGTAGTCAGTCAATTCTCTTTTTATGCGAGTTTTTTTTTTCTGCGCAATTTTAAAGTTATGTGGTTTTTTATGGAATTCCCATCATTAACTGTCTTTATGAATTTTTTGAATTTCGCAGAAATTATAATTCTGCGAAAAAACGAACGAAAAAAAACGAAATTTATGAGATCTAGGCGAACGAGGAGCGAGGAGAAATAAAGATGAACTTATTTTTTCATCGCATAAAAAGCAAATTGACTGCTTTTTGTTTTTCTAGACAAAGATAAATAGACAAAGTATCATAAAGTGGTAAGAATTCACAACTTATGAAGGCCCATCATTTGAACAAAAGTCCCTTGGAAAAATCAGTTTGATTTACTAGTGTAGTAAATCTGTGACCATTCTGCTGTTTTTTTTAACCTTGAATAAGAAAAATAAAAACCAAACTTCCACTTATTCAATACGGAAAATCATCGAAGTGATGGTAAAAAATCTCTCCCTTGGACTTAAGGGGCCGAAAAGGACTTTCAGAATGATAGTGCCTCTACATCTGAATCAGACTTCTGCGGCAGTGTACCTGTCGAGAAGGTCTAAAACATTATTTATATATTAAGAGCTTGTATGTGAAAGCCTCTGAAGACTCAAAGAACTAGAACTCAATAATTAAATAACGCTCTATGGGATACCAAACTATAAAGCAGAAACCACCAATGAGACGTACCACTTAAAATGTCCGCCGACGTTTGACAACAAGCTCGGGCGAGGACGTGCACGAAAAACGCACGTCTCATTCTGGTTTCTGCTATAAAGGCATATAAGGTAGCAGATGAACTTGCTGGAAAAAATGCTATACCCACTTTTTTAGGAATTAAGCAATTCTGCTAAATTATGTAGTCAATAAAGAAAGAAGTAAGAACTCAGGAAGCAGGCTAAACGATCTCGGGGCAAAAATAACCAAAGTGGATACTGAGCCTTTGTAAACATTAACAAAAGCGGGCTTTGCATAATATAGCTTATAGGAGGCCTCAAGAAAATGAAGGCTAGTAATAAAGGATATTGCAAATTCGGCGATATTTATAATTACTTGCTCTACTCTTCGTTTTTATCCATTGATCATATGGTTTGGCTGTTCATAATTTTCAATGCTTTATTGGCCCTGGATTTAGTCATTTAAGCTACATTTCTGGGTGAACATCAGCCTCAATCAACAAGCCTTTCCGACAGGCACGACTTTAGCCAGCTACTTGAAATGGCGAAACCAGTCGGTTAAGATCTCTATCTACTTGCGACCGCCCCCATTGGACCGTCCTCTGTTGTGTTATACTTCGGGGCTACAATCGAGAATTCTTCGGATCGGAGCTTCATTGGCGGCTCAGTATCACATGTGTATATAAACAATTTTTCAGGCTTGAAACAGATCATGCCTGTCGTACTGCCCCGTTTCTTTATGTTTAAAGATGATGTTGAAGAAATTCCATGACAAGGCGTCACACCAACATCTGCCATGGTGTTAAAATTTGTTCTCTCGTTTATTCTCCTGGTCGGGTACGGTACCGACAGAAACCTGCCGGAGTGTTTACGAATGGTATTCACTCAGCATTACAGAGAAAGTCTTATAAGTGAGACTGCCTCCATAATTGATACAATTTCAAGGTACGGTCTCATGGACCGGGCAAATGTTGCTGGAATATCATTCACTGAGCATAACTTTATCATATCAAATCTTACAGTTAAATGTTCCCAACTAACTCGTCTCTATCTGTCTTAGGATTGGGTTCATTCGGTAGTCTGTCTTGTACAGCAGCCTCATTAAACTTCAGGTTCGAATTCGCCTAAGTCGGGAGGTAAGTAGCATTCCAAAATCTCAGTATCGACTCCACTATAAGGTTAACTTTAACATCTCTGCAGGCTTCCGCTCTAGCTTTATATGTAGTTTGGTCATTTGCTCTTATTTTTTGTGACCGATGCGGCCTAGACATGTTTCTCTACATGGCCCTGTCTGTGCTCTAGGGGTTTCTTGTTGGTGATGGTTTGAAACTAAGTGCATCAGGAACTTCGACGTTGGCGTTTATATAACGTCTTCATTGGTGTTCTATTGCATGTTCGAAATGCTTCGGGTCTTGATAGAGCTAGATTGCCAAATGACCTGAGGGCCTCTCGCGATTGCAGCTTAAAATGTTGGTATGATGTTGGCCCCTCAGAAGATTTGGACCTCTTTTTTTTATAGGTCTCGCGCAGGTTCAAGAGTTACGCTTTCATAGTGCTTGTCACATAACCTGGACGGGGTGCAGATGGTTTGTGTCGAAGATGTTCGTTCACTACTTTCCGGGGGTGGTTGTCATCGATAGGATTCGAGATATTCGACTGAATTTGTCGCGTTGTTTGTAATTCACACTAACATTTTTTCCTTTGTTTCCATGTCATTAGATGTTATATTGGAAATGCACGCACAGAGTATCATATATATGTATATGAGATCATCTCTCATTCACGTCTGATACTGCATATTTTTTCCGTATAGGAATGGTTCTTGGCTGTGGACAGACTTGAACTACAAATCTTCCGCTCAACAGTCGGTGACGATTACCACGGATTACGCCAATACCATATGTTATCTCTCCTTATCCGAAGCTGTTGGTTGTCTCTGAACACCACATATTTTTTTGCATGAGCTCTATGTTCTAGTAGCTCAAATAAGGTGTTGCACAAGTACTTTCTTCACTCGAATTATATACATGCTATTGCCTCCATCTTAGGAATTCCTCCGTCGCCGGCGGGAATAATACAATTCATGAAAATATATAATTCCTGTTACATTTTGAACATACCTTGTACTTATTGTATTAGCTTCAACCGATTTCCATAAAACAACGCTTCTTGGCGCTCTGTCGTACTGAGCTAGTGAAAAAACAATCGCGACTTTAAGAGGTATCAAATTTGTGGAATCGTTAACCCACACCGTGGAAAAGAAGACAAAAGAAGAAAGTGGGGACAATAGAGATAAACATGTCATGTTTTTCAGCTGAAGCATTTTGCCAATAATATTGTAGTAAATTTAACCTTTGTTAGATGGAGATGTCCACATGACACATAAACCTTCTTCAACAAAAAGACTCGAAATAGGCTATCCGCTAAATATGCGGTGTTCTTCGTAAAATATTAGTGAAATTCGCGTTTTTTAAATCAAACAACAACTTCGTAGAACGAGTATAACTTATTCCAGTGGACACTAATGAAGTGTTCGCTGGACGTATGACTTTGGGTGATAGATATCAATACCATGTCACCAACACTCGGGCTACACTCGAGCAGCTGCTGACCACAAGTCTCAATTAACAAAACAAACAATCGAGACCATAATTCACCAAATGACAATGCCAATCGCCCGGCCAATCTTTATTGGATTAAACGCATAATAGATGAAATGACCTTTGCTCGTCCGTCGTCCACCCGCACACGCGTGCCATTCACCATTCAATGCACCTTGAGTATCTAATTCCACACTTTTTCCCATTTAATTCCGCTCCTCTGCCACGACGACCATTACAAATTGTTGTGGGCGTTCAAAATCCGATTGAATTGGAAAATTAAAAGATTTCCCACTATTGTCCTCGGACTCGGGTTAGGAGCACGTCAGTGCCCCGCATCCTGACCGCTGGTCGAATACTTTTTATTGTCCTTCGATCTGGATTTATGTTGGCCCTCGGTAAGAATCTTTACACGCCCGGGACAAGGGTGTTGACAACCTTTATTGACACATGGACTCGTATTGACACGGAGATACTCTCGGTCCGGCGCATGCGAGATGCTTTTCATTGGGAAACAATTGAATGTTGATTAAAAATGTATCTGTGTGTCTAATGCGAGTTTTTAATTAAATTTAATTTTTATCGTTCCACTCGCTGACGATCCAGAATTCATTCCGTGGACACCACGTGTATCTGAGTTGCTTCTTCGATATTATTCGGTCGAATGGCCGTAATTCGAGTTTTATGGTAATTCGTTGGAGCAGTGACTCGAACTTTATTTCGGATATTGCTAGGTGTGGGTACTTTAAAGCCATTTTTTATGCATTCAAATTACCGTCCTGGTGGCACGTTATGACTTCTATTGACCCGACGCGGCGACTAGCTACCATACATCGCCATTCAAACCACGTTCGAGCGATATATTTTCCTAAGCACTCGAAATTTTACACAAAATTTACGAAAAAGAAACCAAATGTGACGAAGCGGCAGTTAAGGCGAGCGATTCCGTTGGTCATGGGAAAATTTAAAATTACAATTTTCGTTGAATATTACGGTATTACTCCAATGTATACAACAGCGTTCAGTCGTGTTCGAAAATTGTGTTTTGATGTTCGAATTTGCATTTCAGCTGATGGACGAAGCAATACCCGTCTCACGTCACGCCGCGTCGTCGAAACGGGTGCATAGAAATTACTTCTCCCAGTGTCTGTGCGCTACATAAATTACCCGCAATCACAATACCCGAGGCACTTATGTAGCGTGCGTGCGACCAGAGCGTGCCCTACCGAATTCTTAATCAAATGCAAGTCGGGAACCACTCCACGCCGAAAATGGAGAAATTCCAGAGTATGTGATGGAAGTAATTTGATGATATGCAATAAATTTCATAAATACCCTCATTACAGCTTGGTATGATGCCGTGAAGGCTGTGACACTGTGATGCCTAATGGCATGGTATCGCGAGGCAGTCATTTCTCACCCCAGGCAAGGACAACGGCATCGCGCGACCAGGAACTTTCATCCCAAAAATAGCCAAAACCAATTTAAACGGCATCAATGAATATCGATTGTGTATTATGGTCGTGCGTTGTCGGTGCTTGGTGCTCGGTGATCGGAGCTCCGACAATGTGAGGGTGCAGCGACGGGACAATTTTTAATGACCATTTAAATTTGGAAAATTTTCAAATGACATCACAGTATCTATAGATATTAAGACGCCCCTTTCCATGCGGCACGACGACACGACAACGAAGTGTCTTTAATGTGATGAGTTCATATGTGATCCCCGTTCGAGAGCGGCGCATGAATCGGCGTCGCGCGTGGATATGATGGCCGGGATATAGATTCGACTGTCAAGGGCTAAAAACGGTCATAAATAATGCGCTAGTTGGTAATGTGATGTCAGGGAATGCCATTTAACACCAGTGAAGTGCATATGATGTATATTATCCATGTGTGCAGTTTGCCGGTGGTTTTTTTCGGGATCGAGGATCGGCGCAGGATTAATGGAAAACCAAAAAGAGATATTTTTCAATGTTCGCTGTGGCAGTGGGCGTTGTGGGGACTTTGGGTTTTCCTTTTCTAATTTTCTCTTTCGACTTGGGGGGAAGTTTTCATATTCTTACCGGGTGATGTAGTGTCGGGGTAGATGACATTGAAAATTATGAATGCCACGTGCCAAGGGCGAGGTAGTTTTTTTTTAGGGATTCCTGCAATCCTATATCAACTTCAAAGAAAATATGGCAGAGCCAACTTATATATGTAAGTTGCTTTGTAAAAAATTTACTAAACTTTGTAGGACTTATCCAATCGACAGGAAATGAATCCATTTACTTTTAAGCAAGGGTCGTAAAAAATTGTGAATTTTTTTCCAAAATTTTTTGTGTTGCTGTGTAAATTTTGAAAAGAAAAATACAAATAATGTGTGCTCAATCGAGAATATAGTCGAAAGTATGCGCCCAAACTCGACAATTTTGACTGGTCACAGCCCCATTGAATGTAAGCCCCACTAGCTTGAGGAAAATCTTCCATAATGGAATCGAAGATAAATTACAATCCACCCTCATCGATTCCCTGCCCAAGGCTTAGGATCAATTCAAAATTGACCACAAATTGGACAAAAAAAATTATCTCAGAAGGCCCATTTTCTTTGCAGCAGTTATGTTCATAGCATATGTACATTATTGGGGAGAGAGAGAAGAGATGCCTGTTCAAAAAATAAGGTGAATTTTATTTTTCTCGAAAAATATTTATTTTTTCATCAATATATAACACACCTACGCCGGCGTTATTCTCAATCCTCGAAACACTTGGAATATTTTTGAGCTCTTCCATGAAATACATGATTTTTTTCCCAACAAATTAGGAAATTTTCTTCGTATTGCTTCATCTAAACGACGCATAGCCTCAAGGTACTATACCTTCAAAGAAAACAGGATGAGGAACTTTCACATTTAGCCGAACTTAATGGGCTTTTTTTGGCCTTGGCTCTTCTGGTCACTTCAAATTGGGATCACTGGGTTTCGGTTGTAACGTCAAAACCAAATATCTATGTTTTGACATCACTGTTGACCCCTTTTAGCAAGTCAGTATCGTCATTCGCGTCGTTTAACAGCTTCTGAGCGATGCTCATATGATTGTTCTTTTGGTCAAAAATTAGTAATTTCGGAACAAACGATTCATGTCCAAGCTATCAGCAACTTCTCTGATAGGCAATTCGACGATTCCTTATAACAATTCCTTCACTGCTTCAACATTTTCATCCGTTGGTAACCTGCTGAAGCGTCCAATACATTTTTTCCGCCTTCTGCGAAGAGCTTGTATCACTTATTAACACTTTTATGCCCGGATCAGACTCGCTAAATTTAAAAATCGTGCCACATTTCACGTACATTGGAGCACTAAACTTTATTTCTCACACAAAATTATATACAAGTTCTTTAATCCATTGTTTTCAATAACAACAAATCGCAAAGCTCACGAAATTCGAAGTCACCTTATTTTTTGAACAAACCTGGTATAGTCAGTGTCTGACTATTTGATATAGTTTTTGGAGTGGCGGTAATATTGACCCTTTTTTCATCGTAAATGAAAACGACAGTAGCGTTAGTGATACAGAAATAAGATAACAGAGTTTTTTGACCTGAAATTGATAATCAGGATTTGAGTAAGATATGGTTCCAGCAGGATGGATAGTTTATCCCTCGGACACCGTGTAACGATACATTTTTTTGTGCACTTTGTTCAATTTTTGCTGTAGGTGCGGAGCTATAGCTTGACGCTGTTTAACCTTAACTCTTAAAGACTGATGCGACTGTTCCGTCACCATGTTTAAATATGTCGAATTTCAAGTCAAATTAACTTCATTTGAGGAAAGCTTGGCTTATCGCCTTCGATTTGAAAAACACGTGCAGATGAAGCGGGTCGAATGACAATAGAAATTTATGATGAATCTTAGGTTAATGAAGGAACGTCACGAGGGGTTTCATTTTTACAAGGTTGAAACAAGAAATTGAGTGTTATATATGTAAGTTGAGAAACGTTTTTCGGAAAGCCAACGTCTGTGTTGAAAAACTGGCGATGGAAAATGGATCCGGTTACGATAGTTCACAGAAAGCTCGGCGTCGTGTTTAATGAGTTTAAGCCAAGCATAAAACAGTTTCAATACGAGCAAAGGCACGACAAAGTGACTGCAACATGACACCGTTTGATCACATATTGTTCAGGTCGTTAAAACCTACCTGTTAATCCTGTAATGGACCTTCCTACACCATCCGACGCATCTCTAGACATCGTGGGACATCCTATAACCCCCTTTTTCGGTTGATTAGGTATGGCCTGACTGAGTAGCATTTTCCATCTTTTAAAGATACGAAAAATTTGGGCCGATTCGTAGATTACCCCAGAGGACGCACAAAATTTCCATGGAAAGTGGGCGAGGGTTGTAGCTTGGGTACCAAATAGAATTCCAAATTTTGGAAAAGAAACGGCGTGAATTCCCATTGAACACCTGAGACTTGACAGAAATTACTGACTTCCGACTAACTGCAGTCGACACATAATTACCTATTGACACGTAATCATAAGGCTTGCAACAATTTTTAATTGGTGAGTGCTAGCTAGGCAACTTAATAATTCTCCTATCGGTATATTCTTCAATTTTATTTTTTTAAGCATTAAACCTTGATCTTCAATTATTAACTTGGGTCCAATTTTTCGAATTAAACATGTTGATATAAACCTAAATTTTTCGTTGGTCTGCAATATCCCAAAGGCCAATAATAATTTGTGTAAACCACTCACACCAACGAACCTTTTCTGAAAACTTATTTCGTCGATTTTAAACTAGGTTTCATTGAGTAATATATTAATTGCTTGTAGAGAGTTTAACGTATGAACTTAGCAAATTAATTTTATTGCTTTACTTATGGCAGTAAAACTCTAGAATTTCGACCATAAATTGCTCACCGAATTCATTTGTCAATTGGTCCATCGGTCCATTTAGCTCGTACATTTTGGGCAAGGTTCGAAATTTTTGAATGATAGCGGGCGCCATTGACAGTAACGCTGTTCCCATGGACATTTTTAAAAAAATGTGGACCAATGATTCCGTCGGACCATAAACTGACCCGAAGAGTGCATTTTTCCGGGAGCTTTGGTAGCACTTGTATTGCCTATGAATCAAATGCGGCAGTTTTGCTTATTAACACACCCTGGTTGAATGATCAGAAATTAACTTCGTAACTAAAGACAATTTTTCGATATAAAAGCGGATCTTCCTCCAGGTCGTTCGGTTTCCGTTCTTGCACAAGCTATATTTTGTAAGGTTTAAGACCATGATCCTTACGAAAATCTTTCATGTAGTCGAACAACACAGTCCCGATTGCTGCGAAAACCAACGAATGGACAAATTATGGTCTTAACCATTTGAAATTCGGTCGACTATAACGACTGTAAAATAGTCATTCACAGAGCATCAATTTTGATAATAAAGTTTAACAATATGTAAGTGTTATTAAGATGTAAGATGTAAGAAATAGCAATGCTAAGACAGCATGTTTGCCTTTGACACATTTCACGAATCATCCGTGAGCACTCAAAAATCAAGCGGCAAAAAAATCCCCTCTTTTCGATTCTCATATGGTTAAGGTAAATAACCTTCATTCGATACCTCTGTCATTCATGTAAGAATTGGTAAATTGATTACGTCTATTCCAGTCATAATGGAATATTTTACTTAAGCCTTCACATAGGATAAGCTTTCTTCATCATATTGGTTACGATGATGCCTTGCCATTTGTGGTTATCGCGCACACGTTTCCCTGAGATATATTGCTTCAATTAACTTGTTTCAATCTTCTTAAGATTTAACTCTCCAAACAGATGTGGTAAAAAACAACTAAGAAGGATTTCTTTCAAATGTAATAGATGAAATGCGTTACACAAGTTTGAGTAATGTTGATGTTATTATCGCATAACAGCTGGCTTTCTTGGACTTTTGTCTACCTGTGATATTTTCCCAATCACTTCTATAAGACATAGTGGATGTAGACTGTGAGACTGGGACAAATCCAACTCCGAACTCGTGCATGAGTTTTCCTAATCCTTCATTTACTGGATTTGAAAGTAAGGACTTTAATATTTCAAGTAGAAGAATTATTGGCATTTCGTCTAATGATCGATTTTTTTTTTAATGGGGGTCTAGTGCTTACAAATAGTATGAGGCACTGCGACCAGTGTAGGTCTATTGTGCCTGCTAGCCAATTAGACGAGAAGTTCATCTATTTTCTTAATAAAGCTGAGGATGTCCCTCGTAGGAGCTGAGCTGATCCCCTCAGGATTTTTCTGAGGAAGATACGCTTTCTAAGATGACAGAACGCAGCACACTCACATGGTATGTGCTCTGCAGTTTCGTCGTCCTTAAGACAGAGTCGACAGTCGGTTTCAGACGAGAGGTTAATTTTATTAAGAGTACGAGGGTGGTCCGATTAGCCTCACCGCCAGATGGCGCCAGTATCGCAAGAGCAACTTACTATCGAGTAGTACATTCCAGTAGACGGCTACTGTCGAAATTTCAGCCGGATCGGACTCGTAGTTTTGTTTTGACCGCGTGTGGAAGTGGAAGTGTCCGCGGATTTTAGAAAAATGGAAAAAAGCAATATCGGTCGGTGATTCGATTCTCGTTTTTGGAAGGGAAATCACGCAGCGAAATCAAATAGCGTTTGGATGCTGTGTACGGTGACTCTTCTCCTTCGATGGTGACCATCAAAAATTGATTTAACGAGTTTCAACGTCGGTCGCACGTCGGTTTTTGATGAGCCACGTCCATCTTGTATTGGCAGACCGCCGATTGAAGGTGCGCGAGATAGCTGAGATAATAGGCATTTCAAAAGATCGCGTGGGTCATATCCTGCATGAAATGTTGGGCATGAAAAAGCTGTCGGCGCGATGGGTGCCGCGTTTGCTCACTCCGGACAACAAGCACAACCGTGAGACCACTTCAGAGCAGTGTTTGACGCTGTTTAAACGCAAGCCGAAGGAGTTTCTGCATCGTTTCGTGACAATCGATGAAACATGGATCCACTGGTACACACCAGAGACCAAGGAATAGTCGAAACAGTGGACTTCATCCGATGAACGTGCTCCGAAGAAGGCGAAGACTGTCCCATCGGCCGGAAAGGTGATGGCCACCGTTTTCTGGGATTCACAGGTGTGATCTATGAAAAATTATTGGGCCGATTCGACGCCGAATTGAAGAAAAAACGGCCCCACTTGGCGAAGAAAAAAGTGCTCTTCCACTATGATAACGCACCGGCTCACACCTCCGCCCTCACCACTGCCAAATTGGTCGAATTGGGCTACGAACTGCTGCCCCATCCACCGCATTCTCCAGATTTGGCCCCGTGCGACTTCTTTTTCGTTTCCAAGCTTGAAAAATTCACTCGCCGGGCAGAAATTTCAGTCGAATGAGGAGTTCATCGCCGCCACGGAGGTCCACTTTGCAGACCTCGAGAAAACGTATTTTTCAGATGGGTTAAAGAAGTTGGAGCATCGCTGGGTCAAGTGTATCGAGCTAAAAGAAGACTATATTGAAAAATAAATCGCCATTTCTCCAAAATGTTTGTTTTTCTTTTGTAGGCTAAGTACTTATCGGACCACCCTCGTAACCTATCGGTCAATTAAAAACCGAAGCAGATCTTCCTGGAAGAAGTGCCAGGAAAGTTCTTGAGCAAAAAGAAATTTGACAAAAGACTAACAACTTCATCGTGTAAATTGGAAAAATATCTTAACATATGTCAGACGACCAAAGAATTCAAAATATAATGCAACATATAAAAAAGACTAAAGTGGGGCCAATTTATTGCATAGCGATTATAATGTGTGCTGTGGACTACGTCCAAATATTGAACACTTGAATGCTACCATTTGTTGAGGAGGAAATGCCTTTTAAAATATGAGTTAATGTAAGACAACGACTATAAGCACACTGCAGAATAGGCTAAGGAATGATTTCAGCAACATAAGATCAATGTTATAGAGTGGCATTCGCAGTTTCCGGATATAAACCCCTTAGCACACCTTTGGGGTATTCTTAAGAGAAAGATCAGGGAGACCCGGTCAATGTCTTCGGTAAAGTAAATTTTAGAAAAAAAAAGAAAATCTAATTTTGTTTCTATCATTACTTTCAACACTGTAGGTGATTTGCTAGCTTCCGTTTTTGATGTTTTTTGATCACTCCGATCGACTACTGTGGATAAATACATTGGGAATATATTATCTGAGGTGCTGGAACAGTGTCAAATAATCAGTAACTGAATAGCTTGCAAAAAGCAATCGCTGTTGGTCATCTTTCGGCTTTAGCTCATATGGCATCCGATTTCCTTGATTTTGGATCATTCCCAAGGTCTTGGAACGGTAGAAAATGGCTTGCTGATTTATGTCCAATGAATTTGCAAATTTTTATTGTTTTTGACAGGTATTTTGATCCAGTAACGCCTTCGAATTTACGTCTTCAAAATTTTTCACTGGTCCGGGGCTTTGTCTTCCACCTGAAAGCAACACCATTATTCACTATTAAAAGTCTTACCGAAAAATTCTGTAAACATTTGACGAGCTTCAGCCGGAATTTTTTTCGAATTGAAAATGAATTCCTCCATATAACGTCTATTTATCATGTTGTTGACAGATGCCTAATCTTGCCATTTAACGTTTCTGATTCGACATTTCTGACCAGCATGCATGCCATCTATGATCTCATTTGTACACCTGATGTAAACCTATTTAGTATTGACCCTTCTTTCATTCTGCGTAAATCCGACCATCGCTCAGTCTTCTGATAAATATCTACATTTCTCCATGAATCCCTTTAATACACCCTAAACTCGTGGCTCTTCCTCCTAAAGCTGCTTGTCATCGACAGTCAGATCTGTATAAACTTGAAAAGTTGATGCAAACAACTTCCTACGAACCTCTCTTAATTTCACATCAACAGCGTTATTCAAAGAATATTTATTGACGCTCCGCAGCGACTTCAACTTATCTCTGATCACAGATCAGCCTTAGCGCCGGCCTCTAATCCATCTGCAATTCATAAAATATCAAACTTTATGCGCACCACCCTCACTCCGTCGTTCCACTCGTTATTGCCTCACTCCTTTAGAGCCACCACTTCGGCAATCAATCGACGATTACTTTATCAAACTCCACATAATCACGTTCCACTCCTCCAATCCCGATCCCGTTGACGTCTCGCCGGGTAAACAATCTACAAATTTGTTCATGAAAATCGACATCAATTAATATAAAAACATTTATTTTATTTGTTCAATGAAAATCGAAACGGAAACGTTCGTAAATTCTGACTTTATCTCCATCCATAAATCCAATTGTTCGAAATGTATCTATTCAGTTTGTAAGATTACCTAATTCACCATGTATCTCAGTCAGATGCTCGTATGTCGTACTCGCATTCAGCCACCCTCATATGATCGAAGCCTATTTGTATCTGTAATAAATATCACAAAACTTCAGATATCGCTCGCGTAGGATTCATAAATTTCGTTGGAAAATATCAAATTATATTTCCATTTCCTCCACTCTATCCGGCGAGAATGTGTTTATTTTTACTTTGCCTCCATTATGGATGCATTTTGTATCTCATCCACCGTCGACCGAAAATAGATGTAGATTTTCGGGATATTTATGAAAATTAGATAGACTTTCTGGTGTGATCATAAATGGCCGCTAAAGGGAGACACATTTACAGGCGGGCGTTTGGCCCCCCTAATCAACCGGTTGACCTGTGTCTTAGATACCTTAGATGCTTTTCGTTTGGGCTCCTCCGGGTGCATTCGCCGTTCTGTCCAATTAATTTCGTGGAATTTTAAACGAACAATTCACTTAGATGCGGTGGAGAATTATTTCATCACCTGTTGTAAGAGTTTCGGGGATGACAAATGATCGGGGGATGCTTGCCGGCTGGCATCCGGGTAAAGGGTAGACGCATATCGGTGGTGTACCTGCATTCGTGGAACGTGGAGTTCATGCGGCTTCGGCACCTAATTGGGCGTGTTGTCCCGCGAAGTGGGTGTCTAGATGCGATGTGTTGGGAATTTTTACAACCGACACTTGACTAATCGACGACGATGGTGTCTTGGATCCATGGTGAAGGGGTTAATATGATGATTAATCGCTTGTTGACGATTGCCTTGTGAGTAGGTTTATTAAACATCATATTTCATAGCGGGCGAGATGAAAAGGATGCAGATGTTCAGTGGATGCTGGAACGCTTGACAAATGGTTGGTGTTATGAGCTCTTATGATTGCTGGTGTTTTGGGTTTAATTCTTGGGGAGGAGGTTGTTTATGACACCTTGCGTCTGGATGAGTTATGGAATTGTCGGGAGCTTTTATGGGAGAGACGACATTTGGACTTATGTTAAAAAGACAGATCGCTGAAGCGATGAAAGATTAGTTATTGTTGGGGGTTATAGCAAATAGAGAGTGCGATTCACACCTGTGGAACCCACAGTTCCATTATTCAAATGATGCCACCTCGTGCACTTGTTCCTCACATACAGTCACAATAACGTGAGTTTGATAAATGACCATCCGCGCTGACCGCAATTCCATTTGACTGCAACTTCCTCGTCCGAAGCTCATGCTTGATGGATTCAGCGGGCAAATTGCGGAACTTTTAGAATCGCCTCCGGCCCACAATGGTCACAGGGTGTAACACGTCCACACACAAAATTAACATCAAACTCCACTTACGTGGATTTCGAAAAAACAAGATAAACCCCATTATGCTGGTATGAAGATTCCAAAGCAACATGTACGCATACGAATAAGTGTCTAATGGGAATGGTGTGAGAAATTTTCGAAAAGGAGATATTCTGCTGGCTGAGTAATGAAGACGTGCTTGGAGCGCGGTAATAATTGTTCTAATGCGCGTTCCGCTTATGACGATGACATTTGCTTTACAACGTACGCAACCAGCGAACCATTTCAAGACACCAATTAGGGCTACTTATGCCAAAGTCTTGATTGCGTTTGAATCATTTTTCACGTCAGATTCAATCCCGGGTTCACTACAGCTGGGAGTGAATTAATGATTGTTACTTTGACGCCGCGGCGCGGCGGTGTGACTTTGAATGCAATCAGTGACGAAATGAATGAAAAATTGTTTTGTGATTTATTTACATATAGAGTTTAGGTGAGAATTCTGCAGTAGGGGATGTCATCGGGGATTTGGACATGCACGCGCTTAGGGTTTCTGCATTGGGATTATATGAGGTCGTTTTTGGGAGAGACGACTGGCGTTCATTTGTCACAAACACTATGATTAATGGCTTGATCTCGGATCAGGAAGTGCCTGTAGTTCTTGCTTATATCTTGTAATGGCAAGGGATAACCCTTTTCAACTTTTTTTTTTTTATTTGAACCAGCATGCTACCAACTGTCCTCATGGTGCCGGTGTCTAAATGCCATAAGGTCAGCATCTTTCCCAGGGGCAATTGAATACATATTGAACTACAACATCTACGTTTAACAGTATTTTAAAAAAACCACCAATCTCTCTAAAAACGACGAATTTGGACTCGACAAAGTCTGTAGCTAAAGCATGTCGAAAGGTTATAGAAATCGACGGTGTCGTAAATATTCTCGACGTTTCAAAAGTGATGATTTCGATGTGGAACGACGGTGAAGACGTAGAAGATTTTAACGTCGAAGACCACTCACCTTTCAAACAAAGACGTAAGACCACAAATCAAGCAGCTATAGCTATCACAATTGCTGGCAATCTCGCCAACAGGAGAAACATCAGTGACCACTGGAAAAGTGCAACTAAGCCCTCTAAAAAAGGTTTCTCATTAATTCTGCCAAAAATCATTCCGAGAACTTAGTGTAAGCTGAACCAGGCAGTGTCGTTATACTGAGCGGAAAAGTACTTTTTGTTCATATATCTTAGATTAGGCAGTATGTCCCAGACCAATTAGAGCTGTTGCTCGTGCTGAAAAGTAAGTGGAACCGAGACACATTAATAACACGGACGCTAACAACCCGACTTGGGTTTTAACCTGGAAGAGGGTGGCAATAACCTCGGGGGCTCTAAGCGTACGGCGGATGGATTGACTCGGGGGTTAGCCCAAAAGGTACTCTTAACGCAACAGAAACGACCAAGGCGCCACTATGAATAAATGTACTATACGGGCTATAACCCAGAACCACTGAGTAATGTGATCGTTGCACCGACAAAGCATATCAGCCTGCAAGTGTCCCAAAAATAAGTATGTGTGACGGACCTGGACGCGGCGAATATGTCCCGGCCCAAGAAACTCGTAAAAAGAAATCGGACGACGTTTTTTCACGAGCAAACCGTTGCTCCGTTGCAATGGAAGGGGTCCTTGCATCGTATTGCGACTGACAGTGAAAGGTGAATTGGCGAAGCCAAACAACCATAGATCGAAATTCATGCTGTATTTGGTGGAACTCTTGCAGTATGATAACGCTCGTTTACATGTCGATCAGACCACCTGTTCCGATTGATGACGCATGGCCTGCCTGAGCAGGTCTTTCGAAGAAGTCAAAAATTAGGTCAATACGTCGCCATATTTTACCAGAAAGGCGGGCCAAATTTGTAGCTATCGAAGAACAATACTTCCGTAACATATGAACATTTTCTAAAAAAAGCTCCAAATTTTGAAAAAAAAAAATTATAAAATAAATAGGGCTTAAAACGATCCTTATTTAATTAATATTGTGATTTTTAAAGGCGATTTCATTAAAAACGTAAAATAGTTGGGAAAATTTTTAAAATTGAAGTGGGCGTTATCATCTTGTTTAAGAGGTTTTGGCACTATCACCATTTGCCAGTCGCTATGGTGATATTTTAACCATTAACACCATCAGTTGGATGAACTTTTTCACCATTAATTGAACAGGGTAAAACATAGACCAGAACAGCGAAACAAGGAAGAAACACACCCATGACATGGAGATTTGGTGAAGGGTTGTTAACGAGGTTGTGAATTTCCGAGTTCCTGGTGGCATAGCCCCACCAAAAGGACTCCAACAGCGACAAAAAGCGATCATATCACCAAAACGTGAAATAATTCGTCCAGGAAATTTTTCTTGCAATAAAGCCAAAAAAGATCGTGTTGTGTGACATGTGGCACTGTTTTATGAAACCACACGTGTTCCAAATCCATATCTTCGATATGAGGTTAGCCAAATTTAGTTACTCTTTGGTTATAGCGTGAATTGATCAAAGGTTTGGACCTTCCTAAAAATTTTTACAAGCGGCAGCCATATTTTCCGCATAGCATTCAATGATGGATAGTACTTAAGATTTTACCAGAACCAGTCTCTCCAATTTTTTCAACAATTTTCTCAGATGGATGAGAATGTGACCTTAATAACATCGACTGGCAGTGTAGTGCAGTAAATGTTCACAGTTTTAACATTTTCAGCGTCCAATGTAGGAGGTAAATTGGTTAACCCTATAGTAATATTTTGGAGATCTGTATCCGTTTCTCCATACACTAACTTATTGGAGGTATTCTATGTTGGACTTCTTTCTAACAATAGCAAAGTCATCAAAAAAATGGGCGTTGGGCTCAATAATTCCCTACTCGGGGTGAAAAAGAACGACTCACACAAAATCCTAGTTCGGTTCAAAAAGTAATGGGAACTTTTTATTTTTCTTACTGTATTGATTAATGCATCCTTTGAGCCGTAATTTTTTTTATAATATGCGCGCACTCAAGGTTTAATAACTTTATTATGTCGGCGGCACAGTGCGGGCAGAAGGCAAAAAAAAACAGGGATAGAGGGTGTGCCGATGAATATTGATCTTAAATGCTTGCACGTTATACTGAGGGGAGAAGACTGAATCCGACAGGGAATTCCAGATTAATGTGGTTCGGTTATAGAAGGATTCTCTATATTTTATAGTACGTCCGAAAGTAGGCTTCAGAGTATATTGGTGAGCATTTCTAGAAAGATGTGTGTTGCGGGAGAATGCAAATGACTATCTCATCAGAGCTTTTTTTGTGGAGATAAGAGAGAAAAAGGCAGGAAGCATTCCTGCGATGTTCCAACGAATCTAATATTTTGGTAATGCTAGAGTTACCTATCAGTCTTATCGCGCGATTTCGTATTCTGTCTAGTAGGTTTAATGAGGATATGGATGCACTGGACTAGACATGAGCTAAACTCTAATAGAGTCTAGTTAAACTCTAATTTAAGGCATATGAACGCCTTATAGATTGTAGCCGGATCTAAGGGTGAGAAATTTTTCTTGCATCTGTATAAGAAGCCTAGGCATTTCGCAGCATTTTTGGCCACCAGCTTTCAAAGAGGCGTGAACGTAGAGTCATGGTAGGATTGAAGTTTACGACAAGAGGTATTATTTTAAGTTAATAGAAAATAAAACATTTTATTGCAAAACACTGATAATGTTAACCTTATCCAAAGATAAGCCCTGGATTAGTAATAGACAACAACTTCTGCCAAATGTCTACCTCAAAACTGCCTGCAAATAGTCATTCACGTTTATTATCACATTTTCGCACAATTGCGGCTGTATTCAAGAATATATGTAGCTCTAATATTCTCACTATTCTACTCCAAAGTTTCTACTTCTTAGCCGTCCCATATTTTCCAAAAAAGTTGCACCTCATCTCCGTGCATTTCCCACATACGATAATGCCTAAAATCTCGCTCTACATCTGACTTTTTTACATATCTATAATTTTATTTGGAATTAGCACAAGTATGTGCGAATGCAATTTTTCCAGTCGATTGTTCACCGAACATCTTGATCATGATCACTTTCGTTATATGAAAAACTGCCCTCAGACGGTCTCTTGCTGCCTTAGTTATAGAGAAAATACGTAACTTACGAGGGTGGTCCGATAAGTACTTAGCCTCAACGCCAGATAGCGCCAGTATCGCAAGAGCAACTTACTACCGTGTAGTACATTCTAATAGACGGCTACTGTCGAAATTTCAGCCGGATCGGACTCGTAGTTTTGTTTTGACCGCGTGTGGAGCGGAAGTGTCTGCGGATTTTAGAAAAATGGAAAAAGAGCAATATCGATCGGTGATTCGATTCTTGTTTTTGGAAGGGAAATCGCGCAGCGAAATCAAAGAGCGTTTGGATGCTGTGTACGGTGACTCTTCTCCTTCGATGACGACCATCAAAAATTGGTTTAATGAGTTTCAACGTGGTCGCAAGTTGGTTTTTGATGAGCCACGTCCTGGTGCCCCGAAAACGGCTACCACGGAGGATAACGTGACAAAAATCCACGATCTCGTATTGGCAGACTGCCGATTAAAGGTGCACGAGATAGCTGAGACAGTAGGCATTTAAAGAAATCACGTGGGTCATATCCTGCATGAAATTTTTTGCATGAGAAAGCTGTCGACGAAAGTTCGTGACAGTCGACGAAACATGGATCCACTGGTACACACCAGAGACGAAGAAATAGTTAAAACAATGGACTTCACCCGGCGAACGTGCTCCGAAGAAAACGAAGACTATCCCATCGGCCGGAAAGGTGATGGCCACCGTTTTCTGGGATTCACAAGGTGTGATCCACATCTACTACCTGAAGAAGGGCAAAACGGTCACAGGGCTGTAGTATGCCAAATTATTGGGCCGATTCGACGCCGAATTAAAGAAAAGACGGCCCATTTGGCGAAGAAAAACGTGCTCTTCCACCATGATAACGCACCGGCTCACACCTCCGCCCTCGCCACGGCCAAATTGGTCGAATTGGGCTACAAACTACTGCCGCATCCACCGTATTCTTCAGATTTGGCCCCGTGAGACTTCTTTCTGTTTCCAAACTTGAAAAAGTCACTCGCCGGGCAGAAATTTCAGTCGAATGAGGAGGTCATCGCCGCCACGGAGGCCTACTTTGCAGACCTCCCTCGTAAAGAGTGACTACTCGTCCCATCCTGATTGCTTCCTCGCCATCGTTTAAGAAAATATGCGCCAAGCTGCTGCTACCCCTCACAGCCTTATTTCAAAATTCTATTTCACAGGGATTTCCTCAGCTTGGGAAAAAATTCTTACATTATCGCAATCCGCAAATAATGACGATTGAATGAGGTGTCCACCTATTGCCCTTCGATAGTATATACTACGAGTACTTTACAGTATACTTTCACTGCAAGCCCATCTAAAACGTCGATCAATAATCTATCTTAAGGACCGCCAGTATGATGTTATTTTCAGATCTTGTATTTCTGATCCAAATAATGCCCCCTTCGGAGAAATCAATTTCTCCTAAATATTGATGATTTTAACTGTGTTGTCAATAGCACTCATCTTTCCGTATGCGCCGATGATATGAAAATCTCCAAACACACTCCTATATTTCCCCTGCTGATTCTTACTCCCTCCAATCCAACCTTAACAAGTTCCCTATTTGGTGTCAAAAAAAAAAATCGTCTCGCACTTAATGTTAGCAAATGTCAAGCTGCCACTTACTCCCGTAAGCAATTCTCTTCACATTATAGAACTTGCGTTATCTCTCATGGAACCTATCTTGGCTTTGTAAAACACTGATCCAAAGAGTTCTCGAATCGTTACGTTACAAATTTCGAATATACTACCTTTGTTAGGACTGTTCTCGAACATACCACTCAAATCTGGTCCCCCTCTTACCTCATTCACATTACGTGCATTGATGCTGTTTAAGGTAGGTTTATCTGATTTGCCCCTCTTGTTCTTCCCTGGGGAGATACCTCGCTTAATACAATCAACTTAAAACCCCTAGAAAAACGACGCATTGTCTCCGACACACTTTTTATCTAAAATTTTCTTGCCGCTAATATTGACTACTCCACACTGCTTCTTAACAGAACCTTGGGTCCATGCGCCTCTTCGGCACTGACTTCCATCCAAAAACTAGGACTACCATGAACCGATGTCCAGAATGTTTTTGGGAGCCAACCCCGCACTAGACCTATTTTAAGATTGTTTAAGTTTTTATTTTTGTTCAGTCTTGCTTTAAGCCAATCGAGGGCCTTTACGGGGCGTCGAATCAAATCAAATGAAATTTAAAGGCATGATTCGCTGGTGAAGATTTTAGCTTTAACTAATCTCCGAAGGAAAACTGTTGTTAATTCGCACGATCACGGCGGTCAATTTCTCGACTTCAAGAGATGACTCGTGTGGCGCCACCTTCCTGAATATGTATAAACGTTGTCCATGTCCAATTTCAGGCAGTCATCGTTTTTAAAAAACTAAAGCCCAATGATTTAATCAGTCTAAAAACCACACCACTCTGTCATTCGTTATGGAAGGGGAGGTTGTTAAACCATTCCTAGCAAATTGAAATGTGTCTCAACACCCGGAATGTTTTGTGCTAAAAATCATGATCTACTTGATTCGTGTCCAGCACTTAATCAGCGAAAACACGGCGCTGTGTATAAATTATATCCGTAAAAATTCAGCGACTCTTTAATAAGCACACTAGAAATGTCCTAAGCGGATTTCCTAGTTACCAAGGACCATCCCCTTGATGATTTCGAGGAAAAGGTTTTCTCTTAAGCCGCCTCGAATCAACAACCGTAAAACCATAGTGTTCATAACGAGAGGCTGACAGTACTCCAGATATGAATTAGCCAACCACCATAAATATCGGCTTCAGTTTGACATCAATTTCTTTGACGTGCTCTGCAGTCTTAATACGTAATCTGAATCTCGTCCGCGTTTCATAATTTCCGATGAATACTCACTAATCTACCATCCACCTCCGCAGAACCTCCGAAATCATAAATTCCCCGCATGCTCGTAAATGGGTCATACTTTCTCTGTGGCGCACATGAAACAAGAATCAAATAAGCAACGACATCGGACATTTGAGACCACGAGACAAGCCAATCGATCATTTTTTTTATGCAAAATTCCACTTTGATCTTTGGCTTATGGCTGCACAAAGTATTCCAGACACGCCTGCACTCGGAACTCGATCCCGAAAGCCTTTCATAATAATAAAAATTGCCAACAGCACACACTGCATGAGCTTGTGAGAAAGAAATCTGAAGAATTCCACTGCCTCCGGTACAACGGCTAGCACTACACCCTGTTCGAGGAAGGCGACGACAAGCGTCAATCGCGAATATAATGGCGACTTCAACCTTTTCATCAAGCCAAATGTGAACGAAAACGAAAAAAAAAAACAAACTCGGATAATAACAATAAAGATAAACAAAACTTCAATTGTCCATCGCGAAGAATAATGTGTCATCGCGATGGTCACGTCTGTCTGCTTTGAGCAAGCCAGAAACTGTTCAAGCGACAACGACGACGACGACGACAACAAACGACAGACGACCACGGCCATGATCGCGGCTACGGCTGCGAATACGATTGCAACGGTGAGTACGGCGAACGACAGCGACAGCGATTGCGATGACGAGTGCAAGCAAAACGGATTTGACTGCAACTTGAATGCAAGCATGCAAGCATGCGCTCCTAGGTTAGGTTTATCGATACGGCTTAGATAGAGACCACAGACTGGTAAACTACTAACAGGCCAAAACGAACCGGGCGACTAGATACGAGCAGAGAGTGGCGGTACAATTGTCGCTGACTGCCGATGCAGCACCACCGATCAATCGGTTGCAATTTATTACCTTTTCGGATAACTAATAAAGTATCTCTATGCGATGTGGCGTTGTATCTCGATAAGCAGTCACCTTTTTTGGGCCGAGCCATGGTGTACGGGCATCGGGTACTACATAACTACGTGAATGTGATTATATTTTTTTCCGCCGCGCTCTGCGCCGCCGTGCAATACTTAACTGTTTAAACGTAATATTGACAAGTAGGATTTAGTGTGAAGACTATTAGGTAGCATATTACACTGAAGGAAATCCTAAGTATTTGGCGAGAGGTATGTTGTTCTAAGACGCTGGTCCGAATGTTTGTTAATTGTGCAATCGTATTGGGAGGCGACGGAATCTAGATTTTAGTATTTATGGCAGATATCGGTTTGGGACGTAATATGTTTGGCAAAAGTCGGTCGCTTTGACGCCAATGGGCTATTCCTAGTCGATGCTTAGAAAAAGCTTTGTTATCTTGTTTGCTTAAAAACTACCCATTAAGAAAATTGTGGATAACTTTATAATGTCGAAGTATTAAGCATTTTAGACCTTGGTAGACTAGACTAGAACTTTCCCTCATCTATGCATGTATATTGAGTGTGGCTCATTTTTAACAGATGCGAAAGAAACCAATACAGCTTATTGCCGGCTCCGAACGGCGGATTTAAATTCGATTTTTTCGAGAATCTCGCCGAGAGAAATACTGCGAAAAATCGCGGTTGCGGGACTTGAAACCCGTATTACCGGCGTTAAAAGGAAAACGTCTCCATTGAGCGAGATAGGCAGCCATGTGCCTAAAATAATTGTTCATAATTAATGAAAGATACTTAAAGTTCCATTGAAAGAAAAGTTGTCTTGTCCCCGACTTCACGGTCTACAAATACTGTGTCTTATGACTAGGGATATGTCATAGACGAGTTAAGCAAAAGAAAACGAAAGTATGACAACCCATACTTAACAAAACCGTTAACAGGGAGACGAAAAAAATATCAACACGGCTACAGAACTAACTTGCATGCAAGGTGGCGAGTGAAGTTTGCACCTTAACTTCATGAGAATTGAAAAGAAGAAATGTTCTACCATATGAAAAGTCATTTTCCAATGTTGCGATTATATAAAAACTGTCACAAGGTAGAGCATACGATGCAGTTTTCTTACTAAAGGATCTTTATTATGAATGCGAATAATGTAAAGAGTTTTTCAATAAGCGCGGGTAGATGTAGAAATGGAATGAAACAAGCCGTGTTTGAGGTGTTCTTCTTTTATTTCAAAGGCCCATGTATGCCATTATGTATGAAATATGACATCATCCAAATGTCCACGTCGGCTTCTTACGGTGGCACGGATCCGAGTGGTTACATTTTCAATGACTCTTCCGCATAGATCTGGCTGAATTTGAGCGAATGCTTGTGTTATGCCCACCTTAAGGGCATCGGTCTATTTGCCTAGACTTGCGACTTCAGGAAACTCCACAAGTATAAGTCTAGCGAATGATCGTAAGGATGCATTGTCACCTAGTGAACCTTGTACGAATTGGTATCGTCCATATTCATCCGCAAATGCGCCACGTCGCAAAAGATGATTCCTCGGCCAAAATTGAGGCGCTCTTCCAAACGCTCCGAAGCCTAGTCAACGAACAAACGGCGTTGTCTATGATTATGCTTTTTGAGTTCCTAGGTCAGGTGGATCTTGTACAGTTGTAGGCCCTAGTCCCGACGTAAAAGTCACAATTGAAGTGAAGGCCGAGTTCTTGTGCACGTCGAGAGCTGCCTCGGGTTCTGCTGTACACTTTCACGACCGCCTTCCTTTGGCGTTTGACGAATATCGGCTGACTGATAACCGAACTTGTCATCTCAAATTTGGCCACCAAACGTTGAAGAGTCGACTGTGAATGGCCACCATATCTACCATAAAAAGGGCGCAACGTTTTCACTAACCAACAATTTTGATAATAAAGTGTTTTCGAGCTATTCAATCGAGTTACTTGCCTTGGTGATTTGATTTAACTGAATAATAAATAATAAAATTGACATATTCATCAAAACAACACGACCGCCACAGGCCGCCAAAATTTACTCGCGCCTATTGAAAAACTTTGTAAGGATTTAAAACTAAATTAAACTTTTTTTATGATCTATCAATGTCAAAACATCAGCAAAGGTTTATATTTTTGGTGCGGTGGAGCTCAAGAAAGCAACGTTTGAAAAATTATTAAAAATTCTACCGAAGTTCTAAGTTCGCAACTTTAAAAGCGCTTATTCCAATTTTCGGTCGAAATAATCGTCCCACCAGACAGTCTGTGCGTGCTATACTGCCCACATTCGAGTGAATATATTCACGTACATATGTAAGCACAGGTCAAATCGGTCGATCCCACACCATTCACAAAAATTATGAATCTCTCAGTCAAAATTTTGGCGAATTTTGCATAAAGATCTTGGCCTTCGCACTTGCAACATGAAATTTACTAGGAAACTAAATCCTTATTCGAAGTACTGGAACTTCTTTGTTTGGGCTTTGCAAAAGTTTAGAGAGAATTTTTCACTTTCAGCGATGAAGCTTTTTTGGCTTAATGGTTGCGCCAGGAAGCATTCATTCTGATTGGATCGTATTTTTTCATCGATGGAAGTTATCAACATGTTACGGTCAATGGAATTTACTACCGTGCCATATCAGGAGTTATAATATTTTCAGCCAGAATTGTTGCACTTGACATCTGATGTGTGACTCCAGAACGGTGCTATAGGCATATGCCACACAGCTGATCATACAATTTATCTATTATGGCGGAACTGCGGTTATCGTGTAATCTCGAGAAACAGCCTGGTCGAATGGCCATTTCGCTCATGTGACTAAATGATTTTGGATGTCTTTTCAATGGGTTACGTTGTGGCCAACAAGGTCGGACTCAGAATTGACCCCAAATTGACTACGCGACCTGCTGACGTTTGTCATATAAACGAGAATGAATTCCATATTTAAACTCAATATGTGTACTATATCTGGGTTATATTTAAGCTCGATACCGCCATTAGTCATTGCTTTATTTATGTCCAAAATTGTTATGCCGTTATTGAAAAACCCTGTATAAATCAATAATTTTTACACGCAGATGCTGGAAATGGAGTAAAGTACAGAGATGGACTTTGTTCATCTCCACATTATACGTCCACAGTGTCTTATAGCAATAAGGACTGATCACATGGGAAAGCAACGAGAGGCCTAGAAAGCTTAAGTTATATGAAGCCCTAAGTAAGACAAACGTTGGAATAAACAGGATTAGAATATTCCATTTACCAATTCTTTCATAAATAGGTATTATACACATGCGAGTGAATCTTATTCACTTTGACTATATGAGAATAAAAAAAATGAAAATATATGAATATAAAAAATAAAAAAAGAACATCCGATGATGAAGGGGAATAAGTGATTATTTTATTATGGCCGTTGCGATTATAGAGAACCTGGCGCCCGATGAATTTCCTTATCTATTTTGGTTACTAATGATATGCAATCCAAAACGCCTATGCTGAGACTATTGTGCCGTGCGCATCGCGATTAACTTAGCGACTACTGAAAAGCTTCAATTTGCTACAGTTTTTATCCGAAATGCAAACGTCTTAGAAAAAATGTCTTAGAAGGAAAATTCGCTGAAGGAGCTGAATCCTATTTTTAAGTTGAAAAAGGAAATTATAAGAGTAGGTTCATAGTTTACCTAAAGTGGTATTATCCCATTGTTTTCCTCGAGATTAGTGAGTCGAGAAATATTTTGCGATTTCGTTATAAAAAACAAATCGCCTTATCAGGTTATCTAAATGCTACTATGAATCTATAGAATTGTTCTAGAGTCGATATAGTTCTTTGTTCACGGGATAGTCGAGACGAAAAACAGCTCAAACACCCTTTTTTCTCATAAAACTATGGATACGAGATCAAGTGCCTCAAAAAGTAGGGGCATTTGTATATCTAAATTTATATAATAAAAAAATCGAACCAGTTATAATACCTTCCAAGTCGGAAGTTAATAGAATTAAGTAAGCTTGCTTCTAAAGTCCAGATATTAACATAAGGTTTAACAAGTAATTTAAGGCATTCCCAATATTATTTCATGTTCTATGAAGTCCCGTGGCCTGACTTTCTTTGACAATAAGCCTCATATCTTGCCAAAAACAGACTTACAGACGCTACGTGTTTTAATTTAAAAGAAGAGGCACTTTTCGGGTAAGTATGTCTTGAGGCTCTCCTAACATTTCGAGGATTTCTCAGATTTTGTTTTCAGACGCGTTTTATTTTTATTTTTTGAATGCGCCCAACGGATGTGGAATCTTCATAGATACTAGTGGCCCTTATCAGTTGCTTCGAATCTGCATCGTACTAAACCACACATTGCATTCGTTTACTACTCTCCCCGAGGGACTGCCGCTAAGTATTACTTCCCGGGACTGGGAATCAATTCGTGCTACTCCTGTGCTTGTAAGTTTCCTCCTGCGTCTGCTGCTCTTGTTGCCTCTGCTGATTTTCTTACAGCTTCTACTCTCCTCATTTCTGTCTGCACATTCTTGGTTAGTGTGCAAATAATCAGCCAGTATTCCACCGACTCCGCTGAATTATTTTTTCTGATCTTGGTATATGTAGTACCCCTCCATTCTGCGAAGCGTCTTCATTCGAAGATCACGTGCCTCACGCCTTCCTCTTGGTTCTGGACAAAGAGGCGAAGTATCGTGTTCGAATCCATATAGGTATTTAGGTGACGAGAGAGGAACTGCGTGAGATGATAGTTGCAGTTTCCTTGTGTTCGATATCCATAGCCATATATCGATTGATGCAATCATGGTATGAGTCCATCTTCCCTTTATGGTATTATCTCACCGAGATTGCCATTTGGCCATCGAGCACGACCTTTCTTCCTTCTTGATTTTCCTTACCTCCCCGGCTTCGGTTGGCCTTAACGGTTTTCTCCGATAGATCCTTTTCATCTAATCGGCGAGAATGTCAATGGTGATCATTCCGGCAATGACAAAAGCGGCTTCGTCCGAAATCATCCGGTAGCCTATTATTGTCCTCAGGGCACAGAGCTGGTAGAGAGCCGTTGATAGTTTTCGGCAAATTTCCTTCCTCTTAAGCATTTCTGCCCATACTGGTTCAGCATTCAGCATGACAGAGCTCAGAACTTTATTCAGCAGAAACCTTTTTGCATGTCCCAGCCCACTAACGTTTGGCAGTATTCTAGAGAGTGCCATTTGCAGTGTAGATGCCTTTTTGCTTACGTAGGCTGCGTATGATTTGAATCGCAGTCTGTTGTCAAGTATCACTCCTAGGTATTTAATCTCTTCCTTGGATTGGAAGGTTTAAGGTTTTCTGACACGTATCATGTTGTATCTGGGAAATGAGGCGCATAATTTCGAGTCCAAGCAACTTCCCTGGATTTATTTTATAGAAACAATTTTGTATCTCCAATCAAATCCTTGGGTGTGGTCCAGCCTAAAAAGACCTTTCGGAAATTAGAATTCTATCAGTCCTAGGAAAATTACGGTTTAGATTGAAAGTACCAGAAGACCTTCACGTTGCTTTCTACTAATTACGTCTAATGGTACACAATGCATTCGGTCATGAAGTTTTTATAAAAATTTGCATAAAATCAGCCAGACTTGACTTTCAAAACCATTTGCTTAACAAACCTCTGCCTTAGTCTATATCAAGTGCCCCTTCAAGTTAAAAACGTGGAATTCGAAACGTTGGATTATTTAATCATTCTTCAATCAATTAATAAAAATTAAGAAACTAATTTATTTATCCAAATGTATTTTTTTTCAATTAAAGAAATACAACTAAACCAACGCTTGACCCAAATTTCTATCATTTGAACGGAGGCTGATATTCTTTTATATCCTTAATTGTGGCCTTATCTCTTCCTCACCGTTGTAATATTAGCTTTAGTAACAGGAAATTTCGTTCAAGAAACCTTACAAAATGATGGCTTTATGCGGTGATGCTGTATTGTTCTTTCAGAAATCGAACTATCTATCTAAAAATAATATTATCTATCATCCACTTGTTCCTCCGAAAGAATTTCATGATGCACAACACATCGGTAATCAAGGTGAACCGTCAGCGTCAGCATAACTTTGGTTGTTTCAGTGCCATAATCCTAGAGCCATGGTTTATTGCCAGTTATAATACGTTTCGTTAGGGTAAAGTGCGTGGTAGGGCGGAAAATCAATAGATCAGAGATCATATATCACTCAAAGGTGTTGTATGACTGACTTAAACAACTGCTGTCAATACGGTGATTCTCAGATCAGACTCGCGACAGTGATGGCAGCTTGCAGAAAAATAATTAAAAGGTCTTCTTTACGTTGTTTTTGTAAGGATTAATTCATTAACTAGTTTCAATATGAAATTTATTGAGAGAAATTTCGACCAGATATGAGAGGTGTTCAAAAAGTAACAGGAATTCTGTAATTTCGCCGATTTTAGTCGACCAAAATTTGTTGTTTTGTTACTAAATATATAGAACAAAATTTGCTTTGTAAATATTTAGGATGTGTCATTATTGTTATTTATTTGCTTGCAAAATGGGTCAAAAAACTTAAATCCAAATTTCTCCAAAATTTGTTGAATTTTGTTAAAAATAGCGGGGTATGGAAGCCGCTGGGGAATTATTAATTGAAGCTGAAGTGTGCGCCTATGTATGTACATATATGTATGTAACGCCAAGACCAAGAATAGGCCTGAATATGATGGTCATGCGCACTGAGTCTTTCGACGGTAGCACAGTGCATCATGAGTTCTCGACAAAAAGTTATAGTATCTAGTGTGCAATTGGACAAAACCGATAGAGATGAATAATTTTCTTTTTTTTTTATCGAAAATTCCCGATATATTTTTAACGCCCTTTGGACTTGTGGAAGGTTTTTATTCAGCCTAAGCTTTTTTTCTGTACTTTGCATTACGCCGTTCTGTTCAATATAGAATATAGTTATGTATCCAAGTACAGTAGCAAAGGTTATGGAGCTAGATGTCGTCTCCCAACGCATGAGACCGTCCCATCCAGTAATATTTTTCCAAAATTTCTCTGAAGTTGTCATACAAAAACGAAATACATATACATTTTTCGTGCTCGGTTAATATCTTCTTTAATGGGAATTAGGACTCCGGCATAAGTTCCTCTTGATTTAATCTCATTGTAATATATCCATGAGTGCCTTGCATGGATAGCTTCATATGACAGTCATGTCGAATGAAAACCTGTATAAGCCTCTTGCTTTAGTATAGCCCATCAACACACATATGTAGATCGTCCTGCCTCATCAACTCCTCCAATTCAATCAAACCATTTTTGCTCGTGTACTTCTTCAAACGCATTTGTTTGTCCTCTACCAGCAATGCGTCCACATTTGTCCATTGCTATCGCTACCGACGCGATCATGTTACGCGTCCGCACAACTATGGCACATCGCCGTTCGCCGCCTCGCACCTAATTTCGCATTCATCACTCATCCGCGTTTTGTTTATACTTTTATTATTTATCGCGAATTTTGTCACCAGACTACCCGTTCGTTCTGGGTTACCGAGTCCCGCTCGGCAGGCGTGAGTACAAGTGCGACTCGTATGCGATGTGACGCGTCCCTTTTCGTGTGCGAATTCATACCGCTCGCATATGAATATCGGTCACTAGGTTCGCTTGACATGCATCTGTTTCCACACGTCCCATCGATGTATGGTGGATAGAAGCAACATGTTTCACTTACCATGCGACATAGGATTCAGTTGTAGTCACAGCGAAATTACTAATTAACCTAATCGCGATCGGATCGTTTCGCGCGTTCATCGTTCAAGTGAAGCAAAGCAAACGTAACGTACGAGTATCTATGAAATATGGCAAGAATACGAGTACGAGTACGAGTATCTGCATGATGGCGTATGGTTTTTGTGAAATTTTGTCAGGTGCAAACGGATAGTGTGTGGACGATGGGAGAATACTCGAGAACAATGTTTCGTTGAGTGCATAATTACCAATACGAGCAGCATACCGTTAGAATCGATGTTAACCCGTATTAATTTAGCAGCGATTCTGTTGAACTGTTTTCTGTGCAGAATTTATGGCATGGCCATTTGCGGTGTCTGCATATCAATTTCCTTATTAAATTGCGTTCCATCCGTGCGACGATCTGTCCGCCAGCTATTGGTGGATGAGGAAGAGCCGTCATGGTGCTGGCTAGATGGATAGTGGTATGGTCGATATGCAAGGTAGTCAGGTGGGCAAGGTCATATTGGCGTACTTGTAACTCTATGCGTGTTATGTGAACGTGATAATGCGCGGCGATGACGACGTGAGCTGAGGTAGCGGTAATACGACTGCGTGCTATCGATGGACGGTGATGGATTTGTTAAGGTCGAATTTTGTGGGAAAGCTATCCGATTATCGTATGACACCCGGTCGCCTGTGCTAATCGCTTTTAATAAAAATATCGAATAACCATTAGAAAGGATTCGGCATCGTGCCATTAACATCTGCACCGGATGTCGGACATTCGAACGGTGATATTCGAAATGGTTTGACCCCTGTCCACGCACATCAAACCTCGGTCTGAGCAATTCAATTGGTTTTTCACACAGCACCCTTATGCCATAGTCACCGACTACACCGAGTATAGTGTACACGCAATATCCTGGAGGACAATCGGAAATAATGTCCTCTTTTGAAAATTGCAAACAATGGAATTGTGAACTTAGCAATAAATTCAATGACATTTATTGGATTCCTTTTCAGCGTATAACCCCCGTGCGGTCAACTGTGTACCTCTTTGTGTATCTCCTGGTACTGTTGCTGGTATTGGTACCGCACCACCGATCAATCGGTGAACGGAGGAAGGAATGGACAAAAAAGGACACTTGAGTGGACACACATCCATCCTGTACGTGTGGAATCTGTATGACTGTATGGATGTAGGCCCTCATAGGTTGTATCTATTGAGTTGTTATATGGATTCGACGATTTAACGATTTTACGAGGTCAGCAACGAGGTCGGGGGCTACACCTTTTTCCTGATCAATAATTTGACAATACAAAGTGCCACAGGAACGAAACAATGCCACAGTCACTCTGTCGTCCATTCAACCATTCGGCACGGGTCAAGTAGTCGGAGGAGGGTGGATACCCCAATTTACAGCCAAATGGACAAGGCGCAGTTTTTGTGTAATTTTGAAATATTTTTTTTTGAAATATTACTCTCGTCTTCGTCCTTCGGCCACGGTGTGTCCTTTGTTTGGTTACTATATCGAACGTTTACGGAAATATTTATAGAATTTGATGAAGAGTCTCGATTTTATGAAATCGGATACTCGAATGCGAGGGAATTAATGATCCACGTACGGCACTAGAAAAACAGGACACAAATAGTAATAAAGCGTGCACACGTGGCAATGTTTGTGTTATATCGACAGAGAGCTGTAGGGAGGTAATGGTTCGAGGACATACATATGTATGTACGTATGTGTTATGGCGATAGTGAAGCAAAAGCAAGACCGCAACCAAAAGAATAATAACGCACATGAGTTTGATTGACGTTTTGAGATTTTTCATTCGCCATGAAGAAAATGTTCAATTTTCTATCGCTGACATGGGACATGGTGGTGGCACAGGAAGAAGACGTGGAGTAAGTGGTTTTCTGTTTTTGTAATATTGTAGTTTTTCGTGGCTTGCGGAATAGAAGCCATATGGGGAGGAACAGATGAGGAAGCCGTTTAGTTGCTCGCACTGGGGAGAGTGTCTATGATAAGTAATGAAATGAGGAAGTAAAGACGAGGACTCGTACGTATGGCTGGCCTTGACGGACTGTGTTTGTTTTAAGTGATTGCCATGGGTTGACATCTAACATTTGACACTGCTGACATGGGTTTCGATAATTTCTTGTTTTACAGTAATTGCAGTCATTAAAAAAAAAAATAATAATACGATCTCCTTAGGAGTCCGTGAATTCGCCTTCCTTTAGGTAGGTTAGTTGTTTATCTGAGCCTGATACAACATGTGATTCTGAAAGACATAGTTAAGCCCAATATATGGTATGTCAACTGAGGAATCTTTGTGAAATTTAAACTATGCGAACATAAACGAAATTGAAAACCAATTACCGCGAAAATAATTTCGATGACCGTTGCGGGGTTCCCCCTTATCTACGTCAGTAACCAACATTTTAGCCACCATGACCTTCAGTCTTTTGCCAGCGTATTAGTATTGCTGACAGCTAAATATGCAATCTAAAATCGAGTTTCAGAAGCATTTTAGGGGAGGATATAAAGACCAGTGCTTCACCTGACGAAAATCACGCCATAGAAGGTACTAGTGAGATAAGAATGAATCCATGAATGCCATGTTTGTTATACGGTGGGACAGCACGTTCAAATGATAAAATTGTATTATCAAAATGAGTCTTCGCTAGTGCAAACATTGTGCACATTGTGCCGATTTTACTGTAGACATGGTTGCCCCTCACAGACAACTCTTCAACTTTTGGCCGAAAATTCATCATTAGCGACGGAGCGCATTTTCGGATGAATGATTGTGTTAACAAGCCTTGTTAACCATCCATATCCACCCAACAACCACAAAAAATCGGCGCACAGTTAAGCAACATCGCCGAGATCCCAATACGCCAATATTGCTGTGTTAAAACTAGGAGAAAATATGCACTGTCGATGTACCCGACGCAGATGAATAAGGCAAAGTAGAGAATGTTTTGGTTTTATTGAATTATGGACTACGTTTTGGTTGGCGCTACAAGTAAAACACTATCGCGAATTCGAAAGAAATTATTTTCTTTCTTCTAGTTGGGAAGTTGAACTTCTCGGTATGCCAAAATGCTCTTCGACCTTTGATGAGTCAAACATATAACAAAGCTTGCTTCAATATTGCATTTAATTATCCTAAGGATAGATAACTTGAAAATACCTTCAGTGATATGTTGCTAATGAAACCAAAACAAAGCAATTGTGTCCTGTTATATCCTCGCCAACATACATACATACATTCAACATACTTCCTCTAGGAATCCTTCAATGCTTGAACAATTCACAACTAATATACCTGACCCCATTACGTTGAGGACAAACTTAGGATTAAGACATAATTATACTAGGGCTAATTATAGGTATTAACAGCACCGAACAAATTTTATCCACTGTGATAAAACGCAGATTGGGGATATATCCAGGAGGCCAGCTTCATCGTTGAAAAAGTCATATCCATCAAAAATTAAGGCAAATATTTACTTCACTTAAAGTCGACAACAATTTTTATATAACATAAAAAGAAAAGGTAACCATTTGAGCCTCTTATTTTACCACCCAAAGCGGGTCTTCACAAATGACAGAACAGCATGAGCATGAACCTGGAATGTTTATCTTAACCATCGATGCAGCCATCTAAATTGCAATTTATTATATTTCCAAATGAAGGCGAAATGTACGACTTCGTTCGAATTACGTTTATTTCTTTATGCTCTTCGTCATTTTCAAAAAATATATTAAGCCGATGATAAACCAGAAATTGTACTTTTCTAATACGTACACCTGACAAATCAAGGCAATCCTACTAGCTGCAGGTACATTAGTGCCCATTGCATAAGCTACAGGAGTAGAGAAAATCACCAACGTAAAGTAAAAATCATTCAAAGGTGAAGGATTTTATTCTGACTGTCAATAGAATTTAGAATCATATAAAATATAATATTAATTTTAAGAAATATGCATTGCTATGGTACTAGCATACTTAAAGTAAAGCTTGAATCTGTATATCATGAGAAACTTATTTATAGGCTCTTCTACTACAATTTCCTAATTATATTTATTGCTAACTTAATTATAAGTTTCCTAAGTAAAAGAATTGGATTTGGTGTTCGACAAAGATTAAAATTGGTTCAATTTTGTTTACTATACATATTAGATCTGAATGCTGGTAGCGCAAATATAACTGCGCAAAACATGTTGATGATACCACGACTTGGGCTATTTCAATTCTTGCCAAAGCTCAATAAAAGAGAAACTCGTAGAATGTCCTATGCTCATGCTCATGGAGCATTGAAATAAATGCAAATAAGATTCAGACAATAAGACTTACAGGTTGATAAGCTCTTTTTGCACATCTTACTAAGTATTTATTGAGAAACTTACTTTTCAAACTAGCATTGCTATCCGACCTTCTTATTATTAGTATTACCCACCGTATGGAGCTCAGAAGTTCAGAACCTCGTTGGCAAACCTTCGTCAAGCTTCCCTTTCATGAGTGTATTCCTCTCTCTGTGTATTCCTCTTTCTTAGTCAGATACCAAGTTTCATATCCTTGAAGTTCCATTGATCAATCCAAGTCGGTCAGTGACCATATGTATATTTGGTTTTCTCTTCATTTACAATACTTTTAAGTCAACTTCCTTTTCTGCCATTATTATACTTTTTTTATTTTTCTTAACTGTTTTCTCTCTATTTCCCAAAAGCTCCAGATTATCAGCGTGATCTAGAGCGGATGTGATTTCACTAAGGACTATTCCCCCCTATTTTTTCGAAAGTGATCCTATTGCATATTACAGCACCAAATTAAAAAGAAGTAATCCTTTATGTACATATCTCGAATGTTTCAGATAAGATTATTTTGATTTGGCCTTTGTTTTTCTTTGGATATACTTACAACTCCAATTTTTCGGATTTCCCAGCCTTTCAAGGACATGATATACAGGGTGTCCCACGAGCAGTGTGCCAAAAAGCCAGAGCGTGTCGGTTTGGTCAAGACAAGAAAAAAATCGTATGGGAGTGGGGGTCTATTCCCCCCCGTTTAGTCGGGAGGGGCAATTTTCTAAAAAAATTGACTTAATTTAGAAAAAAAATTATTAAAAATCAACAGTTACATCCACAATGCCGTGTATATATACTTTTTTGTAAAGCCAGAAACCTCTTCTTTTATCTTGTTTATAATAAATAAATAAATAAAGTGACACAGTATTGGGATAGCCCTGGATTAATCCTTTTTTTTCATTGATAACGACTGAAAACTGACCTGCGAATTTCGTCTGGGTCCACCCGCCGCCGTTGGGTTCTACCCGCTAGGACCTTAAGACAATAAAACCGCATTTTTCTTTATTGAAAAGCAAAATATTTGCAACCCAAATTTAAATAAAAGGCATCGCATTTTTAATAAAAAAACATTTTCAAATTGGATGTTAACTCATCAACACATTACGATGTCAAACTCATACTCTCGAGAAGAATTAACGGACATGCACTTCTGCTACGGTTTAGCTAATGGTCGAGATCGTGAAGCCGAAAGACTCTAAGCTGAAAGATATCCCAATCGGAGCATGTTTTCAAGAATCCACCGACGTCTGCGAGAGCACGGAGTGCTAGAGCATCGAAGAAGCGAAAGATCAGTTACAGATGGATCAGGAATCTTAGATGAAAGAATTTTCGATTTGGTCCGACGTAATCCCTCCCTTAGTACAAGGAGGATAGCTATTATGCTTGGAGTGCCCAAATCTAGAGTATGGAGAGTGCTTCATAACGAAAACTTATACCCGTATCATTTTAGGACAGTTCAGCAACTCACCTCAATCGACAAGTTTTTGAGAGCAGAATTTTGTCGATCATTACTGCTTCGAGATGAAACTGAACGAAACTGTTTTGCAAGGATATTCTGGACGGATGAAGCACAGTTTCCAAAGAGATGGGGTTAGCAACTTCCACAATTTGTATCATTGAAGTAGCACCAATCCACACAACAAAAAACAAAATAAATCACAATTCTGCTTTAGCTGTAATGATTGGCTTGGTATTGTTGGACAAACTGTAATCGGGCCCCGGTTTTTGAATGCCGTTATTAATGGAGAATCATACCTGCAGTTCCTACGAGACCTTTTGCCCGATTTGATGGACAACGTTCCTTTGGCCATAGCAGATAATTTAATCTACCAGCAAGATGGAGCACCAGCACACTACAGCTTACGATTTAGAAACTGGCTGGATGATAATTTTAGTTACCGTTGGATCGGAAGAAGGGGCCCCACGGAATGGCCACCTAGATCACCAGATTTAACTCCTCTAGATTTTTATGTGTGGGGATTCATGAGAATTATGTTTACGAAGTGGAAATAGTATCTTTTGAATAACTGAAAGAACGGATTGAAGTCGCTGGAGTCAAATTGCAGGAAAATTTGTCAAACATAGACTTATGTGCAGCCATCAGAAGGAGATATAATCTTTGCCTTCTAAAACATGGGGATCATATTGAAAATTTATTATAATAAAACTCCGAATTTTTTAAAAATAATAAAAAAGAGGTCAATGTTTCATACATTAATTTGCCTACAAGTCCAGCCGCGTTAGTACCATGGTTCGGGTTTTTTTTTAATTTCTCAAAAACTACAAGACATTTTTGCATCCGGTTTTCTGTTTTTAACTAAAAACTAATAAGAGAATTGAATTTTTGAAAAAAATTAGTACTTAATTACAATAGTTCGACTTTTTTTTTTTTAATTTTTTTTTCAAAATTTTGAGTTTGATAATTAATTTCTCAAAAACTATTCCTTAAAACAGCTTCGTTTAAAAACAAGATGAAAGAAGAGGTTTCTGGCTTTACAAGAAAGTATATGACAGCATTGTGGATGTAACTGTTGATTTTTAATAATTTTTTTTCCAAATTAAGTAATTTTTTTAGAAAATTGCCCCTCCCGGCCAAACGGGGGGGAATAGAACCCCCTGCCATACGATTTTTTTCTTGTCTTGACCAGACCTACACGCCCTAGCTTTTTGGCACACTGCTCGCGGGACACCCTGTATATTCGATCGGTTTATGGAGTCATATGCCTTTTTAAAATCTACGAATAACTGGTTAACCATTTCATAGCATTTTGTATTATCATCAGATTTTCAAACCCAACTCCGCCATGCTTTAGCTATGAACTGAACATCTTCATCACAATTCTGAAATTAAATATACTATATTGAGAGAATAGTCTCAAAGTGAATATATACAGACTTCTTCTAAATATTATAACTTAAAATATTTATGTAATAATAAAGGGTGTTTTCTTAGTTATTATAATATTAGTTATTATAATATAGTTATTATAATATAATAAATTTCAAGCTAATAATATTATAATGTCTATGACATTAGCCATTAGTTGTTGGCCATTAGTGTTTAAATATGAAACCGGGCATATGCGTGCAAGGGCTACCTCGAATGAAAAGTGATTGGAAGTCCAATTTTCGACAACTTTATGGAGCAATCGGGATCGTATATCAGCGTATACCAACGTCACTGAATAATCGGCATACGCATACCCACATTCTGATCCCAATCTAAGTGTTAGAGATCACAGGATCGTAGAGGCCAGTTCAAAAGTATTGGGTTGCATGAAATGTCCGATTATTTTCTAAAATAAATTTTTTTATAAAATTTTATTTAGTCAAAATATGAAACATTGACATCTATGACCTTCTTCCATCGTGATTCAAGATTTATTATTCCTTTTTTATAGAAGGCTTGATTTTTTGACGCTAAAAAGTTTTCAAAGACTTCTATGACCTCTCCTCGGCTTCGGAATACCTTTTGCCGGCAAAATGACGCCCGGCTGCGGAAAAGGTGATCATTCATTGGACAAAAATCAGGAGAGTACGGTGGATGCGAAAGAATTTCGAATCCCAACCGTATCAGCTTTTGCACCGTGAGGAATGGGGTCTAGCATTTTCATGCAACAGGACCGGACCATGCCTATTGATCAATGCAGGGTGCTTTTCAGCCAATGTCGTATGCATTATGTCAATTTCCTCACAATATTTGACTGCATTTATCGTTTTCCCTTGTTGAAGAAATGAAAAGTGGATTGGTCCTTTTGATGTCTACCATATTGAGCTTTTTTATTTTTCCGATATTGAGCTCTGGCCACGATGATCTTGTCGTGTAGCTGTCGTTTCTTTTAAGCCAAGACAAGTTGGCCTCTTTGATGTTTGCAATGACGTGTCCGCTTCGCTGATGTCCATTTCAGAACCTTGCCTGGCCAGTTCGTCTGCTCCTTCGTTCCCTGCGATTGAGCTGTGGCCCGGGACCCAGCAGAGTTTAACTTTATGGTGTCTGATGGACTTCAGTGAGTCGCGACATTTCTTGACAGCCTTTGATCTCATTTTACAGGATTCTATTGACTTCAATGCAGCCTGGCTGTCTACAAAGATGGTGATATCAGATGGTGGGATATCGGCTACCTGTAAGTGTTTGGCTGCTTTCTCTATTGCCAGGATTTCTGCTTGAAACACGCTGCACAGATCAAGGAGTCTGAATGATTCCTGTTTGTGGAGGGTATCAGAGTTGAACCTGGCCCCAGTGCCTGTGTCCATTTTCGATCCGTCGGTGAAGAGGGTGATCTCATGGTCGTTGATTACGGCGTTTCATTGCCATTCTTCTCTGTCGGGGAAAAGGATAGGTATACTGAGAGAGAAGTCATTTTGGGGGAGAATATAGTCGGTCGTAGCTGCGAGGCTACTAAAACCATGTTACCTTCCCAGGTCGTCTATTATCTTAAGTATGTCCGCATGTCCATAGTTGGCTTGCTTCCACAGAGAGGACTCTCTTAGTCCGAGAGCGCTCTTTGCAGCGTAGCCTTTTATGAATAGATCCAGGGGGAGGAGATGAAGAATCATGTCCAACCCTGCTTGCGGCGTGCTTCTCATGGCTCCCGTTGTACAAACAGCGGCTGACCTTTGTACTTTGTTGAGCATGTTCATAAAGCTTTTTGTGCTGCTAGCAGTCCACCAGACTATGGCCCCATAAGTTAAAATGGGTCTGATGATTGCTGTGTCCATCCAATGAATGATGTACGGTTGCAAGCCCCATCTTTTTCCGAAGGTCTTTTTGCATGCATAAAAGGCATTCAATCCTTTTTTCATCCTTTCCTCCAGGTTCCTTTTCCAGGAGAGTTTGGAGTCAAGAATGATGCTTAGATATTTGGCTTCCGCTTTGAGTTTGAGTAGAGTGCCCCCTAACTTTGGGGGAGCAAATATCGGAATTTTTCTTTTCCTGGTGAACAAGACCAGCTCGGTTTTCTGGGGGCTTATTCTTAGACCGTTCTGTCTTGCCCACGAGGCGAGTTCTCTCAGCGCAGATTCCATTAGTTCACTGATAGTTGGTAGAAATTTACCTTTTATCAAGATAACCAGGTCATCCGCGTACGCTATGATCCTTGTGTCTTTCTCCATAAAGAATTTGAGGATCTTGTTGACTGTAAGAAGCCACAGTGGGGAGGAGAGAACTCCTCCTTGTGGTGTGCCTCTAGTCACTTTCCTTATAGAACTGTGTCCAATGTCTGCATTGATAATTCTGTTCTTCAAAATATTTTCAATCCAGGTTACAATGGATTTGTCTACTTTTATGTTCTCAAGAGATGTTATTATGGCCTCTGTCCATAATCGTCCGGGCCCGGAGATTTAAAGGGTTTGAACGAATTTATTGCCCTTGATACTTTATCCGCTGTGATAATCTTGTTTATCACTTCTTCGGTTGTGTGAACCATAGGAACCGTAGTCTCGAAGGAGACTGTGGTTTCAGGGGTTTTACAGCCTGGGAAGTGGGTTTCAGTCAGCAGTTCTAGAGATTCCCGACTGGATTCTATCCAAGAACCATCTGGTTTAAGGATGAATCCCGGGACGCAAGGGTCCTTGGATAGGTTCTTCCTGAGCCTTGCGGCTTCGTTGAGATCCTCTATTGATTCGCAGAACTCCCGCCAGGATTTAGATTTTGCTGCTCTTGTTTTGCTCTTGTATTCGTTGAAGCTGGATTTGTAATTATCCCAGTCTTCGGTTCTGTTTGAGATCTTTGCTCTGTTGAATAGAGTTCGGATCCTGGTCCTGAGATGCTTTAGCTCTGTGGTCCACCAGACTGCGCTGGTCTTCCTGCGAGCACGCTGTAAAGGACAGGATTTGTTGAAAGCCGCTTTCGGAATTCTCACAAGATTTTCGACTGAATTCTCAATTCATGGGGTACCCCATGTCGAGTTTGTTCACTTTTTCTATTTGAGATAGGTGTTGACGTATTGTCATGGGGGATACTCCCATATTGTGTGCAATGCCCCGCACCGTTTTTGTTGGGTCTGCATCCACCGTTTCTCGTAAAATGACGTCATCAATTAGGTTTCCGGTTTCCCACGCGAGTTGTTTTCGAGGCTTAGATCTCCCGAACGGAACATACCAAAACAACGCCGAATGGTTCGTTCGCTCACCGCTATATTCTCAAATGCGTCATTTATGTTTTTGGCTACTAGGGACTCATTATGTCCCAGTTTGAACTCGTAAAGGAAAAGAGTATGAATTTGAACCGTCGACAACAGGATATAACAATTCTTAAAAAAAAAAACCTGTATTTGCAACGGACCCTAAAAGTCGTACACATCAAACAAACATGCCACTTTATCTTATAAAAAAATAAAAAAAAATTACTGTATTGTACAGATGTTCACTCGACAGCTTCTAATTGAGGACTAAGTGAAAAATCGATTATGCGAAAATATACGCTCAGCAAATGTTTCTCGGAATAAATTGATGCTGTCGCGCGCCGTGTGGCATGTTGCTCCATCTTGTTGAAACCATAGCTCATATCAATGCTATTTAACTGAGGAACGAAGAAGTCAAAAATCATGTCTCCATTGACGGTAACATTCTAGCCGGCATCATCCTTAAATAAATATGGGGCGATAATTCAACCAGCATACAAAGCACCCCAAACAGAGAGTTTTAATGGTTATAAGAACGTCTTGACAAAGGCTTCTGGGTTTTCTCCACTCCATTCGGCAATTTTATTTGCTTACATATCCATTTAACCAAAAATAGACCTCATCGGAAAACAAAATTTTGCATTGAAAATGAGGATTAAGCTGAATCATGTTTTCGGCACATTCACCGAAACTACGACGCGTCACGCGGTTACGTGATTTCAACTCTTGCACAAGCTAGATTTTATACGCTGTTAAGCCAAAATATTTTCGTAAAATCTTCCATAAAGTGCACGATTGCGAACTGACTCATTCGGATCCTCCACTGCGCTTCACAAAGGCAATAACTTCTTCTCTTCGCACTGTTTGTCGTCTTTCAAGATGCTTATTATCCACAAGAATATACGTAGTGCGAAAACGATTCATTGTGTTCCGAATAACTTACTCAATCTAAAGACATTTCCCAATTTGCTAAAGAAAAAAAATCCTTCAAGTCGAATTCGTACTTTCACAGAGTATCAAAGAAAATATGGAAATTCGCAAATTTCATTTTTACCACACAACAACTCAAGGACAACCGCGCAATTAAAAATGCTCTACATCCAAGCACTTCCCAAAACATTCACCTGGTCGAGCCGGCTGTTGTATACCCGAAATATGAAAATATTCATATTTCACGCTGGCGATATCCTTTCAAAACTCATCTCTTCAGTCATAATTCATTCGCATTTCCCAGTGGCAACTCTTGAAATCTATTAGTCCCGTCCAAGGTAAACCGAACACACGTTGACCTTGCGTCCACACGCTGCGATACCCTTTTGTATAACTCAGAGTTTGTCAAAAATTCCGTAAAAGGATGTCAGGGATGGGTGCAATGTACATACATAATAACCCAATGGTCATAAATAATATTTATTTCTGCCGCTGTTGGATATGAACTCATATTCACTGTCGGAGGGAGGAAAGGATCTTTTGTGTCAAAGGATTCAATTGATAACACCACACCTGAATGCAGTTTTTCGCAAATCCTGCAAATAAGATACACAAGACTATCTGCAGGTAAGGATTTTGAAAAATATTTGCAGCAATTAGCGTTGAAGGATTTTCTCCTAACACTCAAAAGGATTGTCGGACTTAAAACAAATTTACCAGACGCTGAGTGATTAATGGATTCGCTAAATCATGCGAAACAAAAGACGACTGCACTAATAGTAAAATCCTCGATCCCTTGAAGCTATCTACGAGAGTTGGATTAATAAATCGCAGAGGTAATTCCACTGCTTTCAGGGAATGGAATCCTTTTTATATATTTTTTTTTTGTTTTTCTTCTCCTTGGAGAAAAGGTGAACTTTCGAAATCATAATTAACTAGAAGTGAAAAAACGAGCGAGATTTTTTCCTTAATCACGCCATTCCATTTCGTCCTTCGGTCGTTGGATTTTTTCCATTTTCTTTCGAAGCAGACAAAACGTATCCTTGAGGCGACGCAATCGCATTCTTAGCGAAATGAAATTGTTTTTTGCCGGCTCCTGGGTTGCGAAGCTTAAAGTAATTATAGAAAGTGAAAATGGCTTTCGTAAAGAACTAACCGACGACAGCGTCCTTTTTCCTTCATTTCATTGCAAGATGTCCTTTCACGCTTGTCCTTTGCCTTTGATAAGAAATGTTGTTCAAAGCTGATTGAGTTTTAATTAGAAAAAAACGCTTTCTTCAACACGTTGTCCTTTTGTAAACCCACATCCAAAGAGAAAAAATGGAACAACATAAAACGACCTAAAGTCAGAGATACGAGCAGATAATAATGAGGTGAAAGACTCGTCTGTTGCCCGTTAGCTTTTCCCATCTTTCTCAAGAAATGTCTACCTATCTCCACGGGCTAAAGACGTGCCGAGATTAACTACCACCGCATATCATAACATCACAATTGTAATGAGTCCACTGGTCAGACATGACCATTTCAATTGTGATTCGACATCTAACGACGGAGTTAAGAGCATCTTCAGAACAATCATGTAATTGCTCATTTAGAATAGATTAAACCAAAAATAAAGATCTTTATGACTTGATGCTTTCTCGGAAAACAAAGGCTTCATTTAAATTTTCTGTTGAAATTCTGTTAAAGTACGAGTATCTCTGGTCATGCCTTCCAAGATATTTTAGTTCTTTTGCCTCGTATCTGGTTTTATTAATTTTTTATAGCATCATCGATGGGCATCATTTGAAAATGTATTTAATTGGATAATTTAACTTTAACGGGCATTTGATTCGTAATAAAAGACACAAATTCGGTAGCAAGGGGTGAATAGACGCAAGGTTCGTAGGTTCACCATAGAGTGGATGTGGTCTGATATCTATTAAAATAAAGATGGGCACAGGGAGATGGACCGATAATGGTGATGTACTATCTGTTGTGTTTGACGTCTATTGAAAAGTGTTTCGTAGAATTATAGAGAATTGAATTGCATGCTCAAGGCGCAAAGAGCTCTTTGATACAACTTTTATCGATTTATCTGAAAATCGCTCGTTAACAGACAGGAGGGAAATACAATATTTATTGGACGAGTTGATGTATGTCGATGTGTTCAAAAGAAAATTATTGTTTTCGGCAAGTGTCAAAACTGGCTTACCTGCCAGGCAAACTTGAAGTTGGTTAATAAATAATTTAAAAAGAACAAAATGGTACCGGAGGTAAAAATAGGCATGACCCTAAATGAAAAGCACATAAACTTACAACTGAATGATATGATCCGCAGTCTATGAAACTTGTAAAATAGATTTGTTTATGTGATACAGGGGCACAGTGGTCGACATCAATTTTTCGGTATACGAGGGTGGTCCGATAAGTAGTTAGCCTACAAAAGAAACACAAACATTTTGGAGAAATGGCGATTTATTTTCCAATAAAGTCTCCTTTTAGCTCGATACACTTGACCCAGCGATACTCCAACTTCTTTAACCCGTCTGAAAAATACTTTTCTCGCGGTCTGCAAAGTAGGCCTCCGTGGCGGCAATGACCTCCTGGAAACAAAAAGAAGTCGCACGGGGCTAAATCTGGAGAATACGGTGGATGGGGCAGCAGTTCGTAGCCCAATTTAGCCGTGGCGAGGGCGGAGGTGTGAGCCGGTGCGTTATCATGGTGGAAGAGCACTTTTTTCTTCGCCAAGTGGGTCGGTCCATTTTTTCTTCAAATCGGCCCAATAATTTGGCATAGTACAGCCCTGTGACCGTTTTGCCCTTCTCCAGGTAGTCGATGTGGATCACACCTTGTGAATTCCAGAAAACGGTGACCATCAACTTTCTGGTCGATGGGACAGTCTTCGCCTTCTTCGGAGCACGTCCGCCGGGTGAAGTCCACTGGTTCGACTGTTCCTTGGTCTCTGGTGTGAACCAGTGGATCCATGTTTTCGTCGAAACGACGCAGAAACTCCTTCGGATTTCGCTTAAACAGCGTCAAACATTGTTCTGAAGTGGTCTCACGGTTGCGCTTGTTGCCCGGAGTGGGCAAACGCGGCACCCATCACGCCGACGCGACAGCTTACTCATGCAGGATATGACAAACGCGATCTTTTGAAATGCCTACTGTCCCAGCTATCTCGCTCATCTTCAATCGGCGGTCTGCCAATGCGAGATCGTGGATTTTTGTCACGTTATCTTCCGTGGTAGCCGTTTTCGGGGCACCTGGACGTGGCTCATCAAAAACCAAAGTGCGACCACGTTGAAACTCAATTTTTGATGGTCGCCATCGAAGAAGAAGAGTCACCGTACACAGCATCCAGACGCTCTTTGATTTCGCTGCGCGATTTCCCTTCCAAAAACAAGAATCGAATCACCGACCGATATTGCTCTTTTTCCATTTTTCTAAAATCCGCGGACGCTCCCGCTTCCACACGCGGTCAAAACAAAACTACGAGTCCGATCCGGCTGAAATTTCGACAGTAGCCGTCTACTAGAATGTACTACACGATAGTAAGTTGCTGTTGCGATACTGGCGCCTTCTGCCGGTCAGACTAAGTTCTTATCGGTTCACCCTCGTATGTATGGCAATTGAGTTATCTTTATTTGAAAAACAAATCATTTCAAATGCACCTTAGTCAGGATATACCGGCTGAAAAAATAAAATTTTTGAATTACCTTTTTACTAAATAAAAAAAAAAATATTTTGAATGATGGAAATCTTTATTTAGACCTTTACAATTTTTTTCTGTTAATTGAAAAAATAATATGTGTCAAGTGGCTGCTGCCAGTATTGATACACGCATTTTCCATGACTTTCCGTAAGATTGCCGGTGATAGCTGTCCTTAAGGGCTGATATTGTCTGAGGCTTGTTGGCATAAACCTACTACTTCAAGTAGCTCCAAAAGAAAGAAGTCTGGGATGGTTAACTCAGGCGATCTTGCTGATCATGCCAAATCGCCAAACCGGGAGATTACGCGACCAGAAAACACGCTTCCTTCACAATATCCATTATGGCTCCCGCTCATTCATTTCCGGCAGTTAAAAGTCGTTTACCATGGCCCTTTAGCGTTCGGCAGTAACAGTGACCGTATTGGCGATGGCGTCCTCAAAACATTGCGGCCCAATCACTCCTCCCGCCTGAACACAGTGAACACCACACAGTGGCTTTGAGTGGATGTAATGGTTTTTCGTGCATCACATGCGGATCGAATCGACGAAGGTATAACACTCGCAGCATAAGATCACTTCAAAATTCCTACTCTGTGTGTGCATTTCCAATATAACACCTTAATGACATGGAAACAAAAAAAAGTTACTGCGAATTACAACCAACGCGACAAATTCAGTTGAAACTCTCGAATCATATCTAGAACAATCACCCCTCGAGAGTCATCTTCGATACAAACCATCTGCACCCCGTCCAGGTTGTGTGACAAAAACACCATTAGAGTCTACATTCTTGATCCTGCACGAACTATACATAAACTGGTGCACTGTTTGCATTTTGTACGGGAACAAGTATAAATCTTTCACTAATATTCGGTGTAGGGTCCGTCTAGCGATGCCCAATTGCGTGGCCCATCGCGGTCGTCTGGTTAATGTTTCTTCGTTCTCAGCGACATCGGCAGCCACAGCCGTGATATTCTCCGCCGAATGATCAGTCCGGTGGCGGCCGCGCTCTGCATGGTCTCTTCGAGTAGCAAAGGTCTCTGGAATCGAGTAGAAAAGCACCGGAGTGTTTGCCCAATTCTTGTGACACGATTAGAAATGCACGCTGCGCTGAGACCACTGACCGATTATTGGTCAAAAAAATCGACACAATTATTCCACTCTCTTGCGGAGTATAGCGCTCCATTGCTTCTTTTTCTGTATACTGCAGCTGTCTAGTTCACAAATGTCAAACATGATTGGCATATGACAGCATTGCAAAAATTATAACATTAAATTTGGGACCGATTTTTCATATTAAAAATACTAACATGATGTGAATCCCCCGTAGGGCGATTTTCTTTCCTTAAAGCTACCCTTAACAAAAAAAATTATTAAGGAGACGGTGAATGCCGGAAGTAGAGGACATATCGAAAACGGGTATAAGTCGAAAAAAGTGGACTTCGTTTCACGCAACTCATGGTAGCCATAGTTCGTTTGGTGGAAATTTGAAGCGGAAGAGGGGCACGGACATGGCATAGCATGGTTTCGGGGATTTGTGTTAAGGGTAATCATTCAAAGCAGTATAGGACAGTCAATATCACCGGGGAGCAGGTCATGCGTAAAGGTTATGTCTGCGACCTTGCATTCTTCTAATTAGTTTTAAACGATCCTTATAAGGCGGTAAATTGTAGGTATCAACGCAGGGAAGACCACGTAGGACAAGAATAATGAAACCGCGTTGGGACGCCTCAATGGATGCAAATCGAAGGTTGTATTACGTATTAGGATTTCAAGACATAAGGATCGAGAACTTTTTGGACCAACGTTTCAAAAAGCCGAGGGCGAAATTGGTGATGAAATGACGGAAGTTAAGTTCACGGTCACAGATAACACCTAAGTATACCAAGCAGACAAATATTGCATCTCTTTAGGTCGGATTTGAGGGAGCAGAAATCAGCAGAGGAAGATACATATATGTGTGGGGATTTTCATATCAACAGTGTATACGGAAAACCTGAGAATTCTGAGCTAGGAAAAATATCAATGGACCAAGATGACGGCCTTGAGGGACTCCATTGGTGGCAATAACTAGAGCAGAACTAGAAGACCTGAAGATAACATTGTACTGATGTTGATCGCTGAAGAATTTGATCCATAGTATAAAACAGGAGGGAAATTTGAATTTGAATTTAGGAAGTATAATTTGTAATTTCATGCGAGATCTTATCGAAGGCCTTGGTAAAGTCTATGGCAACAACATCCACTTCTTTGCCAAGCTCAAGTGCACACAAAGATTGTGGGACAAACTTAATTTGGATAGTAGCTGTCGATCCATCTTTTTGAGCCCCTTTTGGATTTGGGGAGAATATAAATTTGCAGTGAAAAAAAAAAGTGTCATAGACGATTCTCTCAAGAGAGTGTAATAGTAGGATGACCGTTGGACAACTCACTCTTTCGTCCTTTTTTGTGGATTGATCAAAAGTAGGAAAGTAGGGTAGGAAGAGTTTTTCTAAAACTATGGTGGGGAAGCAGTCAGGGCTGCCTTTTTTCAGTTACGTATTTTCTCGATGACTGAGACAGGAGCTATATTCTCCGGCATTAGACACGTCTAAGGGTATTCTTTCATATATTGTATAATACAAGTAGTCATGGTCGGGTTGAAGGACCTGTTCGGTGAACGACTGGCAAAGCGAATGGGCAAAAAAGTTTTAAACAATTTTCGGATCACTGGAGGAAGCATTAAAGAAATAGGCATTAGAGAAAACTAAAAGTAGTGGGATACCTCCTTAGACGGGCTAGAGCTAGAGAGGGGTAGTTCCTTGGTGTACCAAGGTGGAGATGAAAGCAGATCAAACTTAGAGGAGAAGTGGCTGTTTGCAATAATAACGCAGTTTTAGACATTATATGAGAAGATCATGTCAAGCTGTCGATTTAGGTTTTTGGTTATATTATTAATTTAGAGGAGACTAGAGCCAAAGGTACGACCTGCCTACCATCCTAGGTGTTACTAGCGATAAAGTGATTTTCATTGTCGGATTTAGCCCATTTCAAGTACGGAAGGTCGAATTTGTCACAGATGATGATGATAATGTCATTGGAGTCAGCGATATGAAATATGAGTTGTAAGAAGTCGATAGCAAGCTGATGACAGTAAGTGGGTTGCGAGGGAAGAATGTATCAACAGGCAAGGTAAGGCTTCCTCCGTTCCGGAAGTGTTAATAAGAAGCTTTTAAGGTTGACATCAGCGGAGTTCGAAGATTTGCAGGGTAAAGGATCGTAGCGACCGTTGATTTCTATAGGAAAATTTGGTGATCGATCGAATCGGCAGTATTGTCGTGGCCATCTGCATTAAAAAAAACTAAAATTTGATGTGAATAGCTCACTATCTCCGATTGTGGCACATTAGTTTCTGCAAGGGAAAACATGTCATGTCATTTTGGGTGAGCTGTCCGATTGGTGGAGAAATGTAATAGTGCTTAGGTGAGGATTGTTGGATTGAGATTGTGAACGTTGGGGCATAAAGGATTATCTTGAGGATCCTAAGAGCTGGAGTACGGAATGCGGTTTGTGACAGGTGCGGGGTTGAAGGATATGCGACCGCTTTGTGTTGGACTAATATTATGACATTGAACTTAGAGCTATTACTATTATAAGTGAGTTTATTGACCTAATATTCGTAGTCCAGACCAGAGATCCGCATTTCATCCTTGTTATGAGGGCAAACTTTGAAGTAAGTTTTGCTGTTTGATTTGACCGGAGTAAGCTTCGTGCCCTTAGTGAAAGAGATTACGTACATATAGTTCCGAAACGCTTGACAGTTTTCGCTTCTTGTAGGAAGGAGAGATTTCCATTTACCTGATTTCGATACACATGACATGTAACCATGTTCAAAAACTTAAGGGAATTGTATGATTTTGCTGATTGCATTAGTTTGGTTCGCTCGATGTTCCTTTGTTATGTTGTAAAGACATTTAAGAATCTAAGTATGTCGATTTCGAAGCGATTACTGAAATTGGACCTAACCACTTTGCCTCGTTTTTTGTACAAAGATTTTGGCCCACGTATCACTTAGATTCCAAAAAAAATGAGACTAATGGACCATGATTTTTAATGTTGAGATTATTCTGTGAAATGAGGTCCAGGATGAATAATAGGAATACAACGAGTAGCAGATTGGTACGTTATTTATGCGAACGTTATCATTTTCAGAATTCAGAACTACAGACGTGGAAACCTCAAAAACTCATTTTACAACCACTAATACTCAAACATTTATTGAATCTGTGATTTCTCCAAATAATGACTCCATACCAATGACTAATGCACTAAAGACAATTTCAGAGCTAACATTCGGGAAACGCAATCGTAATTATGATGAAACCTATTGATAATGTTGATCAGAAGAATGAGTATTCATAGGAACACTTGAAGCCATTATTTGGCAGATATTTCATTTTGTTACTAATCTCAAAGACTGTTCTTAAGATAATCATAAGATATTACTATTTTTGAATAGTACTTTCCGATTAATTAAGAATGACACCTCTTGTTGGATCGATCGTTTTGTGCTTCGCTTTTCCAGTCGAACCCACTTGTTGAGCTTTTTCCATTCATACTATAAGGATCGGACCTTATATCGGAGTTTCCCCTCCTATACGTAAACCCGTGCTTCCGCATGTATTATCATGTCTTTCAGTAATTCTGCATCGTTTTTTAATCAGTTCAACGAAATATCCTTCGCCACTGATTTTGGAATAAATTTTACTAACACACGTTTCAAACTTGAGAAGATCCGAGAAAATTAGATAGCTTGCCCTGATTGATAGGCCAGATTTGAAGCGACTTCTCCCATTGTGATTCGCCGATCGTTTGTAATTATTAGAGTGATCGTGGTACACTCGAACCACCCACAGTTCACAGCAAGCTCACCAAAAATAATGTTTCACATTCCTAAGCCTTGTTTCACGTTATTAAATTTTGCAGCAAAATTGTATGCGAAATTTCTGATATGTTTTCTAAACAATGAATTAAATGGTGATCGTACACATGTAACCTCTTTGACATTTGGTGGATGACTAAGTAACCGGCGTAGGTAACTGATATACTGGAATATATCACACATTACGAAATTCCTTAATTTTCTTGAACATAATTCGAATCTTCTCTGAGCTAAAAAAGAACCTTTCCTTTTGTTAAATTGGGCAGCAAGTGTATGTGTATCATTAAAGATCAAATCTTTTAATTTCGAATAGGATGATTGCCCGTCAAACAACCCCTCGTTTTATTACCAAAAGCTTCGGTGCAAGACAGTACAAGCTAAACCACATAAAGGTTGATATTCTATTTTTTCATTTTGATAATTTTTGAAAATTTATAACTTGGCCTCATCCCACAAGTACGTGTTCACATAAACCCACAGTATAAAATTAAAACATTACGGTTAGCATTCCGATAAAAAATCAATTTAATCGAAACGATCGAATATTAAATATTAATTTGCATAATATTTAAAGACAGAATCACATTCGAGATGAAAAAGTAAAAATCGAAAACTTGAAAAGACTTACTTATTTACCAAGTCAACCACTTTGCAATTAAATCACGCGATTTGTAAGCAAATCTATGTTTAATATAGTCATGGAATGGAATATGGCACATTTAAGATAATTCTGAACTGTCGATCTGATCACGCTTGATCGCCATTTGATTGTTGTATTTGTCTGGTTTTATGGTAAGCAGGAGTTTCTATTTTTTTTATGAGCCTCTAATGTCACTATAGAATGACGCACTTAAGTGTAAGGAAATTTATAATAAAATAAATTTCATTAATGCTAGCTTGTGGGTTGTTTGATTAAAATAAAAATTAAAAAAAACTATACATATACGTGAAGAACAAGATTAAAAGAGAGATAGAATTCGCAGACAAAAATTGGAGAATTTTTGCACAACTTTCTTCCCTCCCGATGAGAGTTGTTAGATGCCATTTAAATATTTTAAAAATGTTGATGGGTGATGAAAATAGGTGCGCCAATAACTTTGGCTAGATTGTCGTCCTCACATTCTTCTCTACGTTATTGTAACCTGTTGGCCGTAAAAGAGTGAAACTGATCCTGCTACTAACCTTTTTCGTTTTCACTTTGCTCTGCTAGCTTGGAGGCAGCTTCTGAGGGTCTGTAGGTCTACGATAGTGACTAAGTTTTTCTTTTATGATTGCGCGAGCATAGGGTTTAGGAATACCCTTAAGTGATCTTTGTCAAGACACTGTAGTAGGGCGAATATGGAATGCTGATGAAGGAATGCAATTGGCTGGCGCATTTGAATATTGTTTGCTGAAATAGCGATAAAACAACAATAGAGAGAAAATATTGAATATTTTCTGGCAGGTACAGGGAGGTCTTGAGTGCACCCCAAGTTTGGGCGGAAATAGGCACTATAGATTGAAATATTTCCTACGTCGTCAACCAAGAAGAAACCAAGACATTTCACAATATTCTTGACGGCCTCGATTATATAGTGGCTTATAAGCGCACAAACTGGGATGAAGAGGTTTTTCGGCTTTAACGACACAAACGCCATTCATGGATAATGGTTGATTACTTAGGGTTCGGGGAATCAGGGCCAGTGGCCTTATATATTTACTTGCAACAGTACGAGTGCGAAAATGGATGTGTCCTATAGAAGATTCAATGCTCTCGAGTAAAGGTGGAGACATAGTTCAATCTGGAAGCATTTTTTCTTGGCAAAATTAACTGGCGCAGATTGGTTTTGTCTAACGAGCTGACGTTTGGGACGTCGCGTCATCGCAAGTGAGGTGTGTAAATAAGGATCAACCTGAAGTGAAGTTCGCCGTAAAGTGAGGGTCAATTATTCGCTTCGGGGACGAATTTACGATGCTTTCGATCAGAGCAATGATGTTTGTTGATGTTGATGCGGCGCGGCGTTTTATCGTCCCGAATTCCGGACGTACTAAAGCGATTATACTGACTTAAAAATTCACGAACTTGTCGTTGTTTATGACTTAGTATTTCGGCCGAGCATCATGGTACGGTCTCCTGTCGATCGTTGGAAAATTTGAGTTTGTCGAATTTATTATCTTAAAGTAGGCTACGGAACTAACCACAGATAAGAATGGGGCGGGCAACAATTACGTAAATACACTCAAAAAGAGTATCAGTTTGACTCCCTAACTTTTATGAAAGCTTTTTTTACAAGCTACACTAGCTTTTCTACCTCGGGTTTAACTGATACTAAGTCAAAAAAAAAACTTACGAGCGAGCATCATGTCTAAATTGCTATGGTAAGAACTACTATAGGGTCAGCCAAGAAGAGGTTTTTTTTTCTTAAACCCTAAATGGATGTGGGATCTTCATAGACACCAGTGGCCCGTACAATTCAATTAATATACAGATGACAGCGTCCGGCAGGTTTTTTATTTTTCATTTTTTTGAAGGCGTCTGCGGATTGGTAGGGCTTAAAAGAAAAGGTTGCTGAGGCTGTAGGGATATTTTTTTTTGTTGTTTTTTTTTTTATAGGGTTCGCGCAGGCTCATGAGTTACGCTCTTATTGCGTTTGTCATACAACCTGGAATGGTTTGTATCGATCATGTTCGTTCATTACTACCCGGGGGTGGTTGTCCTAGATAGGATTCGAGAAATTCGACTGAATTTGTCGCGTTGGTTTGTAGTTCACAGTACCTTTTTTTCCGTGTCATTAAGGTGTTATATAAGAAATGCACACACAGAGTAGGAATTTTGAGTGACTTCCAGTGTTAAGTTTTCATCAGCATTTTTTTGATCATCTCTCATTCACAACAGATATTGTTGCACATTGTTTCCGTATACTAATTTTTTATCGCTGTGAACATTGCACAACGACCACGATGTCGAAAAAAGGATGCGAATCTGGCATAAGAAATTAGGGATGCAGAAGGTGCAAGATGGATGCCGCATTTACTGAATGCCGATCAAAAACAAAGGAAAACGATTTTCGCAGAAATTGTTGGACCCATTCAGTAGAGATGCGACTGATTTTGTGCAGCAATTTGTCACTATAGATGAGATATGGGTCCACCACTATATGATAGAAACAGTAGAAATGAAACAGTAGTCTTAGCAGTTAGTTGAAGCTGGTAGTTCCACGACAAAAAAAAACCAAGTCGATCGTTTCTACCGGAAAGCTCATGGCGAGTGTGTTTTGGGATGCGAAAGCAAGCCCTGTTAATTTTACTCCAATTTTCTTGACCAACAGTTTGCCAAAACAAAAGAGGCCTGGCGAGAAATACCTGTACGGAAGGGTGCCGATGAGAAGATTCGGGGTAAGATTTACTTGGTCATCCCTCCTATTCTCCTAATTTGTTACCCCCAGACTTCCGTCTGTTCCCAAACTGGAAAAAAATTCTTTCTGAAAAGCGCTTTGCATCCATTGAAGAAACTGAAAGGGGCGTTGGTGAATCTTTCCACAAGTTTTCATACCTGGACCAAGCATGTTGAAGTCAAGGAAGATTAGATAATTTTTTAATCAGGTTAAAAACTTTTCACCTGAACTTCATATGTTGCAGTTTCCACGATTCCGGTCATTTCTATTCGGTAGCCCTTTCCCTAAGGTATGCCGTAGATGTTTCAAACATCTTGCTCCCTTTGATTATCTTTGTCAAGTCAAAATTTACCTGCCTTAAGGTTTCGGGGTGTTTTTGGAAATCAACTGCCATCACGAACTGATGAACTTTGCGTCGTGCCTTAAGGCAGTGTTCCTCGAGTCTTTCATCGTTCCACAAAGACACTGGTGCTTCACAGGCTACAACGATCCCTTTGTATCCACTATACCGCCTTTTAGCTTCTTCTCGATATAGTCCCTGTTGAATAAACGGTTTTTCTATTAGGAGTTTTTATTTCAGCCAGCAAGAGGTGTCATTTTAAATTAACAAAAAAATTTAACACTTTTGCAAGAAATGTTAATATTTTTAGAATAATCTAAAGTTCGAAGTCCTATCATCTCTTATGCGTCTGCCATACGGTGGACAAAAGTTGAACAGAAATATACAATAGTTAAACGCCTTCAGAGGCTAGCATATCTCAGCATTACAGGCATCATGTCAATTTGTCCGACAGCAATCCAAGAGGTACTGGTCGGAATTACTCCACTGCACTGTTTTATTAAAAAGGTTGATATCGTAGTGCATTCAGACTCCTCCGCCCGGAAATATAATTGGGTCACATGTCTATTCTACAACACCTTCCTGAGCTGGATATGATTACCACAGTTTCGGACGCATTACCACACACCTCCACCTTTAAGATTTGAGACAGTGATCCCAAACTGCACAGTTTGTGAAAGCAACAATCCCTTGCTAAATGTCAAAGGCCTTAGGTTGTACACAGATAGCTCCAAGGTGGATTTCGGTGTTGCCGCTGGCATCTTTGGACCAAATTGGAAGATATCGAAGGCCCTGGGAATTAGTATTAATACAGCGTGCGCCATCTCATATGGGTCGATGTGAATTTGAACAGTTCTCAACCGATTTCGGAAATTCAAAAACTTTTATTCAATTTAGACCTTTACAATTTATTTTGATTAGTTTTTGAAAACAATATCAATTAAATGACCCCCTTTATTGCCGATGAAAAAATGGGCTCGTTTTCCCGCATTCTCCATGACATTTTCGATCATTTCGGTCAAAATTTCTGCGATTTCCGCACGAATGTTTCCTTTGTGCTGTTCTATTGTCTTCGGGCCGTTAGCATACATCTTGAAGGTTTTCAAGTATCCACAAAGAAAAAAGTCTGGAGGAGTCAAATCCGGCGTTCTCGGAGGCCAGTCAATATCGCCCTTTTAAGACACCAATCATCCAGGGAACTTCTTATGCAAAAGGTTCATTGTGTTGTCCGCAGTATGGCATGTCTCGCCGTCTTGTTGAAACCAAAAGTAAAATAAGCCTTTTTTTACACATTTCTGGGACCACATAATGGGCCAACATCCACCGATATCGATCGCCAGCCACTGTATCGCCAACTTTGAAGAAATACGGTCCAATGAGGGTTCTAGCGCATACACCGGCCCAAAACAGTAACTTTTTGATCATATAGCGGCTCTTCGTGAATAATGTGAGGATTTTCGCTGCTCCAGAAACGACAATTTTTACTCAGCCAGAGAGCGTAAAATATGCCTCATCGGTCATCAAAATTTGCTGCCAGAACTCCGGCTCAGCATTAATCATTGCAATGATATTTTGTACGTATGCCAAACGCCGTGGCTCATCTTGTGGCAAAATTCTTTGAGTTATCTGCACTTTGAATGGAAGTAAGTGAAAATCATCCTTTAAAATTCTCCGCAAAGTGGTCCCACTGATGCCTAACTGCTGCGAACGGCGCCGATATAGCAAACTTGGGTCTTCTTGAACACTGGCCTTCAAAGACTGAATATATGAGTTTGAACGCCGCGGCCTAGGTTGCTCACGAGGCTTGTCACAGAACCATATTGAAAAAAAATTCGACGAATTGTATCTTTTTTGGGCGCAACACGATCACGATATTTTGCACGATACCCACGTTGAGTTAGCACAATCGAGCGTTCATTTTTAATGAACATTGAAACTATTTCCGCGCGTTCTTTTGGTGTGAAGCGATTCATGGTTAAAATTGTACTAAATTGACGTTTCCAAAATGCTATGACATATGACAATCGGTTGACAATTGTTGAAGATATTCGAAGTTTACATCGACCCATATAAGATGGCGAACTCTGTATCTTCCAAGCCGAACTATACTCCATCCTAACGTGCCTCAGCCTAAACTTAGAGAGTGGCATAAGAGGTGTAACCATCAATATACTCTCAGACAGTCAGGCAGCGCTCAAAGCGTTAGACTCGTACAGTATGAACTCAAAATCCGTCAAGGAATGCCATGATGCCCTGCAAGACCTAGACAAAGAAATAAGGTCAAACTCTGGTGGGTGCCAGATCACACGGGCATAAAAGGCAACGAAATCGCCGACCAACTCGCTAGGAAAGGTCCCAGCAAAAGGTGCCGAACCTTTCTGCAGTATCCCCAAGTCAAAGACTAATTTTCTCTTAGACAAGTGGGAAAAATCACAACACTTGTGCTTTTCGAACAGCGTTCAAAGTCTCCGACGATTGAAGAGATTTATACGGCCCCTGAATAAACACTCTATCAATATTCTCAAATATAATAGACTCGATATCAGAAGACTGGTCAGCTACCTTTCGGGACACTGTAGTCTGAGATATAATCTCAACAAAATTTACCTCTCATCTGAAACCGAGTGTCAACTCTGTTTAGAGGACGAGGAAACTGAATACTATACGAGTGTGCTGCCCTCTGCCATCTTAGGAAGCGTATCCTCTTCATAGGAATCATGACTTCAGAGAGGAAAAGCTCAGACCATACGAAATTCCTGTTCCAAACCTATCTTCAAATAAAGTAGCCGCGGATATGCTCAAAAGTAAACACCTTGGCTTTCACTCATACTATACCAGCTACCGTGGCGAAATTTTCAGCTATACTGGAAGGGCCTTTTACATTATAATCCTGTCGAAGACATTGAAATTTAATAACAATTAAATGCCCTACAGCAAGAACACGCTGATTGATTAACAAAAGTACGACGGAATTTACCAAACGTTTTCGGGAAATTTTCACAATCATTTGCACTTTTTTACTATTTCAACACGTTGTGCTTGTACTATTTGTACCGATCCATATTTAACAACTCGCCTAGATTCTGTCATTGCGGTGATAGTTGAATGTTGAGGGTTAAAAAATGAGAGATGAAGTGAGAGAAAAATGACGAGATTTAAAATGACACCTCTTGTTGGATTGCCACCTACAAATCCAATGCTACATATCTGAAACAATGCAAGAAAAAAATCGAATTCATGGAATTACTTCGAATATTATTTTGATGATGACTCAAAAAAATTAATTTCAAAACATCATATTAATATTTCCGTCTGAAGCAACCTTCCATCAAATGTCGCCCGTAAACCCTTCGCACATCCGGATCATGGCAATAACTACTCAAACCCCATTGAAGATGATGGCTTCCTCGCACTAGAAATTAACTTCTTCAATGACGCCGTCAACCCTATCCTCGTCCCCATATTCGAGATGTTCTTGGCGTTCCGCTAAAACACCGTGACGACAAATTGAAATTTCGAAAATTGCCATAATTATCTATGCGCGTGTCTTTCTCCACACCCCGCACCCTAAATTGCTTTTTCATTTTCGACTTTCCACGAAAACTTTCCGCCTCAAGTTGTAAAGTTTTGAAATTCCTTGTGGTAAAAAGCGAGTACCCGCATCGACGGGGGGTTGAAGAGTGAGTTTTTCAAACGCCTATCATACCGTTGGAATTATTCATGAATTCATTTCAAAATTTTCCATTTGACTCCCTTCTGCTTCCCATTTCCCGCCCGTTGGAGTGGTGACGGCAAGGAGCGTATGCCGAGAATAGGCATATCATTATGCATAAGCTTGTGCGTAGGGCTGTAAAACGGTCGGATTAATTGAATCAAATAATTTGGAAATTTTTCAATATGGTGCCGCTATCGAAATTTGCATAAACAATTACGCCATTTTGAAAGCACAAGGGGAGGAAACGAAAAATATCTATGGATGCTGCGGGTATGGTTTGTTTGAAGTCGGAAACTTAACAGCAATAGCGAGCAATTAAGAGTATCTGTGGATCATAAACGCATTTCAAATAGGCTATTTACTCAATTGAGATTCATAGATACTCATAATGACGGTCGTAAATTCCGAAAATAAGGTTTAGTACTTCTCGGCTCTCGTAATTACAGACTTATTATGAGGTAAGTTTACGATAAGGCGGAGTAGGAATTCATCCATCAATCGCAGCGACGCATTAATGGCCACATCTAACGGATGTGAACCGTCAAAAATCAAATCAAAGTGGAACACATCGACAGAAATCCCTTCCATTCACATACTGTTGGCCATAATAGCCGAAGCGTGCAGCCTAATTTTTTCCCCATTTTGATCAGAGCATAACTTCTCAATAGAAGTTAATTTACCAAATCCATGCAGCTACCGTAGGTTGCTATCAGTTATAGAGCGAAATCAAAATTGCTGTCACTGCGTCCCGAATACAAATTCCAGATTTAAGGCACTGCGAGTGCTCGCGTACGAAGCAGCACCATTCATCAGTTATTCATTAGCCCACCGTCTCACAGCCATAAAATGCGCGAAATAGCTAAAATATCTAATCTGCGTGGACTAAATTAGGCAGAGTCCAGCCCGGGCTGGTCGTGCCTGCCCTACAGAGACGTCATCACACGCCAGTGATGGAACAATCGTTCGCATGATTCGGTTCCCGATCGTGTGCGCTTATAAGCTTTCTCATAAAACTACCATTAAAGGTTAAATATTTCCTAAATAACGGTGATAACAATAAAATTAGATCATTTTTTCCTCGTTATTCTTGGGTTTCGGTGCTTCGATGTTTGGTGTTTGGTTTTCGAGCGTTTACTTCACGTTTGTCGTATTTGTCTGATTGTGACACTCATTCCACTGGGACGAACGAATGGACGACGGATGGATGGATATCTGGTAGAATGGTTCTGGAGAGGTTTTTAACGTTTTGCTTGCATGGAATATCTGATGCGGGTTTTTGGGGTTTTTTATTGTCATCAGAATGTGACAAGGGGAGCAGCGTGCCCCTTGGACACGCACCGTATGGAACGCATTGTGAATATGTTGTGCTCGTGCAGAGGCGAAACTGAAAGATTGACGGATTGATTCTGGCGTGGGTTTACTGTCCCGCTGCTAATTTTTTTTTATTCCCGCGTTTCTTTTTTGTATTTGTTTTTCGTTTTCTTTGATTTAATTTCAATTTTTATTGGTGCCTCTGACTTGGACGTTTAATGAGTTTTTCTCCGTAGGGCTAAGGCAAAGGGTCAGCTTATCGACGACCGCCAACGGTGGCGTGCTCTAATTTACGCACATTTTTTCTCGCACGTGTGTGGAATTGTTGAGCAGGAGGAGGAATAAAATCAAATTCTTTCATTAATGATTGCATTTAAATTGGATTAAGAATGGAAGAGAAATTTCTTCGCCATAGAACTGGAGCAAGAGGTTTTAAGATTCCTTTCTGCGGATTCGATTATTTCAATGGAAACGTGTTAGGATAACAGCACGCGATGAGTCGAAATCGGCTTAGCCTTGGCCTACAATGCTGATTTTCGGGAATCCATTTCCATATAAGCTTGGGGTTGGTAGGCTTTCAATGTACTATGGGGGGTTGTGCTTTCCGAGCAACAGTTCTGATCGTCCTCAATTGACCGGTCAACCAGTAACGGTTTTAGTTTAATGGGCAAATGGAGCCTTTTCGGGGCTATTTTTGATAGCTTCATCAGCAGCCCTTAACTGCTGTTGAGCAAAGTTCTGGCGGGCGAGCAAACAAAATACAATTTTTGTTCAATAAGGTGACTTTTTTTAATTTCAGGAGCAAAGTTGAGTCGATTTTCGATATATGTTTCTTGTTATGTTGGTATACATGTCCTCTAACATATGACGTGTTAGACGTGTTTTGGTGTGCTTGGCGATTTTTTACTATTGGACTTTTTAATATTTACTATCAAAAAACATTAAAATTTGTGTAAAAATTAAGTTATCTGCTTCAACGTTGGCTGTGGCATTTGGCGAGTCATTAAAAAAATTAAGCTCTTTCCAGAAGACCGAGAAGATATTAATGACGAGATCTGGACGCCCCAGTACGCCAAAAACCGATGAAAACGTTGAAGCAGTGAGGAAAATTGCTATAAGGAATGGTCGAATCAATAACAGGCTAATCCTCGGGGATATTGGTATCTCGATTGGGATAGCCATTACCTTTTTTCAGATATTTTAGGCATAAAACCCAGGTCTGTTTCAAAATTGCTAAGCAGCTGAGGAGCTGTTGAATATTCCCGTCATTCAACGACCCAGATGTTTTGAAAAGGGTCTTCGCTGGTGACGATCATTCGATAGCCCAATCATTCGAATTGAAGCGACCAGAGGAGCCATGACTGTAAAAGAACACCAAGTTCGGTCAAATGTGAGCGTTTAATTTACTGCATTCTTCCATTACAATGGAGTGGTTCGTCATGAGTTCTTGTCGGAAGGTCTTACGATCAATAAGGAATATTAATTTGAAATTATTCGCGGCTTGCATGAAGCAACTCGAAGATAATGTTCGGATTTGTGAGAAATTATGGTTGTTGCGTCATGATAATGTACCTGCTCACCTGTCATTGCTCGTGCGTAATTTATTTGAAAAACAGTCCAATACAGTACAGGATAATAAATAAATAAAAAAAAAATGAGTTTTTTTCGAGAAAAATAAAAATTCACCTTATTTCTTAAACAAACCTCGTATTTACGGCTTAAATTATCGGCAATCGAGCAGTTTCTGTACGACGCCAAAATATGCGGTCAACCGAAAATGATATTGAAGACCCATAATTCTCGAATCCTCGAGACATCCATATAATATCCATCCATAACCATCACCGACTGTTGAGCGGAAGGTCTGTACTTCCACTCTGTCCATAGTCAAAAACAATTCTTATACCGAAAAACTGTGCAACAACATCAGTTGTGAACAAGAGTTGATAAAAAAATATAATTAACATGGAAACAAAAAAATTAACTGTGAACTACACCCAACGCGATAAATACAAAAAAAAATGTAATTGATACACCCTGAAGCCCAAGATCATCAAGTTCGCCATACGTTCCCTGATTGAGTTTGGGAGCAGTTGGAAATGTTTGGCCAAAAACTTGTCTTCAATTTGTAGCTCATTTTTGGCTGATATGTAATTTGCGGAACATGAGAAAAATGACATGGCATCTGGTGAAACTTACTTAACTTAGGCCATACATCAGGCGTTACAAGAAAAGTTCAAAAAACACATTATTTCCGGAAAAGTCACTGAAGATTGGTCCTTAGGCTTTTTTCTTTCAGGTAAAGTTAACGACGGGTTATGGCAACGAACGAAGGACAATGACAAAAACAATAAATTGGGTTGTACTACATGAAAGGCCCGATTTTATAGTAAAAATTTAAAAGCCAGAATTATTTTTCTGTACATTTTCATTCAATCAAAAAAGCATCCGTTGGAATCCATGACATTCTTCCAACCTGATGCAAGGTCAAATATTCCTTTTTCGTAGAAGTGCTGACATCTTGATGCAATGAAATCTTCAACAGCTTTTATGACCTTTGCTCGGTTCCGGAAGACCTTCTGGCGGCAAAATCAATCCGGATTGCGGAAAAGTCGTTGCCCTTCGGGGAAATATCAGGAAAGTATGGTAGTTGCCGAAGAATTTCAAGTCCCAACTGCAACAGTTTTTGCACCGTTACTTGTGAGGTATGGGGTCTAGCATTGTAAAAAGGATCGGACCATGCACATTGCGAATGCATTTTGCTTTTCAGCTAATTTGGCATACAGTTTGTCGATTTCCTCACAATATTTGAAAGCGTTTGTCGTTTCTTCTGGTGGAAGAAATGAAAAATGGATTGGTCCTTTCGATGTCCACCAAATTGTCACCAAAACATTTTTTGGGAGAAGATCGGGCTTGAGGGTGAGTTTTGGTTTTTCATCTGCATTCAACCACTGTCCAGGTTTTTTACAGTTATCATAAAGAATACATTTGTCGTCACAGGTGACCATTCAGAAATTTGTTTTTAAGATCAGAACATAACATGCCTCCAGCCAACAAATAGTGATTGCACCGTCGTCAAAGAGGTAAAGAGGCTGAGACAACCTTAGGTTAACAACTGCCTCCGATGAAATCTCATAGTGTGATGAGGATTGTGCAGAAAGAAGATGCGTTGAGAAACATTAATCGAGAAGAGTAAAACCCAAAAGAATGGAGCAGAAAAGTTATTTCGAGAAAGGGAAAGAGCCTTCAAAGTCTGCAGCTTAATTCTCAAGATAAATAGAAAATAAAAAAACTTTTTTAAAAATGGATCAACTGCTTGTGGGCAATGTCGACGGGTGAAGGATAAAGCCTGAAGAAAACCCGACATCAGTCAATGAAATAGTCGTTTAGCTTAGAAGAAATGAGCTCAGCCATTATGAAGCTGGAGGACGATAAGACTTCAGGCGGAGATGGTTTTCCATCTGAGCTCTTCAAAACTACTGGCGGAGTTCTGATAGGGACCATGCACTGGACCATATGTCTTATCTGGAAGGACAAAAGCATCGCCGGTAACTTTTACGAGTTTTGTTTAAAAACTAAGGTGACTTTTTCCGATTTAGTTTTTTTTTGCTGTTTTGGTAGACATGTGCCCTAACATACGAGGATAATTTCGAAGTTATTGCATACTCCCATGGAGACGTAGATGAGAGGTTCCCAGTAATTGAAAAACAAAACCAAACTAGTTGGTTAGAGTACCCTAAGATGCACGTGGGAAGCACCCAGTGTTTATTGCTGCTGATTTAAATCCATAAAAGAAACCACATTTATGAGCAACTCGTTACTGCGTAAAACAAAGTGGGATACTAGCACGAGGGATACTAGCATGGATCAGATCCCGCAGACCCTAGCAGCGTCCCAAATATTGCGATCAAAGCTGCCGTTAAAAAGAGACCAGACATTTTTATAGCATTGATGCAAAGCTGCCTTGAGGAGCGAATTTTCCATGAACCATGGAGACCCCAACATATGGTGGTGCTACCCAAGGGAACAGACCACCTGGAGTACCTTGAGCGTACCGGCCAATATGTCTGCTAGATACAACAGGAAAGATCCTAAAACGCATCATATATGGCAGACTACTCGCCGTGGCGGAGGGTAGAGAAGCTTTGTTTGACCAATGATAAGGTTTTAGAAAATCGCTTTCACTTCACTAACAGGAAGCTGGGACAACAAATGGATTATAGCACAGGGGTGAGTCTTTGGACCTCTTCTGTGGAACATAATATATGTATGATGGAAATGTGAGATTAACGCTGCACAAGGAATCAAGATTATCGGTTGTGCTGACGTCGTCACCGTAGTTACTCTAGCGAAACACATCCACGAGGTAGAGTCCGCCACGGATGAAGCGATCGTCAAGACCAAAGATTGGCTAGAGTTCGCCGACCTTGAATTACCTGACCACAAGACGGAGGCTGTCTTAATAATCACCCAAACTGCCGGGTTGGAAATCAATTATTCAGGTCTAAAGGGCCACTAAAATACTTGGGTGTAATGCTCCACAACCGACTTAAATTTAAGACCCATGTCGAATATTGCAGTAAAAAGGCCTCATAAATGCAGGCAGCGCTTTCCAGAATGCTGCCAAAAATTGATGGGCCGGGATATGAGAGGAGTATTCCGTTTACAGAGTGGTAAGCTCAATACTTCTGTACGCTGCGCCGGTCTGCGTGGGAACTCTTACAACGAAGGAGATAAAAAGAAAGCTCTCATCTGCATACAGGCTTTGCGCACTAAGGACTGTATGCGGTTTTCGGACAATCTCGGATGAAGCAGCTTGTGTTATAGCAAACATGGTCCCTAACGATATCCTCGCTGGCGTGGTGCACAGGGTTTGCTTTAAGCGAACTACGGTCCGTCAAAAGACCATCGTTATCCAAAGGATAAAAGCAGAAAAAATGGCAACATCTGTGGTAATGCGACGAGCCAGGTGGCATAATACGGTAAAAGGCAGATGGACCCACAAGCTGATCCTCACAATCGGGCTTGGGGAAAAAGGGCACACGGTGATTGAAATTACCACCTTACACAATTCCTGTCAGGTCACGCCGGCTATCGAAAATATTTTCACAGATTTGGACACGATAGCTCGCCCTTCTGCCCAGAATGTTCCGAGGAAGAGGAAGACGTAGAGCACGCAATATTCCACTACAAACGCTTCGCAAACGCAAGAATGGATCTGCCGATCCCGGAGCTTCTAATAAGTAATAAGCCACGTGATAAGCTCAGAGAAGAGTTGAAACGGCAGATAGAGAGCAAGAAAGTTGCTGACCGCGCCCGCGAAGCAATACCTAACCTAATAGTACCCTTAGATGTGGATGAAGTACGGACTAGGCTTATAAGGTTTCTAAATCCGGCTCGAGGAGACAAGATCGAACTTCCGTCTTGAGACCATTTTGATGTTAAAGTCTCCAAGGTTCGAGAGTCTCACAAGTATGTCAGTAAGTTGGGAAACGATCGGTCTTAAGATTATTAAAATCGCCTTTAAATCGCAAGTCGCAACATCCTTGAGCGTTAAGATGGCTATATGCATCCGCAAACCGCTTTTTATGCATTTCTGGGGCTCTGTCGCCGTTTTATGTAAATATTTGAGCTAATAAAGTTGTTGAGCTGTGAAATTTATTGTTTGATGTTTTCAACAATTTTGTGATACCGCCTTCCATTGTCACCGGAAAAAAACCCTTTTTTCTAATAGAGCGAAGGTGATACCAAACTAGTTTTCAACCCCCATGCGGGTCCTATTATCCTTCCTCTATTCTTCCATTATTGAGACGTGACACCTACAATGACCACTGGCCGCTTCCTATCAATATCCATCACCGGAACATCTTTTTCCAACTGTCACACGGCATTAACACCCACCCGCAACCAGTGATTGATCGTAGATAGCACGAATTCATTAAATTTCAATTCATAGGTTCACAATTGCATTCTTCTCTCTCCGAGCACTCAACCAACCTCCTTAAGCAGATGTAAACACAAACAAATACAAAAACAAATCATTAACATTCACCTGAGACCCCCAGGACACAGCTCCCCCCCGAAACAAAAAGAAAATAACGCATTTGAACAAATTTCCCATTCGTTATCATCATCACTCGCACACCTCGAGGCGCAGCAAATGCTCACACCCGCTGCTACTTCCTCAACCGCTTCCCTGTCTATGACCGTCCTGATCCCTATTCCCGACGACTATCACGACTATCACGTGTACGCGCGCTTTTACTTTAGTGAATTTATGAGTAATTTATTAACGCCCCCGAGTTATCACCTGCTTCACGCATGTGAGAAGACACAAGACCCGCTCGCTACTCACCGATAAGATACGAGTACGCGGAGTTGTTGTTTTCGGATGCGCACTCACGGTGCCGTCCGTCGTTTTCGCCTGTTCACTGTGCCACAATGGCATTAATTTAATGCGTTAATTTGTTAGCATAAAACTGAAATAAATTTTGGTGCTGAAATGAATGACGGAAAGACGGGGGAGAAGAAATACTCGTTGGATGGTCTTAGATACCTTTGTGCTTGCGCAACATGGAGCTGTCAAAATATAAGATTACGAACGAAATTTTATGTGGAAACGTTTTTATTTGGCACAAAAGGCAAATAACATCATAAAATATACGATTCAGTCGGGGTTGGTTGGTTTCCCGGGTGCTGAGGCTCTTGGTTTCTTAGTTTCGTGGCGTCTGAGACCACCAGGAGGCATTCACTGGCTGCTATATTAACTGGAAAATGTTGGCGAATGTTTGCAACAGTTGAAATCTTTTTGGAAAAGAGATAAATAAGCCGGAGGCTTTCACGTATTTTAATTCGACTTAGCGCAATGGACCTCAGTAGTTCCAATCCTTGAATGTGAATGTGAAGAAAGAAAAACAATATAGTTAGGAGCTAGCAGCAAAAGTTATTTTAATAACAAGTATCGAAAGAAGTAGTATAGAGTAGTAGAGGATAAGCAGAAATGGAAATGTCTATAAAGCTTAGAACTATTGCGTGCTGTTTTCAGAAGACAAAATTGGAGACATATTGGAGAGGAGCAACACTTAGATTATACTCGAAGTTTTTTTTTATAATATGTGATTTTTTAAGCGTTTGGTTTTCAATGGTCAAAAAAAGTACCAAAAAAGACTAGAAAGTATACAAAATGTTTATACAAGTTGATGAATCGGCACTTGCCATTTGTGTAAATATTGACCAAGACTACGTTTTATGACTGACTCAATTTCAGATCACTTATTCGAGCATATTAGCTGGTATCTCGCTGATAGCACAGATAATGTTGCCTTCCAAGACTGCAATTGACCCTAGCTTATCAGAATGGATGAGTGACATATCTTCATAAAACTTTGTCTTAAGACATCAAATCGCACGCTATAGTCGGTCAATTCAACGATTCAAAACGAAAGAATAATTCCTCACAGAACTCATTTCTCAATCGATAAAAGCACATGTCAACCATTTTCAGCTTGCGCATTTTGTGTTAAAAAAATGTTCAAATAATTCGAACCCTAGCGGGTTCATTGACTATGACGTTGGTCTCACGGCCATCTTTTAAAAATCATATGCAAAGACTCCATCCAACCATAAACTGCATTTTCCCGGGTGCATTTCTTCGTCCTGAAGAATTTTTCTACATAAAAGCCGATCTTCCTCCACCTATTCTAAGGCCGCCTTACAGAAAATTCGACGCCGTGGCAGATCGTTCGACTTCTCTTGCTGCACAATCAGTTACGGTTTTAGATCACGATTACTATTTGATGTCCAATATCGTGAAATTGGTGCGAAAGTTGATAACTATGCCTAAAATTGCTTGATCAGTAGATCGATTGTGACGACCGCAAATTGATAATCAAATACAATAATTTATAACCGATATGGGTGGATATGGTGGAAGTCTTTCAGTGATTAAGTGGCAATGCTAACCGAGCATAGTGATCCTGGATCTAATGGTTGCCAAATGGTTCGCTTAGAAATCGCTGCCTGATGACAGTGAGGGCGAGGCATCTACACAGAAAGTAGGTAAGAGCCTTTTTCTCATTACTCTCCTTAGAGCTACTTTGGAATATATTGTGGAAAATAGCATGCACATTACGACGTCTTCTCACCGTTTAGAGTCGGTTGTAGCTGGTCAAATCTTTCTAAGATTACGCAGTATGCTAAATTAATGTTAAACTAAATTAATAAAATTAAGCTTGTACTGTCGTATAGTCCTTAATCCAGCGCTCCTCCTATTATTTCTTGTTAATAATTTAATTCAAAAACGTTTGTGTCAAGTGCGGTATATTCACCTCAAGGACCTTTCTTTACCGAAGTAATGTCGATACGAGCAACCAAATTCTCTAAGCCTAATGGCGCACCAGATACCAATTCGACCTCTCTCCACTTTTGAGGATCAATGACGAATTTTTGCCAAATAATAGTACCGCAGGTGAGATTGGGATGATTAACGACGGCGGGCAACTGTCGCCTACTGTCATCAATTCAACATGGTGATGCTCTCGTTTACGGAGCAACAATGCATTTTTGTTATTCAAATTGATAACAAAATTAGGCAATCTGTAAAAGCTATCTCTTATGAAATCCGCCCTACTGAGTTCGGAATTCTTTCAATAGTGAAAATGCTCGAAGAGTACATATGTATGTACATACATATATCACTCTATACACCTGGGTAATTGAGAATCAAGGTCCGGTTTTTTATCGAAAGTTTTGTAACAAGCAAAGAAGGTTATACTATGTATAAAGCTGCATCACAAATAACCTGGAATTATTTTTATCAAATTTTGATGTTTATCCCGAGGAACCAATCACTCTATCATTGCTCATGCATCCTAAAAAACTCAACTGACTCATGCCATATTACAAGATCTCCCTTCCCTTATCTAGACTCTGTTTCTATTAAAATTGTCTTCGTTCATACATTTTGCCGCCACAACTTGCTGAATTCGATAAACTCGCCGTCAATACGGCTAACCATTTATCCCGTATATGTGGATCCCCAAGAAGAATTCCCTTTTTTGTTAACCTCAACATTCCTGGTCTTTATCATGCGACCAATAATTTGATGTTGCCTCTGGCCCCACCGCGACTAAAAATTCTCATCTCAAACTGTCTGTCTGTCCATGTAAGACAACTTGACTTCATTTTCACCACTGACCCATTTAACACCTCTGTTTGACTCTGTTTTCTTCCCCTATCAACCATCGTAAATTTTTCTTTTACGATTTTTCATTACAAAGGGATGCAATACCCCTATAATTCGATTTTTTACGACTTCTATAAAGAAAAATTTCACCAACTTATAAATATCACAACAGAGCCTCCTAATCCTAATTGAATCTCTCTCCTTCTATTCTCTCATTCTCTCCTTCCATTCACTTTTCCTGACAGGAAACGTCATCCACCTTCGTCTCAGCCTCCAGTCTGTGAGAAACAAACAGGACAAGTTATGAGTAATTTTTACTTTTCCAACTCTTCAAACTTTTCCAACTTTTTTGGTACTTAGTCGCACTATGTCAAGCTTTACAACTCTCTTTATCAACTCTGCATAACCGATATGCTAACCAACTTTATAAATGATCACAAGTCCTTCTTGCAACCCCCCCTTCTTTCAATCATGAAACTTCAAATTATTCCAACACTATATCGCCAACCATCCACCAATGATTTCTTAATTCTAAATTGTCGAATTTCGTCCTTGAACTATTTCTCCCTTGTTCCGTCTACTTCTCTATGAATCATCTATTTCTGGCTCCTATGGTCTTCCTGGCGCATTTCTAAAAAAAATTGTACCCACTCTTTCTATCCATGTCTCCAAAATATTTGGTCTATCTCTATCTGTAAGAGAATTATCCAAAATATGGAAAAATCTTTTTATAACCCCTATACATAAGAGAGGTCGAAAAGCGATGTTAACAATTATCGTTTGTAAGCTGTCACATATACCCAAGCTCTTTGAACGTATTTTGTGTGAAGTCTTAAATTTTCACTGCGAATCTTATGTCTCCCCTAGACAACATGGCTTCCTCAAATACAGGTCTACAACTACAAGGCTTTCCTTTTACCCTCTCCACCTTACGAGTAGAAGAGTGCAAGAAAGCTGTAGCTATTTTAACCGATATTCCATTTACCATTTACCATATGCCATAAACCATTTTAGTAATCTGGATATCTACTTGTGTACACACCTCCCCGATTCCAACATCATCCCCTCCACTATCTCCATTATACCTCCACAGATCAGGGCAACCAGACCCAACAGGGAGGACTGGAAGAGATCAAGGGCAATTTTTCATGAAGGAAGTATAAAATGTGCCATAAACTCCTTTGATCCATTCTTATCTCCTGGAGAAAATAATATCTTCCCAGCTCTCTTTCAGAAAAGAAATGAGCAATTCACCTCCATGCTATTCAACATCTTCAGTGCCAGCTACGCATGGGGGTATATACCGAAAGCACGTCGCAGACTATGAACCTGCCCAAATCATACCGACCGATAGGCCTTACCTCATTTTGCCTAAAAACAATGGAAAGAATACTGGATAGACATATAAGAGACGGCCCTCTGAAAAGATTGAGAAAGCCAGGATCTCTCTATGGACCAGCAAAAGTCTCACTGGAAAAACTTTCATTAATCCTAAGATATCTCGCTGGCTATATACAGCCATCACCAGACCAATTTTCACATACGCTGCGCCCGTCTGGTGACACAAAACAAAAAACACATCAGTATAGGCCAAGCTCAACATACTACAAAGACTAGCTTATTTTTGTATTACAGGAGCTATGAGAACAACCCCCACAGCAGCGCTAGAAGACGTCACGGACTTACCACCCGTACACCTCCAACTTAAAAAATAAGCAATAATATTCGCCCATGGACTCATCGTGGAGGTTGACTCTAATTCTAGGCTTTTTCATCCTGACATTCTTAATGAACTAAATAGGTATGAAGTCCTCAAAATACCCCATATAGACAATTGCCTTCCAAGGTATAACTTCGGCCAAAACTTTAAGGTTACAATTCCCTCTCGACACTGTGAGCAAAACAGACCATCCTTCGATAGTCAATCCTATGCACGGTATACAGATGGATCCAAAACGGACGAAGGTGTTGGGGCTGGAGTATATGGAACTAACACTGGAACGCACATCTATCACAGCATAGATAGTTACAAGTCCGTATTTTAAGCAGAGATATTCGCAATTGACCTCTGCCTCAGAGAACATATAAACAGAGCTATAACCAATAAAAATATTTAAATTCTCTCTGACAGCAAGGCTGCATTTCTAGCCCTCATAAGCTACGAAATCTCCTCTAAATTGGCATCGAACTGCTTACAACTATTACGTCAGTTGGCCAACACAAAAAACAGAGTTCACCTCATGTGGATACCTAGGCACATTGCCCATATAGGAAACGAAAAAGCAGACCTATTAGCAAGAAAAGGCTCTGCATCACCATTCATGATGCCAAGACCATTCTGCATCATAATATGCTACATAAAGGAATGGTTGAAGAACACGGCCAACCACTACTGGACACAAACCAACCGCTTCCCTTAAAATAACGAAACAGCTCCTTAAACTTTCTAGGAGTCAAATTCGTATAGTCACAGGATTCTCCTCACTGGACATTGCCCAGTCAACAAACAAAACCATGGGCATCACACAAGATGACACCTGCAGAATGTGTAACGAAGAGGTAGAAACAGCAGAGCACGTGCGGTGCCACTGTAACTGCCAGTAACCGTACACGACACAAACACCCAGGCAGGAATTATCTTGAAGCGGAAGAAATCGCTGCTAGTTCACTCAAAAACATTATCATGAACTCAGGATTTTTGAGTGAACTCTAAATGGGGGACATCACAATAGGCCCATCAGAGGCCTCAATGATTAGATGACATTGTCCCTCCCCCCACTTTAATCTAAATCTAAAAATCTAACCTGTGAAACCACTATTACAGTGTTCGTTAAAGATTTGCCATTTCCAACTTCCTCCGGTGCTCCCCAAGGCAGCCAGCTAGGTCCACTTCTTTTCACTCACTTACCAATAAAGGTCATTACAAATTACTACATCTCACTATATGCCGACGATTCCAGCTCTTCAAGACCATTCCTTTGAGATGGCTCTTCTCTTATTTAGTTGAATCTCAACAATTTTTCCATCTGATGCTCCAAAAACTGCTTAGAGCTTAGCATTTCCAAATGTCCAACAACTTTTTAGCTTTTAGATCCCTCTACAATCCCCATTCTCCAATATGCTCTTAATTGTGATTTCCTTATCTGTTAAGTTTAGTTTTAAGTTAGACTTAGTATTAGCTTGTATTGAGCCGAAGAAACAGGGTTATTGACCTTCTAGCCCGCAGTTCGATGTTGGGTCTCCAGCTAAGCGGGATACGGGATAAGTCCCAGAATTTAACACTAATAGTTTCAGTTAGGTGAATATAAAACTTTGCCAGCATTCTCCCCCAGACTACAGCTCATGGTACAACCATTGTGACTCCTTAAGATGTCACCTCTGTTTCGGCAACTTCAATAGAGAAGATGAACATCTCTTCGCCTAACTGACTCCTGACACAAACTAAAATAAATGCTTCCTACATATCGCCATCGCCCACATCTACGACTATTCCCAGTAAACGAATAAATTCAATTTTATTAAGGCACGTGGAATAAAACAAAAATATTCCGGGAACTAATCTTAACAATCATCTAAAGCCGCAACACCCATCTTCTGCATGTCTAACCAACCGTCGCTCTTCAAAAATCAATTAAAAATACCAAAACACAAAGCCCACGCATTCGTCATTAAAATCCAAAATCCAATGAGAATTTAAACGATCCACCACCCATGGCCGAAACCTCCTTAACATGCAACCACATCCCAATCCTTAACGGCTCAACTAAGCCCACAATCTAGAACAATAGGCTCACCGACAAACCGCTGCATCCAGACTCGAAAAGGGCTCACTATTAAACTGTCATAAAATGCAACGTGACATTGAACCCTAATCTGCTCGACATAATAAAAATTAAACAAAATCAAAAACCAAAAAAAATCAGAGAAAAATCAAAATTCATTCCAGCACGTGAGACAACAGCGCGTCCCGCAAAACGTTATAAATCCCAATCAATGCCAATGGACTCGGGTCTCGTTAGTAAGTTGGTTCTAAAGCCTTTACGGGTCGCGCATATGATCCATTTCAGGGCCGAATGTGAACGCGGCGATATCTTTGTTCACACCATCAAAATGTCGTTAACAGTCCAAAACGTACTTACAAATAAACCGCCTTCACCCCTCATCCAGTCGAGCATGTCTGCTTAGGCTTGCTTAGGCCAGGCAAAGTGCTTACGCACTTCATAAAACTCCGGATAATTTCAATTTTTCGTCATATTCATCGTGCATTTTGATAAGATGCGTGCCTTAAGGTTTCTCACTTTTTTTTTTTTTTTGGTTTCAACGGTCGGCGGGACTTTACAGACGTTTTTTGGATTTTATATTTATTTTAATTCTTTTTAGAAATATAGTATATCGTGTGCATGTCATGGAGCTGTGGGAGTGATCGTAGAAGAAGTTGTCGGGGAAATTTATGGACACAATTTGGAGACGATTTTTCATGACAGGTAGTTTAAGGCACGACGGTGGAATAATAAGTAACGTCGGGAAGCTTCTTTGTAAATTTGTGTACTTTTTAATGGTTATATCGCAATATGGATCACTTTTTGGATCGAAATATGGGTAACATTGGCCTTGGGTCATTTGTGCCGGTTCCCGTCGCATGTCGTCGAACAGATAATCTTGTTAGAAGAACCTATTTTTCAAACACAAGATTTAAGGGTTTCTTTCTAATCTAAGTCGCCAGGTCTTGAATTGAAAGTGCTTATTAACGAAAGAGTGTTTTAAGATGGCTTTTGCATGATGAGTCATATGATTTAATGGAGTCTAATTTCTGTATACGTTAATGTGAATTCTGATAAAAGATTTTTGAACGTGATTTAAATCGAGAGGTAAGCAAGTTTGTAGCACGCTTGCGCACTAAGCTCTAAGCCTTTAAACAATATCATACCAGATCACCTCGAAACGAAAAAAAGATGATGAACAGTGACTTTTAATTTAAAAAAAAAAATTATTATGTTGATCGGAGCTGCTTAAACCGGAAAGCACGAAGGTTGGTGTTAGAAGAGTTTTTATGGCAATGGGTTTTCTCTAGTCACATGAAATTACGCTTCGGCCTGGGTGGTAAAAATGGACAAGAAAGCCCTTCAGCTAAGCCCTCGGAAGATCGGCTCGATAGGGAAGTAATATTTTTATACGAACGTTTGAAAATAATTAAAAAATTGCTATCAAAAGTCTGGTAATTTTGAGTAGTAATAATAATCCCACAACGTGTTATGCGTGCCATAGTAGTTAAATTCGAGTCATCATGTTCACTATTGAATGCTCCTGTGAGAACATACACTGGTCGAAAAATCGAAAATATTGCAGTCATAGGTAATTCAATTCAAAATGAATTAAATCAGACGATTCCATACAAAATCAAATTAAGTCAAGAATTGAAGCCTTCTGATCATTTGAAGCGCCAAAACTTATCCGATTGGGCTCTGCAAGTGTTTGAAGAAATGTTACGATCAGTTAAAGTTGATCGTATGCCAGGCAGAAAGCCCCGTTTTTGCTAAAACTGGATAGAATTCAACCAATGATATGTGGATCCAACAATATCGAAAGTGCTATAGCCAACGGTCCGGTCGATACCGGCGAAAGATTGGTAGAAAACTGGTTTAAAAGAATTGATTAATGCTGACGTGGCGCGGTACTCGTATTAACGAGATCGACTTGAAATAAATTTCAGCGCCTTATCTCCATCATTCTGTGTTTTATTTAAACATAAAATTGTTATGTCCTTATTGAAAATAAGTAATACACGTTGAGTTAAAAACAGTAAAAACTAGTTGCCTATTTGGCTCCGCGGCCCTCGTTGAATTTAATTGAAAAGCAGCGGATTGACGCCGGATCACATTTTTCATCAGGAACATCGAAAAAATTGCCTTACCTTGCAGAAGGTGAAGATATTTAGTTGCCGGCTTAAAAAGAAAGCAGTCTTTGCAATCGGTACTTAGCCAATTGCTTTCCAAATGCTACTACTGGAACAGTTCCAACCCAACAAAAATTACAAGAATTATAAAAGCAACAACAGTAGAAGCGTTCAACAAGGGAAAAATCACTGGTAATCAATATCTAAAAAATTCAGTCATACCCTTTAAGCCAAGAGGCTGAATAGTAACTTGCCTCACAACTTAGAAAGTTACTCGGTGATAACTTTGAGCTCAAGGGATTCAAGGTTTCAACTATGTACAACATGTACCTAATGGGATATGTGCCATGTGATAATAAATTAAATTAAAAAGAGGAGTTGTAAATATCGTCCGTCACACTCTACATTTAATTGGTGTCAAAAGATTTGTACTCGATCTAGCCATTCAAGCACAGATTGGCCAGGCCAGACAACAGATCCGATGTCTCGACTCTTTCTTCTGCCGGGCCTATAACCACTTAAATTGTAAGTCGGCTAAAATAACTGGCAATAAAATACGAGTTGGATCTATTTAACGACGCAGATGGTCATGAAGTCGAAACTTAATTCATTACAAGTACGAGTATACATATGCGATGCGAAAAGGTTTCTCGCGTTTACAGGACTACATCACCAAAGGACATCCGAGGTATGTATGTTCAAAAAGGAACGAGAATTCGTTTTATACTTCCGGGTTGTAAGCGGATTTCATTGAGCGTCTCTATGGTTTTAATCTGAATAAAAGGAATTGTGTGCCAGATATGACAAGAAAACTTTTATTGTGACTTAGAAAACATTCAATACCATTTTTGATAATAGCAAAATGTGTGAATACTCATTTATATAAGCCACATAATGAATCATTTCACTTGTTAATGGCCAACATCAGCTTTAATGTTCCTATTCCTCTTGATTGTGATCCAATAAAACTCCTTGTATTTTAAGGCCAACCATTCTCTAAACCTCCTTCGTAGGTATGGAAATGCTGATTAAAAAGTCCATACAGCTACGGTTGAACAAGTTGAAAAATATTAATCAAAAAGCCAAATAGCTTTTTATTTGGTCTGCACATATGGACCAGCATCGTCATGATTGCTTGGGCTAGAATTCTCGATTCAAATTTATTAGTTGCTGACGGCTGCGAACTCCCCAAATATACAGTATAAGGGGTTACATACGTCCAGCAGCGCCATAAACGCGCTAAAGGAAAACTGTTTTTAGAAGGGATAGCAATAGAAATTAATAAAAATAACTTTTACACATTGTTTATTAGTATGTAAACTTTATAAAAAAAAATTATATCATTTTTCTTTTTATAATATAAAAAAGACACGTTTTCCAAAGCACTATGAAAAAAAAGTTGCTCCATGGTCGGCATCATTTCTTCTTGGAATGCTAATGGATCTGCAAAACGTAAAAAAAATCTTGTAAAATAAATGTATAGTTATAGTCTGTTCAGCCGGATTTTTTAAATTCAAAAAATTTCGCAATTTACGGCAGTTTAAAAAAAGATATGCATTTTGTCTCATAAATGTCAAACTTCAAATCTGTTTTTAAAATTCTTTAATCACAATATCAAAAATTTTATATATATTTGCAAAAAAAAAAAATCATCAAAAGATATTAAAAACTGTATGAGGTATCTATTATATCATGCAGAGTGTGCCGGAAAAAGTAGTTTTGAGAAAAACGCATTTAAAGTTTCAAGTATATTTCTCGCTCGAGGTCGCGCGTAGCTAAAGCAAGAACTTTATGAATTTTTTAATTTATTTTGTTAACTTACGTCTAATCTCCCATTCCAGCTTCATATTGTATGCCTTCCTTACTAGTAAAAAATTGTTGTTGTTTATTACCATACACTCTGAAATAGCTGCGAAAACCGCAGTATGAGAAGGAAGAAGATGAACATCGTTTACTTCTGCTGCCTTTAAGATCTAGACTGCACTGTTTTAACTTTTTCGAAAATCACAAATAAGACACACTTCGTTTCGAACGATCAGAGAGAACTAACCTTCAGTTTCAGAAATCTGAATATATTCTCATAATGCTTTATAAACGCCCCTATACATGGGTACTATAGGATACCGGAAGAAACGACAGGTCCTACTCGTACAGTAGAATTCAGTTATAGAGACCACTCACGGGATACATATTTTCCGTAGTTATAAACGGTTGACGCTATATGAGAATGAAAAAAAAATCTGTTTTACTCAATTCTTAAAAACAAAAAAATATTTTATTGTAAGATGACGTTTACCTTCAATATAGATATTCTTTAGTTCCTTTTCGATTTGCAACACATTATTTTATAAAAGTGATGTCGAGTTATCGAAATCGTAGTATTCTTTAACAATACCTATTGCATTTAATGCAATGGCTAATGGGGGACCTAATTTATTTTTAATAACGCCTTCTTCCTCCGATTACTCCAAAGTAGAATTTTCTGAAGCATTCGCAACACTGACTGTTTCTTCTAGAATTACATCCTTTGAGGGTATAATATTGTGGTCAATGGCTATATACTTGATCCATGATAGAGAGGAGCCAATCATCTTCTCTATCAAATTTTTCTTCACTTTGAAACAATTTTTAATTGTCCTGGACTGAACGCGATCCCAAACTGTAGCCACTATATTGATGGCGTCTAGTAGGCCTATAGTATTTTCTTTTCTAAGTATCTATCCTGAATTACTTTGAGCACACGGATTTCTTCAAAATTACTATTAAGGCTTCTTATCACACACTGGTCATTGGTTGCAGTACTGATGCCATATTGGCATTAAGTTAAACATCCCATTTTCTCAAAATTCCCTCGAAAAGTTCGGAAGTCATCCAAGCCGTTTTGATGTGTATTTGACGGGAATGCACCTAGTCCCTTTGAAACACCTTCGACTTTTTGATTTGCTAATAAGCAGTTCGATCCATTCATATTCACTCCAACAAGCAGCGTTATTCTTTCCTTTCTTTCCGTTTTACCGCCCATGTACTTCCTCTATATTTTCTCTCGAACTGTTTGCCACAATCTATTGTTTCGTCTTCGAAAACGTTAGATCAATAAATTGCCTCTTAACCTTCTGTAAACCCTCTAAGCTGCATATCGCTGCTCTCCTTAGACGGAATGAAAAAATTGAGTGCCTGCATAAGTACAAATCGAAAGTCACTAGTAATTAAAAATATTATTTGGACCAGTAAGACCCATTCAATAAGGTATTTTCAAGTTAGATTTAACCATTTTATCTAGGGAAAAAGAAAATGAGAAAAAAAAGAAAGAATAGAAAAAAATGTCACAATAAATCAATTGTCTCGACTTGATACCGTTCGCCATTGAGGAGGATGTATGGCCCAATGACAGACAGTATTTCGAAGAGACTCTTGATAATAGAATATGACAATTTTATTTTTTTTATAGTCTTCGCGCAGGTTCAGAGTGTAAGTCTTACTCTTATAGTGTTTGTCACACAACCTGGACGGGGTGCAGATGGTTTGTGTCGAAGATGTCGGCTTACTACTCTCGGGGGATGGTTGTCCTAGATAGGATTGGTGAGATTCGACTAAATTTGTTGCATTGATTGTAGTTCACAGTAACTTTTTTTATTCGCACACACAGAGTATGAATTTTGAAGTGAGTACAAAAGAAAAACAAAAATGTTGGAGAAATGGCGATTTATTTTTCAATATAGTCACCTTTTAGCTCGATACACTTGACCCAGCGATGCTCCAACTTATTTAACCTGTCTGAAAAATACGTTTTCTCGAGGTCTGCATAGTAGGCCTCCGTGGCGACGATGACCTCCTCATTCGACTGAAATTTCTGCCCGGCGAGTGACTTTTTCAAGATTGGATACAAACATGCCCAAAATTTCATGCAGGATATGACCCACGCGATCTTTTGAAATGCCTACTGTCTCAGCTATCTCGCGCACCTTCAATCGGCGGTCTGCCAATACGAGATTGTGGATTTTTGTCACGTTATCCTCCGTGGTAGCCGTTTTCGGGGCACCTGGACGTGGTTCATCAAAAACCGACGTGCGACCACGTTGAAACTAGTTAAACCAATTTTTGATGGTCGCCATCGAAGGAGAAGAGGCACCGTACACAGCATCCAAGCGCTTTAGATTTCGCTCCGCGATTTCCCTTCCAAAAACAAGAATCGAATCACCGACCGATATTGCTCTTTTTCCATTTTTCTAAAATCGCCGGACACTCCTGTTTCCACACGCGGTCAAAACAAAACTACGAGTCCGATTCCGATCCGACAGTAGCCGTCCACTAGAATATACTACATGATAGTGAGTTGCTCTTGTGATACTGGCGCTATCTGGCGGTGAGGCTAAGTACTTATGGGACCACCCATATACTGCGAGTTATGACTTTCTCAGCATTTCTCATCTCTCATTCACAACTGATATTGTTGCACAGTTTTTCCGTATAGGAATTGTTCTTGGCTGTGGACAGACTTAAACTACAGACCGTCCGCTCAACAGTCGATGATGACAACCACCCTCTTGACAATGACATTGGAAAAAAAGGAAGGCTCAAAAAGTAAGAGCCTTGGCACTTGAAACATCTGAGTAATAAACAAACGAGGTTCAGACACTATGAAAATTATAAGTCCGATACGTAATTAAAATGTCTGAAAAGCCATATTGATTGTGAGCAAGTTGCAAGCAATTTTTTCTCTAATTACTAAAAAACCAGTTAGTTTTTGATCATACTTTATGTAAGTATAATTCATAATCCATTCCGACATGAAATCTAGGAGAAGGCTTATTATTTTGTCTTCAAATTTACATCGTATAAAGCTTGAATTTAATATTGACAGGTTAGATTAACCTTAATTTTTTTATCTTCTATGTTTGACTCCTGAATTTTTAGCTTGAAGATGTAAACCTTTTCGAACACCTAAATTTGAGAAAAATAAGGGCCAGTAATTTTGTTCTCTTTGGCTTTTTATACATTTTGTGGCATGCCATTTGTAATGCTATTTATAATTACTGGCTGCAGCGGCTCTGTGAATGGGCATTATTATTAGCGAGCACTTTGCTTGATACTATTATAAAAAAAACATATAAGTAAAAGTAAATTAAAATAAAATCAAGTTAAATAAATAAAAATAAAATAAAGTAAAAACTTTACTTGTAGCGTATAGCTTCACATTTGAGCTCTTTTTCCGTTAATCCTAAGACTTCTAAATCTTATTTGTTCCCACCACGATCGAGTCGTTAAATGGGGGAAGATGGCTCCCTCACCTAATCGTTGTTCAGACTCTTGGCCGCCTTAACGAGACATACTTGTTCAAAGCCACGTACAATTGACATCAGTCTTACACCTTGATACGCAAAAACGCGAAAGCATTCCATAATAGCCCGTTGGTAGATAGCAATAAATTCAATCTTATTTCGAACATTAATTAGATTAATTTAAATTAAATTCACATTGTCACCGCAGACGCATCCATCCTCCCATAGACCTTTCCGCAATTTAAACCATTCATTAAGCTTACATCAACAAACATAATAAATATCCGCCCCATAAAGATCATTAGCAGTCGATAAATACACCTTGTTAAGTGCCATCTTTGACAACAAATCGAACAAAATAAATTTTCACATAGATACAGCTACAACGAATGAAAAGTCACAGCAAACAAATCAGCAGGCAACGACGCAACGTCGCTTGCCTAATGAATGAAATAAATATTTGACGCTTAACGCTTGCTGCTCTCGGTTCTATCGTTTTGTGATCATGGTCGCGCTCCTGCTTACCAGCATGAAGAGATGCTGAAAATAGAGATCGCCACTCAAATCAGGGAAAATAAAAACCAAAAGACACCGTCGGACGATGAATGTCTCGTCGAAGCATTTTATCGAGGCAGATCACTTCATTGCTTCATCGCCCGAGCGATTGACCGCCCGACCGCCTGACTGCTTGACTGCCTGAGCTACTGTCAAATTAGCAATTTAAATCAATTCGAGAATTTCGAGTCCGATTCTTCCCGAATGTGTGCGCTACACGACATGCCTCTCTGCCGGACTGATTAACTAATTATTGTTATGTTGGCAATTTAATTTGTTAAATTACACTCGTTCACATGTCAGACTCATCGCGTAGGAGGTGTGATTCAAGCAGCCCAAACAGATACACCCGCAGCGATAGCGCCGAGATTTGTCTAAATTAGTAAGCCACCCAGAGGCGCCGTTGCAGCTGTAAAGTGAACGACTGATATGCAAATTCGAAATAACAGTTTTTTTTTTCTCGTTTTTTGGAAAACGTTTAAATTTTATTCACGACCAATCCACCACTTGATTGCACTGACAGATACTCGCCACTCATCCTGCACCACAATTACGAACGCACACCATCAGTGTCGTCCCTAAGTCATGGCTATCCTGCTTGCTACCGACAACCGGCATTGCTTCCAGCTCGCGTGCATCGGGTGGGAACTTAATTGCTTTAACACTTTGTCATTTAAAATAAAAACATCATTGCTGACAAAAAACCCTCGCCGCCACCGTCTATGTGTAAAACTAAAAATGCGCAAAAACATAAAAATAAAAAAGGACGACCAAGGATCAACAGTGTCCGATGAGTACATCGTGCATTAACCAGCATTTAGCAAACCTATCCAACAGCAGATTGATACAGTGCTACACACCATGTGGGCGGTTTGGACACATGTTGCTTCTCCCGAACGAATAATGAAAAAAAAATCTAAAAAAAGGATCAAAAAGGGATGAAACACAACATACAACATCAAACGTACTATTAGTAGTTTGTAGAGCTTTGTTTTTATTGCAACAATAAAAATTAACACCGCGGTTAGCAAAACACGCAGCGAGTAAACCGTGCAACACGGTGAGCGCATAAAAAAAAAACCAAACTCCCAAGCGCATCAAAGTGGTCAACGCGGGCGTATACTCCACAGCACGGGAATACAGAGGAGAGCGGAAATACGGAAATAAATAAAAAAAATAAAAACGAGAAAAAAATTTGACACCAATTGAGGGCACGCATGAGATGTCCTTGATGCATCATCAAACCACAAAACAATTGTCAATTGGCGGAGGTTTTTCACACACCGGCGACAGAGAGTGGTAATTCGTTCTCGTTTTTTTGTTTTTGCTTTTTATTGTCTTCTGTTCGTTTAATTTCAAGTGCATTATCATTATTCGCAAATTAATTAACAACATCACAGGCAAACTCTCACAGGAAAAGGAATTAAACACAAACAACAAGGATAAAAAGCTCGCGTTGACAGGTTCATTGATTGCGACCAGTAGTGGTGTAGAAAAATAATACCCGTTGATAGATTTGTTGACCGCAATTTTCATTATGTGCGTTTTTTTTTTCTTTTTTTTTTGTTGTTTTTTGGCTTTGAGCCTTTTCAGAAGTAGTGAGTGACTCTGAATGATGGCCAACCGACGACCAGGATCGGGAGTTAAAATTGAAACTATTAAACAAAAAATCAGACGCGGAGTAACGAGTTAATGTCGAATTATTGTCGTTCGCTTCATGGCGATATTTATATGTTGTTGATGAACCTGCGAGGTTTACGGTGACTTATTACCATCACATGAGGTCCCTGGGCTACGAATTCACTTTCGGATTCAGTTTTTATTGTTTTTCGGTTTATGGAGGGATTTTGGATTTGAATTCATACCAAGACGGTCCCACTCTGATTGTAAAGGTGGGTCTGATATAAGAGCCCAAATGTTACCTAACCTCGTCCACTAGACCACGCAGAGGATTTATTTAGTGCTTGTAATAATAATTTAAATTGCTTTTTTAAGCTCATATGGTCACTTTTAGGCTGGTAAAACACGAACGAATATGTCGTAGATCTAAACATATCTTTAGGTGAAGTCTATTAATGTAGGGCCACGTTCTCGATGGTCCCCACTTCGGGAAATGTACGCTCACGCGTAAAGCAAATTTGTAACGTAATAGAGCTATTATTTGGCATTGAGCAGTTGTGTGGCATGTGACGCCAAGCTGCTTAAAATAAATATAGCCCAAATCCAAAGCATCAATTTCAGGCAAAAAGTGTTGGGAAGGCAACTCATTCTCAGATGCCACCAGCATTATTTTTGGGAAGATATGGCCAAATGCCCCCGGTAATGAGGGAGCAAACAGAGTAAAGAAGCTGATCTTGCTTAACATGCCAAACACCAACTTCAATCTCTGTCCCTGCCGACACAGAGCCTCCACGTCGCCTGACATCCGCCGAGTAGTGAACCAATGTGTGTAGTAAATCTGGCCCTCCAGGTTGGGGGTTGTGCTTAGGGTTAACATACCCACCGCGGAAAACAAATCTTGTTACGAAGCTACAACAAGCCTCGGATACGGACGGATACAATATTGACGGTCCATATAAACGGAAAAATTTGCGAGTCTGCACATGGAATTTGTGGTCTCTTAACAGACTAGGTGCAGCCAACCAACTGAAAAAAACCCTCAACTGCTACAAAGCAGATATAACCGCACTCCAAGGTATGGACCAGGCAAATAAAAGGATGAAAAACGATGATATCTACTATCTTCTATCGGTAACTGTTACAAGGTAATTAAACAACGCCTATTTGGATGCGGATTTGTTATTCGAGGAAGACTCCGACGAAAAGTCTTAAGCTTCCGGTAAGCGAATAACATTCCGGAACAAAGCATCCTCGGGAATATAGGCCTTATACGCTTTCATGCTCCTACGGAAGAAAAAGATGATCGACTCAAGAGTGACTTCTATGATCTCCTGGATCGAACGTTCACCCAATGCCCCATGACACCAAACAAGCACACGATTCCCACATCTCAACATCCAAAAAAGAACCTGGCGGTTACCAGATCAATCGATCATCAACCAAATTGACCACGTTGCCAACTACATCAGGCACTCTTCCAGCATCCCAGATGTATAAAGTTTCCGAGGAGACAACACCGACTCGGATCATTATCTTGCTAACTTACGAATCAAGGATACTACTGAGTCGAACAAGACAAACAGTGTTTGACGTCGGAAAGTTACAAATGCAGGAGACCGCTAGGATCTTCGCCGATCGAGTTTCCCTCAACCTCTCCCCAGAACAACAGTGGGAGCATTGTCCGCGCGCTATTGGAGACGCTGCCTCTGATATGCTTGGTTTCAAACTGCCGCGCCGCCATCTACGTAGGCGGACGATAGTCGCTTTATGGAACCCGAGTTAAAAGGAGAAAGGAACACACGCTTTTAAGGACGAAAAAAAGAGAGCACGAAAAGCGTGAAATCGAGGAGATGGAGAGATGCTACCACAGGGATGACGCTCGCAGGTTTTACGAGAAAGTCAAACGAACATGCCAGGGCTATGAAGCCTGAGCAAAAGTCTGTAGGGATGAAGACGGACAAATACAGGTAGAGTGACAGTCGATTCTGAGAATATGGAAAAACCACTTCTGTAGACTGTATAACGGCGATGATAAATCGGACGGCCTGTCTGCTGATCTATTTAAGGCGGCTAAAGATGAGTTAGTAGGGCGCATGCACCATCTGTGAGATTTGGTTGGAGGAAAACATGCCCTACGAATGTTAATTCAGCATCGTTTTCCCAGTTCCTAAATAAGGAGACCCCATAACTATAGAGAAATAAGTTTCTTAAACTTCGCGTACAAGATCTTCTTTGCCGTATTGTGTGAACGCCTGAAAGCCTTTTTGGATAATCTGATAGGTTCCTATAAGTTTGGTTTCAAGCCTGGTAAATCCACAACTTTTTCAACATTGTGCTTGAAAAATCATACAACTCACTGGCCAACACGAGAGGTACGATCTATTTCGTCTGCGCAATTGCTTTCGTACGCAGATGACATTGACGTAGTTGGGTGAGCGCAGCGAGACGTCAATGAAGTGTTCAAAACATTGAAGCAGAAGCGCCTAAAATGGGTCTTTCGGTGAAAGAGAGTAATGCTGTCATCCATAAAAGACGCACAACACCGACGTCTTGGCTAGTACGTCAAAATTGACGGCTACAAATTTGACGTGGTGAAGGACTTCGCCTATCTTTGCTCACTAGCGACAACAACACCATTGCTGAGATCAAACGCAAAATAACTCTTGTCAACCCCTGCTTTTTGGGCTCAAGAGGCAATTGAGAAGTAGAGACCTCTCTCTAAAAACCAAGGCAGAACTAGATAAATCCGTGTCATCCCGGTCCTTCTTTACGACGCATGGGCCTAGACCTTAACAAAACCGGATGAGGATGCCCTTGGTCGCTTTGAGAGGAAAATTCTGCGTTCAACCCATGGTCCATTTGCATAAACGGAGAGTTGGGAAGAAGATACAATGACAAAGTGTACGGGCTGTACAGCGACATCGGCTTGTAAGACGCCTCCGGATCCAACGTCTAAGATGGCTAGGCCATGTAGAGCGAATGGACAACACAGCTCTGTCCCGAAGAGTCTTCGAAAGCAATCTTGAGGGGCGACACAGAAGAGAACGACCGAATCGAAGGTAGCGCACATAGGTGGAAGAGGACCTCAACCAACTGGCAGTGCGGAACTGGAAACAACTGGCAAAAGATCGTGTCAACTGGACACGTCCATATCAAGCTGGCACTCGTCATTCTCTTAAGTTTTCGAAGTTTTATTTGTAAACAAAATTTATTCTTACTACCACTAGCATATACAAGCTATCAACTCTCTTCGAAGGTTACAAGCCAATGTAGTGAGACTTCCCGACGTTCTTTCTTATAATAACGTTACGCTATTGCCAAAGTGTCAGCGGTTAATATCCTTTTGTTCCCAAGATGTAAAGGCAACACACACACACAGGCGTCTCTCGAAATCTAGAGACCTCAAAACGTGAACATGTGTGCCTTACAGACGGTATCAAGTTAAATGTAAATTCCTTGACGAATCACAGGAGACTAAGCGAAAGAAATGACTCATACAATACACGTGAAAACGTGTTTTTATCAATTACTGTCATTCTTTTAACACAGGTAGATATATTGGCTAGAGGTCTAAGGGGATAGAACAAAACATGAGCTTAGCCCTCAGAAATTATTTTTGAAAACAGCTACATAGTTAAAGTACTCCGTACAAACCCTGGAATCGAAAAATCAAGTGGTAGTTCTTTCTGCCGCTTACTGTATCAACTTTTAAGACTTAAGGCAGTCCTTTATCAACTCTCCCGTTAATTACTGCCAGCTCCATTAAGATTGTCATTAGAAAAAAAGAAAGTTGGCGAGGAATATCTTACACTTTTACGACTTTACCGTACGAATGCGATATGGGTTCCTCACCTTATTAGCTTTCCTGAGTCGTTCAAAGTTATTGAATAAATTCTATTTAATTACCAAAACCACCATAACTTTTAAGATGTCTTTTCACGATATTTTCACCACTTGAGCACCATATATGAATATGCATCGATCCATGTTGACAGTTAAATAATGTGCAAATTCGCATTAAATCTAAGAGGATAACTTTTTTTTCGGTTACATTATTTTACAAAACGATGCATTGTTGGGTGGACAGGGCTTGATTTTAGCAATTAAGAACTCTTATAATGCAACTAATAAATAAGTTTCATCCCGATGAAGCCAGGGTAAAACATAATCATAGCACGAAATCCTCTAAAACCCTATAAGTTCTGAACATCATCAGTCTCCTTTACTGGAAGCAAGAAACCTATAACTCCCCAATCTTGAGTGCTTATACTCAGTGTTTCTGATAAAGCCAAGTTGATAGGCATTATTTTATAATCAAACCTAAGCCAAAACAAAAAACATTGAATACGGGCTAATTCAAACATACTCAACACTCAATACAAAACATTCGACAAAAAAAAACTCCTTCAGGGCCCTATAACCTATAAGTGTATTAGGACACAGCTGCCATGGGGCCGGTAAGTATCAACCAATTCAAAATTAAATACCTCGCGAAAGTGCAAAAGATCCGTCTGTATTGGCCACATAGGGTCAATAAACCTGCTTCCAATTGACATTCATATCAGATACATCGCCATAACCAGATAGATATGTAGGTAAAAGACTGCATCTCAGTCAATTATTGTAGGTACCTTATAAGCGCCACATGTCACTCTGTATTTGGTGTAATGATCCAAAGAGCAAACGTGCAAAAGTCATTTAATGCTTCAGTGGATACAAACGCAGATTGTCGTGATCCTTGTTGAGGCCAAGCCACCGAACTAACGTACGGTAAATGAGGATGGAACGAGCCAGAACTGTGTACATACAAAAGTCAGCTTGGGTTGGAGACCCGAACTCTAACTGAAAAACATATGTATTTGGAAAAGTGTAATTTCTGTCGCGTCTTTTCGACTCCCCAATGTAGACATCAATGCCGTCCATTTTCTAGACCATGTTTGTTGTCCTGGCCTCGATTGTGGGCATATTCTACAATTGAAGAAATGTAGATAGCGAAGTAACGAGAGACTCGTCAGAAGTGGCCCGGCTCTAACAGCGGACAAGCTTTACGACTAATTAGATCCCCATCGACAACAAATAATGAAAGAAAGACAAATTTGTTGACGCTTCTGATCGAAGTTGTTGACGTCCCATTTAGCTTAGCCCTTTGTCATCCTAACCATCAGCCGCTTTTTACGTGTCCCTAAAGAATAGGTGGTTTCATGTTGGCTGACACATAGTCTGTGTGACTCTGGAAGCCACTGATTAATCTGATAGTCTAATATATCTACCTATAGTATATAGTACTTGTTAGCTTGATTTCTTACTTGTCCTCAGACAGGGACGGAGGATAAAAGTGGGTAGACAAACGTACCAAAATTGCAATGATATTACTTAGGTAGCTTAGCACTCTGATTTCCTGCTGTCACACCTGGGAGAGTATGCGGAATGAAGAAGACTCTAAATAAATCGGATTGTTATTGGCAAGCCAAGTATAACGCTCTTTTACTACGTCTACTCTGATCCTCGCAACTGCAGAACTATTATAAAGGGTGTCTCAGTAAGGGTGCACTTTTTAAAATTGGAATATTTTTTTTTTCATGTAAGTGGCAACTCTGAAATTGGACAGCTGTCACCTCTGTTTATTCCGATTATTAAAAACGGAGCGCTTTTCGAAAGAACAACGCGTTATAATTGTGAAAACTCATTACAAAAATGGGGAAAGTTACGCTGAAACCGCTCGCAAACTTCGCCAAATTTTCAGCCGAGAAAGTGCACCTAATGTGTCAACCATTCGAAGAGTGGTCAAAAAATTTGAAGAAACTGGGTCAATTATGGATAATAAGAATACTATGCGTCAACGTACCGGTCGGTCTCTTGAAAACATTGCTGCTGTAAACGAGAGTGTCGCCGAAAACCCGAAAACATCAATTCGACATCGTTCTCAACAACTGCAAATTTCACGAAGCACTACGCAGCGAATTTTGACTAAACAGAGATGTACAAAATAGTTTAAAAAATGTATTTAAATACAAAATGCAAATACCTTTTTGATTTACTATTTCAAATGCAAAATACCAAATAGTTTTGTTTTTTGTATTTTAAATACCAAATGTAAAATAGGTATTTTCCAAATACTTCCTCTAAATACAAATACCTTTGTTCAATTCAATTCTCTTTATTTATTACACTTTTTAATAATACAAGTTGATCGAACACATTATCGCTCATCTTTCTTCTGGAGGGTCACATTATCATGCCACCATATGAAAAAAGGTCCTTCTACTGGTGCTGAGCTTGGTAAACATGTGCTGCATTTTAAAAGCACTTTTTTTTATTGTATGATAATGGTCGCCAATCGCCAGACTTGTGTACTCATCCTTTAAATATTGAAGGGTTTCCAGATCTACCGTGGTATTGGTACAACCACCCTCACTGGTTGTTGAGGAGTCTGAATCCTGGAACATGTAATAAGACTCGTTTTTTTCTTCTTTTTTTTCTGATGTCTGTGACAGGGCTCCACTTTTCGAATCATCATATTTCATTTTCCTTACTTCTGTGATAAACAACTCCTTCACTTGCTCCTTTTTATTTTTTGGCGCCCATTTCAATTTGATGAAAGGATATGATACTGCAGCCAGAATGCTGTCCTTGGATCTAGGGTCTTCTAACTTATATTTTTCGAAGCGGTTTTGAATGCGCTCTTTTATTATTTCAATCAACATGCTACAGTATACTGGACTGTCCATTTCCAATGCAGCTAAGATTTTTTCCATTCTTATTAATTCAGGTTAAATACATCCATAAAATGTGTCATTGTCACCTTCCAACCCCCCAATTGCTTCAGCTATGGGCTTGGAAGTTTTAACATATTCAACCAAGAACTGAGTTTCAATTTCCTTCAAGATGCCAATCCCAATTTTCTCAGTGCTTCATTTAAAGTTTCTTGAACATTTAAGATATCAGTTATGCAATTATAATATAAATTCAACCGAGTTGGGCAGGGATTTGTTGGAGATTTACTAGTAACTTCCAAGAAAATTTCAGATGCTTTCAAAGAGCCTTACATTTAGCCATAGCCGTACCATGTAGTTTCCGGTATGAATCATTTTTACATCTGGCTTTATCGATGTTCAAACTAAATATACTAAGAGCTACTACCCCCCAACATGCGGCCACTTCACGAGAACACCCGTTGACCTAGGTAGGTCTGACCCCAGAGGGTAGCAAAAAGGGGTCAAAAATTCAGCTGACTATACCCCTCGCGATTAAAGGCACCATTTAGTGTCTAACTTAAATAGATTAAATGAGATTTGTAAGAAAATGAGGTCAAAATTGATATACTGTCGGTATAAACGGTCAATAAAATGACAAAAATTATCATTCCTATTTCATTTTTAATCATCAGCACCACCATCATCATCACGTGCTTCAACGTTGAACTTCCGGAAGCAACCATTACCATGCTAGAAGGCAACGCTCCTGTTTATTGGTGTGATGAGTATGAAGTTGAGCGTGTCATCAAACACGAACATCCTTCCTTAACAAAGTCAAAAATTGGCTTTTTAGTTTTGATCACAATCAAATTGAGGCCTTGCTGTCCTATGTTGTCTAATAATGCCCCTGAATATCTGAACGTTATTTTTATAATTCTTTTCTGATCCTCCACTACGACTTTATTGCTTTAGTGTATCATTTCCACTTAAATTTTTGTAATATATGGTATATGAAATCTTTCTGATGTGGCAATCAACACTATTTGAATTCTAAATACGAATGCCACTACCTATTCTTTATATTGTACAATAATTATAATAATCCCAATCCCAATATAGTTAAGGTAGACTAAGCAAATAAAAAATTGTGAAATTATTGTTGAATTAAGAATATGAATAAAAAAAAAAAAAAAAAAAAAACACCGTGTCGAGGATGGCCAGTGCTACTTCTTGATGAAATGGACCAACTACGCCGCCAAGGATAATACATGGAAGCCAGAAGACAACCTAAATCGTTGCCAGGAGACCCTGGAGGATTTTTGGGCCAATTATGCACAGAAGCAAAAGAGGGCCCATGAAATGGCCGCAGCAAGCGAACAAGGAAGAAGTGGCCGCCCATCAGGCAAACAAGCGCAAATCACCGCGCCTCAAGGCCGCCAGCTAAGCCAAATGCCAGGCCACTGAGGCTACTAGACCGGAAGTTGACTAATCAACAATCAATCTTGCCTGTGGCCAAATATTCTCCGATCTCTTCGTATTGATTTCATTTTTAACCTTCTATCCATAAACTTTTCATAATTAAAAGAATCGAAAATGTTTTCGACAGGTTACTAGTGTCGACTAAATATAATATCACAAAGTATTTTGAATTTTGAAAATGGAAAATATGTCCCGAAAAGTTTTCAAATAAAATACAAAATGCTTTTTTTGCAAAGGTATTTAAATGTAAAATACAAAATAGGTATTTTGCATTTTGTATTTGTATTTCAAATACAAGTACTTCAAATAAGTCACATCTCTGTGACTAAAGACCTCCACCTTCATGCGTACAAGATTCAGTTAACTCAGGAGCTCAAACCAGCAGACCACGGAAAGCGCCGGCAATTCGTTCAATGGGTAATGGAGCAAAGTGAAGTCGATGCCAATTTTTCGAAAAAAGTCATTTTCTCCGCATTTCCGCGCATTTCCATATGAATGGCTTCGTGAATACACAAAATTGTCGAATTTGGGACTCAGAAAATCCTCATGCAATCCATGAGAAACAAATGCACCTACAACGAGTAACTGTCTGGTGCGGATTTTGGTCAGGCGGCGTGATTGGACCTTACTTTCTTGAAAATGAGGCCGAAATTGCAGTGACTGTGAACGGCATTCGTTACAGGAATATGATAACGGACTTCTTGTGGCCTCAACTGGACGGCATGAATCTGGACAACATGTGGTTTCAGCAGGACGGCGCAACCTGCCACACCGCGCATGAAACAATCGACTTATTGCAGCAACGATTTCCAGAACACATTATCTCACGACATTCTGATGTCAACTGGCCACCAAGATCGTGCGATTTAACGCCGTGCGATTTTTTTCTTTGGGGTTTTGTGAAATCTCGGGTTTATGTGAATAAACCCGAAACAATTCCTGAGCTCAAATCGGAAATCCAACGCGTCATCGGTGAGATACAGCCACATCTCTGTGCAAAAGTCATCGAAAATTTCATGAAAAGAGTAATGGCCTGTCATCGGAGCCGTGGGGGTCATTTATAAAAATATCACAACTCTGTCATAAAATACTTGTTTTTATTTTAAAATGAAAAAGTGCACTCTTACTGAGACATCCTTTATGTAATATAGAAATACGAAATGCTATAAAGCGCCCAAGCTATCAACATCCAGGATACTTTGCCTATCCTTGAAGGCCTTGTACGAGTAAGCATTTTATTTTCTCCATGTCCGTTCTTCCTCTTCGCTCCGTTCTGCATAGAATTAAAAGAGAAGACAAAGGCTCTGACTAATACTGAAATGGCAAATTTTTGAAAGTTTTTTAATTTTGTTAGTTGGTCATCCCCTATTGATTCCGAAAATTAATTTAAATAAAAGACATTTATAATTTAGATTTCGATCAATCGCTTTATTTCAGTATACTGCTCGGACTTTGTCATTATAGATATAATATTTAATCATTTCAATGTCATTTATGGAGTCCTTGCAGGATTCGTTTCTGACAAGGTAGTTTCGATGACTTCTGGGAACAATAACTTAGCCGTATATTGATCTCCAAGTCGCTAAACAAGATGGGATCAGCTCGTCACGAGCCAAGCTAGAATTCAAGGTCTTCTGTCTTGGATTTGGCAAACATCCTGTCTGTCATATATCATAAATCTACAAATTTGTGCGAAGTGAATGTGAATTATAATGTGTCATATCCTAAAAATAGGTGGTTGGTGAAGTGGGTTTATTTTCATTACGGTTCATGTACTTGATTTTATAATTTATATTTAATTAACAGTTTATAATTCACATTCACTGTGCGCAAATATATAGATTTATATTATATGCCTTCTGACAGACAGTCTTCCCTGTCTCAGCTTTGCAAGGTAGAAGACTAAAATGTAAACCCTTGCGTACTCCCATAAATATAAAACCAACGGGGCGAAATCACCCGATTTTGGTAACCAATTCACATCACCAATGGACTGAAGTCAAAACCAGTCACGTTGTGAGAGATGTGATGCTGTATTATTGAAACCACATGTCTTCCACACACAAATCTTTTATAAGCACTTCGATAAGAATAGCCGCATTTTATACGCAACGTGCATTTCGACGATAGGTAGCTCTTACGACTTCTGTAACTGTTCGAGTCTTTTTTGCCTTTCCCTGGTCATGTCAACCATAATCATCGCCTAATGCGCGAACTGTACCTACAACAAAATCACTATTTTTGTAGTAAGTTTTTATAATTTAAGCACGTTCAGCGTTAAACGATTCATATCATAAAATGGCAAACCTCAAACTAAAAATATGCAATCCAGTAAGACTGTTTAGTTCGATGTATATGAACTAAATAAGAATATCAAAACCGGACCACGAATTGGACCGTATATTATTTGAAATTGCGCAATTTTTTCGATCTTGTATTGAGTATACCTGTTTGTAAGGCAATATTCAGTTTTGCATTTTGAATAAAAATAATGTCAAAAAACTTTGACAAATTTTAAATAATGGTTTTTTCGATTCTCTGGAAGTAAAGCTATAGTACATATTAGTCGTTCACAAATCTTTTAAAATTTCACACATATTCCTCAGAATACGTAAACCTATAATATCCGGCATCTAAATGTAAATCGGTCGTTTTCCAATAGATGGCGCTAGTGGTATATGCTGGGCAGAAACGTAGTAAGCTTGGATATCTTTCAACAACTCTTACCATTAAATCGTGGATTTTCATCCGTGTGATATAATTTTTCGTGGGTGACAATTTAGACTTTCGAGCCAAATAAACGTAATTTGAGGGAAATTTTTCTTTTCGCCTTTTTTCTGCGCCTCAAACTTGTCGAATGATTTTAGAAATGCATGGTGAGGCTTCTTTTAGTGCAACAAAAGTTGGAATTCCGATATGAAATACAAGGATGTCTTGCTCAAGACGCAGAAGTGGAGGCATTACTCAGCCAAGGTCCATGTTAGACGCAGCAAAAATTTGCATTGATTCACTGGAGGTGACTCAGCAGGTCATCTACCATAGTATGAAAATTTCAGAATGATCCAAAAGCTAGGGAATCGTAACCAAAGAAGCCGAGAGACGTCAAACGTGATTCAGTAACAAGAATGTAAAGGTTTTCTATATATGAAATGTATGAGTTGGTTCAACCGGATGAAACTACTACAGGAATTCGTCACTGAACACAATCGTGGTGCAATGGTCATCATCACCGACTGTTGAGCGGAAGGTCTGTAGTTCAAGTCTGTCTATAGCCAAGAAAAAATCCTATACGGAAAAAAATGTGCATCAACATCAGTTGTGAATGGGAGATGATCAAAAAATGCTGACGAAGTCATATCACTCGCAGCATACGATCACTTCAAAATGAATACTCTGTGAGTACATTTCCAATATAACACCTTGAGAGAGTTGAGTTTTCGGAATTACAAAACCAACCCTACTGAGGAAAACCGGAATAAAAATTAAAAGGGCCAGAAATGACTGCAATGCATTAATTAGACGTGTAAAATTCTTCCACAAACAAAAGTTGAGGCAAAGTGAGTGCAAAGAAAGTGTTACAATGTCCCAAGGGTAGCAAAAACTTTTGGTCGTTCGTGAAAAACGTAAAGAATTCAGCCTCGTCTTCAATTCCTACGCTCATTTACAATGACATTCCAGCTGTTAGCTCTTCAGTCAAGGCCAATCTGCTTGCTGCGCATTTTGCGTATAGCTCAGCGCTGCCAGATTCCACATTGTCTCCGCCTGTACTTGAGAGCGTTGATTTCGCCATGGGACAAATCCATTTATAAATCCGCTGGCCCGGATGGTATACCCCCAATACTTTTGAAGAGCTGTTCTTCTGCGCTGGCAATACTTCTGCGTAAGCTTTTCCGTCTGTCCTACTCTTCGAGTCTCTTTCTGAGTAGATGGAAAACAGCACTTGTCCAGCCCGTCCCTAAAAAGGGCAAATATTCGTCGCCCTCCTCCTACCGACCCATTGCACTAACGTCCCTTCTTTCCAAGGTCATGGAAACGCTGATAAACCGTCAGCTTATGAAATATCTTGAATTGCGAAATCTTCTTAATGACCGGCAATACGGTTTTCGCAGTAACAAGTCCACTGGTGATTTGATGGCATAGCTCACCGAAAAGTGAAACCAATCTTTGCACAATTTAGGTGAAAGCAAGATCGTTGCGCTTGATATTTCAAAAGCATTTGACAGAGTTTGGCATCAGGCTCTTTTTTCGAAAATGCGTGCTTATAGCATCGATAAATCTCTGCTTCTATGGACTAGAAATTACCTTTCGAACCGTTCAATTCAAGTTGTTTTGGATGGGTTCAAGTCTGACATTCACCAAGTAAATGCTGGAGTCCCCCAAGGCTCTGTTTTGTCTGCGACTCTCTTTCTCATTTTTATAAATGATCTTTTATCTGTTACTTCTAATCCAATCCACTCCTTCGCTGATGACAGTACTCTCAGCTTTTCATATTCCTTCCAGGACTCACGTACCTGCGGCCACAGAACTGGAACGGCAGCGTATGTTAAGCACATTGAATTCACATCTTCACAGCATAATCGATTGGGGTAAAAATAATAGAGTGGAATTCAATGCTTCTAAAACTCAATGCTGTCTACTGTCACTAAAGCGAACCGGTAATAATCAGCCATTATCCATGAATGGCGCTTGTGTCGACGAAACCGAAAAACTTTCCATCCTCGGTATGTGTATCAATACCAAACTTAATTTGAATGATCACATTTGAAGTTGTCAAAAACACGGAAAATGTCTAGGTTTCCTTAAACGATGCAAGAAATATTTCATCCCCTCCGATTTGGCTTCAATTTATAAGGCCCACATCCGCCCCAAGCTTGAGTATAACGCTCATATATGGTCTGGTTCCCCTAAGACCTCACTGCACCTACTAGATAGAATACAACAGCGAGCGATAAAACTTATAGGAGACAGTAATATCGCAAAGTCAATTGACTCGCTGGAACACCGACGTAATGTGTCTTCCCTGTCACTGTTTTATAGCTATTTTAAAAACCGTTGCTCGAATGAGTTAGCCAATTGCATTCCTCACCTCCATGAATTCACCCGTAATACTCGTCTTGCCAGTAATGCTCATCAGTTCACCCTTAAGCCTGCTTTCGGACGCACAGTTAAGTTCAGAGGTTCGTTTTTCAGCCACACAACACGATTATGGAATGCTCTTCCCTTATTCGTACTCACTACAATCCACAGACATTTAGGACCAATGTGCACAGCTTCCTCATCTCCCTTTCTCCCTCCATACCTTCGGCCCGTGCTGTGTCTTGATTCCGGACACTTAAGGGTAGTCACAGCCCCTTTTGCGCGCGCTTATAAAAAAAGAAAAAAAACCGTAATGACATGGAAACAAAAAAAAGTTACTGCGAACTACAACCAATGCGAGATTTTCAGTCGAATTTCTTGAATCCTATCTAGGATAACCACCCCGTAGAGTAGTGAACGAACATCTTGGACACAAACCATCTGTCCCCCGTCCAGGTTGTGTGGCAAATAGCATAAGAGCGTAACTCTTGCACCTACGCAAACCCTATAAAAAAAATAAAAAAATTCATTTGACCCAAAGATTGAAAGAAAAGCCACGAAAAAGTGATTTTGTAACCTTATAATGCTCGGTAACATGCTGCTAGTTACTTGGAAACAATCAAATGGGACAGCCTAGCTCATCGGCCGTATTCTCCAGACTCTATCCCTCCTAATGGATACTATTTTGAAAGATATAATACCGATGTAAACAAATAAATAAAATATGTTCTAAAAACCAAAAGTTCCCTTTATTTTTTGAACACAATTCTTTTGCCTATTGTTCCCTGCCCGTGCCCTGAGTTAAATCTGACTCATAGTCATATCGGTCGTATGTTGCTCACACATGCGCGGTATATTAAAAAGTTCTACTCTCCTTATACGGAATCAAAGAGATTCGAAATAAAAAACTTGATTGAAATGTTTGGCTTAGTCCACGTTACTAATAGAAATCGTACATGACTACAGTTCAATGACACCGTACCCTAGCACCCAGTTGAATCATGTCCTCATTATAATTCCAATAACTTGAAATTCCATCAAAATACTTCATGAATCAAGTGAAATGACTTACCATCCACCACTCTAGCAACACAGTTCCACAACCCGTGTCTCATAAAATTTTATGTCCACGCCCGATAGTCATCCTCACTCCATACTTAACGAATCCATTTGCGAAATTCGCGAAAAAATAACCGCCAACAATTAGCAAACGATCATATTTCATGGATCGCTTTGCGAGAAACAAGCAATTCCCACGACTTGTCACAACGTCTCTCATTTTAAAAATCACCAAAATTCCAATAAATATCGAATTAAGACTCCATCGAAAACTGGTCCAATGTCCGACACCATTGTCAATAAATATAAAACATCTCCGACCAGCAAACCGTCCGCGTCCATCTAAATCGCAATAAATTAAAATATTGACTCCAACCAATGACCAAAGAAGATATAATAAATATAAATCGCTTTTGAACTCGTAAGCGTTTGAATAAATTTCGCAAACGAGAAACGCGAAGAAAAAATAAATAAATTTCACCGAAAATATGAACAATAACTCAAAGAAGAAGAAGAAGAAGCTTGACTCAATCCACACATTCTCACTCGCGATCACACTCGAATGGCGGGTTTGATTAAAACGAGAGACGATTGTCAAGTCGATTCGTCATCATCTTCACGATCACTTAGTGTACTTAGATATCTACCCCATAATTTCTAGTTGACAGCATCTCTAATATCTCGTTAAGGATCGATCCATCGCCACAGAATGGCTTACAATCTCCCAATTGATCGTATCGTGTAGTAGCATTCGTCGTAACTCGAAGAAGCAGAAACGCTGCCGAATGCTGCCTGTGAAGGTTTTCGAACGCTCGTATCGCCATTGATAACCACGACCAATTGATGATTAATTCCGAGAAAACTGATTTTGGGATTAGTCGCAGTATAACTACTCGTCGTTCATCGTTCATCGTAGTTTAGGGGCTTGATGACTTCGCGGCCTTATAGTTCAGTTCCACTAGACTCGGACCTCGACTTCTTGCTTCCAGTTGAGAACGGCCCAAAGGACTGCAGCAGATGAAGATTTGATAACTCATAACCAGGCGTGACTTCTGACACTCGTAAAATTCACCATCATCGTCCAGTATATAGCTGCTCTTGGCAGAGATAACTACTCGGATTGCTTAAGATTACGAGAACAACTCGAGTCGATTGCCCGAAGACAGCATTTAATAGCCCATTATGGGCACACAACACCTTGAATGGGCCGCAAATTAACCATTAGCCATTCACTACACCACCGGGCTCTTGGCTTTGTCTGCCAAGGGAAATTATGTGACACGGATATTATCGAAGAATTTGCTGTAACACTATTTAAGATGGATAGAACGTACGTACTCGATTCTTGTGTTTTTGCATCTTGCATCTGGGGGCCTTGGATCTTCGTATGCCGTTTCCTGAAGGCATATTGCGCAGCACATTAATCACATTGAATGCAATAAAGCTCTCGTGGATATGAGGTCTTTTCAGTTTTTCCCTTTCGACTCATTTGAACGGAACCAATTTCTTATGGAGTTACTGTGCGATACGTTAGCGGGCCTGTAAATGTCAGATGATGATTTGTGATCTACTTTAAAGTGTTCACATTTAATTAGCTTCTCAATAAGTTTAGCAGCTTCGGACGGTGGCGTGATTGACAGCGATGGGATCTGAATGGTTCGTTGATATATGTATGTTACTGGACCCGGGCAACTCGGACGCAGACTGACCTATATTTCTTTCTGCGTAATGGCGCACAAGTGATTGCGGGCAATATTTGCCAGCGCACTGACATACCTTTGAAATATACCTTGCCAGAATGCACAGCTACTATATTCTCCTTGAAGCCGAATTAGAGAAGAGTAATTCTCGGGCAAGTAGTCAGGTTTCTCTGGTTAATATATTTGAAAATAAATTCATCTTGTTACCAAGAATTATGGCCTTCCGGCAACCGCACTAGATAGATGTAGGGTAGGCCAGGTCGAACTGGATCAAAAATATGGAAAATGACATGGAATACAAGATTCTCTTGTATAACTGACAAGGGAACCGGCAGCTTCAGGCTTCTCAGACCTTGATTTGATGAAGAACAGAATTAGATGAGGAAGTTGACTCTAGAGGCAGACTTCTCATACAATTATTTGAGGTCGCATTATACTAAACGATGTAGCGGGTAGCGATTGCAGGGGAAAGCTAACATTTTATCTGGTCAAGGCTGTACAGTGATTAAATATTGGATAGTTAAAGGTGATAGGCCTGATATAGTGGAGAACTTGGAAATACTGACAGCAAATTTCTCAACGTAGATCTTGATTCAGTACACGCTGCTTTGGAGAAGATGAGGTGCAAACTAACTTTGTAACCTTGTAATTGTTGGAAAGTGGCAACTCTACGAGTGAAATTGTAGGAAATCGTTCCCATCACCTCATTCAAAATTTTAAGAAACTGAGGACTCTTTATGGCACAAAAAAAAGACGGCGGACCCCACAAGCGGACCAATAGGAATGCAGTTAAGTGGGAAGGTTATGGTCCTACACTTCTGACCATAACGACGCCGGGATAAAAAAAGGAAAAGAAGAAGAAGAAAGAAGAAGAATGCATCCTCAAAAAGTGTGTATCACTCAGCGAACGCCAGGATGGACATTCTGAATGAACGATTTGAGGCTATCTCTCCCACAGGTACGTGAATTGGCCACCAAGGTCATGCGATTTGACCCTGCTAAAATTTTTCTTGTGGAGTTTCCTAAAATCGCCGTTCTATGTGAATAAACTACAATAGACCGATGCCCCACCGTAAGCCGAAGTGAGCGATTGAACAATGTCATATTTGTTGAAACCTCGTACACACCTTGTTTTATTCCATTTCAACATCTACCCGCCTTTATTGAAAAGCCCTATAGGCTAGGTTAGGTTAGGTTAGGTTAAAGAAGGGGAGTGTGATGGTTAAGCATCACTTCCACTCGGAGCCCAAAAGGCCCATTGTGATTCCCTTCATTTGTGAGGGTACACATATAATTAACCTGTCCTATCACGTGGTGGCTGAAACCTGTGCTCTTTATGAATTTTAGAAGATCCGATATATCTGCATAAGCCACATCCGCAATCTCTGTAAAGAATCTTTGGCCTAGCGATGCTAGGCGTTGATTCTGGAGAGCTGGGCAGTGGCAAAGCAGATGTTGGATCGTCTCAGTTTCTTCCTCATCGCCGCAGCTCCGACAGAGATCGCTGGATCCCGAGTCCCATTTCCGGAGCATTGCTCCAATGGGACAGTGCCCTGTGATCACTCCGACGAGCATTAGGACCGAGTTACGGTCCAGCGCCAGGAGCTTCTTTGTTTTTGTGATATTGAGCTCTGGCCACGATGATGTAGTGTCGTGTAGCTGTCGTTTCTTGTAAGCCAAGACGAGTTGGCTTCTTTGATGATTATGTCATTTATGATCCGGTATAATGCGCTGATCGGTGGTTGCAATGACGTGTCCGCTTCGTTGATGTCCAGTTCAGACCCTTGCATGGCCAATTCGTCCGACATTTCGTTCCCTGCGATTGAGCTGTGACCCGGGACCCAGCTGAGTTTGAACTTGTGGTGTCTGATGGACTTCAGTGAGTCGCGGCATTTCATGACAGCCTTTGATCTCGTTATACAGGATTCTATTGACTTCAGTGCAGCCTGGCTGTCTACGAAGACAGTGATATCCGATGGTGGGATATCGGTTACCTGTAGGTGCTTGGCTGCTTTCTCTATTGCTAGGATTTCTGCTTGAGAAACGCTGCACAGATCAAGGAGTCTGAATGATTCCTGTTTGTGAAGGGTATCAGAGTAAAACCCGGCGCCAGTGCCTGTGTCCATTTTCGATCCGTCGGTGAAGAGAGTGATCTCGTGTCGTTGATCACAGCCACTCTTCTCTGTCGGGGAAAAGGATTGGTATTCTGAGAGAGAAGTCATTTTGGGGGGAAATATAGTCGGTCTTAGCTGCAAGACTACTAAAACCATGTTTCTTTCCCAGTATGGCCGCAGGTCCATAGTTGGCTTGCTTCCACAGAGAGGACTCCCTTATTCTGAAAGCGCTCTTTGCAGCGCAGCCTTTTATGAATAGATCCAGGGGAAGGAGATAAAGTATCATGTCCAACGCTGCTTGCGGCGGGTTGTACAAACAGCAGCTGACCTTTGTACTTTGTTGAGCATGTTCATATAGCTTTTCGCGCTGCTAGTAGTCCACCAGGCTAGGGCCCCATAAGTTAAAATGGATCTGATGATTGCTGTGTACATCCAATGAATGATGTACGGTTGCAAGCCCCATCTTTTGCCGAAGTCTTTTAGCGTTCATAATTCATTCGGTACTCGACCGAATTTCGGGCAAATTTTTTTGAACGATACAAAATTATTGATACACTTTGCCCAAACCGTTCCAGCTTCACACCTTGTCGACGCAAGCAAGAAAGCCTGCTTCACCATAAAATACTTGGAACTGATTTGACAGTCGATGCGCTTTATTGCATGTGACTAAGTGGATTGACTCGCAGAATCTTGTAGCCCCTGGGGTGTCCGAGGAGAGAATAGTCGTCAATGAAGGAAGTATGACCGAGAAAAAAGCAAAAAAATCAAGTTAAAATACTAATTTATTGAAAAAGGTGTTGTCTTCCATCTTGACGACTTAATAAAGTCGTACTGCACATCATAGAAAGTTTGTTCAAGAAATAAGGTGACATTTAATTTCTCCTAGAAAATATTTATATATTTTGACCCCATAAAAGCAACCCTCCTCAGATATAATATATTTGCGTCAGCGCTTTCTCTAATCCTCGAAGTACCTACGATATGCGCTTTTTGATATAGCCTATACGCTTTAAGCGGTGAGGTCTTTATGGCAAATCTCCGTCCTTTCATACAAGGTGGCGTAAAATTATTGTTGATTTACTCTTCTAATTGTTGAATTACTTTTCTACTAAATAAAAAAAATCATAATTTTGAGTGACGGAAATCTTTATTTGGCCTTCACGAGTTTTTTTGTTAAGTGGAAAAGATGATATCCGTCAAGTGGCTGCCGCCAGTGTTGGTACACATTTGTACCCGTTTTATCGAATTTTCCATGACTGCGCAAGATTTTCGGTGATAGCTTTTCGCATTCCTGTCGAATATTCTTCCTAAGGGCTGCGATTGTCTAAGGCTTGTTCGTAGCTTGGCAACGCCATCGTAGCTCACTCCCCACCATACCATTACAGACGCGAGATAGTGGCCTCTTTGAACCCACGGGATGAGTACGGATGAGTTCATTGAACGGTGAAGCGAGCGCTTGTCCGTGCAGTGGACAATTTCCCCATGAATGAAATGCGTCTCGCGATCGATGAGTGGCCAGATCGCCTCAAGTCGTGCTGGAAGGCAAATGGAAGTCATTTCGAATAAGTTGTTCTAAGATTTGTAGCCATTGAATAACCCAATAAAAACAAAAAAAAAATTAAAAATATTAATTCGTCTTCATTTGGCGTCGATTTTTCTGTGTACCAGTATTAATGACTTGACTAGGTAAAACTGGTGCTTCTTCTGAGGTAGTTACTAGCATCGATTGGAGTTGTACCGGCTCTACCAATGGAAACGACAGGAAAAGGGTCGTGTACGAACGCAAGAACGGGAGCAAGTGGAAAAAGTGGAGTGGAGTGGATCGTATGCGTCAACCGTTCCAAATTAAATATTGATGCATTCTAGTACTCCATCTCCATCAAGTTTCAAAGTCGTATTTTGATTACCTATGGATATAGCACCGAAAATATTCAGTTACCCGATCATGATTGTGTAGAATATGTTACGACCCCACTCGCATTAATACCATTTGATTATTTACCTTTTTATTTGAGTAGTGCCGAATTTGAAAGTTTACCATTTGGTTCGAGAGTCATTGAATCTGACATATAGAGCTATAGTTGTTACAGTTGTAGGTGTTATGGACTGAGGTGCTATTCAACGAACACGATTTCCTTCGACTACGCCTTACAGATAAAGTGAGGCATATTCTCAACCGACTTACCTTCAGCGGATTTAAATAGCCCGTCGGAAGAAATTCTGTCCCCTCTTCATGTAGATGGTTCGTTCAACCTGACTGGAGCATGGCTGCTACACAGTCTGCAGAAGAGGTCTTTCCGTGTTCTCAACATCGACTGTCACCACATTCTAAGGTGTCCGTTTTCATCTTTGCAGACATTACTCTGATTTTTTGTTAAAAGTTCCTTTAGCCACATAGCCTTTTGCGCTCCTTTCTTTTTTTCTTTCGGAAAGATCATGATTTTCTCTTCTTTTCTTTTGGTAGGGCTCACAAGCAACAGTTCTACGCCGATACAGTCTAGCATACTGTTTCTCTATATGAGCCCGTCTAGTCTCGTTATCAAACCAGGTACGGGCCTGAAATCAAGCGTTCCTGTTCTATATTTTGTGTGCATTACATCAGGTCTTGTGGAAGACATTATTGACAGAGGTTCTAATAGTCTCTTGCGACGTGAAATTGTGGTGGTCCTAGTCGAGCCGATAGTCTCCGCAATGTTTACATGATTCAAGCCGATGTTGGCTCTTCAGAATGTTCGTGGATCTATGGGGTTTTAAATCCCTATACTCGAATTGGAAAATAGTAATTCAATGGCAATCTCATATTGATTGTGAGATGTCTCGGTGTAACGCCTTCAAATTGTATACGAAAAAACATTCTGTTCAGTTCTTCATTTCTGTTGCCGCCGGCTGTAGGTTTTGCATGTCAATTGTAGGATTTCTCATTTTCTGAATAATTACGTTTGGGTGATCCAATCCATGAGCACAATAATCCAATAAAGCACAAATGGCCATGTGCACGTCGCGTGTTTAGCACTTGATGCTTTTTCGATCAGTTTCCCCAAACTACAAAGTGACACATCACATTCGTATTTATCTGGCAATAAACAACCGATCATCGCTTCATTGGAAAACAATAAAAAAATTCAACAAAATAGAAATCGAATAGTTTGCGGTTTAAAAATAAATTTCATATCATTCCTCAAATGTCAACTCGTTGTCCCGACACGACATCAGCCATCCCTTTGAATCATTTGACTCATTTCGTATCAGCATGCATCCGCCACGTTCGGATGTAATTATCCGTTAAATAAAAAATAAAAACAATTCGAATGCACAAGACATCAATGAGTGATCGAAATATTTAGGCATATTGCATCCTCTGCGCCAGAATCGACTAATCCCTCTTCTCGCAAACAAGCGTGATTGTAGGTTCGTATAAATAGAATATCGAAGGTAGTACGACTATCTACAGGAAGAAGATTTGCACTGAAAAAACAAAAAAAAACTAGACCAAAAAAAAACCAGAATCGAAAGACTTCTCTTTAATTTACTGGCCATTAGCCAGGATATTCCAACAATCAATACAATACCAGACCAGACTGTCTCGAATCGAAATACTCGATTTGCATTCTGGCGATGCGAAATGCATCTGTCACTTCGAGTGCGAGTGACAAACGTCACGCTTAATAGCTGAGTTAACCCGTCCCATCGAGGAGCGAGCACACACTCCGAACGATTAGGGGCATAGACGAAACTGAGATGTATCGCAAAGTGAAATTTAAAATTAGATATTGATATAAAGGAAAATTGTATCGATATGAAATTGGCACATGATCAGATATACCGTCAGTTAGCGGTTGCCGATCGGGAATGTGTTTGCCGACGCACTTGCGCCGCTAACCAGACGCAAGGATTACTTCAAGTCGCAACCATATTTTGTTTTGTTGATCACTTTTCGCTGTCACTGTATTGATCGGTTTGGCTTTGTATTTTTTTATTTTCGGTAATTGCTTTGTATCTATGGGAAAGGCATTTAGCGTGACCCGTTAGTATTTTGAATACTTCTCCTTCGTTTCTATCGGCGACTACCGCTGCTGCTGCTCCTGCTTCTGCCCATCGTCGCAATTAATTTCAATAAAGCAATTAAATAAAAGTTGTTTAGTATCTTTGCATCTATGAAGTAGATTTTTTGGTGAATGTGCTCGCTCCTGAGCGATTGGCATTCGTCGAAATGGTGTCAGTTGGCATTTGGTGAGGTAAAATTAATATTATTTTTATCACCTACCGTTAAGCGGCATTGGTAGAAATATGTGAATTTTTCATGCTATAATTGCGTCGATTGCTTTGGCATCTTTACCTTTTTGCGATTGTATAACTCATTGCGATGGCCATCGAGTTGAGAACAGATTATAGATTCAAGGAATTTGTTGCACAATTTTTTATATTTTATAGGAAAAGTCGTGTGTTCTCGAATGAGTTCGGCGGATCGTTACAATAAATACCAACACACCTACGAATAGGTACACCTTCAAGTCAACCAAGTCGTGTCTCGGACCTGGACACAAAAACAAAATCGAAGAAGAGAACAAAGTCTTAACCTAAAGGACAATTGCCGCGGAACATAACAAATTCCCATCTAAATGTGGCGCCCGCAAAAAACATCCGCTCTATGTATGTCTCAATAGCATCGTCTAATCGTACACCAGGTCTTCGTCTCCGATCTCATGTACCAATCGCGGATATATTACATTACAACTCTAAGCGACCATACCGGGCCCGAGTTGGGTTAAGTCGAGACGAAACGACACACAGAGAGCGCGCCAAAGTCATCCGAAGCCGCATTTATCTTCATGTAACCCTTCGTTTCGACGGCCCAATGATGCACCAGCGGCAGCACTAGCTACAGCAGCACTCGAGCACTTAGACACAGAACGCAAAACAAACATCTTCACAAGGAGTCTCCTCTTCGCTTGTTGTTGTTTTGTTGTGGTACCTTCTGTGAGATTCTTTGATTCCTAAGATGTATTTAAGGTACTTCGGGCTCGATGCTTGGATCGGACTTTCGAATGCTACGCCAAAGAGGAACCATAGTTCTGTGGTGTTGTAGCGGAACGAAAGAAACTCATTTAGTTGGGGCTGCTTAGTGAGCGAATCAAATTAATTTTGCACCGAAAAAAAGCATCAAAAAAAGACGAAAAAATAAGAACCTTCGAAGAAAATATCCCAAATGATGTGGACACACAGAGGCAAGACGATCGGCTGGGAGACAGGGACGTGGTACCGATGATGTTAAGCGTAGGATAAAATGTTATTAACCAGCAAATGAAAAACCGAGAAGAACTGCTCGACGAGCAACTTATGGGTAAATAATTTGGAACCTGCACACTTGGACTATGTGGGAGCATACGACACAAATGGAGGAAAAAAGAAACACACACACAACAAGCGAAAGACACATTTTTAAGGACAGGCGCAGCAGAAGATTTCCTCGCGATGATTTTTCGAATTCTGTATGCAAATAATCCCGAGTCACGATTTCATCGTTCGGTGTCGTCCTTTCTTGCATTTCCAAGGATGCACTGCGGAGACGTGTGCATCTCCGCTTGAATGCGCCTGCGATCGAGAAATTATTTAATGGCAAATGAAGGAGCTGCTATGCACAAAAAGCTGATATGGCAACGAAGACATTGGAATGGGACAATGGGACACAATTGATGGTGTTTTGTTTCGGTTTTTGTTTTTTGTTTTGGTTCTTGTTGCTCAAGTTGGGAAAGATGTGAGAATGAGCTTGAGAGAAATGCTGAATGGTTGTTTCGGTCCTGGACAGTGACATGACGTCGAACATTCTCACGCGAATGGCTTAATTTTTGTAATATTCTTTCGTTTTCATTTGTACAGAAAGTTTAATGCGTTTGGAAAATTCTTTAGTAACCAAGGTATGGCCTTCGAGTGGTAGGTATCGATCAGTTCTTTAAATTTAGGGTGTTTCAAAAGTTAAGCCTAGATGTCGGCAGCTAATCATATTTGAAAACTACCTTTTTTGTCTTGCCTTTCTATGTACTGATTTTGTCGAGGATCCATAAAAGTTTGGAGGAATAAACCCTGGATGCTCACTTTTAATTTAAGACATACGCTTAGGAATTTTAATCAGATATTATGCGTGGTCATCATGCTACATTATCATGAACGGGCATCATGCTTGAGCGTCACAATCAGGAAACCATTTGCAAGGTTTTGATCAATGATCAGGCATGAAATGTGGATGCGAGCGTCGTGCTCTGACCTAATGATCGTGACATATGCGCACTTTGGTCGGGCATGGTTATCCGAAAAGCTTTTACATTCGTTAGACTTGTGCATCATAATTAGTTATTAGGTTTTGTTTTTACGAGGGCAGGTGAAAATCTTCATAGTCACTATAAGGACTGGCTGCACGTGCTTATAGTAGTGTGAGATTTCTACTCACTAAATACCCCTTCCTGCTCAAGATTCTTTCTTACTAAGTTTTATCTTAGCCAGTAGTTTAAATTGCAAAATAAAATTCACGTTTGGTTGATAATTTTTCACTCAAAATACCTACAGATCGCGAGATCGATCGGTTTCGTCCTTTGTAATCCGCGAACAGGGTTTACATCTCTTATGATTCTAAGTACCGATTGCACCGTACTCCAAACCGGCTTTAGTAAAGGTATTTTTCTTAGAAGTTTGTTTTTGAACTGGCAACACTGTTTCTGCAGATTATCAGTTTTATAGTTAAAAGTTGATTTATTGTTAGTACGTTTTGCCATTTTACGATGAATAGATTAATGCCAGAACAATGTATGCAAATTGGGCAAACTTATCTTAACATGCACTACGTCCACTTTACCGTTGACATAATGTTCCATCGGAACAAGTTATTCGGTACCCGATGAACCGTTTTCACACCATGTACTCTAGTGGATGATACGTATCCCCAAAAACGACAAATAGTGCGAAGAGAAAAAGTTGTGGAGCGCTTGAATTAGTCGATTTGCCATCGTCCACAGCAATTAGAGCTATGCCCGTCCACTATGTGGAAGATTTTCCCTTAAAAGCTTATAAAATCCAGCTTGTGCAAAAGCTGAAACCGCGTGACCATTATACGCATCGTAGGTTCGATGAATAGGCCGAAAACGTGATTCAGCTTAATCCTCACTTCCAAGGCAAAATTTTGTTCTGTGGCCAATTTTTGGTTAAATGGATATGTAAACAAGCAAAATTGCCAAATTTGAAGTGGAGAAAACCCAGAAGCCTCTGTCGAGAATCCCTTACAACCATCAAAACATACTGTTTGGTGTGCTTTATGGCCTGGTGGAATCATTGGCCCATATTTATTTAAGGACAACGCCGGAATGTTACTGTCAATAGAGAGTGCTATAGAAACATGACTTCTGACTTCTTCGTTCCTCACTTGAATGTCATTGACGTAACATTCCTTTGGTTACAACAAGATGACGCAACATGCCACACGGCGCGCGGCACCATCAATTTATACATTTGCTGAGCACATAATTTTACGCAATGGACCTGTGAACTGGCCTCCACGATCCTGTGATCTAATATCTTTAGATTACTTTCCTTGGGGTGAAGTCACTAGTCTATGACGATAAACCAAAGACATTGGACGATTTGGAAGTCAAAATTCACCGTTTTATTGCTGATATACGGCCCCAGTTGCCCGATAAGGTAGTCGAAAATTGGACTTCACGATTGCGCTTCATTCAAGCTAGCAATATGCACATATATGCCCGTAATTCTACTCAACCATAAAATGGCATAAAATTATCTAATTAACAAGGCTAATATCATAGACATTAATATTAACTTTGCGTATTTTATTCCATATTGGACTTGTATAGCTTTAAAAAAAACATCCTTTGCTAGCTTGTATAAAAGGAGTTAATTTTTACGTGTTCTTTCCATTTTAGCTTCGCGTCTTATGTCATTCCCAAATAATTTGCCTCATTCACGTATGGTATTTGAATCGAACTTATAAATGTAGGATTATTGGTTTTCCGATTTGTGAAGTTAACAGGAGTAGATTCAACTTCATTTAGAGCTTTGCGCCAAATCTTTGTTCATTCACAAATGTTGTTTAAAGCTAATTGAAGCTTTTTAATTGCTGATTCGATTGTACTTCCGTTTGCTGAAATTTTTCAGTAAACGTTGCAATAGTCACGTCCTCTTGTTGAGGTATGTCTCGAGTGTAGAGAAGAAACCAAATCGGGCCAAGCACACTTCCTTGCGGAACACCAACAGCGACTTCTTTAAATTCTGAGTATTCATTTGCATGTTTTACAAAGAAAAATCTTTCTGCAAGATAAATTTTAAAAATCGTATGTAATTGTTCTGGAAGAACCTGTTTAATTTGAAAATCAGACCTTTGTGGCAAACCTTGTCAAAAGCTTGAAAGACGCTATAACATATTTTCTTTTCTTCTTAGGCTTTTTCTATTTCATTGAGTATTTTAAAAACCTCGTCAATAGTGGAGTGTTTAATACGGAAACCAAATTTATGGTTGGGAATTCAATATCGTTCGTCTATAGTTGGCTGTAAAAGCGTCAAGTACAATACTTTTGAAACAATGTGATTTTTTATCGTTTGGTGGTTTACCTGGCTTTAGAACCATTATTACTTCGGCCACTTTTCATTGTCGCGGTACATAAAAAATACTAAATTAAGCGTTTATGACGTGGAGTATTTTCATAAAGGCTTTTTAATCAGTTGTTTCAGGACCTCTCCCGTGATAAGATCATATCTAGTAGCCTTGTTGCTCTTTACATTTTTGACGACTTTAAGACATTCGGTCAACGATTCGCTTTTTATCGGAAGCTGTCAGGCCTCGCCTCTGCACTGTAATCACTTTTAGTTTATTCTTGGCCATTAAATGGCTTAAAGCTCTCTTTGAGAAAGTCGGCAAACAAGTCCGCCTTCTCTTTGTCACATTTGGCCCATTAGTTGTCGTTTTTCTTTAGTGGTGCTGATTGTTTCGAGGTTTTTTTCTCCGTTTGATTGCTTTCCAAAGCGAGTAATTTGTGCTTTTATCTGCAGTTACACCTTCTAAGTATAATGAAATAGATTTATTTTTGAAATTGCACCATGATTGATCTACAACATGATCGCACAATCGTAATCGTGCAAAAGAAAAGACTGTGATTCCAACAAGTTGTTGTGCTCATCTGTGCAAGGTCAGGCTCTGACGTTATAGCTTTTTCAAGTTCCTTTTGTTCTCTAGTATGGGGGTGGTCGTGGTGCAAGCGTAATCATCACCGAGCAAAAAAGGCACATATGAATAAGCAGGTAGGCTTGCAAAACTCGCCTCTGGTGGTTTCAAAGGGCTCAAAAATATATTCAAACTTCCGTGATTGTTTGAGCTAATATAGCTAATATAGGTGGCAACAAAAAACAATCAGCTCACGTTCCCTTTCAAGGAAAGAAGTGTTCTTCGCGATGTTAGGAGAACCCTTGCTGTTACGTCAAAGTCGCCTACCTTTGGCATCAAAATATTCATAGAATGATGCGCAATGGGGTTAATGTTCATTCATGCCAAACTTTCTAGCTAAGCGAGATTTCTGATTTATGAAGTATGTTAAAAAGAAACGGGAATTTTGTAATGTTGCTGGTTTTATTAATTGAATTATTATTGCGTTATCCCTCAAAACATATACTATGAATTAAAATTAAAATGTCACAACTGTTTGTTAAAATATTTAACTTTTCCAATGGCTTAAAGCGACACCTCTTATTGGATTATCGTTCTAGATCTTCTTGTCCCAGCTACCAACCATTATGTTATTGCTAATGCTTTTCGAAATTGCCTTGCATGTAAGTTACAATGACATCGGACCACGAGTATGCGAGACTAGATCATTTGCATTGAGAAATCAAGGAAGCTTTGCTTTTGCGGATGAACTCAAGCTTATATCATTTTGTCTTGAAATTTTGGCAATGGGCTCTCTACCGCTAAGTTGGTTAACCATTGTACATAGCAATAGTCTTTTTTACTATACTTTATCTGACACCTGTATTGATAGGTACGTAAAGGTATACATTTTATTGAATGATTTTAAAGTAACTTGGTAAAATTCTAAAGAGAAAATACGAAATATGATTTCACTATTTTAGCTTATTCGAAGACAAGACACTTATACCAATACCTTGATTCTCATACAAAGTATGTACAATAAATAAGGTGACTTTTTATTTTTCTCGAAAAATATTTGTTTATTCATCAATATCTCGTTTATGCACTTCAAAGTAATCCTCCTCAAGCTTGCGACATTGCTTTTTCTGATCCTTAAAGCGTTTCTGATACAGCCTTGAGCTCGCTCTGTCTCACATCACTCTAAAAGTGACATATTCATCCGGATTGATCTTATGGTGCTTAAACTATTTTATCAGTTTTCTATCGCTTGCGTGGCTGATGGTCAGAAAGATGGTGCAATCAAAGTTTTGTCTAACCCAATTGTCCATAAACCTCTGGCTTGGCATTAAAAAAATTCTAATATAATGCAAGAACCCAACGCTTGAAAAACGCGCACGGCGGTATAAAAACCCTAATTTGCAAGATCATTGCTCTGTAAAATACCACCTGCTTTGAGACATTGTGCTGAAAATAAGTTCTCAAAGACATACCACAGAATCACGCGAAATTCCACAACCAACGTATGATCTGGCGCTAAGCAGCGGAAATGCAATGACTCACCAACAAGCCCGACCTCATCTCCATCCTCATCCCCATTCCATTCACAAGGATTAAATTTCATTTGTCAACCACAAAAATCATAATCATTAGCACTAATGAAAAGGAAATGAAAACGTAAATTGTCATACATCTCCTGAATGCATCACCGAAATATAAAGAAATCCATCACCGAACGAAGATGAAAACATAAATCCTGAAGCACACCAGTCATGTGTTTTCATAAGTCCCTTTCATCCATTCCGGATCGAACAAAGCGATGATTGAATTGTAAACTAATATTTTGTCACAGGATGCCCGGAGTATTTTACAAATGTAAAATCCCTATACCTACACGGCATGGCCATGTATTAATCGTATCTAAAAGGACGACATTTCACGAAATATAAGAAAAGAAAAAGAAAACGATTTTATGCAATTATAATAAGAATATAATAAATCCTTAATATTTTTACCTCATCAAAGTGCTGTGCGGCATCCCTGCATCGATCTTTGAGATAGGAATCAAGTCGGATGACGGATGACAAAAGCGACTGCTGTCCCCATTGTCCTGGTTTTTAATAATGCGAGAGCAGCAAAGAAAAAAAAAACATTTAGTCCTTTACACATGAATGCCGAATTACCGAGATCCTTCTTTCATTTTTCTCTTGTTTTTTTTTCTGCTAGGAAGCATCATTGAGATCCTCTAATGCGTAAGGATAATAAATTGTCAACAAACATCTAGGACACCAGGTAAGATGAACAAAACAAAATATAATCAGGATAATATGACAGGGAAAGAAATTTCATGCTCTTGATTTCTTGAAAACGATCCTTCCTCGAAGATCGCTACAAGATCGTCATACAATGGATCGTGTCCCTTGACATAAGTTCTGCTAATGATAATATCGAATATGTATCGAAACAGTGATGTTTTGAAGCATTGTGTGTGAAAGGGATCGTTTATGTAATCTGGTGTGTCGTCCGTTTTTGACAATGGCATCATTTTTGAACAAATTAATTTGTCGTTAATTTTTTTCCAGCTTCTGTGGGGACGGAATGTGCTACTGTTTCTTGATTCTCGGATGGTTATTGAAAGCGTGAGGAAAGGTATAATTGAATTTAATACTCTGTTGCACGAAATATGAAGGGAAACAGGAGATATGGGCAAAAGTGGAACGTAAAGTTAAATCATGTGTGAGATGGGTTCCACATTGTTGTTTTTCAATTTCCACAGTGGTTTTGTAAAATTTTTACATGAATAAATCAATTACAAAATCAGCTCTACTCACTGATGTTCACGGTTTTTAATTCTGTTGAGTAAGTTGCATGTGACACGCAAGTAAGTAATGTAAGACGTTTTTAAGTCTCCTACAATTAGAAACAACATTAATGTCTCATCGTCTCCTTTCTATTTGACTCTTTCTTCTCCATCACATACATATGTGAATGGGCAATAAAACGCTTACATCACGTCCGAATATCGCATCAAGCAAAACCAGTCCGCCCCATCCACACTTGGCAGACGCTCTACCTGTGGTAATAAAATCCATCGGCGAATTATTTATCGAATTCATGTATACTTGGGCTATTTATCCTTCATAGAAGTTAAAGCAGCAAAGGATGGAGCACGGAAAACTTTCTCTACGCGTACGTTTCAAAAACCATCATCGTCATCATCGTCAGTATCAGTGTCTTCAAGACATACGCCCACTCCACAGTATATCCTTAAACAAACTCAACGTATCCTTGTATCTTCATGTTGGTCTACGTGTCCGGACTCTTTTCGTTTCACTCAATCGTCGGACCGATTCTCTCAGGGAATGCTCAATGAACCGCATTGCCATCCTGCTTCCCACTCCCATCATACCAAGGAAGTGAATTTATATTTTATCTGAGTCGCTCGGACAGGATATTTGTGCTATCGAGATGTTGTTATGATATCGCTATAAAAATTCAGCAACATTTTTTATTTATTTATGACCGCAAATTTGTTTCGTGTACGAGCACGAGAAGGGCATCTGAAGGATACTTGGATACTCGGATACGCTTCGATTGCTTATGGACATTGCACTCTCATCCCAATGTACGTGTAAAAGCCTTGGATGGACGATTCAGCACGTCCTGCATGCGGAACATACCATACACGATGAATGCGAAGATATTTGTGATGTTTTATTAATGTTTACCGACGAACTGGATATGTTTGTATCTGGATTTCAAATGAAATCTGCAGAGCAATATACGGCAATATGGGATATTTATCCTTGAGTGGATTTATAGTCCTTAAGTCCTACGGCTGCTTATCAATATAAAAAATCAATTTTTGATTTAAAAAATGCACAGTAATCGGTGGCTGAGGTGAGGGTGGCAAATGGGATTTTAAGTAAGTGGCCCGATGGATGATGCCTTTTGCATGCATTCTGGAATGTGAATTTATTGACCATAACTCCAAAAATGGATTTCAATTTTTTTCATCTCACTAATAATTCATAGCAAGCCTTATGCTATAACCAATTTCCTCTTATTCCACTCCGCCATCAACCACTCGTTGGCACGCGAAATTGTGCGGTACTCCAACCAGGAACCGCAGCGTAAACATATCTTCGTGCAAATCCACTTCATAAATCCGCACGGAAACTGTCAACTTCTAATGGACTTAGAGCAGGCGGCAAGCAGCAAGCAAAACAGCCAGAAGCCAGTTATTCCTGCTAACAATATCATATAGGAACCATAAACAGGATACAATTTAATAATACCCACCGCAGCCGCCGTCGGGCCCTGGGTTATTGAAAGTCATGCCATATCCATATACTCGTACTATACCTCTTCATCCGTGGCGCACTGATTCCCGCGGATACGAACGTGCTGTTTGGAAAGTTTGTTCAAAGTTGCGGTATGCATAAAGCAAAGTACGAGGATATTGTGCGCCAGTGACAGAATTTCATGTTTATCATGCTCGGTGGCAGACCCTTGGGGTTTTCGGGATTACTACTGTCGCATATTTCACACATTCACGCATATCGAGTCTTAAGGATCCCCTTACAGCGAGCACCGATGAGTATGGAAGGGTTGGAAGTTTTGACTTTTGCGTGAATGCTACCCCAATCGGATGATGGTGATGGTGATGTTAACAATAGCGTGCAACAGTGTGGTGGATGGGCGCCCTTAATAGACGAGGACGAGTTGGAAAGTTAATAAACTTGTCAAAATCCTGTGAACGATATTCTTGGGTAAATATTGTGGGTTGAATGATATTTCGATTCAGTGGCAGATTGAGTGGATAGCAAGTGGACGGTAAGGGGACATTCTGAAGAATCAAATTGTTCATCGAATATGGTGTGCACTTTTTGGTGGTTTTCCTAATGATCAATTTTTGACACCAATTTCGAAAAATCCGAAAATGTTTCTATGTAGTTTATTACCATTTAGATGAGAGAGAGTCTGGACGGTTTCGATGGTAACCACTACTATCGGGCATTGTACGATATTGCGATACTGAAAAAAAGTAGTGAAATTGCCTTAACCAGTCAGTTAGTAACGAAACTCAACAATAGAATAGGACCATCCAACAAGAGGTGACATTTTAATTAATAGCAAAGCACTATATTTTTTTATGAAAAATTGTGGTATTTTATTAAAGTACAAGTCCTGAGGGCAATTTGCTTGAAAGCGCTGATATTTCTCAAACATATTTATTAATGCAATGACAAATTCCCCTTACTTTTTGAACATACCACGCTTTGCATATTTCTCTCAGGGATGATGTTAAACAATCACAAGGCAACACATTTTGATGGTATCTCATCATTGTTTGCCCATAAATCTTGGGGATCTCTGTCAATGTACCAACTAAAGGGAAATAGGTCTCCTTAAGAGAGCTTCTGCTGTGCGGTGTGAATGACTGAAATCATCTGGGATTCGGTTTTAGGGACCTCTTAGTGAGGCCTCGGATCAAAATATTCAATGTCTCATATCTTAGGTTGTCTTTTAGAAAATTAAATAATCTAGGTGCTGTAGCAAATTAGAAGTGAGAATAATGAGTTTTAGTAATGATTGGTAAAGATAAAACATTCCAGATATTAGGGTAACTTAAGCCGGAGGTTATCTGAATCAAAATCAACATTTGTAATTAAATTCAAGTAGCTTTTCCTGGAGTAGGAAATAATAGTATCATTAGCAAACGCTACTTTTCAAAGGTTAAAAAAAAGTGAGTTTACTTATATTAAAAATAACTTAGGCCCCAGTATAAATCCTTATGGAACACCAATATTGGTACAGTCTTGTGAACTAAAAATTGTCTTTATTTTTACAGAGTGGAATAACTGTCAGGAAACATTCCTTTTCGCATGTGAAAGTTGACTAAGAGGCATTAAAAATCATAGACTCTCAAATATATATTTTTTAAAAACGAGCTAGACATATCATCACAAGAACAAGACTTCGAGCGAAGAGGACTCATCAAAAAAAAAAAAAAAACTTAAAAACTTGAGGATATGTTTCATTTATGTTGTCACCATACTGAGTTGCATAGTTACCATGTTACGCTGGTAAATAGAGTCTGTAGCATAGGCGGATGACTTAATTGCGTACAGATCAGGTCCAAAGATCAACTTCACTGTTACTCTTCTACGGCCTGACTGAAATCAGGAGTTTTGTGATGACTGAAAGTTGAAAATCAACTTCAAATCAGAATCTATAGGTATATTGTTCAGAACGCCTGCCTTTGTCTAGCGCCTCTCGGGACACCAGAAAAAATTGGCGCACGTTCTCAATTTTTAGACGGGGCGTTTGTACACTGGCGAAACAAAGTGTAGTCAGATACCTTGGGATCTTGATATAGTGATAGGGAAGCCTACTAAGCCATTTGTGGGTCCTGCAGAACATAGAGTAGAGAGTCAAATTACTCGCAATGGATAGCTCCGATCTGGATCTCATGCTGCTAGATCCTCAACTGAAACTGACTGGCACAAACGAATGGCCTACTAACTATCTACTGACCTTCGAATATGACAGTGACCATTACGTCCGTGGGGCCATCACAGCACCAGCCGATTACGATTACATCAGATGCCCAAGGCGCCCTGGCGAGAGCCTCCTTCTCACCTGTTAAATTACGAGATTGTCATGTGCCTTAAGCAAATGGACAATATAATTAAACAGGCGATGGACAGTACGGCACTACAAAGAGAGTAAAACAGAACCCTGTCAAGACTTATATTCTTATAGACGGTCTACTGACAAACAAAACTCAGAGGCCAGAAGACTCAGGGAAGGCACTGATTAAAAATCTCGAAAAGAAAATTACAGGATATCTGAAAGTTTGCATTGGAATAATAGAATTCGTGTTCGAAATGCAACACCGCAAGTCAAAATAATTTTAAGGATCTGAAGCTCCTGAGAACGCCAGACAATGGACGCATGTTACGGACAGTTAGCATTGATCCTGAGAGCGCCGTCTTGGATGACGAATGCTTCGTGATCGGGAATCCTTAGGAGGAGGTGGCAACAGTGAAAATGTTTTCCAGGAAGTGTATAAGGTGAATGATAGCATTTGCCCAAACCACGATCTCGAAAACAGAATTCTTCATCATTATCCAGTGGATTTGAAGACAGCGGTGGTGCAACCAATAACCAAGAGAGGCAAAGACACCTCTAACCCATCAAATCTTCGGTCGATAAGTCTCCTTCCAAGTGTTAGCAAGGTCTTCGAGAAGGTGGTCTATAGAGCCCTGTCTAAATGGATTGAGGACAATAAAATCATCCCGGATAACCAGTTCGGTTTCATAGCGGAGCATAACACTAATCATGCCGCGTCGGAACTCGTGTCGGATATCAAGTGGAACAAAGTCAAGAACCAATGCACGGGTACCTGTCTGATTGACTTGTAAAAAGCGTTCGACATCGTATGGTTAGAAGATCTTTATTACAAGCCCAGCCGGCTGGGCATATGGGCTATATATGGTTTTTGACATTTTGGCAGGTAGAAAATTCAGTGTACAAATAACCAACATGACTTCTACTCAAACAATGGACTCGCCGATCCATTTTGGTATTCACTTTAGTGATCTGATAGTATCTCTTCGTCATTAAATAGCATTCGCGGACGATTTTTTCTCGGAACACTAGAAACAATTGGAGCAAGTTCTCAATTTTTGCGCCATACAGGTCTCAACTAACAAAACAAAGTGTAATCAGATACCTTGGAATCTATCTATATTTTGACAGCATCAACGCTTTTGGATACCTACATAGATTGGACTTCGTCAGTGATACCTTTGTGTCATATAGCCTCTTAAAGGCAGAGCAAATAGAACATGATCATGATCTGCACCCAATATATACCAAATATTCACCCAGCGACAGGTCTTAAAGAAGACCCCCGAGATTCAGGTCTATGAAAAAATCAAATCCCTTTCGTCAGGCTTTTCAGGAGGACATTAAAAAGTTTTCACTGCTCTTTTAAGATGGGTAAAGAATCAACAAAGAGTTTCGATTTTTTAAAAGGAATCAAGTAGAATGATGCATTGTCATATAACTCCATCAACATCATCCTTGAAAATATCCAATAGGACTCAAGCCAATCTTATGATCTTTTTCAAGTCTACACAATTGCACAATTGCCTGCTTACCCAGATAATATTAAAGTGATTGGACGAACACAGTGAGAAGTCAGTAAAGCCTTTGAGATTAACTAAATATGGTAAACATATCCTGTCATCAAAGAAAGACTCACAAGACTTACATTTTTGCCAGAACTTCACTATTGTCAGTTATAAATTTGAAGCAGGGCCTTTTGGTGACAAGAAGCAACACCGGCACGTAGATCGGACTTAGAAGAACATTTTCCAACCGCTGCTTTTTTGGCTCAAGTCAAATTAAGAAGTTGAACACTCTCGAAAAATGATCAAAGTTCTTTCCAAGGCCGTTCAAAAGTAATTCCGGGTCTCCCCTACGACTCAGACGCTTGGATATTATCGAAAGTTGATGATGAGGCGATTCAAGATTGAAATTCTGCACGCAGTCGTCGATTCAATACAGCTCTAGAAGTGGCTAAATTGTCGGATAAGGAGGTTTATAAGTTGGGGCTTACGCCTATCCCATACTCTAACGCAATCTAAATGTTATCCATTTTACTCCAGAGTACAAATCGTTAGTTTGGAGATGTTCACCAATATACATACATATGTATGATCTATATTTACACTAAATTCTTTAGTTACCCTTATTTTTGCAGATCGGACGTCAAAGTAAAAAATTACTTACAACAGCACAAGCTAAAACCTTCTTAGGGCAAAGTTTAAGTTCCAGCCTCTGTGGTCTTAAATGTCTAGTCCCCTAGCGTTATGAACTTACTTATTAGACCCGACCCAAAGGTTGTACTGCAAACTCAGTTTTCGTAACACAGAAAAGGCATTCTATCCCACTGATTATCGTCAAGTTACCGACCTTGAAGGGAATCATTGATATTCTCAAATTTCAGACGCCATCTTGACTACTGACTTCCTCGCTAAACTGATCAAACTAGAATGCCTTGGATCAACCAGAAAACCCAAACACAGGCGGACGAAATGAGATTTTAAACAAAGGTTCCTTTCTCCTTGTATTAAAGGAATACATCCCATAACAACCGAAGTGACTCAGTTTCAATATTTCCACTACCAACACCATTGTGTAAACGATAACCACCGTTTGTGGACCACATGTGGCGCACCGGTTGCCAGTCCTGTCTGCCTGCCTGTCATTAACACTCTAATGTCCACTTGCATGCGTATTCTTTCGCTTAAATCAAATTGAATGAAAAGGATTCTCAGCAATTTTAAATTGTCCTTAATGACCGACACACACATCGTTACATTTATGTCGCGTGGGATATCCGTTTTGCCTTACTGTGTGGAACGTGTCGTTTTAAATTCATTTCAAATGCGTCCACAAAAGGGATGACGACCATAAGGGCGGTTTCCTAGTTGCATTATTTTTAGAAACAAACACAAAAACTAATTTAGATATTTTTGAGAATTTATGCACCGTTATGAAATGACGCATCTGCCAGCCGTTCGGGGGTGGAGTGTAAAAGTGTGGGTGGATGTCCCCGACGTGAGATGTCACAAATGAAGTATTGCAGCGGGTCCTTGTTGATTGGAATAAGTGATAAATCGTGTCGAGGGTGGACATCGGAAGGGGGATGAATGTAACGTCTTTTCGAATATCGATCAATCGCTATCAAGTCGATAGCGTTATCGGAGGCCGAAGGAAACTAATTCGCCCTCGCCCTTGATTCTAATTAATCGCTCGTTACCTTCGATCTATGCCACGTCCGCGTCTTGGAACATGTCACGAGGCTAATTGAAGTCTAATTAAAAATTCTCCACAAGCTTAGCCCCCTCCCATCCTCGTTATCTGTGTCGATGATTTCATGTTCCTATCGTAACTCACTCGGATTGAGCACCTATTCGTACTGTATGCAGTGCTGTGCACTGGTCTATTGCAAGGATCGGCCGTGTGGTTAAAAATTTACTACCGATCTTCTGTATCGATTCCAATAAGCGGGCCGAGCACGAAATCGTCACCTATCATTCGGAGTATCAGCGCCGCGGAGCTGTTGTTTCCCTCGCCGGCTTCAATAGATGACGCCGATATGTCTCTCAGTTCCTAACCGACGAGTCTCGAACGGCCGATATACATACATATATCTTATCGTCGCCCAAAATCAGGGATGCGACGAATAACGAGCATAGAATAAATTACCTATCAAATTGAAAGATACACTCGCGCCGAATGCATACTCGTAGACCGGGCCACGACATAGGAGAGATGGACATATGGACAAACGGATCAACGGACGAATAGTAAGGCTAGGATCGGGCGTTATGTGGGGCATTAATTTACGTTCTAGCTGCATTTAATATGGAATAGATTGACAGAGCGGCTTTATTGTTATTCACTTTTTCCTTTCGTCAGTTAATTTAATGCCCTCGGGCCTGCGTGGCCCATAAAAGGCTTTAGGGAGTTGCATTCGTTCGTTCTCAGGCGTGGGTTGCGCTATGAATTTTTGATTTTTCCTTGTTTCTCAGTTTGTTTTCTTAATTTTTATTGTGATTATAATTTTTTTGTGTTTCCTTCTCCGATTCTTTTGGTTTTTTTTCTTTTTGTCTTTCTTTATTTTATTTAATTTTGAAGAATTTAAATAAAATATCAGATTCTGTTGTGGAAATTAATGTCGATGGGTTGGTGGAGGAAATTTGAGATGAGCCACTAGCATCTAATCGAAATTGATTTAAAGAGGAGCAGTAAAAGTTTTTTTAGTTTTTCTTTTGTATTGAATCAGGTGTGAGGACTGAAAAGTTCGTTTTTCTTTGCTTTATTTATGATTATGGTCTAAAACGATGTTCGTATTTAATTTATTTGTTCGAGCGTTATTTACAATAAATTTTGGAATTTCAATGTAACAAATATGTTAGATAAAAGGAGTTACCTTTCCTTACCGTAAAATACGGCCACTATTATACAAATGACAAAAGACATTGTAGGCGATCACCACTTTCTTTTAGCAGTCTTAAGGTCGCTGCCAACAAAAGCCAGCGAAAGATACAACGGAGGTTCGACATACTAAATCTGAAAAATTAGATGACGAGATGAAATTTGTTGAAGTATTAAACACAAAACTGCCTCGATCCAACCACTAGCAGACGAGTAGCAGCGTATTAAGCAGGTGTTCCTAAGGTTAGACGAAGAGCAGATAGGCTCTATGGTGGACAGGGAAGTGTTGGTTCTCAAAACACTCGTCGGACTTAATAAACGAGCGTAAAACAACAAAAAATCAATTAAACTGTGCTAAGACCCTATCCTAAAGGGCAACTCTGCAGTAGCGTTATAGCGTTACCGACAAACAAATTAAGGAAAGTGCAAGAACAAAAAATCTGGAGTGACAATCTAGTCAGCAAAGCACAGGCAACTGTGGAGATGGATCTCACTAAACGCGTTTTAACAAACACCTCGTTCAAGGCTACCAACCTGCTAAAAGATGAAAATGGCGAAATAACGGTATCTAAAGATATCAATTTCAATTTGGGAGAGGTGTTACGAGAAGCTATTTTTGTAGCAACAGCATCTTCACAACTCATTCAGCATGTGACTGTCGACGCCACCCAACAAGACGTTGCATCCCCACCACATACCCAGGCGAAAGCAAGGTAGTAAGCCCTATAAAAGCATTGAAACCCAACAAAGTTGTCGGACCCCTTGGTGAGTGCCCGAATTCTGCTTTATTTACTAAAAGACATATGGACCTCTGGATGGCGTTATCACTCTAACTCCTTAGAAGAGCAATTTGGCCCAATGCAAGATTAGAAGAGGAATACCGTTGCTGAACATGGCGATTAAAACCATAGCACAGATAATGGTGCAACCGACCGGCTGTTGAGCCGAAGCTCTGCAGTTCAAGTCTATCCATAGTCAAGAACAAGTCTTATACGGAAAAACTGTGCAACAACTTGAATTGTAAATGAAAGATGATCAAAAAAGCGCTAACGGAGGCATAACACTCGCAGTATAAGATAACATCAAAATTCAAAATAGACAAATAAAGATTTTCCAATTCCCTGATGGCCGAAGGAAAGAACAAGCCGGTTTTCGCCCACGCCGCAAAAACAAAGATGAGGTACCACCTCACATCAACACATCAACACCAACGAATCGCACAACTTTCAGATCTGTGGGCGAATTCTGTGACCTCGGAAGCAGCATCACTAAACAAGATGGGATCAGGTCACCTTAAATTGTGTAACTTTACAAAGTAGCTAAGGTTCTAAAACCGGTCGCTACGAGCTCAGAATCATGTACTCTCTAACACAGCCAAGTTTCAGACTCATAGCTACTGGGCAGGTTTGATTTGATATCAGCGTACGGACGGACAGACGGACAGACAGGAAAGGCTTTGCGTAAGTCTTCCCTACCCCAGCCTTGCATGATAGAAGACTAAAAGTGCGGCTTAGCAGCTGACATACGAAACCGAATGTCGGTATGCTGGACAAAGTGTGGAGATCATCTCAAATATCCAAACGCACAAAACTGAGGATTGTCAAATCAAACGTGAAATCTGTACGAATGCGAAAGGTGGAAAGTTACACTGCGCGAAACACAAGTATTCATCAATCGTAGCCTCCGGAAGATCATGCGCAATCACAAATGTCAACCTCTGGGATTCGACTGGGCAGGTACCCATTCGCCGTCAGAATTGGAAGTGGATTGCAAGCCCCATGACGACAAGAGGAGCCATAGATTTGAACTCACAAGACAGCCGTAGACGCGGTATCAACACGTGGAAGCGATTAGTCGAAGCAGGAGCGCTTCAAACAGGTCGCTCATTGCGACAGATATAATTCCTAGCTTTATAGAAATCAAATTATAACTTGTTTATTAAGGCCCTAAGATCTAAGGGAAATGTATACATACTATACAAAAGAAGGATCAGAGTTCCGAATTACAAAAATATAACGATTTATGGAGGATCAAGTTTGAGGACAAGTTATGATGCCGCTTGTCTTTCAGATAGAATGGAGACTGACTACCCAAAAACGTGATATTATATGCTCTATTGGATGGTGTCATGTTGACTACGGGAAAGCAGATTAACAAACACGTAATTTTTTGAGGGTCTCTAAATTTTTCATTTACTCTTCATGATGACAAAAATTAAGGATTTCTAACTTAGTGTGTTCAAAAAGTGTCAGGATTTTTCACTATTCCGTCCGTACACTGTCTGTCAACAACTCATCTTCATTGCATTTACTCGTATGAATCGTCACTGACGTCATACTCGTTATTTCTTTTATTGTGCGTGAATATATCGAGCAAAATAAGATTCATTTGCGCGAAATTTTACTTTTCATCTTCAACTTGAAAAAATCCGTGGTTTAGGCGCGTCGAATGATTAGAGAAATTTGTGGTGATGCTACTATCAGGAAGAAGGTTTCGCAAATGGTTTCAACTCTACAAAATTAAAAAATTCAAAAAACAAAAATTTGAAAAAAAAAAATTTATTTATAGGGATGGCGCAGGTTCAAGAGTGCGGACCCTAGACGGGGTGCGGATGGTTTATGTCAAAGATGTTCGTTCACTACTCTCCGTGGGTGGTTGTCCTAGATAGAATTCGAGAAATTGAACTGAATTTGTCGCGTTGGTTGTAGTTCACAGTAACTTTTTTGTTTTCGTGCCATTAAGGTGTTATAATGGAAATGTACATACACAGTATGAATTTTGAAGTGACTTTATGCGAGTGTTATGCCTTTCGTTAGCATTTTTTTTATCATCTCTCATTCACAAGTTGCACAGTTTTTCCGTATAGGAATTATTTTTGGTTTTGGACCGACTTGAACTACAAACTTTCCGCTCAACAGTCGATGATGATTATCATTGCACCACGACAGCTCCCCAGGCATTATTAATTAAGATCCATGTCCAACGCAGGCTTGTCCAAAAAATAAGGTGACTTTTAAAATTTCGTGAACTACATAAGTACATTCGATAAAATGTTGACTGTGGCATTTGTCCAGCCTACTATGAGAAAACGAAAAAAATGATTATTAATGGTATAAGCTCTCCATAGAAGGCCGAGAGGATATTAATCGCAATGCCCGTGCTAGATGTCCCAACACTTTAACAACGGAAGAAAGCAGTAAAAAAATTGGTATGAAGAATCATCGACTCACTATCAGAGAAATTGCTGAGAATATCGGCATATCGATTGGCTCATGCCGACGCAAACATTTTGGGCATAAAACGTGTGTCAACGAAGTTTGTTCCGAAATTGCTAAATTTCGACCAAAAGAACTGTCGCATGGGCATAGCTCAAGAGCTCTTGACTAGCGCGAATAACGATCCATATTTGATCAAAAGGGTCATCAAAAGTGATGAAATATGGCTTACTGTTTTCTTCGATTACAATACGGGGTTCATCGTAAGTTTTGCCGAAAGGTCGTAGGGTCAATACCTTGAAGTAATGTGCCCTCATCGTTGCTTGTGTGTGATTTTTTAGCCAAAATCAACACAACAAAAGAACGAGGATCTGCGCCCATTGAGAAGATAAAGACCGCATTGCTGGAAGAGCTTAAGGGTATATCAAAAAGCGCACATCAGACATGCTTCGAGGATTTAAGAAGTGGGACGAAAAAGTTGAGCAAATTTATTATATCCGATAGGGACTTTTAGGGGACAGAACCTTATTTCGACAAACCCTAAAAGCCATGGGAATACTCTAGAAACCAGGAAATTGGATGGCATAAGTCGAAAGATACCTGACGGCGTTTTCACCCATTATTGCTCCAACGGCAAAAAATAAATGATTTTCTGCATCGTATTGTGACTTGCAATCGTCGGGGTGCCGTGGTCAGGTATCAACATTGACTGCCAAATTAATCCATTAGTCGAAGTCTATTCTGTGCATTTGATTCGACCAGATTAGCGTGGTATATTATGGTACATAACAACCGGTGGTGAAACCGCCAGAGGTGTTCGCTGCTGAACATAACTAATGCACAGAGCGAGTGAATACAAAAGCCACTTCGAATCGATTTTGCACAACGACCTTCGGCCATAACATGGCCTTCCTATCTTTCGAAGAAGCCGAAAATTAAGTCAATTTGTGGATTGCCTCACACAATCGTATGCTGCTAGAAAGGTGGGCAAAAGTACGCTGGTAGGTGGGCAAAATATGGACTACAATAAGCTTATAACCATCTTTCGAAATAACACTACCAATTTTGGTAAAGGGAGATTATGAAATAAAGTGCGGACATGTTTGCTATGGAAAAACCAGATTTCATGAGTAGTAAAAGCGTTTTCAAGAACGCTGTGAGGACGTTGATGACGATTTGAAATCATAGTGATTACTGAATACGTAAAAGGAGTGAACCAAATCCTCTGAATTACATTCAGAGATTCGTTAAAGATATTGGCATATCAATTGACTCAAAACGTGGGAAAGTTGGTTCTGTTTGCCGTCAAAAACAGCTGCTGAAGTGACTTAGGAGTCAGTAACTATCCAGTATTATTGAAACGTGTGATATACCTTGGTCTTAAAGATACGACGTTTGAAAGAGAGGAGGTTTAACTATTTTAACTATCTTGAAAAATCAAATTCTTGCCATCAATGTTGGTACTCAAGGTGATGCGCACGGGATATACATCAAATCAACTTTACTTGGCGATCAATATAGTTGTTATCTATGAAACGCTATCCAACAAGAGGTGTCATTTTAAATTTCGCGCTTTCAAAATATCTCTACTGGCTGTGATCGTTATCAGACGTCCTCTCTCATAGCTACCTACAATAAATTTAAGCAATTAACTTGAACGCCTCGGATAGGTTAGTTATGTGAAAATTTCAAATCTTGTTCGCGTCATACCCGAGAGTATGATTGAAAACCCAGCTGTGTCTATATGGATACAATGATAGATGTCACAATATTGAACTTTCTTGCTCACCTCGAAGCATTTACTTTAGAATAAACTAAAAATATCTTCACTTTTCGCACATATTTTAAGTTTCTCTATTAAATAAGAATGACACCTCTTATTGGATGGCCTTATAAAGACATAATAAGTTTCCCCCATCTAACCATATTCACTAACTAAGGAAACTATCTTCAATTACACCCTCCGCCGATTTGATAAACACGAGCAATTTTAATTAAATTAAGCGACCTACGGATGGTCAAAGCTTAATACATTTGTGTCATTGGTATGCAGCACGCATAAATCACGTTCCTTCACCGGTACCTGTACTCATACCTATCTATACAACTAATCTAATTAAAAACAGTTAATTACGAAGAATAAAAAAAAACGAAAACAGAGAACTTTGTATCTCGCCCAAACGAAATTTATGCAAAACAAAGGAAACGAACGTCGACGGGAAAAAATGTACGGATGTTCCCGACGTTATTCGAAATCCATTGTAATACAATTATGCAAAATTTCTTACCTACACAGTCACGTATATACATATAGTATGTATATGTACGACTCCCTACAAATGGGATAGATACTTTCGCATCTACGCGTGTATTTGTTGTCTACTTATGAACAGAAATGCAAGTCAGCTAACATGTTTCTGTTATGCGAAAATAATACCCAAAAAGGATTATCTCTTCCTTCTCTTTCACCTGTTTCAGCTCCCGGCTCCTATACATTGTCAGTTCTACTGCTTTGTTCGAAGGATAAGTGAAAATGTCTTGCTTTCTGCGGCATAGCTATTCGTAGATAAGCAGTATGGTGGTTGGCTTGCATTTTTCTCTAGCTTTGAAAAAAAATGTTTTGTATCTAAGTATGGAATAAGGAATCTACCTTGTGATAGATGGAGGAAGGGGGTAATGCAAAACAATGGAATTACGTAGAATTTTCAGTAGAAGCCACACCAACGTTTAGGCCTTTAATGGCCGTCGGGTGGCCTCCACCTATACAGAATCTGCTTACGCAGACACAAGCCAACTTTGTCGATGGTGGGTTGTGTTATTAGCCTATCATTCGATATTATATCAAAGCGGATGATAAAAAGGGCGTGTGATATGGGACATCAGCAAGAAGTTGTCAAAGGCTTGACATTCATCGGACCTGAAGAATGAGTAGATACAACGGTACAGTTGAACAGCTCCGATTCTGTGAAACGAAAGAACCCTTAAAGTCAGTTTGCTCTTATGAGTGACGTTTATATGGTAGTGTTTCACCTGTCAACGAACGAAATAGTCTTCAAGTAGGGGATAACATTATCCCCTTTAAAATAGTCCTCAAGAGCTACTCTGTGCTTATGTCTAGCTTTCCCTAATTCCCAATAAGCTTCTGAAGCTCGTCCTTTGGGATCGCATTCAGCTTGATACGTACTTTTTGGTATAGCCTTCAGCTCTTCCAGCGACGTGGTCTTTATCTCCTCAAACTATCAAATCGCCGTCTTTTCATGAATTTTTTTCAGTTTGGAGAGCAGAAAAAAACTCACAGAGGGTCAAGTACGGTGGATCCGGTGGATATTCTCCATAAGAATTTCATTCAGCTTCAACGTTTCATCTGTTGTTGATGTGCTGGGGCTTCCAAGGCAGGCATGCTCATTATCATCTTCACGGCCTTGTAACTTGTAACTTGTAAGAGCTTGTAACACATATAAACATATTTTTTACTCAGAGTAGACTGACGGAATGCCACAGTCGACACAAGGTTATAGCACTCCAATTTGTCCAATGGCAAAGATCGCCAAGCACACCAAATAACGTTCAAATTTTATATCCGTGAAAAACATACTAAATATCCAAAATGGCTGACAATATCAAAATATGTTAAAGGACATGTTTACCAACATCACAAGAAGAAAACCTAAAATCGAGTGTACTTACCTCGCGAAATTTAAAAAAAGTCACCTTATTTTTTGAACAAAATTTGAACAAAAAAACCAAAAACATCTAAATATCGGGACAATATTAAGGGACTTCAGGGACCTGCATATGATCATGAGCGTCTAGCGATCATGAGCGTGATCGGTTTAAAGACTCGAAGCAATCAATAATGAAGTCTGTGCTGAATGTCGAATTAGCTCACTTATAGAACTTTCTGATGGTAATAGTGCATGGCTATATAGGTAGATAAAAGTCTTGTAGCTCAGTACAGATATAACCAAAGCTGAAGCGCCGTTTCCTTACCACATCACGTTTGACCTAGGTTGTAAAGTGAAGTTATTAATATGTTGGGGTCAAGCCCGCGGAGTTGAAAAAAATAAATTGGAGAGGCTGAGATCGTTAAGCATGTGCTTGCCACTGCACGAACCTGTAATTCGCAAATATTGGACTTTTACCTAGTATTAATATTGGCCTTCCGCTGATGGAATCCTTTGGCAGCATCAGCGATTGGTGTTGAACCGTATACAAAATTTTGCAGGACATTTAACCAGAGGCCGGTATTGATTGCCACGATTCTGACTGCGTAGGAATGTAATATTTTACTTTTCTTATACAATAAATGGACCATGATTTCGTTCATTTATTCGAAGTTATTGAAGGATGCTCATATTGAGATAGTTCAACTGGATACCAATAAAATAATTAGCGTTAGCCCCGATCTTGGCTAGCTCGTCAGGTTTCTGATTCTATTACTGTGACCTGGAAATCAGAGGAGAATGATCTTGATCGTTGCACTGCTCCACCATTCAGAAATAGGTGACTGCTTATGACAACGCTTTGGTAGCGGCATGGTGCCATTAGTAGTAAACATATGGTCACGACAGATTATACAAAGCGTCTTGGCTTAAAAGATGCTCGAAGGCTATAGTAAAGCCCTGTGTGTGAAGCATTAACAAAATTCTTTTTTTAATTTAAATGGCACATGTATGCCATTACGTGTGGCATATGACATCATTCAAATGCCTGTTTCGGCTTCTTACGGTGGCCCGGATCCGAATGGTCGAATTTGAGCGATGGACTGTATTACGAGTTTGTTCACCTTAAGGTTAGTCGGTGGTCTAGGAGTAGTAAATTAGGAGCGTTTTCGGGATTTTTTTTTAAGGTGATAATAAAGAACAACAATATTAAAACTTTGCACATATATTATACTGCATATTTTACATACAAATTAATTTTTTTAATCATAAAAAAAATGTTAACTATTTTTAAAATGACGCTGAAAATGGCTCGCTGAAAAAAGTAGGTCCTGGTGGCGCAGGTGATTTCAAATCGTCTACTTATCTGAAAAATAAAAAACAAACAAATTATTCATCTGTACGACAGTCGCTACGGTCGGTAGCAAAAAAAAATAAAAAATAAAAATTTTGAAGAAATGGCGTATTTTTGAAAATTAAAGTTATAATAACAGGCGATTTTCAGGTTGTTTTTTAACATAAAAAATAAGAAGTTATCAAAATTAAAATTGTTTCTCGGTAGGGGCTATAGCCAGTGATGTACTGAATCACATGTTCAAATTTGAGATCAATCGGATGAATAGTTTTTTTTTTTTTACCTGCGCCGTGCAGAAAAAAGTGATTTCGAGAAAAACCAGTTTAAAGTTTTTGGTACGTAAATTTTCGAAAAATTTTAAATAAATATGTACTTACAGTTAATCTGCGATGCCAGCACCATACATTATTCCTTCCGTTTGTTCAAGCTTCTCTGCTTCTTCTGATTTTGCTTTTCTTCGAGCTGTCCTAGCCTCTTTGGAGTCACTAGTGCTCTGGCGTTCGGCTTTGTACAGTCGCCGATCGTCACGACCTCGGGCAAGTTGCGCTGCTTCTGGACCGATAGTAATGCCCATTACGTCCATTATTTTCCGAGATCCATCAATCCGCAAAAGTTTTTTATGCCTTCAAAACCAACTCCAAGCATTCTCATCGCGAAAACAAGCCGGCGATTGATTTCAAAGGCTTTATCAATAAACGGAGAAGACAAAATCAAAGTTTTTTTGCACTTACACTTCACTGAAAGTTTAAATCCCAACCCACGCTGTCCATTTTTACTAAAAATCACTTCACCATTACAGTCTTTACATTTTAATAGTTGCTGCAATCGAAAGAATACTGCCGTAAATTTAATTTTAAATTGAAGTTACACTGACCATCTCAGTTTTAAAGCTTTAACCTTATATACGAACAATGCGCTCATTCATGGGGCCGGGCGACCGCGCGCTACCTGCGAAAACAGGCTCTAGAACCGAAAATGCTGTAAATATCCTTACAAAAATTTAACAGTATATTCCTAAAGGACTATACTTTCGAAATATTGAAAAAAAAAACAATCGATTTTTTGAAAATTCTAGACCACCGACTCCCCTTAAGGGCATCTTTGGATTGTGGTTTATTGGCAAAAACCTGCGACTTCAGGAAACCTTACAAGAAAAAGTCTAGCGGGATCGAGTCGCAGAGTCCCATCGTGCTGTAGCTCTCGCCATTGACGGTGACCACTTCATCACCACCGACCCAAAATCCACATCAAACGGTGAGTGTTTGAGGACGTTTTGTCACCTAGTGTGGGTTGGTATTGTCATCTTCCAAACGCTCCGAGGTCCAGTCAGCGAACAAACGCAGTTATCTATGTTCGTGAATTTGAGCTCCTGGGTCAGTTGGATCGTGTACGGGTGTAGGCTCAAGTCCCGACGTAAAATTCACTGAGTTGAAGTCTGCGAAAGGCCGAGTTGATATGCGCGGCGGGAATCGACTGAATCTTCATCTGAATGTTGACTGATTGGTTATTACCAGTCGTCTCGAATTTGGCCACCAATCGTTGAAGAGTCGACTGTAAAGAGCCACCACGTCTACCGGAAAATGAGCGCAACACACGCAACGTTTGCACTAACGGAAACTTCCTTTGATAATAAAATTTTATCGTTTGGACATACTGCTCTATCGTGCAATCTGCCATGGTGATTTGACAGATATGTTACCAGAACTACATGGCCGTCACAGACTACCAAAATTACCCGCGCCAATTGAAAACCTTTTAGGATATGGAAACATTCAGTTAAATCGATAAAATCACGATCGTAAGCCACGTTCCATCTTAGAGTCATCAGTGGCGATCAGTTCTGAAATAAACAAGATGGGAGCTGGTCCCTGGCCGGGAGCCAAGCTATAATTTCTCCTTAGTCTTAGCTACTCGGCAAGTTTGGTTTTATATGTGCGTATGGGCGGACAGAGAAGAAAGCCTTTGCATAAGCCTTACCTACCAGAGCTTTGCAAAGTAGAAGATTGAAACGACATTGTATCGTCCTAGTCTAAGGTCGTTAGTGAGGGTCAGTATAGTCTGTGACGACTGAAGGAAGGACTAAGAATGTGCAGAAGTATATTCAATGCTTTGTTGGGTTGTAATAACATGGCACCCGCGGTAATGATTCCTGCCGATCTTTCGACCTGGTTCTGTTTTTCAAAGTTATACGCTTTACTTAGAACAATCTAACGATAAGAAAGGATAGGTCGGATCACAGGTATATACTGTATATCGAAACAGTCAACCTATGAGTAGGTTTTTCCTCAAAGTTCGAAAGAAGCATGCAACGTCGTAAAAGTCTGATTGAAAACAGAGTATCTATTTCTCAAAATAGCTCATGCAAGCAAAGTTTTTGTCACTCCGTCAAATCGATCAACAAGTAATTTTGTCTAAGGAAATGTCGTAAAGGCGATCATTAAGACGAAAATCTGTACCCTGCTTGAAACTATATTTTTCCCTTTTAACAACTAACAGTGATAAAGGCTGCAAAGAGAGGCCCACCAACATTTCCAGCTCAACAACCATGTATTCCCCAAATGCCTCACCAAATTAGGATTAGACCTTAACTCAAGCGCATACCCTCCACGAAACCTATTCACATTTAACTTCCGCAATTTCATTAGCACCTATGAAACTTTAAACCACAATTCCAATAAAAGCAAAAAGCAAAATAAAAAACCGAAGAATTAAAATAGAATAAAACAAAAAACTTAATTTAATTAGCCACTAAACAAGTGAAAGAGACCCTCGGCATCGCTATCAACACGAAATCCCTTCAAATGCGATTTGTCGAAACTAAACAACAAAAACATAAAACAAAATAAGAATGTATATATACGAGTATGAGTGTGTGTATCTATGATTTTATGTAGGAACAGAACTTAAGCCCCATCGCCACGACCAATACGAAGGAGCGAGTGCATATCAAGTTGAAAGTTTTCAACATTTTAACACATTTATTCGCATTCACTTGTCTGTATTCCATTATTTATCGTGGTGAACAATTAAGTAGTAGCACATATATGTACATATGTATCTAAGTATCTATCTACAATAATATACTGTTTAATGGAATACGATGAGAACGAGCGAGAGAATCTCACTCGTAATAATACAATTTGTAATCCGCGGTATGTATCCGTACTCGTACAATAGTACTAGATACTCGTTTTACCGAATGTCTGTTTCGTGTGTCTATGCGATTAAAAGGCACACATCGTAAAGTCTCGAAGCCATAGATAAAACCCGGGAGTGTTATATTGAAATTCTTGTGTAATTTCATTACTGGGCGGTATTAAATGACGTTGTCTGATGGTTACTTTGAGATACAATTTTGTTATGATTGTGCTATTCTCTATTATACGACGAGTAGATATTCCATTTCATTCCATGCTTGTGCTTAGTGAATTCTTCTTGAACTCCGACTGTAATCGCTTTCGACATCAAGAGTCGGAGTCAACGCTCGATGGTGAACGACACTCGAGTAACAACAACCAATAAAGCCCAAATAATGGTTTGGTTAGCTTCAGCTCGTAGATTGAATGGTTAATTGCAGCGGTTTAGATTTTATAAGACGTTATTAGCACAGACCCTAGCTAGGTATGTGTTGTGCACTCATGTTCGGATAGCTCACATGATTAACAAGACGATAGGAGGACGACGAAATGCCTTCCTTGAGGACCCAGCTAACGTCAAATTAGAAATCTCTGAATTTAGGAAGGAGCCAATAGGTCAACTAAAAATGATCAGAGTGCTAGGCAGGAATTCATAAATTCGTTTAACACTGTAGCTGCAGTCCTGGTTAGCTTTAAATACTTAGAGCACACCTCTTGAATGGCCATTCCGACACCTTGTGCTTTGGATTTGACGGGATTTAGATTTCGTCTGAAGACAATGGGCAACGAATCCTAGACAGCAACACTTGAAACATTATCGTTTGTCTAAATCCGAGACGCAGTTGTTTTAATGAGGTCCTGTTTCTTTAAGTTAGGGATCGTTAAATCTCTTTTTGTTTTATTTTTCCTTTAGAGAGTTTTGCTATTGCTGAAGTGCTCAGACATATTAAATGGTTCATTGTACTTACCGAGTGGCACCCTACTGACAGGAAATACCCGCGAAATAATGGGTTTTTTCAAAGCTACGTCCATATCTTGACAGTTTATTGCTCCGACTTTTCAATTAGTAATGATGTCACTTTTCACTATTTTACCAAAAAGCGCTGCAAAATACAGCAACTCGTTGACACTTTATTATAAAAAATCGGGCACTGTTCGCTAAAATTGTCGCGGCCTTCAAATTAAGCGAGCAATAAAAAGAATCAGCGTTAGATTTTAGGAAAGTTGTTCGATTGCAATACGAAGTCGAAGCGAGCAGTCTAGCGAGAATATCGCTGCTGTTGCTAAAAATATAGACCCAAGCCCAAAAATCCTGCCTCGTATAAGTTAAAATCATAAAAAATAGAAATCGTATTCCGCCAAAGGGCCGCAATACCCTTACTTTCGCTACATGCATTCAAAAAGTTTACACATATCCCATCATAACAAACTCCGAGAGTCGACAAGCTGAAACACCCAACGATTCCAACACACTCCATGCATATCAAATCCAAAGACACTTGCATTCGCAATATTTCCAGACTCGATCAGCAGCAATAGTCCAGACACAAGGTGCTGGATCAACCACTTGTCGCATTGATGAAAATCTAATAGGATATTGTAAATAATATTTTAAGTTCGAATATGATTTGGACAATAATAATAAAGTGGACAGCGGTCCCAAAGAAAAAAATATTTTTTCTTCCTCATGTGTTGAAATTTCGGCAGCATGTTCACTAATTGACAACTGAAGCCCAGATCATCAAGTACTTCGTACGGTCGCTGATAGGAAAAAGTTCTAAATTTTAGCGAAAAATCTTTTTCAGTGAGGAAGTTGGTTGCTTCGTGAACAAGGAAAATTTGTGTAGTGAGTAATCTACAGCAATACGAGGGTGGTCCGATAAGTACTTAGCCTCACCGCCAGATGGCGGCAGTATCGCAAGAGCAACTTACTATCGCGTAGTGCATTCTAGTAGACGGCTACTGTCAGATCAGCAGGATCGGACTCGTAGTTTTGTTTTGACCGCGTGTGGAAGTGGGAGTGTCCGCGGATTTTAGAAATATGAAAAAAGAGTAATATCGGTTGGTGATTCGATTCTTGTTTTTGGAAGGGAAATCGCGCAGCGAAATCAAAGAGCGTTTGGATGCTGTCTACGGTGGCTCTTCTCCTTCGATGGCGATCATCAAAAACTGGTTTAACGAGTTTCAACGTGGTCGCACGTCGGTTTTTGATGAGCCACGTCCAGGTGCCCCGAAAAGGGTTACCATGGAGGATAACGTGACAAAAATCCACAATCTCGTATTGGCAGACCGCCGATTGAAGGTCCGCGAGATAGCTGAGACAGTAGGCATTTCGAAAGATCTTATCCTGCATGAAATGTTGGGCATGAGAAAGCTTTCGACGCGATGGTTGCTGCGTTTGCTCACTCCGGACAACAAGCGCAACCGTGAGACCACTACAGAGCAGTATTTGACGCCATTTAAGCGCAATCCGAAGGAATTTCTGCGTCGTTTCGTGACAGTCGACGAAACATGGATCCACCGGTACACACCAGGGACCAACGAACAGTCGAAACAATGGACTTCACCCGGCGAACGTGCTCCGAAGAAAGCGAAGACTGTCCCATCGGCCGGAAAGGTGATGGCCACCGTTTCCTGGGATTCACAAGGTGTGATCCACATCGTGTCACCTGGAGAAGGGCAAAACATTCACAGGGCTGTCTTATGCCAAATTATTGGGCCGATTCGACGCCGAATTGAAGAAAAAACGGCCCCACTTGGCGAAGAAAAAAGTGCTCTTCCACCATGATAACGCACCGGCTCACACCTCCGCCCTCACCACTGCCAAATTGGTCGAATTGGGCTACGAACTGCTGCCCCATCCACCGTATTCTCCAGATTTGGCCCCGTGCGACTTCTTTTTGTTTCCAAACTTGAAAAAGTCACTCGTCGGGCCGAAATTTCAGTCGAATGAGGAGGTCATCGCCTACTTTGCAGACCTCGAGAAAACGTATTTTTCAGACGGGTAAAGAAGTTGGAGCATCGCTGGGTGGAGTGTATCGAGCTAAAAGAGACTATATTGACAAATAAATCGCCATTTCGCCAGAAGTGTTATTTTTCTTTTTAGGCTAAGTACTTATCGGACCACCCTCGTATAATGAGTCTCAAGAACATTCGGAGAAAACTATTGTTTCTTTTTTTTTATAATTCTTGAAGGTTCAAGAGTGTACGCTCTTATAGTGTTTGTCACACAACCTGAACGGGGTGCAGATGGTTTGTGACTAAGATGTTCGTTCACTACCTTCCGGAGGTGGTTGTTATAGATAGGATTTGAGAGATTCCACTGAATTTGCGTTGGTTGTAGTTCACAGTAAGTGTTTATATGTCCATGTCATTAAGGTGTTATATTGGAAATGCACACCCAGAGTATGAATTTGGAAGTGATCTTATGGTGCGAAGGCATAACCTTCGTCAGCACTTTTTGATGATCTCTCATTCACAACTGATGTTGTTGCACAGTTTTTCCATATAGGACTTATTCTTGAACCACAGACCTTCGGCTTAACAGTCGGTAATGATTACCATTGCACCACGACCACCCCCACAGTGTAGATTTGGTGTAGATTTCGAGCAGGCGGCATCATTGGGCCATACATCTTCTGAAACAATAAAGTCCAGAAAGTGACTGCCAATAGTGAAATGTAAGGGGCAATGTTAACTGACTTTTTGCGGCTGGATGACATGGACCTAGACGACACGTGGTGCAAAATAGACGGCGCAACGTGCCATACATCGAGCGTTACGAGTACATTGCAGTTGTTGAAAGAAAAGTTTCCAGAACGCGTTATTTTCGGAAGAGGCAATGTGGAGTGGAAAAACTCGGTCATAACTTCCGTATTTAAAAAGGGAAATATAGCCGCTACCAATTTGTTAAAAGGTGCTGTCAAAGATTCTCTGAAAGGGCCTGACATCATACGCTAAGGAAATAATTGCAGACTATCCATGTAGCTACAGGAGGAACCGCTCGAAATGGTCCACCAACTATACGTACATTCTAAGAAGGCATATGACTCTAAGCTCCGTCCTTGTAAAGTTCGAAATTCCGAAACTCAGGGACCAGCAGTTCTTCCTGAACCTCTGCTGCGTGGATAACACCGTTTTCCATTACTGTTAGCTCTCCATGTGCATTCAGCATTTTGTCGAAATACTTCCTTTATTGAGCTGCAACCTTTTCGCTGTCCGAAACAAGCTCCCCATTAACGTTGCGAATAAAACCTGATCTAGTCTGGTATCCTTTTCGTACAGCTTTTACCCCTGCATACATTGCTCTCGTGTCTTTAGCCGTATATTCTTCTTGAATCTTAGCGAACTTTTTCCTTTGCCATTGTGGCTTTTATCCCGAAGGAGTTGGCTGACTTCCCTTCGCAGGGTTTGATATCTTGTGTGATTTCTTGATTATTTTCCATGGCTTGAACATTGCAAGCTTTTACTTTTTCCTCGCATTCTCCGTCGTACCAGGGCTTAACTTTTCGGTACTTTGCAATATTATTTTTATTATTGACTATACCTCTTCTACCTGTCTTGCTTCGTCTTTAGTTTCTATACCATCCAGTAGGGCGAACCGGGTCCTTTCATTTTTCTTCTGTGAATTTAGATTCGGCCTTTAATTTTTGCGTTGATTAGGATGTGGTCTGAATCTTTTCTGTATGCTTTAACGTCCATGGCATGAAAATGATCAATTTTGTGTCGCGGTGATATCCAGGTTGTTGAACATTTCATTCATTGTTTCATAAAACTCGTTCTATACCTCTTGATCTTTTTGTCTCTCTTGCTTATCCTCGGCCACCCTAGGTTTCATTACGTGCCTCAAGTGTTCGGTTAAAATCGGACGAATTCGCTGTCCACTTTAGTCTGGTATTTCTAAAGTCAAAAAATGTTACTGTGGTTCCTTCTTAATTTATTATTTATAAAGTAAACACTTAAAGGTTAATTTTATAAGGTACATATAATTATAATGAAAAGGTGCATAATAATATTGAAACGCACTTGAATGATGCTGTGCAATGGCTGGTACCTAAAATTCCCTTATTACTTACCAATATGCTTGAGTGTTCTTAGTTCCATTAACAAAGTGCTGATTGTCGAAAAAATGGCAAATTGTTGGCACACAAAAAATTATTTTCCTTTCTTCGGACCATTTAACACATAACTAATGATCCTGCGTCCAATTTTCATCCAGTCCCACGCCAAACGAGTTCTTTTCATTTTGCGGTTAAGTGGGGCCTTTTTGCTGGTTGTCTTCCACGTAAGCCAATCTACTGTAGAATTTTTCGTTTCGGCGCTTAGATCAACGGTGAAATTCACGCAGCACTGCTCTTATACGGACAGCACTTTTAAAGCGATCTTTCATGCTAATTCTTTGTAGTCAATTGACCGTCTTCTGGGTTGATTTGCGTTTTTCCTCTGAGCCTTTTTCCTATCCAGATTTCCTTTTTTCTTCATCAATCGTGCGATGGTTTAAATCGATCATCCTATTTTGGCCGCAATTTTACAAAAAGATAGCCCTTTCTCAGCCAATGTCAATATTTTTACTTTTTCGCCTTCGGTTAGTTGCAGATCCTTGGACATTATCAGAATTAAGGAAAGGAACAATATGGACAAAAGCACTGTGTGAACGTATCACGAACTGTAGAAGTAACTAGTAGAGCAAAATCAGCAGAAGCATCTAAGGTGAAGTGTCTTATAACAGCATAAAATGTTTCTCTGTCTCTCGGCATGCCACCCCGGCCTATAACACTTGAGACAAGCCGGTTTGCTAATTATCTATTTTCATTTCTGTCATACCTACATTTACTACAACAGCATGTAACGAATTTAATCAGGTGGCAATGCGATTTACCCAACCACCCTACGCCTCCCCTGAAATCGCTCATGAATACGCTAATTTGTCATGTAGTCTTAGCATTCTGTGACAATAGTTTTCACCCCACCCGACCCAATAATGCACTCGGAAGAGCACCCATTGTCATCTGACCCGCAAAGCACCAGCAGACACAATAAAAAAGCAAAACACACACAAAAACAAGGACGAAAACCAACAAGAACACCAAGAGGAATCCTTAGGACAACAGATTGTTAGTTCATACTTGTGTTCCTCTCTTATTGAAATTTAATGCAACCAAAACGTTTCCTTTATTATTAACTGCCATCCCTACGAACAATAGTACTTGCACGTAGTACAACGTAAACAGGATATCTTCAGTCGCCCCGGGCAATTGTCATCAATTCCCGATTCCACCCTGTCAATTTGTCGCATGCCCTCAAGACCGACTAGCCCTTGCCGAGTATACGAAACTGCATGTGCTTCCTACCCATCCTCTATGTAAACATATGTCCACTACAATCATTTGTCGCGCAATAACTTAACGTCCTCAATAAAAAAAAAAGGAAGCAGGAACCCTACAACACCAGAAAAGAACACAAAAAAAAAACACCGAACAGAAGCGGTCCTCCTGAGGGACTCCGAGCCTGTAGTAAAAAATATCGATTTGTTCATATGCCGATGCCCGATACCAACCGACGAAGGAGGAAGATATCGTTGGCCCCAGGCTCTCTCCCACTGTCGTAAATATTCTTAAATGGTAGCAAAACGTGGGTTTTTTTCGGCATTTTATCCGTCGGTGCGTTTCTTGTTTTTCACATCTTTTATGCATTTTCGGTACCTCGCGCAACTCTAATTCATTTTCGAATTTTATGACTATTCTGAGTGATGTTTGAGTTATGAATATGCTCAGAACCACTGATGACGGCCGACTTTTGTACCTCTGACGTGCTCGCGCTTCCTTATGCGCTTGAATGCGCGAACTGCACACGTTGATACGTTTATGGGTCGTTACAAATTAGTCATGATGGCTTTTTAATAATTTCGATGCATCCGTGGAGTGTTCGGTTTATTTTTTCGGGTTTTTTTTTATTTTCGAAATATTGAACCTCAAATGAAAACGATAAAAGTTGGTTATTTATGATTATTGCTGAAAGAAAAGATATTATATCGCGGATGAGCGTATGACTGCATGACTGTACGGGGATGACGGCGTTTTTGTGGGGCTCAGTCGATATGTGGCCGGGTCATTGTTATCGTCGACAGTTGGCCGAGGGTGATGACGATGATGGTGATTGACTTTCGATTGCGCTACAGTTTGGCAGATGCCGTGCAGTTGGCTGGTGCGCTATAAGTTAATTGGATGAGTTAATGCGTTTGTGGTGCTTATGATTATAAGTAGATCAGACGGCAGGCAATAATTATCTATTAATGGCTGGGTCTTTGTTTTTTCTGAAGAACAATTTCGAAATAGAAGCAGAAATACCAAGAGAGTTATAGTCCATATGCGAGATATATGAAAGGAGTATTTATCCATCTATCAATTTCTTCGACAATGTTCCTGATTGCGTTTCAATAACACTACTATATATTTTTTTTTTTTCGTTTACCCAAACATAAATTTATTACGTACTTAATTTCCCTAATGTTCTTAGTACAAAAATGGGTGTAACATATTTTCACCACGTCAAGTTTTTTAAATATACCCATAAGGAGCTTTGAAACAATCTTATTCGGGGTATCGAATCTATCACTCGTTATTGTTGGGTTTAATTAGTGCAATTAGTTACATAAGAATTGTTAAAGCTTGTACTTGTCTTAATAATGTCCTCAAGACAGTGTAAATTAAATCCAAATAATTTGGTGTTGTAAAATTATTTTGACAAAGACGAAGAGACCAATTGAATAAGCAGTAAAATAAACGTATTTTCAATAGTTCCAAATTCCGGTAACGAATAATGAAAAAAAAGGGCTCCTGGAGTAATGTGTGAAAATTGTTGAAGCATATTAACTAACTGGGCTGAAGGGAATAAAAATGACTTGCAATTTGGGGGTTCCAATAATGTGGAGAGAATCAACAAATTGCGCGACAGACTGTTACTTTGTTGTCAATGTTGCGTCTGTCACAAAACCTGTGTTGCATTCTGATAGTGTTCCTTACCCGTCATTGCCTTGCAGTTACAGAGAATAAACCAAAGCACATGGACACTTACATAGACGAAACTTTTTCAAGCCAAAACATTGAGTTTATTATTAATGATAAATCACATTTAATTTCCCAGAATGATTTAAATGATCTTGTGAGAGAACTGCAGCTTCCAAAAAGTATGTCTAAATTGCTTGTTTCGTGTCTTCAGCAATGGAATTTATTAATTTTATAAATTTATTATTAATACCCGAATAACTATTTGTCGTAGTTGTAGGACTGCTGCTTCGTTTGCAGCGCAGTTGTATCCAATATTGTTCTTTTTATGTTTATGTGACAGCCGGGTTAGAAAGGACCACTATATTAAAAAAAGAATAGCCTGTACGAAATGAATATACACCAAACAAATGAAATTTTTTTGATTGATTTTGATTTTGATTTTTTATTGATTCATTCAACACATTTACTTAGTTTAAGCTTAGATCTGCAAAGCTTTACGGGCTTCTCTGCAGAAGACTGTTTACAGAAATTGCTTTAAACTAATTTTTATAAGGTTTTCATGTATTTGAATTTAAATGAAAGTGTTTGGCTTTTTTCATTAAAGTTATTTTGGAAAGATTTCTAAATTCTATAGGGAGCTCATTGAAAATTTTTGGGATTATTACGTCATATTTCCTGTGAACATATTCATTCCAGTACCTCCCGATGTTATATTGACCTTGATGTCTTCTTCTAGTGTTGAATACTTGCTGGGTTGGTATTTTGTATGTATTGTCATTATAAAAGTTGGATATTATTTCTAGTTTGTGTAGTTGAGATAATGTAAGTAGTTTGATATTGTTTCCGATTTGTTGTAGTGTTGTCCTAATTTAGCCTGATATACAATATTTTGTAACTTAAGTTGTATATTTTTTAGTCCGTTAAGTTGAGGTGCATTTCCCCATGCAAGGATACCGTATCTTAGATGAGATTCGACCAGTCCAAAGTAACATTGCCATAAACGTGCGTAAGTGCCTTAATGTGGTAGCTCCATTTTAAATTATAGTCAATCATGACTCCCAGATACTTGTGTATGGATACATTTTCAATTATATCTGAGCAGTTGTCATCTTTTTGCAAATAAATGCAGTTTCCCACTCTATGCAAACAATGATATTCATGCATTTTTATCTCTATTTTGTGCCCTATGATGTGTGGTGGACGAATATGCATTACTTTTGTTTTTTTTGCGTTGATGACTAGACCGTTATCGTGGCATCATGCAGTGATAGCGTCAAACTCTTGTTGCATTTTGGTCTCTGCTGTCTCAACGTTTCTATGACTTACTACAATAGCTACATCATCTGCGTATGCATAGCCAGTTCTTTGTTTAAGTATTGAAAGCATGTCATTCGTGTATATTATATAAAGAAGTGGCCCTAACTTTGATCCCTGTGGTACTCCGCATGTAGTTTTCTCTTCCTCACTATATTTCTCTTTGATTTTCACTTTATATTTCCTATCTTTTAAGTATCTTTCGAACCATACCAAAATAGGACCGCGTACTCCGACTTTTTCCAGCTGCCTTAGAATATTTAGGTATCGAAAGCTTGTTAAAGTCAATAAATAGTACCACTGAATTTTGATTTTTATCTAGGCTGCTATACAATCTATTTGTAAAATCCCCAAGTAAACGGTTTATGCTTTTTCCAGATAGGCATATAGCCTTGTATAAACCACTTCCTCAAGTACTTTATCTATGACTGAAAGAATAGATATTGGCCTATAGTTGTATATCTCGTCTTTCTTACCACCTTTGTATATAGGACGTACAATAGATGTTTTTAGCATGTTTGACACTGACGATTGGTCAAGACTCATATTTATTAGTTTCGCTATGATAGGAGATAGTATTTTAGCATTATTTTTAAGATCTTTTGGTCTTATGCCATCGATTCCTGGAGACTCACACTCTTTCAGAGAACTAAGCACGTTTTCTATTTCCCTCAAAGTAATTTCTTCCATAAATATTGATTGCAGCGTTCTGTTTGACGGGCCATAAAAGGTTCTGTAGTTGCATTCATGTACAGTTTTGGCTACTTCTGACTTGAGTGTTTTGGCGAAACTATTTGCAAGATCTCCGAAGTGTTCTGTATTTGTAAAATTCTTTGATATAATTTCATCCAGATTGGTAGACTTTTTTCCTAGTATCTTGTTGACTAATATCCAAGACTCTTTAGGATTTGACGTAAATTCGTTAAATTTTTGTTTATAGTATCTGATTTTAGTGATATTTATCTTTCTGTTTAGTTCGTTTCTGTATCTTTTGAATTCTTTCTCGTATTTCTGGTTTCCTCTGCTATTTTTAAATCTTCTATATAGTCTATCTCTTTCAATACACGCGGTTCGCAGTTCGTGCGTCATCCATTCATGTTCATATTTTCTTGTTTTCTTTTTTATTGAGATAGTTGAAGATTCTATGATTTTATTAAATCTCTGAATGAAATTTTCATAGAAATCATTTACATTGGTGAAAACGTTAAGTTCTTCCCAATTGTATCTATCAATCTTTTGTGAAACCATGTGTCTCTAGATTAGCAGTTGATGATCTTTCTTTTTAGGCTCTATATTATCTTTAGATATTAGTGCACTATATATAGCGTAATGATCTGAAACATTTATTTCCGCTATTGCGGACTAAATCTCATCGTTTTGCGCTCGTACTAAGCAGTGTTCAGTTAGTGTTTTAGAGTTTCTAATTCCAAGATCTACTCGTGAATCCGATAGTATTGTATTTATTAGTCCTTTTGACGATATCATGGATAAATAGTTACTTACACCAGAGTCATTTGTTTTCTTTATATTTATATTCATATCTCCTACTACAATCAACTTCTTTTTCTTGTCTATTTTGTATTTTGTCCAGATTACCGCTTAATTCTTCAATAAAGTGATTGACATTCAAGCGGGGTGGTCCATATACGGACACTACAGTACATTCCAAATTTCTACGATTGATATTAAGTACAATACTTTCGTATGTAATATATTCTCCTTCAATTTTTTCATACCCAATGTTATCTTTAATAAAAACTGCTATTCCTCCTCCCTTTGTATTGGATCTGTTATTGTATTCTGTGTTAAAGCCATCAATTTTGTAAAAGTCATTCTCTTCCGATTTTATGTTTATTTCCGACAAAATAATTAGATCGATATTTTCTAAGAATTCATGAACAGTCAACAAAAAATATTCTAATGTTTTCGTATCGAACTTATGTTTAAGAAAAAACAGGACAATTCATTTGTATTTTTTATATAATCTATTATTTCTTCATTTGACTTCAAATTTTTAAAATTAATATTTATAATTTCGTTTTCTAAATTTTCCATAAGTGTAAACAAACTTTTAGACGCAAGTGTCGATGTAGATAGACAAAAATGCGCTATGCAATTTTGTCAATATCACTATCTGTCTCTATCTCCACAATTTGCTCTCCATCATTTTTTCACGCAAGAATTTTATTACTCCTAAACCATACATATTTCCAGTTAACAGCTTTTACTTTGGTTTTTGCTAGCTACAGGATCTTTTTGAAATGCTCATAGTTGTGTTTTTATTTTTGTTTATATCCGCGAATGTCAGATTTTTCTTCACTTTTGTCTTTTCTAGGATGTCTCGTTTCGTTTGTTTTCGGGCAAACCACAATCCTCTAATTGATCCGAAAAATGTGATTCTACCCCCATTTCATATAACTAGGATTAATAAAAAAAATTATAAAAGCACTTGACAAAAACGGATCTGCTTAAAAAACTGTTTAAAAACCGTCTTTCCCAAACTCTCTGACGCTTATCTTAAAGAAATAATCTTTGTAGGTCCCCAAATTAAAAAATATATGAAAGGATAACATTTTTGACTGCTACTTATCCAGTGTTGAAAAAGATGATTGGTTTTCTTTCAAAGCAGTAGTTGCTAATTTCTTGGGCAACCATAAAGCTCAGGATTATAAAAAAATTTTATCTTATTTATTGATTAATTATTGCAAATTTTTTTTTATTTTTTATTTTTTTTTATTTTTATTGCAATCTAGTCTTAAGACTAATAAGCAATTTTGTTTTATCTTAGATTAAAAAAAAAAAATAACATTAAAAGTTTAATATCACAGCATTAAACATATATACTGGTTTACATTACATAAGTACATATAGACTATAATACATTATATAAGCTGTACAAGCTGTCGCCTAAGAAGATTTGTTTGGTCCAAGAGCGGGGCGGTTTCAGGGTTCGTGTGGTGATGAAGTCGGTCCTGATGCTTCTTAGCGAATTTGTGTATTTCATCCTGTACGAATTCCATGTCGAGGTCTCGGTGAAGATCGGCGTTCCTGATGTAGTAAGGTGCGTTTACAATATTTCTCAGCACCTTGTTTTGGAATCGTTGTATTGTTTGGATGTTACTTTTTTTTGGTACAACCCCAAAGCTGAATACCATAGGTCCATATGGGCTTTATGACTTGTTTGTAGAGTAGAACTTTGTTGTATGTTGATAGGCAAGATTGTCTACCTATCTAAACCAGTACATCTTTTTATAACGAATACCTCCTCTCCTCTCGTTTTTTCTTGACATGAGCTTTCCAACGGAGTTTTGCATCCAGGGTCATACCAAGATACTTTGCATGATTTGCGTACGGTATGACTTGGTTGTTAATGAATACTGGCAAGTACTTTATTTTTCTGTTTGTAAAATCAACATGTACAGATTTAGCTTCGTTTAATCGTATTCTCCATTTTTTTGTCCAATTCTGAATGTGCAGTATCGCCTCTTGAAGTTTATGAGTTGAGTCCTCATTACTTTCCGCAACTGCCAGTAAAGCCGTGTCATCAGCGAATGTTGCCATCATGTTACATTCTAGGGTTGGAATATCATGAGTGTACAAAAGATAGAGTAGTGGCCCAAGAATACTTCCTTGGGGTACACCCGCTTTGATTTCTTTAAGTTCTGAATATGTGTCCTTTTCTTTTATGCGAAAGTATCTGTCCGAAATATAAGACCTAAGGATTTTAGCGTATGCATTAGGTAGTATCTGTTTTAATTTGTAGATCAAGCCCTCATGCCAAACTTTATCAAATGCTTATGCTACATCAAGAAAGACTGTAGAACAAACTTTTTTTTCTTCAAGTGCTTTTTCAATAGTATTTGTTAGTCGGTGTACTTGTTCAATGGTTGAATGTTTCACTCGAAAGCCAAACTGATGATCAGGAATTATATGTTTTCTTTCTATAATAGGTAGCAGTCTTTTTAATAGTAGCCTTTCGAATAGTTGGGACATGATTGGTAGCAGGGATATTGGCCTGTATGACGAAGCTTCCTGCGGTGGTTTTTCGGGTTTGGCTATCATGATAACTTCAGCTACTTTCCATAACTGAGGAACGTATTTCAGTTTGAATGCGGTGTTGATAATGCACGTTAGTTTTAAGAGTGCTTTTCTTGGGAGCTGCTTTAGGATTTGACCCGTTATCAGTTCAAATCCTGGCGCTTTTTTCATTTTTAAGGCTTTTATGTACTCTTTCACCTCTGAAGGCGACGTGCTGGATATATCCTCATTTTCTTCTAGTAATAATTCTCGAGTGGGCAGATCACTCTCCGCTGGGTTTGGTTGAAAAATTTCCTCTAAGTACTCTGCAAATCTTTCAGCTTTTTGCTTGTCGCTTTTAGCCCACCATCCTTTCTTTTTAATGGCGGAAGGTGAGTGATTGGTCTTTTTAACTTTCTAGTAGCTTTCCAGAGGGAGTACTCCGTATTTTTGTTGTTGTTGAGATTTAGGAGGAAGGAATTAATTTCAGAATCTTTAAGATCCTTAATTGCTCGTCTAACTCTTTGTGCTAAATTATTGAACCGTTTTATATCCCGAGGAGCTCTGGATTGCTGCCATTTCTTCCTCGCTCTCCGCTTTTCGGCAATTAACTCTCTAATTTGTTGGGGGTAGAAATTGCCCTTTAATCTTTTTTTGGTACTAGGAGTGTTTTCCCAGGCTGAGACTTGAATGTCTTTGATAAATTTTTCAACCTCTGAATCAAGTTGGTCTTTAGATAGTATTGGTGTGTGTTTCTATCTTCTCTTCAAGACTTGATTTGAAGCTTACCCAGTCTGTTCGCTTATTAGTAAGAGCTGGATTACTTTCGTTGTGTGGAAAGTTCGAAGTCATAGTGAGAATAATAGGTGAGTGGTCTGAGCTTAGGTCGTGCCTTTCATCAATTCTCAGAAGGTTACTCGAGATGTTTTTCACTATGAAGAAGTCAATGAGATCTGGGATTTTTTCTGGATCGGTAGGCCAGTAAGTCGGCTTTCCAATAGATAAGACATCGCACCTATTGTCATTAATTGCGTTTAGGAGCTCTCTTCCCTTAGTTGTCGTTAGTCTTGATCCCCAATGCGTGTTTTTCGCATTGAAGTCACCTCCGATAATAAACTTTTGTCCCAATTGGTCAAAAAGTTGAGTATATTCGTTTTTTTGGATTGAATATTTTGGAGGACAGTAAATACTAGCAACAACTATGGGGTAATTTGTTGCCTTTATAACTACAGCTGATAATTGTATTTTGTTTGTTTGAATTTTTAGCTCCTCGTAATGCTTTATATTTTCTTTTACAATAACAGCGCTTCCCGCCCTAGCAGAATTATCCGGGTGAATGGTATGATAGACTTTGTAACCTCTGAATTTAATAAATGATTCTTTAGTGAAGTGAGTTTCTGAAACAAGGCAAACATCTATTTGATTTATATCTAGGATTATCTGTAACTCTTTTTGGTGTTTTAATAATCCATTTGCATTCCATGACATTATTTTTAGGGATTTATTCATTAGGTTACTTAGATTTTAGGGCAACTCCTTTGGCGCTGCTCTCAATTTGACTTACTCTTGTATCGAGGTTGGAAACGGATCTCTCTACATTAGTTATTTTCGACAAGATGCTCTCTAAGGTTTGTTTCAAATCGTCATGACTCTCTGTAGGAGTGGTAGTAGTACTCAAGGATCGAGCAACTGCGGCATATGATGTTCTATTATTTTTCTTTTGAGTATTGGTTGCTGTAGCATATCTATCTATCCATATTTATTGCAAAATGGGAGTAAAAATGTCATTGAAAATTATTTTTTACATTCACACTTGATTTGTTTTCTTGAAGTGTAAGTGATGAACATGGTGAACGTTTTCATCAGGATTTAAAGTCCTATGCTTCCGCCGTTTGCCGATATGTGGCGATAACGGTAAGTAGCGGTAGAAAAAAACAGATCGCAGACGTCAGGCAGTTGGCTTGGACCTCGGTCAACAGAACACCTTTAGTCGATTTATGTCTGCATCATAAAGTTGTTCTCGATTGAAAATGTCAGCTTACGAGCCAAATTTGCGGTGTTACTGTTTTGTTTTAATATGAAGAAAACAGTTGCTGAGTCCCATCGAATGCTCTCAGATACGTATGGTGGCGACGCTATTAGTGAAAGAACGTGTCGTGAGTAGTTTAAACGCTTCAAGAACGGTGATTTTAACGTCGAAGACCGGTATAGCAGTGGAAGAGAGAAAGTTTTCGAAGATGCGGAATTGGAGACATTGCTGAGTGAAGGACTCGAGTCAAACTCAAGAATAATTGGCACGATCAGTGGGAGTGACATAGCAAGCCATTTCAAAACGTCTCAAGGCCATGGGCATGATTCAGAAAGAAGGAACTTGGGTCCCGTATGAGTTGAAACCAAGAGACGTTGAACGGCGTTTGTGTGTTTGTGAACAGTTGCTTCAGAGGCAAAAACGGAAGGGATTTCTGCATCGAATTGTGACCGGGGACGAATTACGATAACCCTAAACGCAACAAATCATAGGGATATCCCAACCATGCTTCCACGTCGACGGCCAAACCGAATATCCAGCTCGGCGTCGTGTACTATGAGTTGTTAAAACCAAGTGAAACAATCACAGGTGCTCGTTATCGAACGCAATTGAGCAGAGCATTAAAAGACAAAGAGACACGATAAAGTGATTTTGGAGCACGACAACGCTCGACCCACTTTGCAAAAGAGGTGAAATTGTACTGGAATGGGAAGTCCTACCCCACCCGCCGTATTCTCCAGACATTGCTCCCTCTAACTATCGCCTGTTTCGATCAATGGCGCATGGCCTCGCTGACCAACACTTCCGATCTCATGAAGAAGTCACAAATTGGATCGATTCGTGGATCGCTTTGAAAGATGAACAATTTTTTCGACGCAGGATTCATGCACTGCCCGAAAGATGGGAAAAAGTAGTGACCAACAATGGAAAATACTTTGAATGATACATGTGTAACAGATTTGTTTCATTAAAGCCTCAAATGTTGGGGAAAAAACGACGGAAGCGAAGTTGTACATCAAGTAGTTTGTCAGATAAAGACAAAAATGATTTTCTATTAACGAAAGGTTAAAGAATTTTCTTTACAATATTAACTTCGTTAAGGGTTTGAGTGCTTGTGCTTGCATTCATGAATATTTAACTTCACAGAATTTCTGAATGATAGCACCATAAATCTCGACGCTTTAAACTGTCGTAATGGCTCAACTCTTCATCATTTCCAACAATTCGATGAAAAAATCTCTGCCTAGAAAATTCACCTTTCGACAAACTTTTTTTTTCGATTCAAGTTTTTTGACATGGGACCTTATCGGTTTTTGTTCAGATCCTCAACAACAACAAGACTGTCCAGATCATTCCTTGTTTTCCAAGTCGAAATTACCAATTTTCAAAGGTGCATACCACTTTAAGCACTTTTGTTCAACTACATTTCATCGAAGTCTGGCTTTGTTAATACAGCCAGTATACAGTCATCCAACAAGAGATGGCATTTTAAATTTCGCGCCATATTAAATTTGATCACAATATGGTGGTGAAAACACCATTTTTAATTTCCTACTACTTGGTCACCATCAAACACTTCTCGCACAGCTGTAGTGAATTTAATTGAGAAATTCTATCGCCAACGACAGTAAGTGAAGTAGAAGGATTGCCTGGGTCATAGTGCCACCGTAGCTGAGTGTGTCCATTCAGAAACTATCGATAGAAAATCGGCTTAAAGGACTATACAGTCAAGTTGGCATGAGAATTGTAGCCAGTGGACCACGCACAATGCCATACTTCCGCCGATTTCACTAGAAATGGCTGAGAGAGGTTATGATTTTCTACACTAAATTATTCCTTGTATTGAGGTCCTTATTCATTTGTCCGGGCACGTTAACAAGTCTCTACAAACTCTCTAAAAACGATCCACGACACCTGGCAGTTTGGTCCCCCTTTTAGTTTTTTTCTGTTTTTTGCCCGAAATTCGTGTTATCACGTTTATTTCCATGACTTTAATTGGCTATCGACTTTTTCCCCTCTCTTTAAGATAAAGTCCGCGTCAAAAATCCGACAAAGATTCATACTCCAAAGGAACTGTTGTTCGCCAAATACAGTCGCAGTTATGCAAAACCACAAGGAAAATTTTCATCAAAAGAATGTCTATTTGTAGACAAAGCCGAAGCAGACACTTAGCAGATCTTTTATTCCTTTACTAACCAGGGAGTAAGTAGTTCAGGCTAACATACACATCAACGGTCAATTACACTTCTTATTGGATGACCGTTTGGATGGTTCCGATCGCTTCCGCCTTTTACCAGGCAATGCCTGTCTATTTTGTAGAAGTGAAAGGGCCTTGCATGCGATTGGTTTTAACGATTCCGCCACCGCCAGTACGATAGAGCGAAGATGTCTTGTACTAAACACTTTCGTCGTCGTTTGTCTATTTTAACGCTTTTTCGTAACCAATCCCATAAATGCACATCATTAAAGGATATTAAACAAACATTACCAGCCGCCTAGGGAATTTGCATTTCCAACTGTCAGTCCCGTCGGCATATCAAAATCCGCCCACATCCATTTAAATGAAGCCATGAACTTGAAATCCGCCAATGCTGTTCCAAAAACAAAAACCAAAACCCTTTCCTGAATTTTTGAAACCACTCTCTCGACCAGAGAGCACGAGACGCAACCCACCAATCCGTACGGTCTGTTAAACCGATAGCATGATGTGGCGAAAAAAAAATCGATATCGTAACCAAAACATTTGCTCTTACCCTACAGCTCTAATTACGAATGCAAACTGTGTTGAAAAAAAAAGAAAAAAAAAGAACTTTCAGTAGGCCATCTCCTGGCTAACCATTCAAGCCGGCTCTACCCCCTTCCCAAGCCGAACGATATCTCTTAACTAACAAAGTCGTCAACGACGATGGTGATGACGATTACTGCTTTCCCGCAACAACATCGATGTCATTGACCTGATTAACATAATACCCGTACATGGCGCAACACCCACCCGGCCGCGCTGGCAAGTTGGCACATGGTTCAGAGCACAAGTGCTAGTGAGTGTGACTCCAGTTCTCTAATTTCAATTCGAATTTGATGTTTTTTTTTTCCATTTCCGTCTGCCATGTAGAGTATCTATCTATCTGTACATGTGTGGAAGGCTGAAGAAGCATCTATCGATTTTCAAGTGCAACAATTGCCGAAAAACAGCGTGAGAGGACCGGAGCAAGAAAGGCCCCAAATTCACATACAAAATGAAATGAACCAGGAAAAAAGGACAAACGCAAAGGAACAACTCTCGCTCTCGCTATGTGCTCTATATGCTGGGTTTAATGTCCTTCGTCCCGTTTCTACCAGCAAACGGATATTTTGATTTTCTTACCGACTGGGCGGTAACTGGGTGTGTGTGTGTGGAGATGTGGGTACATTGTCCTTTTATTAGCCGTATAACGGTACAACTAACTGTCTCCTCTCTTAAAGCATTGTTCAATTCCAATGTCCTTCGTCTTCTCCGTTCGCAGGCTTCATTTGAAAGGATGTCCCCCGTTTTTGGAATCCGTTTCAGGTTTTTTATCTTTTTTTTTTGCATTCGGTTTTGCTGTCCTCTTTCGGTTCTTTCGCTTTCAGTTCGACGGGAATGTATGGATCCGATTCGTATGTGCGTGCGAGCGATGGAATGAAAACCAGGATAACAATGCTGATGGAGCTAGCTCGGAACTCGGGTTTCTTCCTCTTTGTCGCTTTGTTTTTATTTTCCGGTCGGAAAACGCTTTGCACAAGTACTGTGACGTTGCGACTAATCGATTTTCTTGTTGCTCAATGTCAGCCTATGTACAAGGATACCACACCGACGGTACATCCATACATACATATGTACGTCTGGAGCATATGGAGGCTGCTCAATTTGTGCACAGGGCAGAGGATGGAAAGGATCAACCGAAACAATTTTGGTCACAGACTTGCGAAAATCGACACCACCGTCGTCGTTGTCAAACGCCAAGGATGACATCCTACTCGTCCTTGGCGGTTCCGGTACTTTGACTTTATTGATTTTCCCTAAACGTTCGAGTAATTGTATTCCTTTAAAGGCGAAAATCCCCGAACCGACTGACCCAGAAAATTTTCGATTTTCTCACAGGACTTTCGCCGCTTTCGCATTCCTAATGCAAATTATGTTCAAACGACTGCGTCGCTGTAATCCACAAGGATGTTGCATCAAAATTAAGAAATAATAACCGACACCATATGGCAATTGTCGTATGAGTACGATTACGAGAAAAAACCTAAACAAACAAAAATTGCAAACATGCTTCGCATGACATCCGTTCGAAGATCAGCTCTGATACGCAGATGAAATAACAACAAGGACATTCGTCGATGCAACGTATTTGATTCGGTTTCGGTTCGTGACATTTACTTTTTTGATCGGGATTCATTAGAGCGAAAGTAATTATTTCTTTTTTTGAGGATTTGTCATCGACTGTGCATGGCATAGTGGATGGCACAGTATCTGACGGATTAAAAATTGAAAATGAAGAGGAAAAAATAAAATTAATCCTCCCTGTAGCTAATTATTATTTTTATTTATTTCCAACGGCCTACATACATGAATGGCCTCGTCAACCCCTTTTCGATATAGGTATTCCGGCTATGTACCGGCTTACCTGCCATCATTCATATCTATATGTTATGAATAAAAATAATAGTAAACAAAAACCGGATCTCTTGTGGAGGACCGTTTGTCATCAAACGTTTTGTTCTCCGGGCCGGCAGCTTGACGATCTAACCGTGCCGCTGGGAGGGAGATTCAATTGAATTATTAATAAGCAGATTGCCTATAATCGTGCGTGTGAGAGGGATAAAAAAGTGTAGTTGGAAGGGGTACATATCCATGCAGGAAGATAATCGCTGATGAACCCGTGTACCATGCCGTATATGACACTACCGAAAACGATGATGATGGTGGTGGCGATGAGGAAAACATGGAAAATCGTTTTATTAGAAGCTAGATGCATTTGCTATTGGACCGAGGATATGAAGTGGTTAAAGGGTTTCGAGAGGAAAAAAATAAATATTGCAGCCATTTTGAAATTTTGTTTATTGTTCGTTTTATCATACGCAATATGGCGGGCTTCCTATTGCTCTTCCTTCTATTTTTAAAGTTTCAAAAGCGAATTAAAGCCCAGACACTGAACTGATTTGTTTTTTTTTGGTTTTGCATGATTTCTTTATCGTTACGTCAGTCGTCGTATTTTACACTCGTATGTTGAGTATGTATGTTGAGTAGTTATAGGAGAATATGTAGTACGTGAGGTGCCCGTGAATTGATTGTTATTCAAATTTTATGTCTTCAAGGAAGCGGATTATCTATAAGAAACGTTTGATATTTTTCGAAAATTTCTGCGGTGCTTATTTTTTTTCGCTTAACAATTTATCTTCGGTTTTCATTGATTTATTTAATGCGTTTCCTATTGCCACTTTTTTCTAGGAATTGGTATTAAAGAACCAATGCAGACACGTTTTTATGAAGCTATTTCTATCGAAAATAAGTACAGACTTATCTTCAACACACTTTTGCAATTTTCTTATTTTTATCCTTTACCGAATTCAGTTCAGTTCAATCTACATATTTAAAAATTAGAGACAATTCGAACATTTCAAATTGAGGACTATTACGAGGGTGGTCCGATAAGTACTTAGCCTCACCGCCAGATGGCGCCAGTGCCGGAAGAGCTTACTATCGTGTAGTACATTCTAGTAGACGGCTACTGTCGAAATTTCCGCCGGATCGGACTCGTAGTTTTGTTTTGACCGCGTGTGGAGCGGGAGTGTCCGCGGATTTTACCAAAAATGGAAAAAGAGCAATATCGGTCGGTGATTCTATTCTCGTTTTTGGAAGGGAAGTCGCGCAGCGAAATCAAAGAGCGTTTGGATGCTGTGTACGGTGACTCTTCTCCTTCGATGGCGACCATCAAAAATTGGTTTAACGAATTTCAACGTGGTCGCACGTCGGTTTTTGTTGAGCCACGTCCAGGTGCCCCGAAAACGGCTACCACGGAGGATAACGTGACAAAAATCCACGATCTCGTATCGGCAGACCGCCGATTGAAGATGCACGCGATAGCTGAGACAGTAGGCATTTCAAAAGATCGCGTGGGCCATATCCTGCATGAAATTTTGGGCATGAGAAAGCTGTCGGCGCGATGGGTGCCGCGTTTGCTCACCCCGGACAACAAGCGCAACCGTGAGACCACTTCAGAGCAGTGTTTGACGCTGTTTAAGCGCAATCCGAAGGAGATTCTGCGTCATTTCGTGACAGTCGACGAAACATGGATCCACTGGTACACACCAGAGACCAAGGAACAGTCGAAACAGTGGACTTCACCCGGCGAACGTGCTCCGAAGAAGACGAAGACTGTCCCATCAGCCGGAAAGGTGATGGCCACCGTGGGCTGTACTATGCCAAATTATTGGGCCGATTCGACGCCGAATTGAAGAAAAAAGAGCCCCACTTGGCGAAGAAAAAGTGCTCTTCCACCATGATAACGCACCGGCTCACACCTCCGCCCTCACCACTGCCAAATTGGTCGAATTGGGCTACGAACTGCTGCCCCATCCACCGTATTCTCCAGATTTGGTCCCGCGCGACTTCTTTTTGTTTCCAAACTTGAAAAAGTCACTCGTCGGGCAGAAATTTCAGTCGAAAGAGGAGGTCATCACCGCCACCGAGGCATACTTTGCAGACCTCGAGAAAACGTATTTTTCAGACTGGTTAAAGAAGTTCGAGCATCGCTGGGTCAAGTGTATCGAGCCAAAAGGAGACTATATTGAAAAATAAATCGCCATTTCTCCAAAATGTTTGTTTTTCTTTTGTAGGACCACCCTCGTATTATCAGGATAGCACAAGTTGTGGGTTGTTCTTTAGGGCTGGTACAAAATATGTTATAAGCCAAACTAATGCAGGAAAATACAGAAAACATCTAAACGAAAAAATCCGTTCATTTCATCGGAAAGTAAAATTCATAGAAATCCACCACCAATCAGGATTGTCAGAAGACAACCATTTACTTCCAATCAATCAATTAGATCACCCAGAGGGGTTTTACTACTCAGCAAAAAAAAAAAATATTTGGACAGGGCATCCGAATCGCCGAAATATACTCCGGAACGAGGAGTGCAAATTTAACTTGTTTGAATGGAACGCATAAAGTGAAACCTCTGTCCTCACAGAATTCGAACGACAAACATGGTGTCGGAATCATTGTGAATGGGATTTTGACAAAGAAAAGAAACAAGTCCTAAAAACAAATAAAATTTGTGATAGTCAGTTTGAATGGTTAGAGGAATGGCCCAAATTATAAGAAATACAAGCAATCCCATGTATGTACATAGGTACTAACGTCCTAATAAATTTTTAATTTTTCTAACTTTAAAATAAAGGAAGAAAATTGAAAGCATATTTACTTGTTTGTTCGCAATAAAGTACTGCTTTCTTAAAACATTGAACATTTTCTCCAAAAACCACCCCACTATTTTTACATATTGAGATGTGACTTTTCTGCTCTTGCTCCTAGTTCACTGACAAAAGTTTAAAAAAAAAAAAAAATTGAATAGTTAACTCCGAATGATTCGAATATTTTTCATGACTTGCAATTGATTTCGTAGATATTTGTAATTTTTTTTCCTCAATCACATTTAACGCCTTACTTTTCCTAGATTTCCTTTTATAATTTCTTGGCTTGGGGTACTATTTTCATGATCTTTAAAGGAGCCGACTTTACTTAACACTTTAACACTCAAAGGTGTATTATTTTCGCTGTAAATACCGTAGTACCTTGGAGTTAAAACTAAATATTTGTTGAATAATGCATATTATCCAGTGTATCGGAAGTAGGCTGTGGTGCAATCAATCCCGAAGAAAGGCAAAGACACTTCTAACCCGGCAAATCTCCGATCGAAAAGTCTCCTTCCGAGTTCCAGCTAGGTATTCGAAAAGGTTGTCCATAGCGCCGTCTAAATAGGTTGAGGACAATATAATCATTTCAGATAACCAATTTGGTCACAGGGCGGGGTAAGACACTATGGAACAAAAACAAGAACCAATGCACGGGTACCTTTCTCATTAGGAAAGCTTTCTTCGCCAATTACAAGGTTTTTATTATTGTACAAGCTCAGTCGGCCGGGCACAAGTCAACCACTGCTACATGGCTTATGATTTTTTGTATGTTAACCAGTGCAAAGTTAGTTGTAAAAATTGTCAACATGAACTCTACTTAAACACTTGAATTTGACAATGGACTGCAACAGGGCACGGTGAGCTATCCTATTCTTTTTAGTATTTACTTCAGTGATCTGAGGTCTTACCATTTAATAGCATACACGGACGATTTAAGCATGCAAAGATCATGTCCAAGGATCGACGTCATTGTCATTCTCTTGCAGTGTTTTGATGACTCACATTTTATTTTATTGAGAACAATTTAGACTAGGTCTCTCGGTACGAAGGTCCACTGTCGAAGAAAAATTTGCCAAATGCCTTGCCCTGGCAAGGGCCAAGAAAATGTTATCTTTGACGAGATGGCCTTTTGTAGCAGCCAACTTGATTCTAAAGTGAAGGTAAACTGCTACATTGATTTCGTCAGACCCATGGTTACCTATGGATGTCCCGTGTGGTCTAATATGAAAGCCAGCTTTATGGAAAGGATTCGGATATTTGAGAGATAATATCTCAGAACTTGTCTCGGATTACGTGAAACACCTAGGATTTTGCGGATGGGTAAAGGGCAGTGACTTCGGTCAATAACCTGATCTCGGGGGCTTAATACTTGAAAAAAAAACAAAAAAAAAGACAACAATTAGATGGCCGGGCTTATAAATTAAAAAAAAAAGCATTAAAGGTACTACTTTCAACATATTTACCGACAGCCAAGGAGCACCCACAGCGCTTAGATAAATTCGATGTTTAGCAGCCAAGAAACATAGGGCCACACTCTAGTGGGTACCAGAGCAAGGAGGCATCGGTGGTGACTAAACCATCAATCAATTATCCAAAAAGTTACTCTTATAAAAGACACATACATAGGTGCCGAACGTTTCTGTGCTATTCCCAATTCTCGACAAAGCATGTTTTAGGCAGTTGGCAAAAATCCCAGCTTGTCTAAAAACATTTTGTCTTCTACCTAGTTATGAAACACTATTCTTCCAAGCTCAATCAAAAATTTTATTAAAAGGGTTGAGATCATCTTGGATTTCCAAGTAAATCTCTAAACCGCAACGCCACATCTTATTAGCATAAGGCACATACCTACAAAATAGTGTTTGGCTTATCACAGAGGCTGGGCTATACCCGTAAAAACGCGCATGGTAGATGTAGGTCTTGATATTAAACATTTGACGGGATTAAACATTCTTGCCTGATCAAATACATAATTTAATTATGTACATATGTACATAATTCGAGCCAAACATTATATGTAGATATGTACATAAGTTATAGTTTATTATAGTTGGAGCTTATTGCTGTGTCTTTGCTATTGTTTTTCCTATCCGCAGCAATAAGTATCACTATCTTTCAACTGTCAACTTGGCCAATCTTCACATGTAGAATAGCTTAAAACATTTACAAAAAAACATTACGGGTTCAAAGCTTTTCAAAAAATCCAAATAGAGAACTAGTTACTAACACATCAAAAAAAATCCGTATAAAACGATTGCACTATTGAATATCAAAACACGGTCCTCAAATCCTCATGATCGAACTATTTTAATTTGATATTTTGTTTTAATGTTTTTCCAAAACCACAAAATGCTTCTTCAAATTGTATATGCTATCAATATCAAGCTTATGCTTACCCTTGTGCAGGGACAGCCCATTAAAAACCTGTTTCATTTTGGGAACCAAAAAATGAGTTTAGCATAATAAAAAAAGTTGCCAACTTATGCGCGAGATACTACAACGAGTTGTTTGAAATTATATGCCAAAATGCTTTAATGTAATGTTTCGTGATCGTCATCTACCTTGAGTAAGCCAGACTTAGCTACACTAGTAGGAGTCATCTAGAAAACGACAAAATTTTTGGAAGTGCTCCACCAAAAGTTATTCCCAAATAAAGAAGTATAGAAAAGATAATTTTACCATTATCTGATAAATTAGATTTTACAAGAGTAAAATGAAACAAGTTCCTTGAAAAAATGCATACCACCCACCGTACCGGTCCAATTTGTGGTCCAGAGTTGTCATCCCTATTTCAGTCGCATATGTACGTCAAATGAAACTAATACTGTATATATTTGGTCCAAGGCTCACCATTTTACGATACGGATCCTTTGATAATTGATGAATGTGCTAAAATTGTGAGAACTTACTTCAAAAATAGTGATTTTGTAGTAGACACCAGCAGATTATGATCGACGTAATCGTCCATCTGAACGTACTAACCGAAGAAACTTGCTCTATTATTGGAGTCTTAAGGCCCATCCATCATCGAAATACACTGCAAAAAATATGACTGACGTCAATAAAAATGATAAGGAAGTTCCAAATCGATCGATTTCACGCTGTACCCTCAAATCAAAGATAGACATAGGTATATATGGATTGTGGAAGCTTTGTGGTTTACGCAATACAGTACCTCATCTACCTCATATAACACGACCCATTTTTGGCTTTACTGTCTTGGGCGAGTTATTCCGCACTTGAGTGATATGAACTGGCCACCAAGATTGTGTGATTTGTCTCCGTTGGATTTTTTTTTTTGGGGCTACGCAAAAAATTCTGTTAATGAGCGCAATCTGTAATCTATTACCGTTTTGAAAGCGAATATTTGTCAAGTTATTGCCACATTCTAAGTGTTGTGGCCTTCAGGAACTACCGTGAAAGACATTTGAATGATGTTATATTTCATTTCTAATAGTAAGATCTAAACAAAATACTGAAATAGAATTATTGATCGAAATCCAATACATAAATGTAGATACTTTATTTAAATTAAGTTTCGGAACCACAAATTGGATGAACCTGTACAAAACAGATTGATTAGAATTAGGACATTAGGAATTGCTCGCTATTTATCTATCCTAAAAATTATCCTAGAAACCCTGTTTCTAGGGTAGCATCACATAAATTTCAATGCTAGGGAATGCGACTTAAAAGTGATTTTTAAACCAGTGTTGTCTTTGGGTATTTATAATTCTTAATTGTCTGCAAGGAAAATTACGTCTTATTTTGAATAATATTAATTCAATTTCACAAGAAATCATTTTCGTAGTATTAAAAGTAGAAGATCATCCGCCAAACCACAGGTGGGCGAGCAACAGCGACGATTTATCCTCACTACTCATCATCATAATCATCCAAGCACGTGAATGAAAAATTGGAAAATCTTATTTCCTTTCACCGTCAGCACCGACTGAACCGCCCGAAAAGGCTCCGCCTCTTCGGGGCCATATCATTAATATTAACATTAAACGCCAACTCCACAAATCATAAAGTCGCCCACAACGAATATTAAAATAAAAACATAAACCCACAATCCCTGTATGTACCTAAGGTGTGTCATAAATTCTCGAGCACACGACTCGACCCCGACCACCCCAAGTATAAATACAATCCGAGCATGTATCTACCAACGCGAACCAATACAGAGCGGCCACTCAAAATTCTTCGTCGCTCGTCAAAACTAACCATTTGGACATTTTTCCTTCGTGTATCTGCCGTCGCTATTCGCATTTACATTCTCGTTAGTCTTATCGTCGAACGAGGGATGAAAATTGATATGAAATATAAAGCGAAACATAAAAATTTCATCTATATACGATGCGTAGTTGGGGGAAGATTTAATGTTCGACTGTATATACCAGTCACACACAACAATACATCGGGGAATAATAATTCGCCGAGAGAGAGAAGTATCTACGGCACCGTATACGTCAAGAACAAGAAGAAGGAAAACGATGGGAACGGAAAAAAAAGAATTCGCTCCGCCTAACCTTGTCATAATTTTTTCCAGGAATATGAAATCCGACTGCCAGTCGTTTGACTTCTACACGGGCACAAGCTGAGGCAGATACTTTTCATTGTGTTGCGATACTATGGTTCTTCTCGTTGTGTGATGTTGTTTTCTTCTCTTTTGCTTCGATAAAGAAAAGAAAAAAGCACGTCGACTGTGGTGGGGAAGTAGGATGTAGATGAAAAGATACTCAAAACTGGCCAGATACATGGGTTGAGAGAGAGATGAACAGAGTTCCGAGGATGTTCGAAAAACTCTTATACAGATGTGGGAAACTCACCACACTGCGCTCTCTTGCACTACACGAGCCGGATTAACTCTCTTAAGTGGATATGTTCGAAAAAAGATACAATTGTATCTTGTATCTTTGCTCACATCCGATATCCGAGCTGGTTTGTGATATCAAAACAAAATTGATTCGTAAATGCTACGCTGACTACTGCCCGTGGTATCCACTTGGACTTGTTTGACACATGGGAAATAGAGTTTTCAGATACAAGTATCTATGAACTGAATTTCAGTATCTATAGGAAGACAAAAAAAATTGAAGACACTGCACAATCGAGGCCATTTCGCAGAAGGAAAAAGTCCAGAAATCAGCGAAGAAGAATGGAAAAAAGAACGAAAATCCTTGGCCAAATGCACGGGATGAGCATGGAGCACTTGCGCGCGCTCAAGTTAGTTGTGTACAAAGTACGGTTCGAAAGAGAATGAGAACTGCTCGCTGCTGACGCTGCTGCTACTACTACTGCCGTTGCCGTTGCTGCTCTGTATAGTCGTGTAGATAGTATCCTCGGCGAAACGCTGACGCGCGTCCTTTTTGATTGCTCGAGCAAGTCGTCGTCGTCGACGTATGTAACTTTGTGTTTTTTTATTATTTTTGGTGTGTGTGTGTGTACAAATTCATTCTCGGGTAGTTACTCAAAAAAGAGCAAAGCAACAGCACACGAATGCGCTTTAGCCACCACTAAGCTCTGCTCTGTAGCCGAGCTCATCCTCTACCTACTACCATCGTGTCTTCATCGCTCACGTGGAGATATCTATGAAACGAAAGTCCAAATGATGAAAGTAAATCCTCGAAAGCATACAACTATTCATCTTTCCCCAGCACCAATCCATCCCCCATCCACTCGCTAGAGAGTACAAAAAAAAATTGAATAAAAAAAACCGAAACGGATCTCCTTTTTTTCCTTCACAATCGTTTGGGGGTAGAGAAGTTACTGTGGATGATGATAGTACCTTTTGGGTTGGCCGCTCTCGCTCTTTCTCTCATCCAAAGCATGTCGACGATGACGGAGCAATGTTTTTGGGGTGGACTTGGCTGTGTGCGTGTTGTGTGCAAACAGAATTCCATTGAAAGTGCTCAATAAAGCAATGACTATGGTGCGCTCTCTCACCTACTAGTATCACTGGTTAAGTGTATCTTTTGCAGTTTCAGGATATTTTAGTATTTTCGCAAAGAGGGAATTTTAGTATTTTTTTATATCCAAATAAGGATGACTAGGTGGTGACTTTTTTAACTACTTGTCCGTTGCTAATGCAGACTGCTCTATTGTTAATTCTCCTGTCGGTTTGCCTTACGAGATTTTTGTTTTTATTGTTACGCGATTATTTATATCCGTTTTTTGGATTGCTTTTTTTTCGGCAACAAGAAATTTATTGTTTTTATTTCTTTTTTTATTTTTCTGGTTGGGATATGAGTGGTATTATGTGAGATACAATGTTAATCGTCATCTATCGCGTATGTTTGAGTATATAGTACGTTTCGAAAGGTAATCGGTCGCGGTTGGGTAGGTGATCGAAATTAATTGAAACGTCTAGTTTGAGTTTGTGGATTGTGGGATAAGAAAAGGGATAGATAAAAGTAATTAAATAAATTCCGGGAATTACCAAAAGTGCCGTCGGTATATCGTGTTGTTGACTATTCGCTTCAATTCGGAATGCGGTTTTAATAGCTGATTTGTACATAAGTGACAGCCGGATTAAAACGATATGCTGTAAATGAATTCAGTTTTAATGGATAGTAGCTGAGAATTTAACGAAGGTTTGTATTCAAGGTTTTCCATTTTAAGGTGTTGTGATACATTTTTTTTTGCACGTACGGTCATTAAAAAAATGTGAATAAGTAAATAGCAAACGCGAAAATCACGACAATAAATATACTCGCCCACATCTCCTTTAATAATGTTAGTAACTGTCATTCAAAATTTGTCAGTTGGATTTTAAATTATTAGCTCAATTTAAAAATGTTGTCAAAAAAAAAAAAATTGGTGCTGATATTTCTTCAAATTTTATTAAGTTAAAAAATCTTTTTTTTTATTTTAAATTATCTTAATTCTAGGCACACTAATCTCTCTTAAACATTTTCCAACAAATTTTTACTTGATTTCTGCCCTTTTTCAATGACTATTGGAATTTAAACTATCAAAAAAACACCTGAATCCACTTTTACCCAAGATTAAATAGATTTTATTATTTTTCTTCATTTTTTTTTTTCAATTTTTAAGATAAAAATAATTGCAAATTTTAATAGACTTATCTACATAAATTCAGTTCTATTATAATTTTGTCGAATATTTTTAGATTTCTTAATACATAGTTCATGGATTTATACTGAAATAATGGAGGTCACAATAAATTCTTTTCATGGTAGCTAAGGTTTTAAAAATATTTTTCTCTATAACTCCTGCAAAATTGCTCATAATTTTTTTTTTAAGGCTAATTACAAAGCAAAACGTACTCCGAACGCACGAGGCACCATCTGTTATTATGATAGACCAAATGACACTGACTTTCCTATTTTTAACGCAACCAAAATTAATTTAGTCCCGTAAACCCTGAGGCATTAAAAGGAAATAAAATCAGATTTAAATGTCTTTTGGTTTTCGTGTTTTTTTTTTTTTTAAGCAACTGACCTGAAGTTTTACGGCCTCTTTTAATTCTAATTTTCCACTCTTTTGGAGATGACTCGTCAATATTCTCTGAAAAAATTGATTCAACCCTATTTAGGTATATTCAGATGTGATGATTGGTTTATGTGGTTTGATTGGTATCATGAATTGGTTTGTTGGACTATTTTGACGCGCTACAAAAATTAGAGAAAAGCTGAAATAAAATCAGGCAAAAAAGCTCGAATGGGTCCCATCTTACAAATTGTTCAGAAATAAACTAACTGAATTAAAATTGGATTAAAATTCATTGGAGAAAAGTAAGGAGGCCGATAAAAATTATAACTAAAAGTATTTTCCTAAAATTATTTACTAAAAATTCTTTTGGAATTCTAATTAACGTGTAGGGACCTAGGATATGAGATGAAAAATAATGATACAAAATACTTACATACATTCCTGTGCGTATGCTTCTTGCCCCTTCCTCTAGTACATTTTAAATTCCGCTGAAATGAATATGTTTTGCATCAAAAAAATAGTTTTGCAAAAAAAATAGTTCTGGTTGTTGACTCGGTGCATTTTTGTTTGCGTTTTTTTGGTGTTGGTAGGTACAATATAAAAAACTGCTGACAGGATTTATATATTAATTGTTTTCATCGAAATAAGCACTGTTCAGCAGAACTATAATAAAAAAGCTGAGATAAAAAGAAAATCTTCGAGAATTATTACTAAAAATAATTCGTGCTCTTTAGTTACGGTAAAAAACGCATCCAAGCATTCAAATTTTGAAGAATGTTAGGGTTGGAAGCTCCAAACTTGTTTCAAAACTGACCGTTGAATGATCAATTAATTACATCGAATGAAATGGAGACGCATTTAATTTTTAATGTTATTCCTTCTTATTTAGAAAAAGTTCAATAGAACAGAATTTAAAAGTCCGAACAAGTATCCTCTTCTATTGAAAAAACAAACCTCAAAAGCCGAATTCAGTTCCCACCAACAAATTTAAATAGGGCAACTGATAAGGAAAAGGGCATAGCTGTGTTCCAACTCTATTGACGGTATCAGACATTATAGGTCCTATCACAGGAAGGGCTGTGAATGAAGATAAAACGGCCGTATTAGCCTTACTCGACTTTTCACAAGCATTTGACTGTGTTAGCCCATCAATTCTGTGCCACAAATATCCACCCACTAACAAGCTAATCTTCTCGTACTTCACTAATTTTGCAATATTTATAGCGGTGTTTCCCAGGGTTCTATTCTTGGCCCGTTGTTGTTTTCAACTTTCATTAGTGGTCTTCCGACTGCTTACAATATTGTACAATAAGTTCCATATCTACGCAGATGTTCTATTTTACTTAAGTTTTCCCCCTGCTATGGTTGAAGATTTAGTTGCTAAATTTAATCTGTGCTTTATTACTGATGTTTTTGGCCACCAAATTTGTCCATTCTGACGAGACCAAACTCATCCCATTCTCTAAGCAACAGCGTAATTTTCCATACGTACAATCTAACTCTATCGCTGTTGAGCTCGTAACCTGAGTAAAAAATCTTGGAATAATGTGTAATAGTGAGCTTATGTATAGCTATGAGTTGGTCACCCACACCTACACCATCTCCTTTCAAAAATTGTTAAAAGCAATCAATGCGACCGCACGGTATGTTTTTAACCCTTACATTTTCGATCATGTCTCGCCACAAGTTCCTGGATGCGAATTGAAAGTATTTTTAAATTACCAAGAAAGAGCCTTAATAAATTTATGTAAAGTTATCTTCCCTAGATCAAGCCGTTTTACACTCTATAACCTTCTGCCCATCTGTGTTTAGCATGGCGCACACAATTTTTCATTCATGCCCTTTGGCACCGCTTACCCCCATAGGTAAGATCTAAGGTTAAATAAAGATATTTTTTTTTTCATTTTGTTTTGCCTTTTTTTCTTACTCGAACAGGTGTACATAATGTAAATTTCTAATTTCACTTCCTTTTTCGATTTGATAATTTTAAAGGAATGATTTCTTAATGTTCGGCGATTGTATTTTAATAATAAATGAAATGATATTAAAAGACAGTTTTGGCTAGAATTCGTTCCTAAGTTTATAGTAAACACAATAAAGCATGGTTGTAAAAACGTCTTGGCTTGGGGATGTCTTTCATATTGCGGTATTGGACCAATTCACTAGATCTAGGATGTTCTGACCAAAGAAAAATAAATTGAGATTTTGGGAAGAGTAATATATCCATTTGAAGATAATAGCTTGCCGTCGCGTTGGCAATTTCAACAGGATAAAGATCCAAAGCTTATGGTAAAATTATTGAGGAAGTCGTTTGCCAGTTTTGCTTCATACTTCTCTCTTCTACATACTTCTCTATCAGCACTCTAAGTCTAACAATATTTCTATATTGTCTATCTATCTACCTTATCTATTATAATTTCATATAACTACAGTTTAAATTCGGTTTTCTAGAAATACGTTTGAAGATCCATATTAATTTTCTTCTCATTCTAAAGCTCAGCCTACTTAAAACTGCTTAATTGTCATATTAAATACAATCAGGCTGACTAATATTTGTGTATTTTGCTCCGAATGGTCACCCTCTTAATTGCGTCTTTCGACGACTGGGCTTCGCTAGTCTTCGACTTATGCTAAAAGACCTACATAAGTCAGTTCTCAGTTTTATATAAGCATGAAGACGAACCCAGTTTGTGGTTTGCGGATAAAAATTTTCGACAGCTTTAATGGCCGGCGCAGTTTTATTAAAATCCATGCTGAATGCTGAAATGGATGAAATGGTTTAATTTTTAAAAATTCTTTAAAATTTTTTAAAATCCCAAATTCATGTTTTGAATTTTATATAGTGTTCGAAATGAATTAATCTGAAATAAATATGTATATGCGCCTATATAAATTCAAACTTACGTTTTAAAAATATATTCTTGGCTGTGTCGAATTTCAAGTCATTATTTCCATTGATTTCATAGTTGCGCTTATAACAACTGAAATAAATTTGTTGATTTTTACAAGGTCTGATTTTATTAAGCAGAGAACTTGTATTAAATGTTATTTGCGCACTGCTGCCGAAATCTTGGTAATGTTGCAGAAGGCTTTTGATAACTAAGTCTTACCGTAATAAAATGTTTACCGGTAGTACATAACAAAAGCAGACAAAAATATCAACTGAAAAACAGCACGTCAGTGTATAATATTTGGTACTTAGTAATTGTATATTGACCATTAGAAACCTTGTTGATGTTGTTGGCATATAGTATGGTTTAATTTAAAAAGTTTGGACGAGCAAATGAGCCTTAGATGCGTCTGAAGTTATTTGGTCTCAAAAACTCTAAATTTTTTTTAAAGAAAGCGTCTTACACTTGATTGTTGGTAACTATTTTTTCAAAAAGCCCCATTTATATAGTTCCATAAAAGTATTCCATAATTCAACATGTTACATTTGTTCAAAGTTACAACATTTATAAATGGAGTCATCTATCAATTTAATCATAGGAGTATAAGTTCATACCTTCATGCCTGTAAAGGCTTCACGGCAGTCTGCAGTCATAGTTACCAACCCAAAATTTAACTAAGGAGGAAAATATAGAGAATCGAGCGTTCGCCTCTTGACGACCACGGCCAAATAAGTATGTACATATGTATATGGGAATCTAATTTTTTATAATTATAATTACTTTTATTAATAGGAAGAAAAAAAATGGATAGCAAATCATTGACTATAAAACCTTTGAATACTTATTATATCATGATTTGACTACTCTGATATTTCTTTTATTTGTGGTAGCGGTTCAGATTCATTAACTGCCATGGTTCCTCCATCACAGAGCTGACAGAACAGTATATTATTTGAGTGTAAGTTCTTACATACTATCGCTTTACATACCCAAAATTTGTTACGCGCCTAGGGATTGTCTAGCGATCTTAATAAAACAAAATCAAGTCAATAAAAACTTAATATAAAAATGCAATTTTGAAATTCTACTGGTAGTAATCACAATTTAAATTCGTTAAAATTTTAATAAATATGACGATACATCGTGTAATAAGCTCATTATTACCATAATTGTATCTATTCCTACCTAAGAAAAATAAGCTCCTTTTAAGTAAGAGGCTTTTAAGCAGCACAATATGTTTATTAGAAAAAAACAATTCATTTGGATTGTTGTATATGTACTTGTAGATATGATAACTAAGAACAGCGGAAATAAATTTAAAAAAAACATCACGTCTGAATCTTAAGGCTTGTAATCCAAGACTTTTTCGTTATTAAGCTCATTTAAGTTAGAAACCGCATATCTCTGAAACTCGTCAGTGCCATAGACTGGGGCCACGTGCATCTCGAAATTCTTGACTGTTGCGTTTTAAAAATCCCAAACTAGAGTGAAGAATAACATTTCAGTTTTTGTCAAATATGACATTGATTTCTCTCAGTTCATCGAAACGACGTAGCCTACTATTTAGAAATATTTCGCTCTGATGCACTATGATAACATCAATTCAAATGCAATTTTCTGCTTGCGTATATCAATATTTATGTATATCCTCCCTCACCCTCCCCAATAGCCATCTGGGTTCTTTGTGGTTATCCTTGACCCTTTTCACCTAAATAATACAAACAAAGTATAATCCAAATTAATCCAAATTCCTTCTCTAAGTGCTTAACTTGACGCCTAAAGGTTAAAATTAGGTTTTATCTAAAGACTTATCTGAAAGTGACATACTTCCTGTTGGTCCCTGGTAATAGAATGTTTTACACGTGGTAGATTCAAGAGAGTTACTGTGTTTCTTGGGGGAAGAAGCAATGTCTTAAAAGTATTTGCAAATCAGTATCCAAGTAGGAGCAAACGTGTAGGCAAAACAGTTTCGTTTTGCACAACATTTTACAATCCCTTGTACAAAAAGAGGTACTACCGCCAGCAGTTCAAAAGCGAATACAGTATACTCGTAAATTTGTAATATTATGTTATATAAGATTCTAATCAAAATAACTTTTTTTTTTAAGTTGAAAATTTTTGTAAAAGCATCGATAGAGCTGAAATTCATCGTTTTTAGAGAGATCTCAGACGCAAGTAATCACATCGATTCCTAATTTAATAGAGCTCATGACTTCATGCTGATAGCCCGACAAATTTTACCAAAAAATGCATTGGCTACTATTAAGTTATACAATTTTTCTCGCCTTACATATCTCGAGAACAGAAATGGGAAGTTAAGAGTTTGGGTATACCAGTCAATTTATGAATCAATTTGTTTAGGTTTAGGCTTGGAAAGAGTAAGTTACAACATATCAATCCCCGTTCGATCTTTGCCGCAAAAAACGAATGAACTTAATTCGTAATGTATGTGTCTGGCGAAGAAGCTGTCCAAGTATGTCGTTTTTAAAGCGTTCCAAAGAAGCAAAGTTTATGCCATTAACGAGTTCTATAGCGGCAGAAATCAATCATAATTAGACGGTATATCCCAGCAAAGGAAAAGCATAAACTTCTTCGGATATGGTGTCGGATCACAACGCCTTCTCCAAGACCTTTTCTGTTCGACATTGTATAAATATATTTACTTCTCGTCCCCTATATTACTATTTGTTTCAAATATTGATGGTATATAATGAATAGAAAATCATTGATGAAAATTAAATTTATAATATTTTTTTTCAGTTGAATCGCGTGGAACCCAACCATCGAGTTTGTTATTATTTGAAGTTTCCTTGTGAGTTCTTTAAAGTTGCTTTACCCGCTTGAACTGTGATTTGTGATGTGTGTTATTTGGATGACGTCTTCTTAGCTGGACCAAAACGAGGAGCGCCTTCAATATTTACATATTGTCCCTGAAGGAATTTGGCAAACCACTTCTAGTACGTACACGTGTACGATTACCGCATTCTCTCCGTATACGGCACATTTGATTTCGAGTTCATGTAGCATTCTTGCCTTTACGAAAATGAAAAAACTTAATGTTTCGATTCATTCGGGGCTAACACATTATATCCCTTCACCTTTAAGCTGATAGCAAGAGAGCGTCTTTATTTTATTGGGAAAACCAATATAACTAGAAATGCGTGGAAATGTCACGTATATCGCACTGATATAACCTTCTTAAATGTTGCCTTTGAACTACACATATTAAGAAATAAAGAAACAAAGAGATCGTAGGACAAATGATAATGTAGGGGAAGGTTGTATTTAATTTATTATAAATCTTTCTTTTAAAGTCAAAGTCGCAGTTCAGTGGCTTCAAGTAAATCAAGAACTCTAATTTTGCTTTGAATTTCTAGAGTAGCGGGTCATATCCCTCCAAGAATTATTGATGGACTTCTCCAATTCTCTTCTTACATTTATATTCTAATACGTAACTAGATTTAGTAGTAAGTAAAAGACAACAATCCCATTAATTCGCATGCATCAAAGTTTTCGCCTCTAACATATTGTACGCTTGTGACACAGATTTTGCCAATGTCGGAAATTCATCCAGAATGGTATCTTTCCAGGGATGGTATTTAGTTCTCTCAGCGAAGCTATTTTGTTATCATTTATGCTTGTGAAAGAACACAGATGACAAAACAAGGACAAAATTTCCTTAATTGTTTGAAAATATTAATGTTGACATATCTCTGTGTTTTGTTGACCTCTTTTTGATTTAAAGTGAAATGTTTAACAACAGTGCAATGAAAACGATTAAATTGATTGAACATCTTAACTTGTTCGCAAAAACAATGGTGTTCTTAAGTATTGTATGAGTATATTGCGGTAGTAAAAGCGGTGTCTCTTACAATTTAAAGCAAAAAGTAAGCTTAACTGAATTACATTAAGTATTTGTAGCGTATTTAGATATTTTTTTCTACTTAAAAATCATAATGCCTGCACAAAAAAAGAAAACAATAAAATCTTACTCTTCGTGCTACAGGGAAAAGTTGTAAGGAAATCCAAGGAACACAATGAAAAACAACGTCCCTGAAAAAAAATTTATACCTTAGACCACTGGCGGGTGGCGAGTCTTAAAATTTAGTATAAAAATTGTTAGCAAAGTCCACTCAGATGTCTCTTAGAAGAAAATTTGAAAACATCACGTGCTAGAAAAAAGACACTTCTCACCAAGAAACACCCTGCAGTATGACTTCAATTTGGTAAAAAACATTGTCGACTGGCTAGTCTGAAATTGGCAAAATATTTGATGAAGTTATGACTCCAATATAGTAGTATTCGACCATATGTGCGGTGTCCTCTAAACATCGAACTGCTCTTACTTAAAATGAATGGATTTCAACATTAATCTTAGAGCCTGGGATGCTGTCACACTTTAGATATGTCGCTCAGCTGGGTCATACAGCCAGATAGTGATCTAAAATAAACAAGTTTCAAGGCCAAAGAGTAAGAATGGTTTGAACGAAAATTGGTTAAAAAAATGTATTCAAGTCATCCAATGACCTGTTCAATCGCCTGATATTTATTCTATCAAATATCTTTAGGGAATTGTTAAACATACTTGTATGATGCCAAACCGTCAAATGTCATGGTTCATGGAATATTGTTAAACTCACTTGGTCTAATATACCACAAAATCGATATCAACGGCTTGTGAACTCCATGGCAAAGTTATTCAACGCAGTATTCACACCAATGCAACAATATTGTTTAGTATTCAGTTTCCTATTTTTATTATAAGGTTTTGTCAAAAATTTCTTTAAGCCGGCTGACATCATACGCTAAGTAAATAATCGCAGACTACCAACATGGCTTCATGAGGAACCAATTAACGAGTGACTAGATTTTCACCATACGGCAGTTTTTGTAAAAGAAATGGGAATTCCGCGAACAGTTCACCAACTATGTATTCATAGATTTGAAAAAGGGATTGAACTCTATAAGCCGCTGTATCGGCTACAAGCTATGTATCCTATGTATGTATCCTTGTAAGGCTGGGGATCCCGAAAAAGTTGGTGAAACTGATAAAAGTATGCCCAAGAGAGAAACAAAGTACGAGTTAGAGTAGGAATGGCCATATCTAAAACACTCGATAAACGTGAAGAAAAGGAGACGCTTCTTCGTTACGATGAACGAACTATTCAAAACAAAATCTTGATGAAAAACAAAACGAAGAAACAGGCGAATGGAGAAAACTGCACAATTAGGAACTCGAAAAACCTTATTCAGACTCAACTATTATTCGAGTAATGAAGTCACGAAGAGTTAGTTTTTGACAAAACAAAAAATCTTACGCCGTAGTTGGGAGGACAATGTAAGGATCGACCCAGAGACTCCAAGCTTCCGAGCTTTCAATGGTCTTCTTAATTTAGAAAAAAAACTCTAAATACTGGGGCTCTTGGAGATGATTAGTTGAATTCTTTAAATGGATTAAAAGTTCTTAAAACCATGGGGGAATTAGTATACACCTCCAGCGATTACTTGAATTTTAAGGTCAGATATGATTGTGATTTGGTGATTCTTCATAATCATTTCGTGCACTTTCTACCAACGGGTGGTTCAGCGTACTCGAACTTCTTAGAAAAGTTAATGCCTCTTGCCAGCCTTAATTTGTTGGTAAATAAATCAATCAAAGCAACGTCCCAAATTTCTGTATTCTTACCACGAATTTCACTGCTAATTTTTTGATTCATTTGATAAGCACATGCCCTTGAACATTTTGACATATGAAAGGCGACTTAAGAGCTATTGTGATTTGCAATGATCCCAGAAGCATTTTTCACATGCATGTGTTAATGTAACAACAATAAAACCAAGCAAAGCTAATAACACCCTCGAAATTACAATATTCCCGGTACTTTTTGAACACACAGATGCTAGCATATCTCTGTGCCTTATTGACCTTTTTTAAATTTGTAATGAGATGCCTAGCAAGAAATCCATTCAGAATAATAAAATCATATCAAACATCTTAACCTTTGAGCTAATGGCTTTAAATACTTAGGATCCAAGTTATCCAAAATCAAAACGCTGTTTTTCTTATTGGCTTAAGTCGTAACTATGTTGTTATTCTGATATATGTATGTACATATGTATTGAAGACTTAAAGATGTAAAGAAGGAGACTTAAAATACGTTAAGCCAATAAATAGAATTAATTTGAATTTTATTTTCGTTTAAACGATTTTTCTTTCAAAAAGGTTTGAATGTAATTCATTAATATATTGAACTTCCTAAAGTACATTCCATCATTTTAAACCTGTTCTTTTCTCAAATTGAGCTTTATCCACATTATGTGTACACATTCCTTCTCTAAAGAAGGCCATCTCATTTTTTTCGAAGCTTACGAGAAGTGATCCAAGAGCTGTAATATAATATTGCATCACGGTGATTATACAAGGTGGCGCAAAATTAATCTGAAGATGTTATAATATTCGCAAATGGCGTCGAACGTCAATCATATTTGAAATTTGTGAATTAGACAGCTGAAGAATACAAACAGACAAGCAATGGAGCGCTATATTCCGCGTGGAATAATACTGTTGATTTTTTTTACCAATAATCGGTCGGTGGTGATAGCGCGGCGTGAATTTCGACGTCGATTTCCTAATCATGTAGCGCCAACTGGAGAAACAGTCCTGCGACAGGAGACCATGCAGGGCGTGGTGGCCGCCGAGGGACTGCTCGTTCGCGGCTGCGGCTGCCGATGTCGCTGAGAATGAAGACACATCAACTAGACGACGGGCCTCGCAATTGGGCATCACCAAACGGACCCTAAAGAGAATTTTAGTGTTCCAGTTCCAGTACAAAGTGCAAATAGTCCATCATTAATGCCTGCTGACCGTGAGCGGGGCTTTGTGAACATGTGGTTTCAACAACACGATGCAACTGCACACACAGCACGAGCCACAATGGATAGAGTGAAAGAAGCGTTTCCTTGTCGCGTAGTTTCCCGTTTTGGCGATTTGGTCAGCAAGATATCCTGATTTAAGCATCAGAGACTTTTGGGGCTACTTGAAATCACGGGCTTATACCAACAAAGTGTTGGGAAATGCCACTTGACGGATATCATATTTTTCACTTAACAAAAAAAAAATTAAAGATCCAAATAAAGATTCTTTTTACTCAAAATCATTTTTTTTATTAAGTAAAAAAATAATTCGAAAACAATATATCTATATTTTTCTACATAGTCTTCTAACAAGTCACTTAACACAGGATTCCCTTAGAAAAAAATTGTCTTGACCTTTGCAATTTTTTCAATTTTCTTACCTCGGATGCGTTCCCTGAGCCGAGGAAAGAGGTATAAATCACTGGAAGCTAGATCTGGTGAATAAGGCGGGTTCTTGAGCAGTATGAATCCTGCGTCTTGAATGACGTCTGCCAACTGCAACTGCGACTTTCTCGTCACGTTGTCATTTAGAATTTCTTTGGTGTCGGGAAGGAGGCTTGCTTCCAAGTTTTCTTGGAATCCTGATCCCATCTTGTTTTCTTTCGCTCGTCGGCTAACACTTCCAGTCTCCAACTCGCATAGACTTTTTTCGATTTCATTGCATTTCGTTCACAAGGATTCTTACGCTGCCATATGAGATCCCTGTGACCTTAATATACGTTATCTACAGTGAGGGACATTGAAGGGTGACCTTCGCGATGTTTATCGTCAGTGGATGCTCTGTCCAGCTCTTCTCCTTGACCCCGGGTGCTACTGTTGAATATAAAGGTGCAGAGTCCCCTTGCCCTTCAGCGTAAGCTTTGGTTTTAAACATGCTCGTACTAATACCAAGTTAGACTTAGGAACAAAGTATAACCCAACAGAGGTGATGTGTTAGAAGCCTGCTAATGCTGCTATTTTCATCTCTTAGGTTTCCGTTTTAACGCGCATACCAGTTTTCAGAAAAACCATTACAAGTTTGACGATCACCTCTGCAAAGTATTCGAAATATAATGTTTACTCGTTAGCATCACCAATTAGAGATAATTTGGTAATCATGTCAAGGCTACTGACTTGCGCTTTGCCTTCGCTTTAAGCTATACACTTATACAGCTTCAATATTTTCTATGCCCCTTGCAATATTGCATCACTGTATGGTTGCCGTTGCACTACCCTTCCATCGAGGAAAGTCAAGTAGCTATATTACAATAAAAAGTGTGTTAAGGTCTCCCGTGAAGTCTGTTGATGTTGTTATTGATTTTTGGCATTTTATGGCCGCGGCCATAGAGATCGTAAGATGCTTTTGCAATAAACTGATAGGTGTGAAAGGTCGAAGCTAATTAAAAAGGTGGTTTCAAAACGCAGGTTCTGGTAGTTGATTGTTGTCTGTATAGATATGATAGTCTTGCCAGCGGCCTTTAGCAATGGTCATAGAAGTTCTGAACTCAAAAACTGCATTTTCATCAACTTTTTACGTTCTTACTTTAAGCCTCGTCAATATTTCTAGTAACGGGTAAAGTAATTGCGATTTTTTTATTCGTCAGAAGACGTATCCTTAAACGAGACTACGTTGTGCTTCTAATTTTTTATTGGCTCTACGAAAATACTCGGATTTTTGGAAATGTCGCGTGACGACATCATTCTTTTTTGTTTCAGTCAACAGTCATGCTCTTTAGTACTAATAGCAATAGCATACAAATGCAAATTAAAATATTCATCAGCAATACAGTCGCAAACTGCTGTAAACCCAGAATCGTATCTAAATAGCCGTTGTAAGCAATTAGCTAACAGCATCGTTACAACTATCTTGTGATTTCAATTAATTGAAATCACTTCCATTAGCCAAATCAATCGTCGCCCGAATCGGCAACATGGCACATGGCCTATTCGCACCTCCTCACCCGCGGCCGTCAAGATCAAGTTACCATTGGTATTTGAATAATCAAATGTGATAGATACTCGTATCTACTTACAGACCGTGTGTGATTAGAATTTATTTAATTCCTATTCTATGTCTTCAATAATTAATGGTCAAAAATCTTTAGGTGAAATATACTAAGCTCCAAGACGTGGACATGTGTTGAACAGGGATAGAAAAAACTAAAAGCAAATGACATTCACATAAATTTAAATATTTCGGGGGCGAAATTCACTCAAAACCGTGGGAACTACTCGTGCTTGATGCCTGTACCGTGGCTTTGTCGGAGAGTGCATTAGCATTTCTGTCGGCCAATTCTTGCGGTTGTTTCGATTCACTGTGACGAATTGAACGGGAGAAGCTCAACTGACGGCACGGTCATAAATTTCCCAAGAGATACAAAGATACTTTAGTACTCGTACTACTCGTTAGTACGATGTGAGCGTGCGCAATTGATTGCGACTCACTGGGGTCAGGTGTCGTGCTCCAGTTTGGTAATTCAAAATCAACGTGCCAAAAATGTTAAGCGGCCCAAAATGCCAGGAAAATTATGTCACAACCACCTGCTCGGTTCGAACAGACGAACTAATTTCGAACTTTTACTTTTTCCAACATCGAGTTTCACCCGAATTCCGAGCTGAGAAGGATGTGCCATACATCCCCTGAGGGTGCAATTAAAATAAGAAGAACTCCATCTCGTACAGCCGATCCCACAAGTGACTCTCTTCATTTTGATGTACTGTCATGCTTGACATTTCTTAGTCAAGTCCTCACAAGCAAGAGAAGAAAAGTATACTTTATCCCCAAGGAACAACAATTACGATGGCAGGTGTCATCTCAACTCGTACACGATTGAGTTCTGAAAGCATGTGCTGAATTTTCGAAACGATTACTTAAGTGTCTCTAACATGACAGCCTCTTGCCCCGCTTCCAGTTCGACCGGCCTCCTTCGTACATGCCCAAGATTGACAAGCGAACTTGTGCTTTATTCCAAAACAAACACAACAAAAAAAAATCGTTTTCTTTTGTAATTCTCTTTACCGTAATATCGGAAATAAACTTAAACGAAAATAAAGGAAAAATCTATGTTTAGCCAAAGATGCACGACAAACTTTCTCAATTTAGATACAAATTAGTATCGCTTAGTTCAAAGATTCCTCTTCTTCATCATTTAATCGTTATTTTTATAATGCGCCACTTATGTACGTTGGCCCTTAAAGCAGGATGCCATACATATGTTGCTTGTCAGCAACACTTAAGTTTGTTTAAAATATGTATAAAATGTCGCTCGAAGATATTTTCGGAAGACACTCGTAGTCGAGATACGAGATGTGATGATCTGTAACGAAAAAAAAAAAAAAAAACCAAGAATTTTGATGTTATTGTTGAGACGGCTTTATGATCGGATCGATTAGCTTTAATTATTTCGGTTTTAAAGTTTTGTTTTACGCATTTTTTTCACATGTTTTCTCAGATATATTGTATTTCTGAGATTCGGATATGTATTTCGGGTGTGAGTTAGATGGGTGGGATGTGATGGTTTGGGTTGGGAAGTTCGTATCTAATAAGATTAAAGGCTTCTTAGAGAGATTTTAGATGGAATGGCCTTTAGATCTATGGGATTTGTGCTGACTTCAGTTAAAGGCACGAGCAAATGTAGGCAAATACTCTGTGCTTGTCATAATATGATCAGTCTTAAGTGCCATATTCAACGTGGTCATTTCCAAATTAGGCATGATCTTTGCAAGACCCGAAGATATACATATGTATATCATGCTGTAAAGCTTTCCGCCACCAATACGAATGATATTTCATCCCTTTCACAATTTGGTTTATAAGGTAAAATAAAGGGTGAGTTTTTTACTGCTTGGTTTTCGAATCTCTATTTTTGACACCTCACTTGTAATACGTAACATACATATGTCTAAGCTAAGTATGCTCACTTAACATTGCCATTTTGTTTGCACTTGAATAACATTTACGAATTATTGAATTTTGTCATCCAAATTCGTGCTCTGTGAAAAATGTTTTTCGCGCACTTTAACCGCACATAATCGACATATTTAGCAAGCAATTCAAGCCATGGTGACCAAGTTGCATACCAATTACCCACTATGGGGAATTATTTCACCTACCCGTATGATTACATAAGAAAATATTGCTGGTGTAGTTAATGAAGATCCAGTCAGTGCTAATGAAGATCGCAATTTGTCAATTCATCGCCGGTCGCAGTAATTGGAATTATGGTACTTGACGACGTGGAAGATTTTACGCAAGGACCTGAAATCTTATAAAATATGGCTCGTGCACAAATTGAAGCTTGAAGAAAAACTTTTCGGTGAGTAGGAGTCAGGAAAGCTGGGGAAGATTCGTTTTTTTATCGAAAAATTGTCTTCAGAGACGAAGCAAGGTTAGGTTAGGATAAGTAGCTTCCCTCCTTAAAAAGCGCTGGGATCACTTAGACCAACATCGGTCCATCGTGCTACCACTTGAGTCGGCTTGGTCACCACTACTCTGGGAACCATTTTGAGTGCTGAATAAAATGTAAATCGCCGTTGTGGATAGGTCTGTTAGTTCATTAATGAAATATTCTACCAGAAATCGCATTCTTGACGAGGCTAGGGCAGGGCAATTGCATAGGAGATGGGATGGAGATTTTTCCTCTTCCTTATCATGGCACCCGCTGCAGTAGTCGTTATATGGCAGCACCAATTTTGCGGCATGTTTTCTTAAGACGCAATGTCCTGTTAGGACTGCTTATAATCTGTCTGCGTATTTTTAACAAGCTTGTGGTTTTACGTTGACAATACCTGAGTGAGGCTTGTCTCGCGTAGTTTCATGTTTCAAGGTCACATCATCTCGCATATGCCTATTGCAGTGCTTTTTCTGTGATTTTATATTTTTTTGCGTTTCCATTGGTGAGTGGATTTCATCTTTAACAGTCCAGAGCCTATTTTGGCTAGGTCGTTCGGTTACCTCTCAGTTACTTGGTATATCGCTATGCCCAGGTACCCAGCACAACGTTCCAGCGCATCTGCTTGATATCTCATTTAGAGACGTGCGGCAGTGCCTGACCAATTTTGATCTTATTGTTAGTGATTCGAGTGCTTTTATTGCCGCTTGGTATCTGTGCAGATGAAGATGTCTATATTGTTCATCGATTTCACAGTCGGTGGCCTCACGAATTGTCGTCAATTCAGCTTGGAATATACTACAGTGGTTCAGTAGTCTAATCGATTGGCGGATTTTTTAGAATCGGTGCATAGACACCGGCGCCCACACCAATGCTTGTCCTGGACTCGTCTGTGTATATTTCCAGTGCAGTTCCTTTTCTTGGAAATCCATTGCCTTCCCATTGTCGTCGGTGGGGAATTGTCGTTTTATAAAGAATATTGAAGTCTAGGGTCAATATTAAGTAGTCCGTGACTTCACTTACATCATTAATTAATTAATACGAGCACCGAAGCACCTGGTTTAGTGGGTGTTTGTAAGCAACCGTGAAAGCACCATCACTCTCAATGGAGCCCGCTATCGTTCAACTATATGGTTTTACGTCTTTCGACGATTTTTTGGGGATACGTCAATTCATTCGTCTATACCGATAGGGCAGGATCAATTGCAGTCTCGAAATTGGATAGCGACATTACATGTGCTATTAACGAGATACCAGCCAATATACTCGAAAACGTGATCCCAAATTACACTCTCGTTGTGGATCTTTTTAAAATATAATTATAATCAATATTTGCATAAAACTATTCCTGAATAAAAAATGGCAAGTAGTTGAGATATTAAGAAAAAAAAATTAATATATTTGTGCAACTTTTTGTGTCCTTTTTTGGTATTTAAAAACCAAACTCTTAAAAAATCTAGTATTACTTGCATTTTTTGACTTATTTATCTCTAGTGTCAATCTTCTTTTCCTTTTTTCTTCTTTTCCTTTTTATCCCGGCGTCGTTATGGTCAGAAGTGTAGGACCATAACCTTCCCACTTAACTGCATTCCTACTGGTCCGCTTGTGGGGTCCGCCAGTGTCTCTAGTGTCAATAGTAATGGTAATAAGATCAGAGTTACTTATGCACATATGTATGTAAGATGTGCTAAAGAAAATTTGCGAACATTCTAAAATTTCACAGATTTTATTGATCCGACTTATCTCTTGGTACGTTATGGTTAGGACTAAGAACGGCGTTTATTAATTTGTTGGGACAGAGAATTCGCCTTCAACTTTGATACATAAATATAATGAAGTGCAACGGAAATATTACATATTGCTTCTCCAAAAATGTCTTGGAGACATTCAATGTGTTGGAGAAGTTCATCTCTTCTAGGTCCACCCTTATGTTGTTCTCCCATCTACTGTCCCTACGGCCGGGCCTTTCCGGTGGTGTTTTTCCCTCAGGTTTTGCACTCATTATTTTCTTGACTGATCCACTAGCCGGTGCCCATTCGTTCAACATATTTCGCCCATCTTTGTCATCGCGATTTTGTCGGTAACACTTGGGGCTTTCTGCAAGTTTTCTCCGTTCACCTCTTCCTTCGTCCTGTTTTCCTCCATAGATTCTCCTTAAGATTTTGTTTTTAAAGACCTAAAATATATTGTTCTCCTTTGCAGTCCGAGGCCATCCTTGAAGTGTCACTGGCATTATCGCGAATACATCACGTACCTCGAATGTTTCAGATAACACACTTTGTACTTTAAATTCGTACTTTGCGTTCACGGAAATTACCTCGGAAGGAAGGTTCAATCTTCGTTTGTGTTTTTCGACATTAACGGCATAGAGCACGAGTTCAAACTATCAACAAAGTATGCTACAACTACCCGAAAGGTATCCGCTTTAGGGCTATCCAACAAGAAGTGTCATTTTTAATTATGAGAAAAAACATTATTGAAAACAAGTTAATGGCAAAATATTCGGAGTTGGAATTAGTTACTAGAGACGGTGTAAGAACTACGCCAAATATTTTCTGTAAAATAGCTGCCCGGCATTTAATTTTTCAGAATTTTTCATTTAGTTAAAAGCTTAGTGTAACTAGTGGTTTGTATGTTATAAATGTAGTGGTTTCGAATTGGAATGCAAGGTACAAACTGGACTGCCACAAACGTTTGAAGAAAAAGAATAAGAATAAAATTAACAGCTCGATGTCGAACATTTCAAAAATTGTGTTAATTTTTGGGAGTTACTGTTCACGGTAGAAAAATGCCTGAAAGCCGTTGAAATCATTCAAGAGCAAGAACAGGGAAACACACATTGAAATCAAGAACCGTCGAAAGGCGAATACCAGCTTCAACGGAAGAAGTTGAATCGAATTATGACTGACAATGAAAAGCGCTGAGTATCCTGGATTAAGCCCGGTCAACCATCAATATTATCGGCGAAGTCCATTAATCCAAGCTCATGATTTGTATTTTATGACTTCAGAAGGGTATGCTCTACTTTGAGCTGCTTAAACCAAATACTACCAAAGATTTTGCAGCGCGGCGACGCTCGTCCGTTCGTCCGCACTTCGCAAGCCGGCTAAACATCCATACAAATACCCAAATAGAAAGCTTAGCCCCACCGGCCTATTTCATAGGCATTTCTCCTTCTTATTATTAATTGTTCCGATCGATGACTCATGACGTGCCTGAGCTGAAGCTTACTACTTATGAGGATTGGTGAACTGATAAAGACGAGGTCGTCTGACGTTTTATTCCTAATGCTTACTAAAGGGACAATGAGTTTTTAGAGCACTACAAAACCAATTTTTGAAGATGAACATTTAAACGATGGAAACTAGAGAAATATTCACATGACAAGTAGATTATCGGCAAACATTAAGATCTTACAGAGGGGTAAATATTTTTCCTCGTACAGTCGATCCTTGTATCATTGAAAACAAATTAAATTAACTTAATGAGGAATTCACTCCTGGACCTGACGGTCTTCTTGCCATATTTCTAAAGAAATGCTCCTCAACCATCTCTCGCCCTCTCTCGAAAATCTTCACTCTATCCCTATCCCAAGGTGAATTCCCCCGCTTATGGAAAACCCCTTTTATCACCCCTATACACAAAAAAGGTCCGAAGAACGTTGTTAACAACTATCGTCCCATTGCCAAACTGTCACATATACCCAAACTCTTTGAGAGTATTTTGAACGAAACCCTAAGTTTTCGCTGCAAGTCTTTAATCTCCCCTAGACAACACGGTTTCCTCAAATGCAGATCCACAACCACTAACCTTGTTGAATTTATGTCCTTTACCCTATCAGCCTTAGAGAACGGCAAAGAAGTCAACGTTATCTCAACAGATTTCAGTAAGCTTTCGATAAAATCTCCCACAGACTGATACTCTTCAAATTGTCCTACCTTGGCTTCGACCACATTTCTTTGAAGTGGATATCTTCTTACCTGGAAAGTCGCTATTACAGTGTTCGTTTTAGATCTGCCTTCTCTAACCCCTTTTTAGCTTCCTCCGGCATCCCCCAAGGCAGCCACTTAGGTCCACTTCTTTTCGTTCTTTCCATAAACGATCTTGAAATGGTGATCAAACACTCCCACATCTCATTATACGTCGACGACACCAAGTTCTTCAAGACCAATTCCTCCAGTCATGACTCTTCCCTTATTCAATCTGGTCTCACTAGTTTTCGTGATCTTGGCATATTATTGTATGTGACCATGAGCTAAATTTTCGCGCACACATCGATGAGATAATCCTTAAAGCTAATTCTGCACTCGGTTTCGTGAAGCGATGGTCTAAAGAATTCTCGGACCCTTGCGTTACCCGATCTCTTTACATAACCTTTGTCCTGCCCCTTCTTGAATACGCCTCTCAAGTGTGGTCTCCTTACCAACAAACCCACATTTCTAGAATCGAGAGCATCCAACGCCGATTCCTATGTTTTGCTCTTCGAGGTCTCCCCTCGGGCAATCCTTTGATTTTACCACCCTACCAAGACCGCCTTAAACTAATCAACATGAACACGTTGGAAGAAAGAAGAATTGTATCTGACATTCTTTTCATCCATCGGCTCCTTTCAGGTACCATTGACTGCGCGACCCTCTATAACTCTGTCTCTATCAACACTAACCCCCGCAATGTACGAAATCCCCATCTCTTCAATCTACCCACCCACCGTACTGCCTATGGCTCCAATGAACCTATTTCTCGTATGCTGGGAAGTGTTAATTCGAATCCTTACTTCGATTTCAATCACATCATTCCTTGCTCAAGATCCCGTCTTCTTAATTCCGGTTCCCTCCCCCGTTCGTCTTAGTTTCTAAGTTAGATTAAGTAAGCTTAATGTTAGCTTAAATTAAGCTTGATAAATGGGGGTGTTCGCCCCACGAAAAAAAAAAAAAAAATAAAAACATTTCACAACGTCTTTAACAAAGAGAATAATCAAGAGAGGTCTGATGTTACCCCCGAATTCGTTCGAAAGTATGGCCCTGACAGTCCATAAATTTATTTCTGTTTTTTAAGTAAGATGCAAGCCATCTAGGAAAAATACTAAGAAGACCTAGCCTTGAACGAGGATTTTTGTAAAGTTCTTTTTACGAGGTCATTCTGATTATTACAAATCTTATCCCAAGAAAAAAAGTAATTTTAATAAATTTTTCTGTAACGAATAAATCGATAGTTTGGGTAGAAACAATTGTTTGCAGGTGCCTATATCATAGCGGTAGGATTTTGTATGTGGCGAATTTTGTGATAAAAATAATTCTAGACCACGTTGAAACTCCAATAATTCGTATTACGATAGAGTGGGCAAAAAGCTTTGTATCTCCGGTATTCCTCTATTTTGTTAGACCCGAGCTGATCCTGCACATATTAGCGGTCGATGCCGTAATCTCCGTGGATAGCAATTTTTCCATGAATGCGATATCGCGCTCTACCAGCCGAAGTGAATAAGGTTTAGAATGGCGGTGTTAACAGAGATAGGAAAGACTTGGCTCGAAAGCATCAATGCGTTGAAAATTAGCCAGTAGCAACCTAAACCATTGGTAGGCTAGGGTAAATTACATAAATTAGAAAATTAGAATGTAAAAAAAGAATTAAAAATGTATTTTACAGGTAGGCAAAGTTAGCTTAAATAAACTTAAATGAAACTAAAAAAAAAATTTAAGCGGTAGGTGTTTCTATCCAACTTAACTTAAACTTAATTGTTTATATGTATAGCATATTAGGTTGAAAAATCCAGGTTCAAGAGTGTCCGGTAAACGTAGAATGTCTGTATATGATCAATCAGCTAGTTTTAATTTGAGGGTGGCCAACATTTTTGTCAAGTTTTATGGTAAGTTTTAGATACTGGATATTAAAAATAAAATAACAAATAGAGTGAACAGAGACAAAAGTAGCTAGAGATGATGCCATGGATATTTGTGATATTTCAGGCATGAAACGAATGGTACCTACCAAAATTGGTCGAAAATTGTTGAATTTTGAATGAAAAGATGGTAGGTCGTCTAGGAGTCGGTTAGTGAAATAAACAACAATGTAAGGTTTCTAAAACCTGGGGTTATGAATATGACCTCAAAAAAAGGTTTAATTAAGAACTAAAAACTCTCGAAACTCAAACATTCATAAAGCTACAACTACGAACAGAAAATTACTCGAAAAAACGCCCCGGTGAAAAATCATTCATTGCTTTCGCAAAAATAACACTGTAAATTAAAAAGAAGCCTTAAATCTTAAGTTTCGCAAGCATGAATGAAATTGAAAGTCCACCGATGAGAAAGCTTAGTTTTAAGGGAATATCCAAGAGGGGTCATTTTCAATTTTTTGATAAGAGCAACATTTTTGCGAAAAATATTGATACATATTCTTAATTAAGTACAAAGAATAACCTTTGAGACTAACAACGGAATACTACTTTTGCCTAGGTCTTTTAATAATGTTTTATATTTAAAAAAAATGTTTTCCAATCACCTGCTTTATCTGTTTTAAAATTGGCTTTTAATACATGAATCGTTAGTGGAAAAAGAAAACGTCTAGTGTTGTAAAATCATATCCTTTCCATGGGCAATTTAAATCTCCATTTCAAGAAGTCAGACGTTCAGGAAATAATTCGTGCCATTCTTTAATTTAAGGGGGATAGCCACTGTGACGGCCCCAAAAATTAGTGATTTTGACGAATTTTTTTGACTGAGTAAATGAAGGAATTTTTGGATCGGTTTTTTTTTATTTTATTAAGTACACATCCAATAATGTTTCCACAAATTTTTATTGAAAAATATTGAATAGTTTCAACAATATAAACGATGCAGTAGAGCCTGAAAAAAAATTCCCCCCCATGGTCGCATCGATTATTCATAAGCCAGTAATCTTAAAAATCAAACAAACATTTTATTATAATTTGTATGAATGTAGTTATCGTTGTACGAAGCCGTTTTTTTTTTTTTTTTTGATTTTTAACAAATTGGCGACCGATTGAAAATATTTGCATTTTTTCGACCGTTTTAAAAAATTGTAAAAAACGAAATTTTCCAAATCGGCTACGCTTAACCTTAGCCACTATTAAGATGAACAAAACAAAAAATTGAAACATCAGTTAAGAATTGACCAAGTTATCGATGCGACCAGTTTGAAAAAAGTCGTTTCGAGAAAAACCCGTTTAAAGATTTTAGTCCATTTCTCTCGCAATGAAATCATAGAGTAACTGAACATCTGCTGAACTTCTAGATACTTAAATTGATGAAAGGGACTATTGTATTTTAAAGCCTACATAACAGAGATTTATATTACAAAAAGAAATTCGAAGAAAAGAGTCCACTACGTCACACAATGTTAAATATATTAGAGCAAGGGACTGAAAGGCACAGGGTAACATTCTGATCCGAAAGTCAAGCGACAAACAGTCGGCCTACATGCTCTCACTAAAATCGCTGTAACTTAGTCAATTTTTGAAATTATGACTTGCAATTTTGTACACACATTTTTTAAAATATAAACTTTCATTTAAGACAAAAGAAAAAAAAAAATTTTTTTGCCCCATCACAGTGCTATCCCCCTTTAAAGCAAAAAAATGTTAACAATAACGCGAAAATCATAATTAAATGTCTTATTAGATGACCCCATAGAAATGGCTGTCCAGCTCCAGGCATCGTCTAAGTCGTAGGTCAATTAATCTCTTTAAGCACATTGCAATATGTAGATACCACTGGCCAATTTAATATTTGACTATTTCTTCCCAGCATATAACAAAAAGGCGCTCAGCGACTTACACAACCCAGACACTAGTCTGTGGCCTGTGGTTGGGATGCCACAACTTCTGTATAATCTATATGCATTTTCCACTGCTGACTGCTGACAATTTACCAATCAAAAGTAAGGGCTAAATGCTATTCCTTCTCATCGAAATGTGTGTGAAAATTGAAAATATCAATAACAAAAACCATAGTGAAGAAAAGGCAGATCCCAATCGACCGTCTGCGTGTGCACCTGAATTACGCCATTTGTCTTCTCTCGAATCCGTGACCTGATATACGAGTAGCTAGCGCACAGTAGCCGCCAAAGAGAACGAAAGACACACTAAAAAAACAAACGGGAAAAAATCAAAAAGATACTTACTGATCGCTATCAAGGAGGTCGCAGTCTGAATTCTGAATTTTATTAATCAATATTCGTCGGGGCGGCAGTGAGCAACAACCAATCCCGAAAGATTCGAACGAAATGGAAGACACCCACTTCCGGGTGATGAGATAAAATGAAATAAATCGAACGCAGCTGGAGGTAGAAAATACAATAAATATTACGAAGAAAATGTGGTTCGGAATGTCATATTTAGTTTGATGTTATACAACTGTCGAATCATCGCTCCGGAATGCCGGTGAGTAGTTGACTAGATGCCGCAGTACCTTAGGATTCTTGAGTGGCAGGCATGATTCGAAGGATTCCGACGATGATCGCCGATGATCGCCGATGATCATCTCGACACTGTAAAATATAAAGTTCAACGCCGAGCTATAGATATCGCTCTATTAGTTAGACGAGTTCATCAGGTTGATTTATCTATTCCACGCGTGGGCTAGACGCCGATATTTATTACTTGCCTACGGATTTGTGTCGCGTTAGGTTAACTGACATATCATCCACTCACCATTACTATAAATTCCGAATCTAAGCCGAAAAGCCGAACGAAATTTCATCAAAGATACTTCAGCTAACGATAATGATGTAGAATCGTCATTTAAATTTAAGTAAAATCCAAATATTAACCGAACTTTCAACCTAAACCAATAAATTCAGAACCAAATTGGTTGACTATGTCGTATTTACAGGTTTTTTATATACATACGTATCGTTAGGTTTCGCACGTGGGTGGATGAAGTATAGAAAGTGCCTCCGAAGTAGTTCTTGTTTCCACTCCCGTTGTTTTTCGACATTTTCACATCCAAATGTCGTAAAATCATTTAAATTGCACACTCACGTCGAATGTAAATTTTGAAATATGAGCCTGAGATACATTCACATGCCTTATCTGACCGAAATTTGAATAATGAAAATACTAATAAAATAATCGCTTCGCATAGACTTGTCGATTTGTCCGAGCTAACCTTGACAACATCCCGAATGGCCGGGCCATTCATTAGTGTTATTAATAAAAAAAACAATTTATGGTTGCGATAATAATAAAACACATAAATATTAATAATGAGATACATGGTTATCTTGTTTTCCTCGATTCGAACCGCGTCCGATAAATAGGCAACTTCGATGACTTGGAACATTTGTCTCGGCGGAACTTTCGAATAATGCCACACTATCCATGTCCGTTAGCATCTATTTATAGTGAGATACAGAGATTGCTTGGCTTGTATGAATTTATGATAGACAAGAGACAAGGAATGTCCCGCATAGACGTCAGCCAATAAAGCATACGGATTAGAGTGAAACTAATCAGTAGTGTGTTGGTTTCGTTTTTTTTTCTTGTATCTGTACAGCCATTTTGGTGTCGATTTATTATTGTTTGTTTTATTTCAAGATTTGATAATGAGACTGGTTATTGTATTTTTGAAAATCGTTTTGTTTGTTTTGCGACATGGGGTCTTACGACGCAGCTAAGCTAAGTGACACGGGAAAATAAATATTTTTAAAAAGATTATCCCTTTCTATTTCAGTATCGGTTGATAGGCGTAGATACAAACAAAATATAAAAGTAATTGAGTATTTAGCTTTGAAGCCGATGACTTTGAAATTATTTTGGGATTTTAAGAAGCGCCACAATTGTATTGAGAACTGTTCCAAAACAAATATTATCGAAAACATAATCCTGCTGTCTGGCGGACGGAGTGAATTATTACGAGTTATTCAAAAAAAAGGTGAGTCATTTCGGACTCGCATCTGTTCTAGTTTATAAGTTTTAGGAAGATTAAGTGCGTAACGTCCAATAAGATTTCCATTGACCAACACTTCTAAAAAAGTAACTTTTCCAGACTGGACGGCTCACTTACCTACGAGTAGTTGGTGGCATAATTCATTAGCTCACTACCAACTCTATGCATGCTATGTTTCTATATATGCGCATGTCTGCCCTCGTCATCAAAGCAGGGGTTTCTTTTATGTTTCTTGCTTCGGCCTTTTAGAGAACTTTAGAATGAATGACAAAGGTCCTGCGGTTGCAGCTTTCTGACGTTAAATTTTTG